>CM035844.1:274983118-275583118 GCA_020510985.1 Pholidichthys leucotaenia
CCGCTGCTGGCCCGTGGATTTTGAAGGTCTTTGTGTTGTCCATGTTTGCGTTTTGATCTTCTCACTCGGGTCTGCTGCGGGTTTAAATACCGTTACCGGGAGCCCTCTTCTCGCCATGTCAGCTGTTGCTTCTTCCGCCGAATTATAGAGACATGTTTCTTCACCGTAGAAGACCCTTAACTTCGCAGGAAATGGCGTCTGAAAGCGCAGTTTCTTCTCACATAGTACCTTTTTGGCGTCATTGTATTCCCTGAGCTTTTTAAGGACCTCCGGAGCGTAATCGTGTTCCACGAAGACTTTTCTCTCTTGGTGCATAAATCCTTTTTTCTGCCAAGCCAGTCTTACAACCTCTTGTTTTATTTTGAAATTGGAAAATCTTACCAACACCGAACGTGGGGGCGCTTCCGCCGCTGGCCTAGCGGCTAATGAACGATGTGCCTTTTCTATGTTCAAGTCGGTGGTTTGTGGAATATCCAATTTCTCTCTTAGTAAAGATTCCACGCATTCTGCCATTGTGTTAAAACCGTTTTCGGCTCCTTCTATCAGACCATGAATTCTTATATTGTCTCTTCTCTGTCTTCCTTCTTGGTCGGCTAGCTTAGCCTCTATTAGATGCTTGTCTTTTGTGTAGGTCCAGCACAGAATCTTCGAGCACTTTTATTCGTTCCTCTGCTTCCAAGATTCGGTTCTCGGCCTGGTCCACTCTGCTGTTTGTCCTTTTCAATTCGTCTCTGAATTCCCGAAATTCGGCCGTAACCTCTCGGCGAAATCGTCGTAGCTCTTCAAATAGCGTTTTCAGGCTAACCTTTTTGTTAGCTACAACCAGTTCCTCGTCTTCTGAACGGAGATCTTCCAGTTCAGATTCTCCGGCCGAAACGTGTCTTGGCCTGGAAAATTTCAGTTTCTTCTGTTTTCCTTTAGACATGATGATTTTGTCTTTTGATTTTCACTCCTCCAAAAATCCGTTAAGTTTGATTTTCAAGGTGTTATCTTGGATTGGGTCTGAGAGCTTCAGTGTTAAGCTGCAGTCGCCATGGCGTCCAGACCGGAAGTCCACATTAAGGGATTTTTAATGAATTAATTGGGCTGCACGGTGGCGCAGTGGTTAGCACTGCGGCAGCACAGTTTACCCTTGGCCGGGGGATTGTGGGGATCGTGGGATCGTGGGTTCGATCCCAGCCCCCGACCAACAGTGATCTGTGTGGAGTTTGCATGTTCTCCCCGTGTTGCGTGGGTTTACTCCGGGATTTCTCCGGTTTCCTCCCACATGCCAAAAACATGCATGTTAGGTTAATTGGCTGTTCTAAATTGTCCCTAGATATTCGTTTCCTATAGGCCCTTAGAATAGAGGGTTAGTATTAATGAAAGCGCTTTGAGTGGTCTTTGTGACTAGAAAAGCGCTATATAAGTGCAGGTTAGTTAGTTAGTTAGTTAAATTCCTCGGTAAAATAAGTATTTGGTCACCTACAAACAAGGAAGATTTCTGGCTCTCACAGACCTGTAACTTCTTCTTTAAGAGGCTCCTCTGTCCTCCACTCGTTACCTGTATTAATGGCACCTGTTTGAACTCATTATCAGTATAAAAGACACCTGTCCACAACCTCAAACAGTCAGACTCCAAACTCCACTATGGCCAAGACCAAAG
Organism: Pholidichthys leucotaenia; assembly: GCA_020510985.1. Classification (NCBI taxonomy): domain Eukaryota; kingdom Metazoa; phylum Chordata; class Actinopteri; order Cichliformes; family Pholidichthyidae; genus Pholidichthys; species Pholidichthys leucotaenia. Next base: position 274,984,764 of record CM035844.1, read on the forward strand.
GGCTGTCAAAGAACACCAGAAACAAAATTGTAGACCTGCACCAGGCTGGGAAGACTGAATCTGCAATAGGTAAGCAGCTTGGTGTGAAGAAATCAACTGTGGGAGCAATTATTAGAAAATGGAAGACATACAAGGCCACTGATAATCTCCCTTGATCTGGGGCTCCACGCAAGATCTCACCCCGTGGGGTAAAAATGATCACGAGAACGGTGAGCAAAAATCCCAGAACCACACTGGGGGACCTAGTGAATGACCTGCAGAGAGCTGGGACCAAAGTAACAAAGGCTACCATCAGTAACACACTACACCGCCAGGGACTCAAATCCTGCAGTGCCAGACGTGTCCCCCTGCTTAAGCCAGTACGTGTCCAGGCCCGTCTGACGTTTGCTAGAGAGCATTTGGATGATCCAGAAGAGGATTGGGAGAATGTCATATGGTCAGATGAAACCAAAATAATACTTTTTGGTAAAAACTCAACTTGTTGTGTTTGGAGGAGAAAGAACACCATACCTACTGTGAAGCATGGGGGTGGAAACATCATACTTTGGGGCTGTTTTTCTGCAAAGGGACCAGGACGACTGATCCGTGTAAAGGAAAGAATGAATGGGGCCATGTATCGTGAGATTTTGAGTGAAAACCTCCTTCCATCAGCAAGGGCATTGAAGATGAAACGTGGCTGGGTCTTTTAGCATGACAATGATCCCAAACACACCGCCCGGGCAATGAAGGAGTGGCTTCGTAAGAAGCATTTCAAGGTCCTGGAGTGGCCTCGCCAGTCTCCAGATCTCAACCCCATAGAAAATCTTTGGAGGGAGTTGAAAGTCTGTGTTGCCCAGCGACAGCCCCAAAACATCACTGCTCTAGAGGAGATCTGCATGGAGGAATGGGCCAAAATACCAGCAACAGTGTGTGAAAACCTTGTGAAGACTTACAGAAAACGTTTGATCTCTGTCGTTGCCAACAAAGGGTATATAACAAAGTACTGAGATGAACTTTTGTTATTGACCAAATACTTATTTTTCACCATAATTTGCAAATAAATTCTTTAAAAATCAGACAATGTGATTTTCTGGATTTTTTTTTTCCTCATTTTGTCTCTCATAGTTGAGGTATACCTATGATGAAAATTGGAGACCTCTCTCATCTTTTAAGTGGGAGAATGTGCACAATTGGTGGCTGACTAAATACTTTTTTACCCCACTGTGTATATACATATATGATGACAACTAAGCTGACCCGGAGAAGGTTCTGGCTCTGTTTCTGCCTGCCTTCAAAGACTTTTCTTCTCCACCGCTGCTCCTCGTCACCGCTGACTGCCTCCAAATAAAAATCCACAGCATCGGTATGTGGGACTATGATGTTCTGAATGAGGCTTTAGAAAGCTCTGAATCAGTTTGTAAATCACTGGATTGAAAATGTACTTGGACATGTACAGATTGGACCCGGGGTCCACTTGGGGTGCTCACTTGGTCAGGGGTCCACTTGACCTGTTCCGGTTTCATGCTCTCTTGCCTCACTGAGGGCGCATTCACACGGCCACTGTTTGGTCCCCCATAAATCTGACATACTTGTACTGGTCTCAGTTTGTGTTTGACTTTGACTGATCTAACCCAGTGGAAAAACAATTTAATCTCTTTGACTATACAGTTATCATTTGCACGTCAAATGAGTTTTTTCTTTTGGTTTGGTTTACCAGGTGGAGGACTTGTCTGCTCTAGCCAGTTAGCCATTAGCCTCTGCTAGCATCTCCAACAGGAAACAATGCAGTATGTGGTTATTTGTGTTTAAAAACACCATTGTGGCATGTTCAGAAATAGAAGTTGGACAGTGTTGTGTGTACAACCGACTAGAAGAGACATCTAAAACAGAGTTACTAATAAATAGTACATTTTATACTACTGTTGATGTGTTGAGCACAGGCTCACCATCACGTCACAGCGTGACAAATCAGAAATGTTCACTGAATGAGACGTAATGAGATCATGGTGGCCCCTAAAAGTGCCTTCACACCAAATGTGAACGGGCAGCACAAATCCGTACAAAGTCAGTGGAAAGAGGCGAGCACACATGAAATCACGCATTCTCGTGTTCACGTCCAAGGGATAGTGCCGTTATCTGAGAAAAAGTATCAACATTGGAGAGTACACTAGTTTGACAATGAGACTGCCACTCACCTGGAGACAAAAGGACTGGGAGTTCTTCACCTGAATCGGGATGCCAGAGTTATTTACCCACAGATTCCTGCCATGGACGTGTTAATAAGGCTAGCAAGCTAGCAATGGAAACACCCATCTTGTGAAGTTTTGGAGGTAGGGACAACTTTTTCAGGTGAGCCCCAGGGCTTAAAGTTTTCCAGCACTGTGTCGGATTTCCGGCGTGTGCTGTTTTTTTTTTGGGGGGGGGGGCAGCTGTGGGGAAATTTACTTCCTATTTCTTTAGCAGAAACACTTTTTGCCCAACCTATCTGCAATGGTGGATGAATAATGCTCAAAATAAACAGTCAGTTCTGCACAGTTTGGAGTTATTTTAAGATATTTAGAGCAGTGAATATAGTATTTGGGATGGCGGAATGTATTAAGCTTGCACCCTCCACTGATCTCAACCATAGCTCACGTCCCATTAGCGAGTACAGAGCCAAGTGAAGCCACCTGGCCCCCATATTGGGGAGGGAATGGAGTTGACATGTTTAGTGGCCATCGATTTCTATAGTTCACCAGTTGCACAAGATTATAAGTTGCGTCTCCATGCCAAGAAGTTCAAAATCTGTTATTTTTTGGGAAGTTATTGAGGTAAAAGTGGCACCGTTTACTACTAAACCCTTTTGGTAGTACTGATATGGCGGCCCGGTGGCTTCACTTCTTGCAGCCAACAATCCATCTAGTTTTTCTCTAGATATAAGTGGTGCGCTTCTGATCTTAGTGACAGCGAGAGTGTGTCACTGGAAACGCAAGTGTTTCATCCTTCAGCATGCAGAAAACCTTTGATACATTCTGTAGGATGGAGAGTTAAGTTTTTGAGGCCTGCAGAAGATGTCTTAATTGACAACGGACTTTCACTTCAGTTTAGTTTATTCACACACACACACACACATCACACATTATCAACAGTATGATTAGCAGTATACTATAGGCTTTTTTTCATTGTTTTGGAGTGTGAATGGGTCAAACTTAACAACAAACAAAATAGAAAAACAAATAAAACAAAAATAAAAACAAATAGCCGGTGGATCAAAGAAATGGACAGAGACGGTAAGCCTTTAAGTAGCTGGTGTAAAAAAAAAAAAAAAGAAAAAAAAAAGTGAGAGAACCAGGAGCTTGTTTCTGCACATTATGTTTGAAATGATGCAATTTAGAGTATTGTATCGGGTTCACTGTTGCTGTTTACAATTTGTTATTAAAATACATGGTGCAAATGTAGCACATTTCATTACAAAACAGTAAATCAATGGCCTTTTCCATATATCCTTTACTGAATGGCTGCTAATCAAATCTTATTCAACCAGTGAATTAGTTCACTTGACTGAGTATCACAAACCTTTATTCATAAATTTCATGTTATAGATTGTAGGTCATTCTGTACGTAATTATAACTTGATAGCAACAGCATCCTAAATGTTAGATGTTTGCGCCATATTAGAGTGAGATGGAGTACTACTGCCACCTACTGACCTTCCTTGGTATTGCTGTTTCAAACAGTCCACAATAATCTAGTCTGAATTTATCAGTGGGTATGGCAGATATGTTACTAGCTGGTTTCAAGGAAAATCATTTTCATAAATCCACCTTATTCCTTGGGGTTCCGCCGGAGGAGCGATTGTGGATGGAACTTCTGGTTTCGTTTGACCCAGTGTAAAAGTAGCAGGAGTATTTAAAATAGTGTTTTTAACAGTTTTTCAAATTCATTTTAATGTATAGTCCACATACATGTTTTCCACTCAAGCGGCAGCTAATTTCTGCACTTGTAGTTTTTGTATTTTTTTGAACGTTTTGGCATAGTTCTGGTACTTGTTGCTGGTGTTCGTGGTTGTGCCAGACTGGACAAATGGAGGCTTCTCACCACACGTGACAGACGACATCCAAGCACGGTGTTGTGGCGTACATCTGCTCGAAGGTAAATTTGATTATGTCCAACATATTTTAACAAAATGCAGCCGACTTTATTGCGGTGGAAACATTGATATATCTCAGAGCTTTTATTTGTTTACAGCATTAGCATGTTAGCAGTGGTGCTAGCGGAGCTACGGTGTACAAGTCCACTTTTTAAGATCATCTTTCCATCCCTCGATAGTCGTGGGAAGTGGTATGATTATGTTACTGTTTTGAGGTGCAAGAGGCTGTGTTCCCACATTTTTGATGCTGAAGTCATTGTTTTTTAACAAGGCAAAGTGTCCCGTTTCAGTGACAACATTACGGTGGGGCAAAAAAGTATTTAGTCAGCCACCAATTGTGTAAGTTCTCCCACTTAAAAGATGAGAGAGGTCTCCAATTTTCATCATAGGTGTACCTCAACTATGAGAGACAAAATGAGGAAAAAAAAAATCCTGAAAATCACATTGAAGGATTTTTAATGAATTAATTGGTAAATTCCTCAGTAAAATAAGTATTTGGTCACCTACAAACAAGCAAGATTTCTGGCTCTCACAGACCTGTAACTTCTTCTTTAAGAGGCTCCTCTGTCCTCCACTCGTTACCTGTATTAATGGCACCTATTTGAACTCATTATCAGTATAAAAGACACCTGTCCACAACCTCAAACAGTCAGACTCCAAACTCCACTATGGACAAGACCAAAGAGCTGTCAAAGGACACCAGAAACAAAATTGTAGACCTGCACCAGGCTGGGAAGACTGAATCTGCAATAGGTAAGCAGCTTGGTGTGAAAAAATCAACTGTGGGAGCAATTATTAGAAAATGGAAGACATACAAGGCCACTGATAATCTCCCTTGATCTGGAGCTCCACGCAAGATCTCACCCCGTGGGGTCAAAATGATCACGAGAACGGTGAGCAAAAATCCCAGAACCACACGGGGGGTCCTAGTGAATGACCTGCAGAGAGCTGGGACCAAAGTAACAAAGGCTACCATCAGTAACACACTACGCCGCCAGGGACTCAAATTCTGCAGTGCCAGACGTGTCCCCCTGCTTAAGCCAGTACATGTCCAGGCCCGTCTGAAGTTTGCTAGAGAGCATTTGGATGATCCAGAAGAGGATTGGGAGAATGTCATATGGTCAGATGAAACCAAAATAGAACTTTATTGTAAAAACTCAACTTGTCGTGTTTGGAGGAGAAAGAATACCATACCTACTGTGAAGCATGGGGGTGGAAACATCGTGCATTGGGGCTGTTTTTCTGCAAAGGGACCACGACGACTGATCCGTGTAAAGGAAAGAATGAATGGGGCCATGTATCGTGAGATTTTGAGTGAAAACCTCCTTCCATCAGCAAGGGCATTGAAGATGAAACGTGGCTGGGTCTTTCAGCATGACAATGATCCCAAACATTCCACCCAGGCAATGAAGGAGTGGCTTCGTAAGAAGCATTTCAAGGTCCTGGAGTGGCCTAGCCAGTCTCCAGATCTCAACCCCATAGAAAATCTTTGGAGGGAGTTGAAAGTCCATGTTGCCCAGCGACAGCCCCAAAACATCACTGCTCTAGAGGAGATCTGCATGGAGGAATGGGCCAAATACCAGCAACAGTGTGTGAAAACCTTGTGAAGACTTACAGAAAACGTTTGACCTCTGTCATTGCCAACAAAGGGTATATAACAAAGTATTGAGATGAACTTTTGTTATTGATCAAATACTTATTTTCCACCATAATTTTCAAATAAATTCTTTAAAAATTAGACAATGTGATTTTCTGGATTTTTTTTTTTCTCATTTTGTCTCTCATAGTTGAGGTACACCTATGATGAAAACTGGAGACCTCTCTCATCTTGTAAGTGGGAGAACTTGCACAATTGGTGGCTGACTAAATACTTTTTTACCCCACTGTACGTTCCCCATAATAGTGGAAGGAAGAGGAATGCGGTTAAGCCGACGCCTCCTCAGGTTTAATCTTACGCCTCCACGCTTTCCGCGTTTCCTTCTCTTGTTCCTCTTTTCATCGCTGTGTCCATGAAAGTCTCTTAAAATAAAGTCCGGCAGTTGAGGCCCAGACTCAAACACAGACGCTGGATTATCCATGTTTAGCTGCAGTAACATGTCTCTGGAATACTACATTCTCACCGGCGTGACTGCGCTGACGTTCCAGACAAAGAGCCGGTAAGAAAGAAGCCACAGTGCAAAAACAAGAAGAAAATCCATATTGATGGAACCAAAGAGCTCTTCGTTATATAGTTCACAAACATTCAAGGACAAAAACAGCACAGAGAATTACGTTAAAATACTGGCCACATAGGCCACTGGCCAAATAGGGAACTGGCCACTGAGCTTAGAGTGTCATCAGCAGGTTGCAACAGAGAGACTGGAAGAGTCACAGAAAGACAGAAGTGGACGTCCTTTGGCCACATCCCACGCTAATGACTGCTTCATTGTGAACAGTGCCCAACAGAACTGGATCATGAATGCCACTCAACTCCAGGCACATTTAAGGGAGGTGAGTGGCACCCAAGTGTCACATCAGACCATTTGAAACAGTTTACAGTCACGTGAAAATAAATTAGTACACCCTGTATAAGCCTGTGATTTTTTTTTTTGATTTTTTTTTTTTACATATTTGGAAATATGGATATTTAATATCAATGTTAAAAGTATTGGGAGGTTCATGTAATACAACTAAACAATTAAAAATAAATTAAAGACTTTTTTCAAATTTTGTGTAAAATGTAATTCTAAACACATGGTGAGGAATAAATTAGGACACCCCCACATTCATTCCCACTTAAAATGGCTAAAATAAATGTTTAAAATGAAAATAACAAAAACAAGGTTAGACATGGATATGTGAACATTTATTCATAAAGAACTGAACATTTAATGGAGTGTCCTAATTTTTTCACATGACTGTACAACGTGGTCTGCATATTAGACGATCTTCAAGGGTATCTGACCACACCACCAAGTACCTGTGTCATTGTCTTGCATGGGCCAGCAAGCATTTACGCTGGACAAGGGACCAGTGGGCCTCAGTGCTGTTCTCTGATGAAAGTCAATTCATGTTGAGCAGAAATGATGGCCACCACTGGTGTTGGAGATATCAAGGAGAGCGCTATGCATCAGCCACTGTTGTCACCAGACGAGTCTTTGGTGTGTAGTCAATACAGAACTACCCTACACCTTGTGAATGTTGGTGACAAGCTGATACTACCTGAATAACATCATTAATCCAGTTATTGTGCCCCTGCATGAACAACACAGGCTGAATTTCATCTTCATGAATGACAATGCTCCAGCTCATTGAGGTTGCATCATTAGGGAACGGCTGCTGGAGGCTGGGGTACCTCAGATGGAGTGGTCTGCACTTTCTCCAGATCTGAATCCCATGGAAAACCTATGGGATCGGCTGAGTCGCCGTGTCGAGGCTCATAACCCTGCACCCCACAACCTCAACTGACTTGAGGGCCACCCTTCAAGAAGAGTGGAATTCCATGTCTCAGCAGACAATAAGTCAACTTGTGAACAGCATGAGATGTTGTTATCAAGCTGTAATTGATGCTCAAGGGCACATGACAAGTTACTGAGACAATGACATTTTTTGTGGTGGTGTACCCACCACTGTTGTTGGCTTTTGTTTCAATAAATTGTTTGAGATGAGGAAATCACCACTGCATGCTTCTACTTAGATGTCCTACTTTCACAATATATCACTGTAGCGTGAACTGTGTACATTTTCCATAAATTTCATCCGAAAGCCAAATATCCCTAACTTGTTGTGAGTAGTGTGTGTGTGTGTACATATAAAAATGGATGTGTGTGCGTATCTCCACCCCTGTGACCCTGCTCCCCCATAAAAATTCAGGCTCAGGATTTTTTTTTCTTTAACCCCTTGAGCCCCCGTCTGATCATGTAAACCGTGATTTCCACAGCAGGTTGAACACAGCTGCAGAAGTTATAAAGGCAGCTTCACCTGTCTGCATCTCACTCAGACGGTGAATTCATGTCATGTGTTTACATTGAGTTATAATGTATTCATGCTGTGTGAAAAATTTGCCCGTTGACGTTTGGTGTGATGGCACCTTAAGAAAGCAACAGGGTTGTGGGTATTTTTAGTGTTTTTATTGATAGCCACTCCAGACAGACAAGTTCATGTGTAAAAAGACTGAAAAAGTCAAATTTTCATCCTGTGTCCTTTTAGACCTCAGGGATCCATGTTAGCATGTGGAAAAATAATTTTGTCCCCTTGAAATAACTTGTTGAATCTTAAACAGATTCATCACTGCTGTAATTATCACATGCAAGGATCAGAACTGGGCAGCTTGGTGGAACAGTGGTTAGTACTGTGGCAGCACAGTAAGAAGGTCACAGGTTTGATTCCACCCCTGACTATCGGTGACCCTTCTGTGTGGAGTTTGCATGTTCTCCCCATGTCTGCGTGGGTTTTCTCCAGGTACTCCGGTTTCCTCCCACAGACCAAAGACATGCATGTCAGGTTAACTGGCATCAACTGGGGATTCTAAATGGTCCTGAGGCATGAATGTGAGAGTGAATGGTTGTCGGTCTCTCTGTGTTGGCCCTGTGATGGACTGGTGATCTGTCCAGGGTGACCCCGCCTCTCAGTCAAAGATGCTGGGATAGGTTGTGTCTTAAATGTGCAAATTTCTAAATTTTCTTTCAAATTTTTGTTTTTAAATCATAAATTTGATCCTTTTTAAAAATAAATTTGTAAAGTGAAACTCTCTTTTTTTTCTGTCTTTTTGTCTTTGTTCCTCCAGATTTCCCACAGCAACCTGAATGTAAAGAGGAGGAAGTTCTGACTGAGCAGCAGCTCTGGAACCAGGAGAGGAACTCTGTTCAGGACCAGGAGGAAGCAGAACCTCCACAGGTTAAAGATGAAGAGGAGGAAGCAGAACCTCCACAGGTTAAAGATGAAGAGGAGGAAGCAGAACCTCCACAGGTTAAAGATGAAGAGGAGGAACTCCTCATCAGTCAGGAGGGAGAACAGCTGGTCATGAAGCTGGAGGCTGATTCCTTCATGGTGACTCTTATTTCTGAGGAAATGCAGCAGAGTGAAGCAGAACCAAACAGTGAGCAGCTCCTCTGTCACAACTCTGCTGGAACTGAGATCCAAGATGAGGAAGGAAGCCAGCTTGTAGACTCAGGATCAGCTAAAGAAGAAGAACCCAAACCAAAGAAGAGACGACTGGAAACAGGAAGTCACAGTAACAGTGATGACGACTCTCGGACTTCAACTACTCTCTGTGAGAATGAAACAGGTAAAAAGTTAGAAAATGTTCAGGTTGAGTCTTTGAGAAACTGTCCTAAAATAAAATAATAATATGAAAGTAATATTTCCAGTAACTGCATAAGTCTGACGTACTTGTACTGGTCTCAGTTTGTGTTTGACTTTGACTGATCTAACCCAGTGGAAAAACAATTTCATCTCTGACTATACAGTTATAGTTTGCTCTTCAGATGAGTTTTTCTTTTGGTTCAGTGGACCAGGTGGAGGAATTGTCTGCTCTAGCCAGTTAGCCATTAGCCCCTGCTAGCATCTCCAACAGGAAACAATGCAGTATGTGGTTAGTTGTGTATCAAAACACCATCGTGACATGTTCAGAAATAGAAGTTGGACAGTGCTGTGTGTACGACCGACTAGAAGAGACGTCTAAGGGTGCTTTCACACCTAAATGTGTTTAATTTGGTCTGAATCAGTTAACAGGTTTGTTACTTTGTATCATTTTCTCCTCGGTTCAGTTCCCTTTCACACAGGCAAAAATTGAGGCAGACCAAACTGTCACGTTAAATCCCGCGAGACTTACGTCAGATTGTTCTCTGTTCTTATTGGTCACATTTTTTTTGCCACGAGAACAGGAATGGTAAATACAGGAAGTAGGATGACTACTGTGTCTTTATGCATTTCTGGGAGAAAATAATACATCTCGTAGCGTAATCTACGCGGGGTTTTCATCGCCCTGGTTATCATTATTACATACGTGCATATAGCGCTGCTACAGATGGGAAATAACATGTTAATGTTCATTAATCCTCCAGAACTGGGACGTGTTCAGCCACAGATATTCTCAAAGATCTATCAGGTTTGTAAAGTGGCATGAAATGTTTTACCATTTGCCACTGGTCCCATTTTAGTGCGGTCACTTTCTCACCTGCAGGACCACACCAGAATTCGCCATTTAATTAGAACCGAGACCACCTCGTTCAGGTGGTCTCAGTATGGTTGTTTTTGTACACACTTGATTGTGATTACCATGTTCTTACCAGACAAAACAAACCGAATGGAGAAAACGAACTTGAGTTTGATTGAAAAGGACTAAAGCCTGCAGGTGTGAAAGCAACCTTGAACAGAATTGCTAATAAATAGTACATGTTATACTACTGTTGATGTGCTGGGCACGGGCTCACCATCACGTTACAACTGGTGACAAATTGGAAATGTTCACTGAACGAGACCGAGTGAGATTGTGGTGGACCCTAACAAAGCAACAGAGTTGTGTTTTCTTTAGTGTTTTTATTGATAGCCACTCCAGACAGACAAATTCATGTGTTAAAACACTGAAAAAGTCAAATTTTCATCCCGTGTCCTTTTAGACCTCAGGGATCCATGTTAGCATGTGGAAAAATAATTTTGTCCCCTTGAAATCACTTGTTGAATCTGAAACCGATTCATCACTGCTGTAATTATCACATGCAAGGATCAGAACTGGGCAGCTCGGTGGAGCAGTGGTTAGCACTGTGGCAGCACAGTAAGAAGGTCACAGGTTTGATCCCACCCCCGACTGTCGTGGGTTCGATTCCACTCCCTGACCATCGGTGACCCTTCTGTGTGGAGTTTGCATGTTCTCCCCGTGTCTGTGTGGGTTTTCTCCGGGTATTTTGGTTTTCTCCCACAGGCCAAAGACATGCATGTTAGGTTAATTGGCATCAACTGGGGATTCTAAATTGTCCTTAGTTATGAATGTGAGAGTGAATGGTTGTCTTTCTGTTAGTGTTGACCCTGTGATGGACTGGCGATCTGTCCAGGGTGACCCCGCCTTTCACCCAAAGATGTTGGGTTAGGCTTCAGACCCCCCTCCCCCCCGACCCGAAAGTTATTAAGCAGTAGAGGATGAATGGATCAGAACTATTTGTTACCAGGTGGTGACTTCTTTGGCCACTCAGTGTGTTTAATCTTTCTGGGGGTTTTCTATTACTACCATGTTCTGTGTCTCTTTGTCCTTCCAGATGCTCCACAACTACATGACTGTAAAGAGGAGGAGATTCTCACTGTCCAGCAGCTCTGTAATCAGGAGAGGAACTCCATTCTTGACCAGGAGGAACAAGATGGTGCACAGGTTAAAGAGGAAGAAGAAGAATTCTGTAGCAGTCAGGAGGAAGAAGACTTTGGACTGAAACAAGAGACTGATATCTTCATGGTGACTCCTACTGATGAGGACAATGACAAGAGTGAAACTGAACCAATCAGTGAGCAGCTCCTCTCTCTCAACTCGCCTGACATTGAGAGCCAAGACCAGGGAGCAGGTAAGAATGTAAAGCCAGGATCAAGTAAACATGAAGAGCCACAGCCAAAGAAGAGACTTCACAGAAGTGACCGTAACAATGTGGACAACTCCTCCATGTCAGTGAATCAGTGTGATACTGACACAGGTGAAAAGTCTGTAAAATGTTCTGATAATGACAAAGACTGTAAAAATGGGTCCCAGAAGAAAAAACATCACACAGTTAAGTCACATGTTTGCAACACGTGTGGGAAAAGATTCAGGCTGAAAAGTGATTTATCAGTTCATGAGAGAATCCACACAGGTGAGAAGCCATTTTCTTGTGAAACATGTGGACAAAGATTTAATTATTGTAGTCATTTGAAAGTTCACATCAGAATTCACACAGGTGTGAAGCCATTTTGTTGTGAAACATGTGGACAAAGATTTAACCAACATAGTAATTTGAAAACTCACATGAGAATTCACACAGGTGTGAAGCCATTTTCTTGTGAAACATGTGGACAAAGATTTAATCGGCATGGTACTTTGAAAAGTCACATGAGAATTCACACAGGTGTGAAACCATTTTCTTGTGAAACATGTGGACAAAGATTTAATCTCCATAGTGATTTGAAACGACACTGTAGAATTCACACAGGTGAGAAGCCATTTTCTTGTGAAATATGTGGACAAAGATTTAATCGGCATGATACTTTGAAATCTCACATGAGAATTCACACAGATGAGAAGTCATTTTCTTGTGAAACATGTGAACAAAGATTTAAGCACCATAGTAATTTGAAAACTGTTTATTATATAAAGCTTTTCTAAAGAAAAGGACAAAAGAAGCAGAGCAGCAGTATAAAACATACAAAAGAGTTAATACATATAATGAGATGTAGTAAAAGAGATGATTACAGGAAAGAATTGGAGAAAAACAGAGATAACCCTAAAAATCCATGGTCAGTACTTCAGAATCAGAATAAAGTTTATTGCCAAGCACATTTACAAGTAAACAAGTAAACATACGAGGAATTTGACTTGACATTGGGCGCGCCTGATAGGCGCTTCCCATTGACGCGGCGAGCCATGAAGGCGCCTGTCAACAGGAGGGGAATAGAGGGCAAGGGTCAAGGAACAAAACAACAGGAAGAGAGAAAAAAACATAGTTAATCAAAATAACGCTCGTAAGCTCAAATAAGCTCAAGTGAGCTGAATTATGATCACCCAGAAAAAAAAACCCTCAATGCACAATTAGCAGACAATGAATCACACTTAACAAACAGCAACAGTAGAGAGAACAGTGAATGTGTGTCTTTCATCAGTATAAATGGGTCAGTTGTGTGTGTGTTGGATGCAAGGGTGGCAGTTATCAGTTACTGGAGAACAGCAGAGATCTCTCTCTCAGCAGATGTTATGACTAGTGTCTGAAAGTCAGAGGCACATGTCCTTGAGCACGGCAGATGGAATTTCTCTGAGTCAGACACATGGCTGTCCTTGAGAGTTCAGATACTGAACGCCAAATGTTTATGAAGGGGAAAATCAACATTTATACTGTTATTCATCAGGAGGACTCAGTGCTGAGGGCGCCGAAAACAGGTCGAATAGCACTGACTTCAGAGAAAAACTTTCCATTCTCTTACGGATTCAGTGCTCCAATTCCATCGTTGCCAGGCTTTGAAATCATATCCTGGAGAGCTCTTAGCGCCACCGTGATGTTTTCAATCTTCCTGTACAGTTCTCCATTAGCCGCTATCAGAGTCCTCCCCAGCTGGTCGAATTGATGAGAGAGCTTCGCAGGGTCAGCTTTTTGATAAGCTCTGTCCATCTTCTTTAATTTGCGATACACCAGGACTATCCCAAAGCCGATCAGTAGAAGTCCTGAGACCGTAGCTCCAAATAGATATATATCTTCTATATCTTCAATTGAAAGATCGCACAGACACATAAGTTTCCAATTGTATGTATCTCTAATGTAACCCGCAGCAGCAGTACCTGCAGGACAGATGGGGCTCCCCCAGACCCGATTTCCTCATTGAGAAGACAGTGTCGATTGCGTTCAAAGCCCAGCTTATTAAATCCATAATTTCGTTAGGATGAATCACAGTAGAGAGCCATGCAGACACAGACAATAGCAAGCTGGGATCCAGTCAGTTAGGGAGGAAGAGACAGGGAACAGGAGCAAAGAAAAAAGCAGCTGTTCTCTCCGGAGGGCGGTACTTAACAATATTCTTGGAAATAAAAACAGAAATACAAGCTGCCAACCAATCTGTCAAAAAAAAATCTACTCAGAGTGTGAATGCAGTCTCATCTGCAGATGAATTTAATCATTTTTTTTGTCAACATTGGTCCTAATTTGGCTTGAGAAATACCCATTATGGCACCTACAGGTGATACAATAAGCAATAACATTGCTCTAAAAGACTCCATCTTCATAAAGAACACAGATGAGAGAGAGGTCATTGAAATGGTTAAATTGTTTAAAAGTAAAACATCTACAGATTGTGATGGTATTAACATGCTTTTAGTCAGTAAAAAAGCTCTAACAAAAAAATGGATGTTGAAAGACTGTCCTAAACCTGAAGATTGGATTAACGTGATTCAGGACATTTATTCGATGGAAAAGTTGACATTCGCACTGAGACAGGACATGGATGGGTTCTTGAACTTTTGGCAACCCTGGAACGCATATGTGTCTTCCATTAGATCTAATCTTTGACAAATGTCATTTCAATAATGGCACCTCTCTTTGTTCCAATGCTACTCAGATACTCTTATTTTTTTTTGCTCTTTTGTTTTTTGTTTTTTTTTTCTTGTTTTTTTTTGTTCTTTTTTTAATTTCTCTTTTTCTTTCACTTAAAAAAAGGGTGTTGTAATAATTATTTTTCCAATGTTGTCAAAAAAAAGGGAATGTGATGAAAATGTAAACAATGCAATGCTATAATGACATGTATACCCTTTACAAAAACTTAAATAAAAAAAAAACAACAAATCATTAAAAAAAAACTATCATTGAATGCTTAGTGAAGCCACTGACGTATATCTGTAACCTGTCTCTCCAACTAGGTATATTTCCCAATGCAATGAAAATAGCCAAAGTAATTCAGATACACAAGACAGGTGACGGAGGGGAATTTTCAAACTATAGACATATTTCACTATTTCCACAATTTTCAGAGATACTCGAAAAAAAATATTCTGTGAGAACTGACAACTTTATAATGAAGAATAATTTATTGTGTGAACAGAAGTATGGGTTCAGACACAAGAGGACAACTGCATTTGCTTTAATGGAATTTATAGAAAAAATTATCTACTGCTTTAGAAAATAGAGTATTCAGTTGGGCTATTCCTGGATCTTAAAAAAGCATTTGATACAGTGGATCATAAATTGTTGTTAAAGAAACTACAAAATTATGGTATTGGGGGCAGCACTGTCCTGGTTTTGTAGTTACTTGAAGAACAGATATCAGTATGTATGTGGAGGTAGGAAAAACTCGCAGTTACTCAATGTTACTTGTGGAGTCCCACAGGGTTCAGTTTTGGAGTCATTGTTATTGTCATTCATTAATATTCCCATACATGACATATTGTACTGAAGTATGGGGAAATACATATAAAACAAACATATATCCAGTCTTTATGCTTCAGAAGAGAGCCTGCTCTTCAGAGAGAACAGACGCCTTTCTTTGCTGCTCCCTCTTTTACCCTCCTTCCCTCCCTAACTGAGAATCCCAGCTTGCTGTCTTGTCTGCGTCGCTGTTCTTCTGGCTGAATCTTGATCCAAACGAAAAAATGGATTTGGTGAGCGGCTTTAATAAAATTAACAACATTTTATATAAATTCGGGCCAGGGGGAGCCCCTATGGAGAGACCCATGGATTGGAACGCATGTGTCTGCATAATTCGACTGTGGATGTGGAAACATCTACCTGGTTTGGCTAGGATCACAGGATTTTCTGCTGATTGGCTCTGGAGTTTTTCCTGGTGTATCGAAAAATTTACTGGAAGAGCTAATTAAAAGCGGTCCCGGCATAGCTGCTTCTCAACAATTCGACTAGACGGGGGAGTGCACTAACTATCGGCAATGATTAACATGGAAATTTCCACCTGGCATGCATTGGACATGTTTATCCATGTTCTAGAAGGGAAACATCTGGAGTCGTTTTTGGTGCCTCCAAGGAATGGATTTAAAGCCTATGTATGGAAATTATGGACACAGGATTGCATGAGATGGAAAATTTATGCTTTGTGATCTGTGTCTACCAGACCTTGAATTCGATGCCCTGTTGTCTATTTTTCCTCCTGGATTAAGACAAAACAGAAGATTGTGCTTCTCTTTCATAAACAAACTGGGACTGCATCTGAACTCTCATTGACATGTGACTGGCTCAGGAAATTTCCATCTGCCATGCCTCAAGGACATGCTTCCGAGTTTCAGACACTAAGACATAACATCTCGGCTGGGAGAGATTTTGCTGCCTCCAGTAACTGATAAACACCCACCTGCATTCAACATACACGAACACACTGATTCATAATACTGAATTACACTCATCCATTCACTGACTCTCTCTGACTTTTGGTCTTTTGGTTTTTTTTGTCCACTAAATGTTTGCTAAATATGCATTGAGGGTTTTTTTTGCCTGCAATCAAAATTTCGCTTACCCATTAAGCGTCAATTTGATAAAACATGTTTTTTGCTCTCGCCTATTGTGTCATATCATTTCTTTTCTTTTTTTCCTTTCTTCTTTATGACTGGCGCCTAGCGGCTGCCCCGGCCTTGGATGCGCTCTGCAGAGCGTGCCCAAATGCCAAGTCACGTTTCGTTACCTTGTATTCATACATGTGTAATGACAATAAAGTTGAATCTCATCTCTCTCATCTCATTAGAGTAATAAGCAAAGCTGCTTACAGGGAACCAACAAACCCACTTTTTCTTAAATTAAAAGCTCTCAAGTTGAAAGATCTGGTTGATTTTTAAAACTGCAGTAATAATGTTTAAAGTGAAGAATCTATCACTGCCCTCAAATATCCAAAAGTTGTTCCAAATAAGGGAGAAACGATATCATTTCAGAGGAATATGTATATTTCAAAAACCTTCAGTGAGAACTACCACCAAGCAACACTGTGTTTCAGTGCAGGGAGTCAGACTGTGGAACGCTTTTGGACCTGAATTAAAATCATGTACAATGCTTGGACAATTTAAACAAAAACTAAAGGAAGAAATACTCCAAACATATATACAAAACGACATGTAAAATGTCGTTTAGTGACATGAGCCACCGGAGTGGTGGCTTAGTTGGTAGAGCATCCGCCCCACACCCGGGAGGCAGGGGTTCAAATCCCAGCCGGGTCATGCCGAAGACCGTACAGTATATAAAAAGTGGAACTTCCTGCCGTCCAGCTTGGTGCTCAGCAATAATGGAATGGAGGAGGAAAATTTGTGGCGCTCTGATTCTGCACTTGGGATGTGCGTGATTAACACAGTAGATAGGTAAAACACAATTTTGTTCTACTGTACATGATTGGTTGTACAGTTGAATGACAATAAGGGTGATTTAATTTAATATAATTTAATTTAATTAAAATCACATATATACACATAATATTATTGAACCTGAACCTGATATCCAGTCTGTGTTGTGCTGTTGCTTAGTTTTGTTTTGTCACGTTTTGTTTTAGCTTTGTTTTGTTATGCAATTATTTTTAATGTTTGATTTCTTAGATGGAACATGGGTGGGCAATATAAGCTACGACTTCAGCCATCACCCTTTTTTGAATAATTTATGTTGAACTGTATAATCCAAGGAGTTATTGTTCAATTTGACATTGTTGGATTTTTTCCCCCTAGTGTATTGTTCTGTTCCTTTCTTTTAATCTTCTAATCTAATCTATCTGAAATAAAGATTCATTCTTTCATTCAAAACTCACATGAGAATTCACACAGGTGAGGTATCTGGGCATAGAGGAAAACACAACTATTGAACACAGGAAAATGAGGGAAATAATCAAAAAAGAATACCAACATTGTCTAAAGAAAATCTGTAAATCAAACTTAACACCTAAAAATAAGATCACTGCAATAAACCAGTTGGCAGTACCAGTTGTCGCATATGGATTTGGGGTGACAGACTGGCCACAGGGGGAACTGGACAAGTTGGACATTAGGACCAGGAAGACCCTGACCCTGCACAAGGTAACATAAAAATCAATGCTTACATAAGATATATATACCCCGTAAAGAGGGAGGGCTGGGCCTATTTGAAATAAACCAGGCCTACAGGGCAACAATAATAAGCATTGGTCCATTGTCTCGTCTCAAACGGTGAGACAATGGAAAAAGTCACCCAACACCATGAAACCCTTAGTCACTTCACATCCGTAACTAAACAAGCTGAGGCCTTTGCAGGAGATTTATTAGACAACATAAAAGCCAGTCAACAAAACCCAGCAACAAAAATAGCTAGAAAGATGCGGGAAAAATACAGCAAAAGGTCACAGGAGGAAAGAAAAGAGAGATGGAAACAGCATAAGCGAGCAGGACACTTTCAGGAGGAACTCGATAGCGATTATATTGATAGGGAAGAGACATTGCGCTGGATCAGGAACATTGATCTGGGGTACGATAAGGAGAGACTAGTGGTGGGAGCACAAGACCAGGGACTTTTGACTAATGGCTTTTAAAAAATGTCAAGACTGTCAGAGTGACAAATGTCGATTCAGTCATGCAGCGGTGGAGAGTGCAAGCCACCTACTCTGGCTGTCATATCCTAATGGCCGATGGACACTACACTGCTCGTCACAATAAGATATGCTGTTATATACACTGGAAAATATGCGAAGAATTTAAAATAGAAGTAAAAGGACCAGTATAGGAGCACGATCCAGAGCCAGTCAGCTCCAACGGAGGTATTACCATCTTTTATGACAAGGAAATCCCAACTGGAAGACACATAGAAGGAGGAGCAATAAAACCGGACATTGTTATCTTGGACAAAAAGGACAAAACTGCCAAATTAATAGATGTAGTGACCCACTACAATCTACATGGACATTCAATCTTGACACTCAGCTAGCCGGCAGGAAGCAGAGGACAATTTGCATACGGACAGAGAGCCCCTAGGAAACAATCAGAACAATGGACTATTGTTATACATCCCCAGATTAAGGAGAGGAAGTGCGGGCACCAGTTGGTCACGCAATTGATATGTATTGACTGATATGTATATCAATATGCAAATGTGCCATGCATTCTCTCTCTTTGTTTAACATGTACAAAAGAGCTTGCTATACATGCTTCAATAACACACACAGCACAACACAGCGCTACAGTGTGTCTCATGATTTTGGAGGAATATAAAATCCTGCCACCTTCCAGCTTGCCGCATCTCACCTGAACTTATTTGTTCCTCCACACTGGTGACCCTTGACAAAGAATGGAACATGAGGCGAACACCCCGGAGATGACCCCGACCGGGAAAGCCCCAGCACGCGTCATGGTGCGACCCTCGCCTGATCTCTTCCCTCCACATTGGTGACATGACAAGAGAGAATGACCGTCTGCTCCCTCTCACCGCACTGTGGACACAGAGGACCAGAGAACGTCTGCAACCTCTTCATCCTCACTGGAGCGCGTGCTCCGGAGCGCAGCGCTGGGACCAAAACGCACCATGAACGACACGAGCGAATGAAGGAAGCAGCCTGAACGGGGACAATCATCGACGTCGACTGCGTTGAAAAAAACGTGACGACCTAATAGTATTGAATGCAAAAGACGCAACAGACTTATACAAATGGTCCCCTCCAGTATACAACTAGGACAATATCAGTCGCTATGGAGGGTGACAATATGTATGGGTACATATTCATACCATGTAGGGTAACTAAATAGACGGTTATGCTGTTTATTCCATCTAGCTACAATGCTCCGCACTGTGTCTATATATTTATGTGTACATATGTATATTCACTGCTCTTATTTTCTTATCTCCTTAATTATTGCTCTGAGTGTTGCTATCCCTGTGCTGTTGCAACCCTGGAATTTCCCCCTTGTGGGACTAATAAAGGCTTATTTTATCTTATAAACTTCGGAGCAGCGTGGTATATGCAGAGCAAGCTAGCTCCAGAATATAAAGAAAAAAATGAACGCCGAAACAAAACAAAAATCTCCACACCTCCATCCATCCATCTTCATCCGCTTAATTCTTTTTGGGTCGTGGGGGGGGGCGGGGGGGCGGCTGGAGCCTATCCCAGCATCTTTGGGCGAGAGGCAGGGTACACCCTGGACAGATCATCAGTCCATCGCAGGGCCAACACAGAGAGACAGACAGCCATTCACTCTCACAGTCATACCTAAGGACAATTTAGAATCCCCAGTTTGATGCCAATTAACCTAACTTGCATGTTTTTGGCCTGTGGGAGGAAACCGGAGAAATCCCGGAGTAAACCCACACAGACACGGGGAGAACATGCAAACTCCACTCAGATCACTGTTGGTCAGGGGCTGGGATCGAACCCAGGATCCCCCAGCCAAGGGTGAGTTGCTGTGCTGCCGCAGTGCTAACCACTCTGCCACCGCGCTGCCATCTTCACACCTATTTGGAAAAATAAACTAATTACATACATAACCAAAAATGCACTACTAAATTACTAAGAGTAATTAACAGAATCCAAAAAAATATAACATTTGGAAAAAGCAAATTAAAGGAAAAATAGCAGAGCACCAGGTGCAAATCAAGGCCCTAGCAGCCCAAATCAGAAACAGGCAAAGGAGAGAGAACTCAAAATTGATCAATAAATTGAAGGACAAGCTGCTGTGTGCAGCAGCTTGAATCAATGAAGGACAAGCTATTGTACGCAGGGGTGGACCAGCACCTGTCATCATGGATCCTGGACTACCTCACTAACCGGCCACAGTTTGTGAGAACCCGGGACTGTGTGTTCGACATGATCATCGGCAGCACAGGAGCCCCCCAGGGAACGGTTTTGGCTCCCTTCCTGTTCACCCTTTATACTGCGGACTTCTCACACAACACAACACACTGCCATCTACAGAAGTTCTCTGACGACTCTGCGATTGTCGCCCTCATCTCCAACGGAGATGAAGCTGAATACAGAGGACTTATCCAGGACTTCGTGGACTGGTGCCATCGGAACTGCCTCCAGATCAACGCGAGGAAAACTAAGGAGCTGGTGGTGAACTGCCGCAGGCAAGGGCAACCCCTCACAACACCAGTAAACATACAGGGAACAGACATTGAGATGGTGACATTCTACAAGTACCTGGGTGTTCATCTGAACAATAAACTAGACTGGTCACACAATACTGACGCACTCTACAAGAAGGGACAGCACAGGCTGTTCCTACTGAGGAGGCTCAGGTCTTTTGGTGTACAAGGGGCGCTCCTGAAGACATTCTATGACACGGTGGTGGCATCAGCCATCACTTTTGGAGTGGTCTGCTGGGGCAGTGGCATTACTGCAGCCGATAGGAAGAGACTGAACAAACTGATCAGAAAGCTAGCTCTGTCCTGGGGCAGCGCCTTGACCCAGTGGAGGAGATGGGAGAGAGAAGGATGGTGGCTAAACTGTCATCTCTGCTGGAGTCCGAGTCCCACCCTATGCAGGACATACTGAACGCACTGAAGAGCTCATTTAGCAGCAGACTACATCATCCTAGGTGCGCAACCGAGAGGTTTCATAGGTCCTTCCTACCTACGGCTGTCAGACTGTATAACCTAAGCAGGGCTGCTCGCAGAGATAGCAAAAAAAACGTGACGACCTAATAGTATTGAATGCAAAAGACGCAATAGACTTACACAATGGTCCCCTCCAGTATACAACTAGGACAATATCGGTCGCTACGGAGGGTGACAATATGTATGGATACATATTCATACTATGTAGGATAACTAAGTAGACGGTTATGCTGTTTATTCCATCTAGCTACAATGCTCTGCACTGTGTGTTTATATATTTATATGTACATAAGTATATTTGCTGCTCTTGTTTTTCTTGTCT
This sequence comes from Pholidichthys leucotaenia, assembly GCA_020510985.1. NCBI lineage: Eukaryota > Metazoa > Chordata > Actinopteri > Cichliformes > Pholidichthyidae > Pholidichthys > Pholidichthys leucotaenia. The sequence continues at coordinate 275,006,383 of CM035844.1, forward strand.
TGATTGCTGCTGAGTGTTGCTATCCCTTTGCTGTTGCAATCCTGGAATTACCCCATTGTGGGACTAATAAAGGCTTATCTTAAATTATTCGCAGAAAACCCAAAACAAGTCTACAGGAGGCTTGCAGAAGAAACCATAGAAGTAGAGGTACCTCCTGAAAAAACCCAGCTGGAAACATTCTGGAGAAACCTGTTTGAGGACCCAGTACAACATCAAAGTAATAATTGGATTCAAACCATTGCTGATAAAAATAAAGGAAAATGACAGATGCCCTCATTAAAAATCACAGAAGAAACTGCTCAAGAAAAAAATCAGGAAATGTCTCAACTTCAAATCCCCTGGAATAGATAAAATCCCAAACTTCTGGCTCAAAAAGATGACAGCACTGCACAAACACTATGCAGAGGCATTTAGCCGACTTGTTAGGGGAGAAGAAGAAGCACCAGAGTTGCTCACATATGGAAACACCATACTCCTGCCCAAGAGCCCTGAAACCCAACAAGTTAATAAATACAGACCCATCTGTTGCCTCCCGACCACATACAAATGGCTGACGGGACTGAGGCCTTCTATGAACATCTGGATGCAGAAAACTATTTGCAACCACAGCAAAAAGGCTGCATATGAAATATGCTGGGAGCCAAAGAACAACTGCTCATTAACCAAACCATCCTGGAAGACTGCAAGAAGCGTGAGAGAAACTTAAGCATGGCGTGGATAGATTACAAAAAGGCATTCGACAGTGTCTCCCATTCCTGGATAATACACTGTCTGGAGCTGTATAACATCAACCCAGAGGTTAAAACTTTTCTGGAGGTCCAGATGGCTAAGTGGAAAACTACAGTTCCACTTTACCATAAAGAAGGGCAAATAACAATCCCAGACATCAGGATCTAACGAGGAATATTCCAGGGGGACAGCCTCTCGCCATTGCTCATCTGTCTGTGTATTGACCCCTTAAGCAAAATTTTTATCAGATCTGGACATCGGGTATGATTTTAGCAAAGGGAGAAGAAGAAAAGGGAACAAGAGAGTGAATCATCTGCTCTACATGGACGACCTCAAGCTCTATGCAGAATCTGAACAGAAACTGAATCAGCTTGTCAATACTGTTCACATGTTCTCAAAAGACATCTGCATGGAATTTGGACTTGACAAATGCGCAAAATTTACAATAAAAAAAGAAAGAAAACAGCATAAGAGAGCATTCAAATAGATGACAATAAGCACATCAAAGACCTGGCAGGGGAATCAGCATATAAATATCTGGGCATAGAGGAAAACACAACTATTGAACACAGGAAAATGAGGGAAATAATCAAAAAAGAATACCAACATCGCCTAAAGAAAATCTGTAAATCAAACTTAACACCTAAAAATAAAATCACTGCAATAAACCAGTTGGAAGTACCAGTTGTCACATATGGATTTGGGGTGATAGACTGGCCACAGGGGGAACTGGACAAGTTGGATGTTCGGACCAGGAAGACCCTGACCCTTCACAAGGTAACATATAGAAATCAATGCTTAGATAGGATATACACTACCGTTCAAAAGTTTGGGGTCACTTAGAAATTTCCTTATTTTTGAAAGAAAAGTGTGGCGGGTTGGTGTAACCCCCACAACAGACTGGACAGACACAGCGCTCGGCTAGAGCAATTAACAGAACAGTGAAATGTGTGTATTAATGTCTACAGGCAGCCCCACTTCTTCTGGCCCACTACTGTGATGTTAATGTGCCTTTCATGCATTGTGTTCATTTGTCCTGTCCTTACTGTGACCTAGAGACTGAGATCAATATGTAGATGTTCCTTGTAACCGCTTTGTCTTCCAGCTGGAGCAGAAGCCAGCAATCTGCCTATTGTGATGTATGTCTCTCAAATGCAAATGTCTCATGCCTGTTCTGCAATCTCTTTGATCATACCAACTGCTGGGGAATGCCCTTTTATGTATTGTTGTAGTTGGGTATATATACTGCACTGTAACCCATGCTCATCCCTCTCACTCTCACTTCAACTGCTGCTGAAGACACACACTGTGTGTCTCTCTCCTCTGAGAGCCTGAGGATCCCGCTCCGGTCTGCTCACACTTGCATCGGAGCGGGGATCCTGTGAAGGCGGTATGATTTAATAAACCTGCTTAAAACCTTCACCAACGCTGCTTTATTTCATGCCGCTTCACTGGTGACCCCGAGGACGCACACGTTTTGTGCGACGCAACCTTCTGGCTTGGACAGCCCACGCTGCGGTGAACGCAGCACCCAGCGGTGATTGCTCCTGACGACAAGTGAACACGCAGCTCCCTCTGCTCTTTCAAGGGAACTCTCCCGGACATCCACGCACGACCGGGAAAGCCGCTGCAAACCTTCATGGTGAGATCCGCACGCCTTGACCGGACATCCACGCTTGGACCAGCCGCTTCCCACAGCTTCTGACACACGATTCTGTGTCTCCTTACGAGAGCGCACGCACCTCGTCCTTTCTCCACAACGGCCACCTCCACGGGCCGACGGAGCATACCGTGGACCTGAACGCACCATGACCCATTGCTGCAACTACAACGGGGATGATTAAGCTCCCTGACCCTGGCTTTTCCTCTCCAGCTGGCCCACCCACGCAACGGAGCCCCGGCACTCGCACCGGGGAGTTACGAGGACGGCGCACCACGTCACGGGACAATTACGGCTCACTGACCGCCTTCCTTCTGCTGCACACTGGCCCTTCAGGCTTGCTCGTTCACCTGAGGCACGCAGCTTGCTCACTGGATTTTTATGGTCTTAGCCACGGCACACATGGGGAATTCAGCTGTCTGCGGTTCCGAGGCTGTTAGTGTTTTCGCTGCACCAAAAGTCAAACACGCCAAGTCCCTTTGCTTCCTTTTTTTTTTTTACAGCCGCTCCCTGTTTTCTTCATGGCCACGAGAGGAGTCAGAGACTAATTTTTCTTCTCGTGATCTCCGCACGCTCAACGGGACAGCCCCTCGACGTCGCGGACCAACAAGCAATTTTTGCGCGGCTCGGACGATTTCACCGCTCCCGGCCGGCACCCCCCCCCCCCCCCCCCCCCGCCTGCACAGAGCTTCTCCTGCTCGCTGCCCAAGCTGCATGATCGAGACCTCGGCCGCCTCCCGAGCCCTCTGGGAGGGAGCGTGTGGCGAGTTGGTGTAACCCCTCAAACAGACTGGGCAGACACAGCGCTCGGCTCTAGAGCAATACCGAACAGTGAAATGTGTGTATTAATGTCTAACAGGCAACCCCGCTTCTCTGGCCCCTACTGTGATGTTAATGTGCCTTTCATGCATTGTGTTCATGCGTCCTGTCCTTACTGTGACCTAGAGACTGAGATCAATATGTAGATGTTCCTTGTAACCTCTTTGTCTTCCAGCTGGAGCAGAAGCCAGCAATCTGCCTATTGTGATGTATGTCTCTCAAATGCAAATGTCTCATGCCTGTTCTGCAATCTCTTTGATCATACCAACTGCTGGGGAATGCCCTTTTATGTATTGTTATAGTTGGGTATATATACTGCACTGTAACCCATGCTCAGTCTCTCATTCACTCATTCTCTGCTACTGCTCATCTGCACACTTTGCTGGAGAGCCCGAGGGCTCGCTCATGGAGCGAGCCCCATGATGGCGGTATGATAATAAACCTATTTAAAGCCTCACTTCGCTGCTTCATTTTATCATCCGCCGCAAAAAGCACTTTTTTTCAATGAAGATAACTTTAAACTAATCAGAAATACACTCTATACATTGATAATGTGGTAAATGACTATTCTAGCTGTAAATGTCTGGTTTTTGGTGCAATATCTACATAGGTGTATAGAGGCCCATTTCCAGCAACTATCACTCCAGTGTTCTAATGGTACAATGTGTTTGCTCATTGCGTCAAAAGGCTAATGGATGATTAGAAAACCCTTGTGCAATCATGTTAGGTCTGCAATGCTGTAATTGCTGCAAATGGAGGATTCTTTGACGAAAGCAAAGTTTGAAGGAAAAAATTATTATTTCAAATACAAATCATTATTTCTAACCTTGTCAATGTCTTGACTATATTTTCTATTCATTTTACAACTCATGGTGGTAAATAAGTGTGACTTTTCATGGAAAACACAAAATAATTGTCTGGGTGACCCCAAACTTTTGGAATGGTAGTGTATATGCCCTTAAAGAGGGAGGGCTGGGCCTAATTGAAATAAACCAGGCCTACAGGGCGACAATAACAAGCATTGGTTAATGCCTAAAAAGCTCAAACGACGAGACAATGGAAAAAGTCACCCAACACCGTGAAACCCTTAGTCATTACACATCCATAACTAAACAAGCCGAGGCCTTTGCAGGGGATTTATTAGATAACATAAAAGCCAGTCAACAAAACCCAGCAACAAAAATTGCTAGAAAGACACAAGAAAAATACAGCAAAAGGTCACATGAGGAAAGAAAAGAGAGATGGAAACAGCATAAGCGAGCGGGACACTTTCAGGAGGATCTCAATAGGGATTATATTGATAGGGAAGAGACATTGCGCTGGATCAGGAACGGAGATCTTGGGTACAATGAGGAGAGACTAGTCGTGGGAGCACAAGACCAGGGACTGTTGACTCATAGCTTTAAAAAAATGGCAGTACTGTCACAGAGTGACAAATGTCGATTTTGTCATGCAGCGGTGGAGAGTGCAAGCCATCTGGTCTCCGGCTGCCGGGTCCTCATGGCCGATGGACACTATACTGCTTGCCACAACAAGATCTGCCGTTGTATACACTGGAAAATATGCAAAGAATTTAAAATAGAAGTAAAAGGACCAGTATGGGAGCACGATCCAGAGCCAGTCAGCTCCAGCGGAGATATTGCTGTGGTATATATTACTCATATGTTCCATACCTACATTTGTTAGAGCATGTGGAAATGTTTGGGACAGAATATACAAAGGAACTTCACACCTCTGAAAGGGACAAAGGAATCTCACCGCCGTGTGAAGACCAACTACGTCACAGGACGCGGCGGCAACAGACTTGACACCTTCACCCCCTAAGGCGAGGAGAGGTTTTCCCATCACCTCCCAAGACGAAGGGAGGAGTTAACAGGACTAATGGGGATTTAGATAACGGGGGATTTCAGCTTGTGTTTTGCATGTCTTTGATGTGTGCCTGTATTTAACCAGCGAGCTGGGCAGAATTCTTGCTCTTTGCCTTCTGCCAAGCTCTGCACCAGATGAGACAAGATAGAAGAGTTGTTCATTAAAGACTTTGCTTTTGTGATACAAAACCGCCTCGTCATTTCCAGCTCTTCTACACTGGTGACCTTGACGCGAGTATGGACCGGAGGCGTTCTTCAAGCGACTCATCCGTGGCGACTCTGACATACGCCAGCAACGACGCAGACGAGGGAGCAGACAGACAGCTGTCCCCTCCGGCAGAAGGAATTGAGAGGGCTCAACCGAGCTCCAACACCGCCGTGAGAGCCGAGGCAAGGCACTCTCACCCGGCGGGCACAACAGTGATGGTGTGCACGAACGCCGTCGCTGTCCAGCTGCCAGACTTTTGGCGAGAAGACCCCGCCTCTTGATTTCTACAAGCTGAAGCCCAGTTCATACTGGCGGGCATCACAGCAGACGATACAAAATTCCACCATATCGTCTCCAAACTCGACTCCGCCACTTCGAGGTGTGTGCGGAGCTTGATCCGGCGACCACCGGCCCGGGACAAGTATGAGACGCTCAAGGCGACCATCGTGGCGAACTATGTCCCACCAGCGGAGGAAAGAGCCGAGAGGATCCTGGCGGTCTACGGCCACAGAGGGGGCAATCCGAAGGCCCTCATGGAGGATTTGCTGCAGCTTAAGGAGGAGGACAATGACAATTTCCTTTTCCAGTTTATTTTCCTCAGCACGCTTCCACCGCACATGAGAGGGACACTCGCCAATACGAAGTGCAACACCCACCAAGACTTCCGCACACTGGCCAGCGAGGCTTATCGGCTCGTCAACGCCTGCAAGGAGCGGACACCTACAGCGGCATCCGCGGACCTCAAAACTGACGCCCCGAGCCATGGAAAGCCACAGCCCACGGTGACAGCGGCGCGGCCCAAGTGTAACAAACAGATCGACGTCTGTTATTATCACCACCACTTCGCCGAGAAAGCCCACAAATGCATTCCCCCCTGCAAGTTCACGATGTCGGGAAAACGCCAAAGCCGAGGGCCGTTAACGGCAGCGGTTCTCGGCGAGAAAAACAAGCTGTTATACGTGACGGATGGACACACAGGCAAGCAGTTCCTCATCGACACAGGAGCTCAGCTGAGTTTCATCATGCCCTCCCACGCAGATCGAGCCATGGGCACCCGGGGCAATGGAGCAGTGGCAGCCAACGGTTCTGACATCGACACGTTCGGGGAAAAGAGCCTGCACCTCCTCATTCACGGCCGCAGCTACAGATGGACATTTGTTGTAGCGGCGGTGAGTTTTAACTTGTTAGGTGCTGATTTTCTATGTGCACATGGGTTATTAGTTGATCTAGCAAATAGGCGCCTGGTTAATGCACTATCTTTTGCTTCTATTCCATGCTCAGCTCGAGTCTCTCCACCACCTGTGCAGGCCAACGTCACCACGGCAGGAGGTAAGTTTGAGCAACTCCTCACCCAATTTCCAGCACTCACAACCCCCAAATTTTCAGCCACTGTAGCCAAACACGGGGTTAAACACTTCATTCCAACAATGGGACCTCCCGTTTTTGCCAAAGCTCACCGCTTAGACGCGGCCAAGCTCAACATAGCAAGGGACAAATTTGCAGCTCTTGAAAAATTAGGCATTGTCCGACGTTCAGAGAGCCCTTGGGCTTCACCACTTCACATGGTTCCGAAATCCGACGGTTCTTGGAGACCGTGCGGAGATTACCGCAGATTAAACAACGCCACAGCGCATGACCGCTACCCCATCCCTAATATACAGGATTTTTCACTGCATTTAGCGGGCGCGCGCATTTTTTCAAAGATAGACTTAGTCCGCGGTTATCACCAAGTCCCAGTCCGAGCTGAAGACATTCCTAAAACAGCGGTTATAACCCCTTTCGGCCTTTTTGAATTCCTGCGAATGCCTTTTGGCCTCAAAGGCGCTGCTCAGACTTTTCAGCGTATGATGGACGCAGTCTTACGCGACCTCCCCTTTGTTTTCGTCTACCTCGACGATATGCTGGTAGCCAGCTCATCGGAAGAAGAGCACGAGCAGCATCTCTCTACCGTTTTTCAGAGGCTAGAGGAGCACGGATTAATAATTAATCCAGCCAAATGCAAATTCGGCGTATCGCAAATTGATTTTTTGGGACATAGAGTCTCCCCGAAAGGGGCAGTTCCGCTTCCAGACAAAATTCATGCGATAGAAGGTTTTCCACGGCCCCAAACGGTCAAATCGCTACAGGAATTTTTGGGGATGGTTAATTTTTACAACCGTTTCCTCCCTCATGCAGCTCAGCTCATGCAGCCCCTGTATGACGCGCTCAAAAAAAAGAAAGCTTCCAACGCGGTCGAATGGACCCCGGAACGCGAACGCGCTTTTGCGGAAGTTAAAAACGCCCTAGCTAACGCCACAATGTTAGTCCACCCAGATCCCTCGGCCCGCATTGCTCTAACCACAGATGCTTCAGACTTGGCCATAGGGGCAGTTGTAGAACAACTTGTCAAGGGGGTCTGGCAACCTTTAGCATTCTTTAGCAAATCGCTAAACCCGACGGAACGCAAATACAGCACTTTTGACAGGGAGCTGCTGGCGCTCCATTTGTCCATCCGCCACTTCCAGTTTTGGTTAGAAGGGCGGAGTTTCACGGCTTTTGTGGACCATAAACCGCTCACTTTTGCTATGGCTAAAATTTCAGAACCTTGGTCGGGCAGACAACAAAGACAGTTAGCTGCGATTTCAGAATTCACCACAGACATTCGACATGTAGCGGGCAAACTTAACGTGGTAGCGGACTGTCTCTCTCGCGCTGTGGCACCGCCAGAGCACGAGGAGACAGATTACACTGCCTCAGCAGCTGAGCTTTTCTCTAACGCAAACACATATGCAGCACCTATCCATGAAGGGATAGATTATGCAGCCATGGCGGAAGAACAAAGCAGTGATGCGGACGTGCGCGCGCTCCTGTCTGGACCAACAGGGTTAAGGCTGGAGAAAAAAGGGTTGCGCGACAGTGTGCCCCCCCTAATATGCGATGTTTCAACCGGCCGACCTCGCCCGTTAGTACCAGCTGCTTGGCGCCGCCGTATTTTCGACGCAATTCACTCCCTCGCGCACCCAGGTGTGCGCGCCTCGGTCAAAATGGTTGCCGAAAAGTTTGTGTGGCCAGGCCTGCGCAAAAACGTAAAAGAATGGGCAAAAACTTGCATTCCTTGTCAGCGCACCAAAGTACACAGACACACAAAAGCCCCTCTGGAGCCTTTTCCCATCCCTGCTAGAAGGTTCGACCACATTCATGTCGACCTCGTGGGGCCACTGCCTTCCTCCCAGGGTTTCACACACCTGCTAACAATGATAGACCGCACCACGCGCTGGCCAGAGGCAGTCCCTCTAGCGGCAACTACAGCGGAGGAAGTCGCTCGCGTTTTTCTAACAAATTGGGTGGCACGTTTCGGCGTCCCATCAGACATCACGTCAGATAGGGGGCCTCAATTTGTCTCAGAGCTCTGGTCAGCCATGTCCAACAGTTTAGGGGCAACAATTCACCGCACCACCGCTTATCACCCTCAGGCTAATGGGTTATGCGAGCGTTTTCACAGGTCCTTAAAGGCCGCCCTCAGAGCCTCATTAACGGACACAAATTGGGTAAATAAACTTCCCTGGGTTTTATTGGGGTTGCGTGCGGCACCTAAAGAGGATTTAGACGCTTCCCCTGCAGAATTAGTCTTTGCTCAGCCTATCAGACTACCAGGTGAATTTTTACCAGAAAACCCGGAACCAGGGCACCTCCCAGTCCCAAGGTTTTTAGGCAGTAACGGACCGGACTCTCTCCACGGTCCAGCTCATCACGCCTTTCCACGAGTTTTTGTTCCTCAAACTTTAAAAAACGCTGAGTTTATTTTTGTTAAGCATGAAGCTCTAAAACCAACGTTACGCCCAGTATACGATGGCCCGTATAGAGTGCTGGAAAATGGTGACAAACACTTTGTGCTTGATTATGGGGATAGAAATGAAACGGTCAGCACTGACAGACTCAAAACTGCCTTCTTGTTGAGAGACGAACCTGCACAGCTGGCTCGAGCACCTCGGCGAGGTAGTCTCAGCCCCCAGGCAGGGAACAGATAATCTCTCTCCTTCCCACACTGCAGATTCCTCACAACAAGGTCCCAGCAGGATGCCTAAACCAACCCACAGCAGCTTTGGGAGAAGACTAAAACCCAGGCAGCACAGGGACTGATCCCACCACTCTGCAAATTTTTGCTAATTGTGCTGCAACAGTTTAGGACTGACTTAAGATTATACTATGCTGTTATGTTTTCACTGAACTCTCTAAGGAGCATGTCTGCTTAAAAGTTTCTTCTGTGGCAACAGCTGTAACACGTAGTATGTCGTAGTAATTACCCTAGACTGTGAATCTTTCTGTGTCCTTTCATAGTTGTTTGGGGGGCCTGTGGTATATATTACTCATATGTTCCATACCTACATTTGTTAGAGCATGTGGAAATGTTTGGGACAGAATATACAAAGGAACTTCACACCTCTGAAAGGGACAAAGGAATCTCACCGCCGTGTGAAGACCAACTATGTCACAGGACGCGGCGGCAACAGACTTGACACCTTCACCTCCTAAGGCGAGGAGAGGTTTTCCCATCACCTCCCAAGACGAAGGGAGGAGTTAACAGGACTAATGGGGGATTTAGATAACGGGGGATTTCAGCTTGTGTTTTGCATGTCTTTGATGTGTGCCTGTATTTAACCAGCGAGCTGGGCAGAATTCTTGCTCTTTGCCTTCTGCCAAGCTCTGCACCCGATGAGACAAGATAGAAGAGTTGTTCATTAAAGACTTTGCTTTTGTGATACAAAACCGCCTCGTCATTTCCAGCTCTTCTACAATTGCCATCTTTCATGACAAGGATCCTAACTGGAAAACACACAGAAGGAGGAGCAATAAAACTAGATATTGTTATCTTGATCAAAAAGGACAAAACTGCCAAATTAATAGATGTAACCATACCAAACAACTACGGCCTCAACAGAGCAGACAGAAGAAAAAAAACAACAAAATATCAAGATCTCAAAAATGACCTAAGGAGCACCTGGAAACTGCAAGAAGCAGATATTATACCTGTGGTGGTGGGAGTGTGATAGGTGGAGAGACATTTGTCATTGAGGGGAAGGATCGTCACTTCCTTGTGGTAACGTATCGTCACTTCCTGTTTTGCTGTCTGCCTGTGTGGTTTGCCTGTGTGGTTGCTCTCCAGCCACTAGCTATGGCTACTAGCTCTCCTTCCTCTCCTCCTCTGGTGTGCTCTCTGTGTCAGATGTTTAGCTACACCTCTGCCTCTTTTAGTGATAACGGTAAATGTAATAAATGTTGTCTTTTTGAGGCGCTCGAGGTGAGGTTGTCTGATTTGGAATCCCGGCTCCGCTGCATTGAAACACCGTCTGCGCCAGTTAATCTCGACTGACGCCCATTAGCTGCAGCGGAGCTAGCTAGCTTAGGCCCCCCTGTCAGCGGTTCCGCGGCTCTCCTCAGCAGCGAGGAGACTGGGTGGGTGACGGTGAGAAGGAAGCCTAGTCGCAAAGCCCCGGTTCACCACCAGCCTGTTCACGTTTCTAATCGTTTTTCCCCGCTCAGCGACACACCCGCTGAGGAAAAAACTCTGATCATTGGCGATTCTGTAGTCAGAAACGTGAACTTAGAGACTCCAGCGGCCATAGTCAAATGCATTCCTGGGGCCAGAGCAGGCGACATCGAGTCAAATTTGAAAATGCTGGCTAAAAGTAACTGTAAATACTCCACAATTGTTATTCACGCCGGCATTAATGACATCCGTCTCCGGCAGTCGGAAGTCACGAAACTTAATGTAGAATCGGTGTGTGACTTGGCAAAAACGATGTCTGCCACTGTAGTATTCTCTGGGCCCCTCCCCAATCTGACCAGTGATGACATGTTTAGCCGCTCGTCATCCTTGAACCGCTGGCTGTCTGTGTGGTGTCCTAAAAATGATGTGGGCTACATTGACAATTGGAGCTCTTTTTGGGGAAAACCTGGTCTTATGAGACGAGACAGCATTCATCCCACCTTGGATGGTGCTTCTCATTTATCTAACAATCTGGCATCTTTTTTATCCAAATTTCCAAAACCATGACTACTCAGAGTTGGGACCAGGAAGCAGAGTCACAGTCTTACACGCCTCTCTGCAGCTCCTCTTCATCCGCCACTCCTCAGCTTAGCCCCTGTCTTCCCCATCAGAGAATCGTTGTCTGCTCCCTCCAAAGTAAATAAAAATATAATGTATAAGCATCCCAAAGTGATAAAGCAAAATATTGATAAAACTCAAATTAAACATAAAGCCTCTAAATTGAATGATTTGGCCTCTGTTCCTCCTCATAATTTAAAAATTAAATGTGGTTTATTAAATATTAGGTCTCTAACTCCCAAGTCTCTGTTAGTCCATGATCTGTTAATTGATCATCAGATTGATTTAATTTCCCTTACAGAGACTTGGTTAGGGCAAGAGGATTATGTTGGTTTAAATGAATCAACTCCCTCTGGTTATTTAAACTGTCAAAATCCCAGAAGTTCTTGTCGTGGAGGAGGAGTAGCAACAATTTACCATTCCAAATTACTAGTTAATGTAAAGCAAAAAACATGTTATAATTCCTTTGAGGGCCTGGTCCTCAGTATTGGGCACTTTAGCAATTTTAGGTTAAACCCAATTTTATTTGCCATAGTTTATCGTCCCCCATCAACCTACTCAGAATTTTTATCCGAATTTGCTGATTTCTTAGCTGATTTAGTGCTGAAATCTGATAGAATAATTATAGTAGGGGACTTTAATATACATGTGGATGTAGATAGTGACTGCCTTAATGTGGCTTTTAGTTCAATATTGGACTTGATTGGGTTTTCTCAGAAAGTAGGAAATTCTACTCATTACCTCCACCATACATTGGACCTTGTTCTGACATATGGCATAGAAATAGAAAATCTTGACTTCCGGTCTGGACGCCATGGCGACTGCAGCTTAACACTGAAGTTCTCAGACCCAATCCAGGATAACACCTTGAAAATCAAACTTAACGGATTTTTGGAGGAGTGAAAATCAAAAGACAAAATCATCATGTCTAAAGGAAAACAGAAGAAACTGAAATTCTCCAGGCCAGGACACGTATCGGCCGGAGAATCTGAACTGGAAGATCTCCGTTCAGAAGACGAGGAACTGGTGATAGCTAACAAAAGGGTTAGCCTGAAATCACTATTTGAGGAGCTACGACGATTTCGCCGAGATGTTACGCCCGAATTTCGGGAATTCAGAGACGAATTGAAAAGGACAAACAGCAGAGTGGACCAGGCCGAGAACCGAATCTTGGAAACAGAGGATCGAATAAAAGTGCTCGAAGATTCTGTGCTAGACCTACGCAAAAGACAAGCAGCTATAGAGGCTAAGCTAACCGACCAAGAAGGAAAACAAAGAAGAGACAACATAAGAATTCATGGTCTGATAGAAGGAACCGAAAATGGTTTTAACTCAATGGCAGAATGCGTGGAATCCTTACTAAGAGAGAAATTGGATATTCCACAAACCACCGACTTGAAGATAGAAAAGGCACATCGTTCATTAGCCGCTAGGCTGGCGGCGGAAGCGCCCCCACGTTCGGTGTTGGTAAGATTTTCCAATTTCAAAATAAAACAAGAGGTTGTAAGACTGGCCTGGCAGAAAAAAGGATTTATGCACCAGGAGAGAAAAGTCTACGTGGAACACGATTACGCCCCGGAGGTCCTTAAAAAGCGCAGGGAATACAATGATGCGAAAAAGGTGTTAAGAGAGAAGAAATTGCGCTTTCAGACACCATTTCCTGCGAAGTTAAGGGTCTTCTACGGCGATGAAACGTGTCTCTATAATTCGGCGGAAGAAGCAACAGCTGACATGGCGAAAAGAGGCCTCCCGGTAACGGTATTTAAACCCGCAGCAGACCCGAGTGAGAAGATCAAAGCGCAAACATGGACAACACAAAGACCTTCAAAATCCACGGACCAGCAGCGGGAAACCCAGCACCAGAGCGTCGCGGATAAACTATCCGTTTTCAGGTTGGAATAGCGACCTTTTTTTTTTTTTTTCTCTTGAATCAATCCGCACATCCAACCCCCCTCATACAAGGTAACAAACATTAAAGGAGATGCATATTCAGCATGTGGTAAAACATTTCATGGAACAATCATATTATTTGAAACAAATAAGTCTTTGTAATAAAAAAAAAAAACTTGTTAAAATAGAAATGTGACAATAATCCACATGTTCTCCTCATACTAACAAATACTGTTTTTGCGTGAATGTTTGATGTGATGGGGGTGGGAGGGTGCACACAATTTCACAGGGTTTAGGCATAAAAGGAAAAAAAAAAAAAATCATTACAAGTTTGGATTGGGTTCTGAAACTCACGTTAAAAGCATGGGACTACTTTCAGTGGTAAGAGAGGGCCCTCAACACGTAACAGAGTTTGAGGAATTTCCCTCAGAGCCTTCACTCCATCAAGGCTCTTACAGGGTCTTTAAAAAGACCTCAGCTCAGGAAGTTCTTATGACAGCTTTTTGTTTTAAAGTTTTTTACACTATGTTCTTAATGTTTTTCTTGTTTTTAATGTTCTTTCAGTTTCTGAGTAGCACAAAAGAGGGCCACCACACAGTTATACTAAACAAAACAACACAATGGAGAAACAGGGTGTAACCAAAATAATTTCATATAATGTAAAAGGAATCCTGAATCCAGTTAAAAGATCCAAGATTCTAGGCAAAATGAAAAAAGACAAAGCAGGAATAATACTTTTACAAGAAACCCACCTAACAGACGTGGAACACAATAAACTCAGTAGACAAGGGTTTAAAATGATCTCTTCATCTTCATATAAATCAGGGAGGAGGAGGGGAGTAGCGACATTGATATCAACCAAAATTACATTTGAAAAAAAATCAGAACACAAAGATAAAGAAGGGAGATACAGTTTGGTAACTGGGCGGCTAGAGGGAGAAGATATCACCCTGCTGAATGTGTATGCTCCCCCAGGGGCTAACTGGAAATTTTATAAAAATGTATTCGACCTAATGATAACTAAAGCTCAAGGTTTAGTGATATGTGGTGGGGACTTCAATCTTAGACTGAATCCATACTGGGATGCTTCTGGTAATTCCCCACATCAAAATAACACCCAAAACAGGAAGACTCGGATGCTACTAAAAGAATTGGGAATCTGTGACGTGTGGAGGGAACTCAACCCCAGTGTAAAAGACTATACATTTTACTCAACTCCACATTCATCTTACTCAAGGATTGACTATTTTTTTATGTTTAATAGAGACATTGGAAGAGTAAAAACATGTAAAATAGGACTGATGGATCTCTCCGACCACAGTCCGATCTACATGGACTTAAATATCCAAAAATACACAAATAATACATTTTCTTGGAGGTTAAATTCAAATGTCCTGAAAGGACCATTGAAAGATGAATTGGAATCAGATATTCTCAGATATTTGGAAGATAACGATAATGGAGAAGTATCCCCTTTAATACTGTGGGATGCATGTAAAGCTGTAATAAGAGGAAAGATTATTGCAAAACTGGCAACCCAAAAGAAACTAAGACAAGAAAAACTATCCACATTAGAGTCGGAACTTAGGAACCTAGAAAAAGAACACAAAGGCAACACTCATTCTACTGACTCGCTCAAGATTAAGGAAATTAAAAACCAAATAAATGAGATCTACACAATAGAAATCCAGAAGAAACTTACATTTCTGAAACAAAAATACTATGAAGCAGGCAGTAAATCGGCAAAATTGCTAGCCTATAAATTGAGGAAACATCAAACAGAAAGAGCAATCTACAAAATCAGAGACCCAGTATCAAAGGAAATAAAATTCAGAATTCAGGATATTCTTAAAAACTTCGAGAATTACTATAAGAACTTATACTCCCACAAAAAACATAAAAACGCATCCGAGGCATTCCTAAACACATTAAACCTTCCCCAACTTACGGAGTCACAAAATAAAACACTACTGTCAGAAATACATCCTAAAGAATTGGAAAAAGCAATTATGAAACTTAAAGCTAACAAATCCCCAGGAGCTGATGGCTATACAGCAGAGTGGTACAAAACCTTTAAACAGCAACTATCTCCTCTCCTCCTGAAAACATTTAATTATGTCCTCCACACAGGGGAAATCCCCCCCTCCTGGAGAGAAGGGGTCATTGCAGTTATACCTAAACCTGAAAAGGATAAACTAGAGTGCTCCAACTACAGACCAATCAGTGTACTAAATCAGGACTATAAGCTTTTTACCATTATCCTTGCCAAAAGGTTAGAAAATATACTGACAGACCTAATTCATTTAGACCAAACAGGTTTTATAAGACAAAAACAGACACAAGACAACATTCGACGCACTTTACACATAATTCATCATATAAAAAAATATAACTTAAATGCAGCCATATTGGGATTAGATGCTGAAAAAGCATTCGATTCGGTTGACTGGTCTTTTCTATATAGAATCTTATCCAGTTTCAATTTTCATAACAACTTCATTAGAACTATACAGGCATTATATAAAAAACCAACAGCTAAAATAAGGATTAACGGTAATTTATCATCATCTTTTGAACTGGAAAGAGGATGTCGTCAGGGCTGCCCCCTGTCTCCACTGCTCTTTGCAATCTTCATAGAACCTCTGAGCCAATGGATAAGACAAAACCAAAAAATTCAAGGTATTACACTTGGTCAGAAGGAACATAAAATAGCACTCTTTGCTGATGACATTTTAATATACCTAGGGCAGCCGGGCACTTCTTTACCAGAACTAACCTCAGTTTTTTCAGAGTATGGAGATTTATCGGGGTACAAATTAAATATGCATAAAACCCAAGTTTTAACATTCAACTATGACCCAAATCATTATTCACTAAGCAAACTCAAAACTAACTGGGAGTCGGAATCTATGAAATATCTGGGGGTCAATATCCCGAAACAACTCAACAAAATTATATCACTAAACTATGATCCACTGGTGACAAAAATAAAATCTGACCTAGCAAGATGGAATATGATACCATTCTTGGGTACTGCACAAAGAATTGAAGCAGTCAAAATGAATATACTTCCACGTCTTCTATACCTTTTCCAAACAATACCGGTAGAACCTCCCAAAAAAACATGGCAGGAGCTGGACAGAAGGATCTCAAGATTCATATGGCAGGGCAAGAGACCTAGAATCAGATATAGAACCCTACAGCTAAACAAAGACAAAGGTGGGCTCGCGCTGCCAAATATCAGGGACTACTTTAAAGCCGCACAAATTAAAACTTTAGTAGAGATATGTAACCCAGTCTACACTGCACAATGGAAGGAGATCGAATGCCAAATAACAAGTGACATCCCCCTACAGGCGATAATAGGGAACAATGTCTTACCTAAGCTTTTGAATAACACTAACCCGTGGATAGAGACCCCGCTAAAAATTTGGTTTAAGATAGTCAGAGAGAATCAAACTAAAGAGCCCTATCGACTTCTGCAATGGATCGCCTATGATCAGGACTTTACTCCTAATAAAACAGACACCAGATTTAAAAAGTGGAAGGAGAAAGGGCTGATAAAATATTACGATTTTTTTAAAGGGCAAATCTTAAGAAGTTTTGAAGATTTGAAAAAACAAGGCCTAATAAATCAAGACCTTTACAGGTTCTTCCAGCTTAGACACCACATAAACAATATACTTAAAAAGGAGGTTTTGGAAAGGGCCCAGTCAGGTGTTCTGAAGGTCTTCTTAATGGCATATAAAGGGATCCCAGGGATCAGATACATTTCTAAAATATACCAAGGTCTTCAAGACTTAAAGGAGACAACACATCTTATATAAAAGAGAGATGGGAAAAAGAGGGGAATTTCACTTTACAACTGGAAATATGGGAAAAGCTAAATAAACAGCAATGGAAAAGTACCTCATCCCTGCAGTGGAGAGAATTTGGATGGAAAAACTTGGCAAGATTTTTCAGAACACCTGCACAAAACAAATTTACCCATAAGGGATTGAACTGTTGGCGCTTGTGTGGTGAAAAGACTGCAAATCATTTTCATGTGTTTTGGTCATGCCCAGTTATCCACTAATATTGGACCAATTTACAGACAATATTGGGGAAAATATTCAAAATTACAGTTCCCTTTTCTTTTGTAACTTTGTATTTGGGTTTACTACCGGACTCACTGGAAAGACGAGGAGAAAAATACTTATTCAATGTTTTAATATTGGCAAGCAAAAAAGCTCTAACTAAAAAATGGATGTTGAAGGACTGTCCTACACCTGAAGATTGGACTAACGTGATCCAAGACATTTACTCGATGGAAAAGTTGACATTCGCACTGAGACAGGACATGGATGTGTTCATGAACTTTTGGCAACCCTGGACCTCATATGTGTCTTCCATTAGATCTAATCTTTGACAAATACCATTTCAATAATGGTTCCGCTCTTTGTTCCAACGCTACTCAGATGCTCTTTTATCTTTATTTACTTACTTTTTCTTTTTGTTTGTTTTTTACTGGTTTGTTTGTTGGTTTTTTTTGTTATTTGTTTCTTGTTTTTTTTTTCTCTTTAATTTCACTTTTTCTTTCACTTTAAAAAAAAAAAAAAAGGGGTGTTGTAAGAATTAATCTTCCAATGTTGTCAGATATCAGAAAATAAGGGAACATGTGATGAAAATGTAAACACTGCATTGCTGTAACGACCTGTATACCCTTTACAAAAACTTAAATAAAAAAAAAAAAAGAAATAGAAAATCTTGTAGTGTCTCCTCATAACCCTGTACTGTCAAACCATTGTCTGTTAACCTTTGATTTTACTATTTCTGACTATTTGGCTCCTAAAGAAAAATATTATTACAGTAGATGCCTCTCAGATGATGCTGTTTCCAAATTTATGCAGATTGTTTCCTCTATGCCATGTGTCAACACAACGGAAATAAGCTATAGACAGCTTGCTCCTTCTGTAATTGATAACATGGTGGATAGTGTTACAGCTTCTCTGCATCAGGCTCTAGACTTGGTGGCCCCCTTAAAAAAGAAAAAGTCTAATCAGAGATTTCTAACTCCTTGGTTCAACACAGAAACTCGTAGCTTAAAACAGAAGACTCGTCAATTAGAAAGAAAATGGCGCTCTACTAATTTAGATGAAATCTATTTAGCTTGGAGAAATCATCTTTTAATTTATAAAAAATCTCTTAGAAAAGCTAGAACGAGTTATTACTCTGCATTAATAGAAGAGAACAAGAATAATCCCAGGTTTCTTTTCAGTACTGTAGCCAGGTTGACAAAAAGTCAAGACTCTGTCAATCCTAGCATTCCCTTAGAGCTTACTAGTCAGGACTTTATGAACTTTTTCAATAATAAAATTTCATCCATCAGAGATAAAATCAATCAGATTCTTCCCACAGTTAACTTAAATACTGTAACTACTACAACTCCTTCTATTGATGTCTGTCTTGATGAGTTTACTCCAATTGACCTTTGCGAGTTAGACAAAATAGTTTCCTCATCCAAACCTTCAACTTGTCTTTTAGACCCTATTCCTACCAGGTTATTTAAAGAAGTCTTCCCACTTATTGGTAGCTTTATTCTTCATATAATCAATTCTTCATTAACTTTAGGCCATGTACCGCAGGCTTTTAAAACGGCTGTAATTAAACCCTTACTCAAAAAGCCAACGCTAGATCCAGGAGCTTTAGCTAACTGTAGACCAATCTCTAATCTCCCTTTCATTTCAAAAATCTTAGAAAGAGTTGTTGCTACGCAATTATTTGACCACCTGCAGGGAAATGGTTTACTTGAAGAGTTTCAATCTGGGTTTAGAATCCATCATAGTACTGAAACAGCCTTAGCGAAGGTCACTAACGACCTCCTCATTGCATCTGATAATGGACTAGTCTCTGTACTTGTCCTTTTAGACCTTAGTGCAGCTTTTGATACTATCAATCATAATATTCTACTTGATAGATTAGAACACTATGTTGGACTTAATGGAACTTCGTTGCAGTGGTTTAGATCTTATTTATCTGATAGGTTCCAATTTGTTCATGTAAATAATGAGTTTTCTTTCAACTCAAAGCTTAGTCATGGAGTTCCACAGGGATCTGTGCTAGGCCCTACTCTTTTTAGTTTATATATGCTTCCGTTAGGCAACATTATTAGAAAGCACTGTATACATTTTCATTGTTATGCAGATGACACACAATTATACCTGTCAATGAAGCCAGATGATAGTAATCAATTAGCCAAGTTAGAAGCCTGTCTTAAGGAAATCAAAGCTCGGATGACTTGTAATTTCCTGCTATTAAATTCAGATAATACTGGAGTCATTCTTGTTGGTCCAAAAAACCTTAGAAATTCCTTTCCAAATCAAACTTTCAGTTTGGATGCAGTTACTCTTTCTCTTAATAGCTCTGTGAGGAACCTTGGAGTTATTTTTGATCAGGATTTGTCCTTCAGTTCACATATTAAATTTGTTTCTAAGACTGCCTTCTATCATTTGCGTAATATTGCCAAGATTAGGAGCATCTTGTCTCAGAGTGATGCTGAGAAGCTGATCCATGCTTTTGTTAGCTCGAGATTAGATTATTGTAATTCTTTATTATCAGGCTGTCCTAAAACATCTTTAAAAAGTCTTCAGCTGATCCAAAATGCTGCAGCAAGAGTTTTAACAGGTACTAGAAAGAGAGATCATATCTCTCCGGTTCTGGCCTCCCTTCATTGGCTTCCCATAGAATTTAGAATTAAGTTTAAAATCCTTCTTCTTACTTACAAAGCTCTAAACAATCAGGCTCCTTTTTATTTAAAAGATCTGATACTACCGTATTATCCTAACAGAGCACTACGCTCCCAAAATGCAGGATTACTTTTAATACCTAGAATCTCCAAAAGTACAATGGGAGGCAGAGCCTTCAGTTATCAAGCTCCTCTCCTGTGGAATCAGCTGCCAATCTGGATTCGGGAGTCAGACTCGATCTCTGTTTTTAAGAATAGGGCTAAAACCTACCTTTTTGATATAGCCTACAATTAGGGAGGGACCATGTGTTTCTGAACCCTCCCTTAGTTATGCTGCTAATAGGTTTAGTCAGCCGGGGGACCTCCAGTATTGCACTGGGCCTCACTCCTTTCCTCACTCTCTATGAATTTTTTTTTTTTTTTGCTGGTCATTAACATTTGTTTGTTCTCTCCCATAGATTGAGTCCCCATCGTGCTGTTTGCTCTCTACATGTCTGTTCTTTTCATCTTCTCTATCCCCTCACCCCCCAGCCAGTCGCAGCAGATGACTGCCCCTCCCTGAGCCTGGTTCTGCTGGAGGTTTCTTCCTGTTAAAAGGGAGTTTTTCCTCTCCACCGTCGCCAAGTGCTTGCTCACAGGGGATCGCCTGATTGCTGGGGTCTTTATGCAACTGTGGGGGTCCCCCCCTACAGTTGATAGTGCTATGAGATGACTGTTGTTGTGAAATGGCGCTATATAAATAAAGTTGAATTGAATTGAATATAAGATACTGTTACTCAAGCAATCAAGATGGATACAGTGGGGAAAAAAGTATTTAGTCAGCCACCAATTGTGCAAGTTCTCCCACTTAAAAGATGAGAGAGGTCTCCAATTTTCATCATAGGTATACCTCAACTATGAGAGACAAAATGAGAAAAAAAAATCAAGAAAATCACATTGAAGGATTTTTAATGAATTAATTGGTAAATTCCTCGGTAAAATAAGTATTTGGTCAATAACAAAAGTTCATTTCAATACTTTGTTATATACCCTTTGTTGGCAATGACAGAGGTCAAACGTTTTCTGTAAGTCTCCACAAGGTTTTCACACACTGTTGCTGGTATTTTGGCCCATTCTTCCATGCAGATCTCCTCTAGAGCAGTGATGTTTTGGGGTTGTCGCTGGGCAACACGGACTTTCAACTCCCTCCAAAGATTTTCTATGGGGTTGAGATCTGGAGACTTGCTAGGCCACTCCAGGACCTTGAAATGCTTCTTACGAAGCCACTCCTTCGTTGCCCGGGCAGTGTGTTTGGGATCAGTGTCATGCTGAAAGACCCAGCCACGTTTCATCTTCAATGCCCTTGCTGATGGAAGGAGGTTTTCACTCAAAATCTCACGATACATGGCCCCATTCATTCTTTCCTTTACACGGATCAGTCGTCCTGGTCCCTTTGCAGAAAAACAGCCCCAAAGTATGATGTTTTCACCCCCATGCTTCACAGTAGGTATGGTGTTCTTTCTCCTCCAAATACAACAAGTTGAGTTTTTACCAAAAAGTTCTATTTTGGTTTCATCTGACCATATGACATTCTCCCAATCCTCTTCTGGATCATGCAAATGCTCTCTAGCAAACTTCAGACGGGCCTGGACATGTACTGGCTTAAGCAGGGGGACACGTCTGGCACTGCAGGATTTGAGTCCCTGGCGCCGTAGTGTGTTACTGATGTAGCCTTTGTTACTTTGGTCCCAGCTCTCTGCAGGTCATTCACTAGGTCCCCCTGTGTGATTCTGGGATTTTTGCTCACAGTTCTCGTGATCATTTTGACCTCACGGGGTGAGATCTTGCGTGGAGCCCCAGATCGAGGGAGATTATCAGTGGTCTTGTATGTCTTCCATTTTCTAATAATTGCTCCCACAGTTGATTTCTTCACACCAAGCTGCTTACCTATTGCAGATTCAGTCTTCCCAGCCTGGTGCAGGTCTACAATTTTGTTTCTGGTGTCCTTTGACAGCTCTTTGGTCTTGTCCATAGTGGAGTTTGGAGTCTGACTGTTTGAGGTTGTGGACAGGTGTCTTTTATACTGATAATGAATTGAAACAGGTGCCATTAATACAGGTAACGAGTGGAGGACAGAGGAGCCTCTTAAAGAAGAAGTTACAGGTCTGTGAGAGCCAGAAATCTTGCTTGTTTGTAGGTGACCAAATACTTATTTTACCAAGGAATTTACCAATTAATTCATTAAAAATCCTTCAATGTGATTTTCTGGATTTTTTTTCTCATTTTGTCTCTCATAGTTGAGGTATACCTATGATGAAAATTGGGGACCTCTCTCATCTTTTAAGTGGGAGAACTTGCACAATTGGTGGCTGACTAAAAACTTTTTTGCCCCACTGTATTTGTTGCTTAAGATACTGTTATTTGTAATGGATTTAGCTGTTTATTTGGTTATTCTTGTATCTGATTGAGTCAGAGGTATTATTGGTTATTCAGCAATGCTATCGGTGTTCAATTTAGAGACTGCAATCATGAAACTGTCACTCTATTAGTTACGCCTCAGAGCTCCAGCAAGGGGACTGCGCGCGCAACTTCCTCACTTTTAATACAAGTGAGTGAGGAGACGCACACACTGTGTTCACCCTTGTTATTTTTCCCTTTTTAAGGTAATTGTTTAAGTTGTGATTGTTAAAATGTTTGACTTTTAATACAAGCGAGTGAGGAGACGCACACAGTGTGTTCACCCTTGTCATTTTTCCCTTTTTAAGGGGCTTTACATTTGGAGGCACCGTTGGGGTGAAAAACGTGAGGCCGACACCGCAACATGAAGGGAGCCATCTTACGTTCTTCATCCCGAAAAATAACCCAGGCAGGAGAGTGTTTCAGCAGAACAGATCGGTGGTAGTTACGAGGCCAGCGAGGAGCAACGCGCATCCTAAGGTGTAGAATAGCCACCGAGGAGCTGCAAAGCCTTCAGCATCAGGTCTCAGCACCACGTGTCCACACTGTCTGTTACTCACTTGCCCAAAATGGAGTCGGAAATTGAAAATCTGTTGTTTGAAATGAAAGGAGCTCTATTCCAGCTTACTACGGATCAGCTAGTGAAAATATGTGACTTGATTGAGATCTCAGGAGATAATCGAGAGAAAATAAGAAAAACTCGCTGTGCGTTGGTGTCTTATATCAGTCAGCACATCGAACGTGACAAATTAAAACAACGGGAAGATGAAGGTATGTCAGAACTGTTGAGCATACAAGATACAATAAAATGTGTGAACCAGAGTAATAAAAATGATGTGTCACAAACAACGCATGCAAAGGAGAATGTAATGAAAGAGTTGGAGCAGCTGAAATTGGCAGTGCAGTGAAAAGAAGCTGAAATGCAAGTTTTATCAAATAATGAGACTGCCCCACGCCACACAGCCCCGGTTGTTGTAACCAATCCACTCTGGCATAAAGACTATAAGATTTCTGGTCAGATTGGTGAACCTGGACATAAAGACAGACTCACTTTCTCCAGTTTAGCCTGCCAAATTGAGAACGGCCTCGGCAAAGGATATCCTGAGTCAGAGATAGTGGATGCAGTCATCAGAGCCATTGTGCCAGGTTTGCAATTTAGGAGTTACCTCGAAGGTAAAAGCGACCTGTCTCTCCCTACCCTTAGGAGAATTCTTAGGTCACATTATCAAGAGAGAAGCGCTACAGAGCTTTACAAGCAGTTGACTGCAGAGGTCCAGAGCAGTAGGGAGACTCCACAGAACTTTTTAATTCGAACAATGGATTTAAGGCAGAAAATATTGTTTGCATCACAGGAAGCCGAGTCTAGCCTCAAATATGACCCAGCTCTCGTGCAAAGCATGTTCATGCACACAGTATTAACAGGACTGCAAAATGATAGTATCAGGAGCGACCTTCAGCCCCTCCTTTTGCAGACAACAACCTCAGATGAACTGTTGTTAGAAAGATTGAACATAGCATGTGCACATAAAAAAGAGAGGCAGGATAAAAGGAGACAGTCCGTGCCACAGCGACCAATTAGTGTACACACTATCCAGTCTAGTGATAACAGCAGAGATCAGGGATGGCAATTTTCCGCCGATCCGCGGATTTCCGCCGATTTATTTTCAAATTGATCATTTCTGTGAATCGTCTAAATCCGTGGAGAAAATTTTAGGGGGGATAAGGTACCTTATTGTTACCAATTTTAGCGAAAATCAACACGATTACATAAGCGCTCGGCGCTTTCCCGGAAGTCGTCGCCCGCGATAACCCGGATGTGTTGTGTTCAAGCTACTGCTGTATTGTAAACAGCCCTGCGATTGGATAGTTGCAAACAATTGGACCAATCAAATGGCTCATTGTATGCTTTTTCAAAAATTCATGGCGGTGTGGAGAATGTGCTCAAGGATGAGACTGAGTTTATTCCTCAGGTTCAGCTTTATTCACAGATCACATACTCCAACAATCTCAAAGCAGGAAAAGAGGAAGAATAATCTCACAACTCCTTTTTATACCCCGGACATCGAAACTCAAGTCACATGGTATTTAAGCAAACATACAGTCACATGGTACTTAATCCCAGTCACAATGTAACCCCTTTGATCTTCCACACCATTGTCCTTTAGTCTCTGGTGGTCCGGGAATCTCCCCAGGTCATCTCCCTGAAACAAAGGCCAAATCTCACACTGTCTCGTTGTCTCCTTGGAGACTCAGTCCTTTTGTTCCACGAGACGTGCAGCATACAATAAACACACAGCAATATATTTGTGGAGCATATATAACCAACATACGTGCCCATATATGCCCACATGACCCCCCCCCCAAACGTCTAAAATGGAACAAACGTAACCAGAGATGCATGACATAATAACATTACTACATATCAATCCACCAGTTGCCTAGGTCTAAGTCTCCTGCCGTATTTGCTGTAAGCCGGCTTTACTGCTTCCTCAGCGTCCTCCTGCCGTGGAACTGTTGCCTGTGGATTAAAACTGTTAGTCAATCTCTGTGGGTGTTCTGGAGAATGCCCTGTAGGGGGTCTGCCACAACGGGGGGCCCTCGCCAACTGCACTGCTTCATCCTCCAAAACAAAAGTGGGTTTGAGTCTGTTTATACCAATTAACTCCTTTCTGTCTCCCAAATCCAGCAAAAAATGCTTCTCTCCTGTTTCCAGCACCCTAAATGGTCCATCGTAAGGCGGCCGCAAGTTTGGGCGATGGGCATCATGTCTGACAAAAACAAACTCCGCATTTTTTAAAGCTTTCGGCACAAAAACGCGTGGAAAACTGTGATGAACCGGGCCCGGAAGCGTGTTTGATCCCGTGTCACTCTGCAACAGCTGCGCGGGGGTGCAATTTGGCGCAGGATTATCGGGGAGAAATTCCCCAGGCAGACGGAGAGGCTGTGCAAAAACTAACTCAGCTGGGGAGGCTTGCAAATCCTCCTTAGGTGCAGAACGCAACCCCAATAAAACCCATGGAAGCTTGTCTACCCAATTTGTGTCCGTAAGCGACGCTCTGAGAGCTGCTTTCAATGACCTATGGAAACATTCGCATAAACCGTTAGCCTGTGGGTTGTACGCGGTAGTGCGGTGGATCGTTACCCCTAGGCTGTGGGCCATCGATGACC
Source organism: Pholidichthys leucotaenia (assembly GCA_020510985.1). NCBI lineage: Eukaryota > Metazoa > Chordata > Actinopteri > Cichliformes > Pholidichthyidae > Pholidichthys > Pholidichthys leucotaenia. The sequence goes on from CM035844.1 coordinate 275,031,970, forward strand.
AGAGCTCGGAAACAAATTGAGGACCTCTGTCGGGCGTAATGTCCGACGGAACTCCAAAGCGCGCTACCCAAGCTGTTAAAAACGCGCGCGCCACCTCCTCAGCTGTGGTTGATGCCAGTGGGACCGCTTCCGGCCAATGCGTGGTGCAGTCCACCATAGTCAAAAGATGTGTGTACCCCTGTGACGACGGAAGGGGGCCTACCAAGTCGACATGCACAAGATCAAAGCGCTTAGCCGGGATGTGAAAAGGCTCCAAAGGAGCTCTAGTGTGTCTGTGTATTTTGGCTCACTGACATGCTACGCAGGCTATCGCCCATTCCTTGACCTGTTTGCGCAACCCCGGCCATACAAATTTCTCTCCTACCATTTTGACTGATGCGCGCACCCCCGGGTGCGCCAGAGAATGGATCGAGTCAAAAACACGGCGGCGCCACGCAGCTGGTACCACCGGACGTGGCCGCCCAGTGGAGATATCGCAGATTAGCGAGGGCATACCATCTTGCAGCACCCTGTCCTCCAGCCTAAACCCTGTTGGTCCAGACTGGAGCGCGCGCACGTCCGCGTCCCTAACCTGCTCCGCGGCCATGGCTGCATAATCTAACCCTACGCGGACCGGGGCTGCGCGCGCTTCCGCGTCGCTACCCTGGCCCGCGGCCATGGCTGCAGAGTCTGCCCCCACGGGGCCTGGAGTTGTCACAGCACGTGAGAGGCAGTCTGCCACTACATTATGTTTACCTGCGACATGCTGGATATCGGTGGTAAACTCCGATATCGCAGCCAGCTGTCTCTGCTGCCGGCCCGACCAAGGTTCCGAAATCTTCGCCATCGCAAAAGTCAGCGGCTTGTGTGTGGACCTTGTAAACTCCAAACTGGTGAATGTATAATATGTGTACTTATGTAATGGATTGCCTAGACTAAACAGAGGAGCATTGTTGAAGACCTGTCTTTGTTAGTGGTTGTTGGTGTTTTTTAGTACAATTTTTATTTTTTATTTTTTTAAATATATATATATATATATATATATTTTTTTTTTAAATTACTTTAGTGTTAGTGTTTGATTGTTTGTGTTGTGTCTGTAAAAAAAGGTTCAATAAAAAATATTGTGGGAAAAAAAAGATGTTATTGTAGTCTGACAGAGAGGATTTGTATGTCTCTTCAAGTACAGGAAGTATTTTTCAATATCCCTAAGGCGACTGTTAAGTTCTCGTTTTTTTGAGGATTCAAAGGAGATAATGTGGCCCCGCATCACAACTTTGAATGTTTCCCATAAGATGGAGTCAGCTACCTCATTATTATCACTGACAGCAATACATTCATCAATCTGTGTAGACATGTATTCAATAAAAGAGTGTTCTTGAAGGAGAAGAGGGTTGAAACACCCACTATACTTTTGCGTAGACAGAATATTTATAAGTTGAAGTGATACTAGACTATGATCAGAAATCAGGATATTATGATATATAGAATTGGTAGTGTGGGGTAATAAGTTAGACGACAATAAAATAATCAATCCTAGTGTAAGATTTATGTGTCATGAGACTGAGCTTAGAGCTCAGACTCCCATTTATTTCTCAGTATTTTATGTCTCATGTATTATTTGGTCTGTTTTTGTGTTTGTTTGGCTGTGTTGACATGAGAGCCTCCCTTCTTTCTGGACACTCCCACCAGTGATTCACTGTCTGTTCCCTTACCACCTCAGCTGTGGGTAGTTGATTAATTAGGTCCTGCTCGCTCAGTGGCATGCACCTGCCGCTCATTGGTGACAGCTACTTAAGGACTGTCTGCCCATTCTCTCACTGCAGCAGCATTGTCAATTGTCTACTGTCAATGTCCAATGTCTAGGAACTTATTCCCAAGGTCTGATGGACTAATCAGCAATGCGATTTCGGCTCTGGAGAGGTCTTCTCTGTAAGTTATTTTAAGTTCGTTTTTTTTGTGTGTCATGCAGTTTTTGTTTTTTTTTTCTGTTGAATAAATGTCACGACTGCAATTCAGCGCCTGGGTCGTCTCTCTGCTCCGAAGGAGTGTACATGACATTATGGACATGGGGGAGAAAAAGGAAAAATCTTTGTTAGTGGGATGTCTTAGTCTCCATATGTCAACCATATTCATTGATTTAATTAGATCATTTAGTACCTGCACTGAGGTAATAGTGGGAGGTGGTTTAGTTGACAATCTATCTAAAGAGGGGTCCAAATAACAATTAAAGTCACCTTCAACAATAACATAGGAGCTGGAAGGAGGTATAATATCAAACGCTTTTAAGAAAAAATCCAGACTATCTATATTGAGGCCGTAAATATTCAGCATTGTTATCGGAAAGGTGTTTATATGTCCAGAAATCATTAGGTATTTGCCGTGCGGGTCTGCTTTCATAGAGTCTAGGCGGAATGGGATGTGTTTACAAAAAAGTATAGCCACCCCTCTAGCTTTCCAAGTAAATGGTGCTTGAAATACATGAGAAATCCAGTTTACTCTCAGCCTACATTGTGCATTTGTACTAATGTGCGTTTCCTGGAAGAAAATGATATCTGCCTTTAATGATTTAAGATGAGAGAAAACCCGACCTCTCTTAACTGCGTGACCAAGACCTTTCACATTCCACGAGACCAGTGTTAAATTATTATTAATGCTGCCATATGCAATACCATCAGTTGGTGATGTTATCCTGGATATGAAAGTAATCTGATTTCAGCCCAACTTCACATAAAAAATAACAAAACTTATTACATAAAAAAACACACATCGTGGTGCAAAACAGCCCGACTGAACATACCCATGAACATCTTCCCCACCCACCCCATAAGTGCCTCCCCAATTGTGTCACACATATCCCTACATGCTTGAGATCGCTTCGTATGCAGCGCAACTGGTAGCTTCCCTACAAAAAAAAAGAAAATGAGAAAAAACAAAAGCAAAAGCTCAACTCCGCTGTCAGTATAATTGAAAGAGAATAGAAAAAAACACATTTACAGTCTCATTTAAAAACGAACAGTAGTGCCGAGTGTCGACAAGTCATTTCAACAGCAAATGAACTACCTTAACAAACAAGTAAACATCACAGTTCTGATGATGTGGTATTAAGTGTTCAGAAATGTCACTGCCTCACCCGGGGCCATGAAAACTTTGAATTAGTCTTTATACTTGATCCAAAGCCTCGCTGGGAAAAGGAGCGAGTGCTCCATCTTAAGCTCCCGCAGCTTGCCAAGGGCCTCGTTGAATTCCCGTTGGTGTCGCATCACCTACAATGTATAGTCGGGAAAAATGAGGATTTTGTTGCCTTTGTATGCCAGCTCCCACGTTCTCCGAAGCCGTAGTATCAGCTCTCTTTCACAATAGAAGGGGATCCTCGCTATGATGGCACGGGGTCTGGCTCCTTCAGGTGGAGGCAGTCTCAGGGTGTGGTGTGCTCGGTCAACGATCACCGTAGACTGGAAGTTATCCTCACCCAGGAGCTTTGGAATGAGCGCCACCACAAATTCCGTTAGTTTACCCCTCTCTTCTCCTTCAGGTATGCCAATAATCTTGATGTTATTGTGACGTAAACGGCCTTCGAAGTCATCTACTTTAAGCTTGAGTGCCCCGTTTTCTTCTTTCATGGAGGACAATGTCTTTTCTAGGCAGCTAATATGGTAATCATGCTCAGACAGTTGCCCTTCCATGAGTTCCACCTTTTCAAGTAGCTCAGTTTGAGTGTTTTGTAGAGCTTGCAGGGTCTGGTCCAATCTATCAAACCTGTCGTTCATGCAGCTGAGAATCTTGTTTGAGATTTTCTCCCAAAACAGCGGAAGTTCATTTTCATCGCCACCGTTGTCGGCGGAGGAATTGCTGGGAGGTGCTCCACTAGCATAGCTTGCTGGGCTAGGGTTATTAGCATTAGCTGAGGTTGGTCGAGGAAAGTTGCTTCATCATTTAGACATCTTTTTCGGCATACTCTACCAATAGTGCTAACGTGGCAGACTCCCCTTTGTTAAGAAAGTGTCCAAGGCCAATAAAATAAGGAATAGGGCTGGCAAAATATTAAAATTATAGTCTGGCACGGAGGAGCTTCTGAAAAGGACGTCTACTCCATGCGGTGCTCTCGAGCGTCCCCCCCCCCCCCACCCTTGTGAATTCGAGTCATCTTAACTTGCCAGGTACATAATAATGAACATAAATTAGTTCATCAATATTAACTAAGGTAAAGGTAAAAAACATCTCCTTTTTATTCTTGTCTGAAATAGGAGAAACAAAAAACTAACCACACGTGTTAGCAAAGCAACTCTTCCATTATTGCTCGCATGACCAGCAGGTTAAAACCATGATAAATACCTTCACTGCTTACATACCTCTTCTGACTTTTTCCATGTTTAAATCAAATCAAACTTTATTGTCATATTGCTGTACATACAACTGTAGTGCAGGCAAGATGAAATTGTGTTTCTTTCGTCTTCCATATAAGAAGCAGCATGATTTAAGACACACTCCCACATAGCTCCACTCCCCCCCCCCACCCCCCCCATCCATTCACACATCCCTGAGACATACTTGGGGAAAAAGAATAACTAACTATAATATACAAAATGTCCGTAGGTGCAGTAGTGTGTATGAGAGATTCCGGGTCAGCTGTTCAGCATCCTGACAGCTTGTGGAAGGAAGCTGTTGATCAGTCTGGTGGTTCTGCCTCTGATGCTCCGGAATCGTTTACCAGATGGAAGAAGTTCAAAGTGTTTATGCAGAGGGTGAGAACGGTCCTTGACAATGTTCAGTGCCCTGCTCCTACAACGGTTCTGAAAAAGTTCTTGGGCAGAGGGGAGGGAGACTCCAATTACCCTCTCCGCCCCCTTGACTATCCTCTGCAGGGCTTTTTTGTCTGACATACTGCAGCTGGAGTACCATGTAGCAATGCAGTACGTCAGAACACTCTCCACCACACCTCTGTAGAAGGTCCTGAGGATGCAGATGGGGAGAGAGGCCTGTTTGAGTTTCCTCAAGAAGTGTAGTCTCTGCTGAGCCCGCTTCCTGATCTCCAAGGAATTCTTGCTCCAGGTCAGGTCCTGCGAGATCTGCACTCCGAGGAACTTTATGTTCTCTACTCTCTCCACTAAAGTACTTTAATAAGCTCATGTTTGTCTTGGACAACGATGCTCGTAGCGAGACACTGCTGGCTGACTGGAACACGCGGGCGGAGCGCTTCTGAACTCCGCATGGATGACAGTCACGCGCGTTGTTCATGTGCGTGCTTGCAGACCATCATTGCTGCATATATTTTTCTTAAATTTACAGTATCTCACAAAAATGAGTACACAGCTCACATTTTTGTAAATATTTTATTATAGCTTTTCATGGACAACACTGAAGATATGACACTTTGATACAATGTAAAGTAGTCAGTGTATAGCTTGTATAACAGTGTAAATTTGCCGTCCCCTCAAAATAACTCAACACACAGCCATTAATGTGTAAACTGCTGGCAACAAAAGTGAGTACACCCCTAGTGCAAATGTCTAAATTGTGCCCAATTAGCCATTTTCCCTCCCCGGTGTCATGTGACTCAGTGTTACAAGGTCTCAGGTGTGAATGGGGAGCAGGTGTGTTAAATTTGGTGTTATCGCTCTCACACTCTCTCATACTGGTCACTGGAAGTTCAACATGGCACCTCATGGCAAAAAACTCTCTTGAGTATCTGAAAAAAAGAATTGTTGCACTACATAAAGATGGCCTAGGCTAAAGAAGATTGCCAACACCCTGAAACTGAGCTGCAGCATGGTGGCCAAGACCATACAGTGGTTTAACAGGACAGGTTCCACTCAGAACAGGTCTCGCCATGGCCGATCAAAGAAGTTGAGTGCACGTGCTCAGCATCATATCTAGAGGTTGTCTTTTGAAAATAGACATTATGAGTGCTGCCAGCATTGCTGCAGAGGTTGAAGGGGTGGGGGGTCAGCCTGTCAGTGCTCAGACCATACGCTGCACACTGCATCAAATTGGTCTGCATGGCTGTCATCCCAGAAGGAAGCTCCTTTTAAAGATGATGCACAAGAAAGCCCACAAACAGTTTACTGAAGACAAGCAGACTAAGGACATGGATTACTGGAACCATGTCCTGTGGTCTGATGAGACCAAGATAAACTTATTTGATTCAGATTGTGTCAAGCATGTGTGGCGACAACAAGGTGAAGAGTAGAAAGACAAGTGTTTCTTGCCTACAGTCAAGCATGGTGGTAGGAGTGTCATGGTTTGGGGCTGCATGAGTGCTGCCGGCACTGGGGAGCTACAGTTCACTGAGGGAACCATGAATGCCAACATATACTGTGACGTACTGAAGCAGAGCATGATCAGAAACTGGGCCGCAGGCCAGTATTCCAACATGATAACCACCCCAAGCACACCTCCAAGACGACAACTGCCTTGCTAAAGAAACTGAGGGTAAAGATGATGGACTGGCCAAGCATGTCTCGAGACCTAAACCCTATTCAGCATCTGTGGGGCATCCTCAAATGGAAGGTGGAGAAGCGCAAGGTCTCTGACACCATGATGTCATCATGGAGGAGTGGAAGAGGATTCCAGTGGCAACCTGTGAAGCTCTAGTGAACTCCACGCCCAAAGAGAGTTAAGGCAGTGCTGGAAAATAATGGTGGCCACACAAAATATTGACACTTTAGGCACAATTTGGGCATTTTCACTAGGGGTGTACTCACTTTTGTTGCCAATGGTTTAGACATTAATGGCTGTGTGTTATTTTGGGGAGACAGCAAATTTACACTGTTATACAAGCTGTACACCGACTGCTTTACATTGTATCAAAGTATCATATCTTCAGTGTTGTCCCATGAAAAGATATAATATTTACAAAAATGTGAAGGGTGTACTCACTTTTGTGAGACACTGTATATATCCTCATAGAGTGGCGGAAATTTTTCAGGGGTGGTGGGCCGCCACCCAGAAATGTTACCAAAGGAAACCCTGGGAGTGTCAGGCCACCTTGCTGTAAAGATCCCACCCACTTGAGGTGGTACTCACTTGTAATCGAAAGCAAACAACATCGTGTTGAGCCGAGTAGAGGCGAGTAGGGTTGAGTAGGTGCTAGTGGAAAAATGCCATTAGTTATCATTCATAATACAGCTCACTTAAAAAGATTAATGTATTATCTAATAACAGGTAACTAACGATTGACTTTGTAAAGTGATAGAAATAATGACATTCAGACACTGACTGTAAACTTGTTAAGCTATATTTTACACTGACACTAAAACTAATGTTATGATAAACAGCATCAGCCAACACTGGGATGTGAATGAGAATGTTGTTTCTTGAAGAAAAACATAAATAAAAATTGTCATACAATTACCAAGGAAGGTTTTAATATAGCAGGCATATCTATGATGTCTGGTGTTTAGAATAATCAACAATGTAGTGACATCATGGGCAAACAGACATTTATTAATATTTCAAAACTGTTTGCTGAGCTTCTCCATTCAGAAGAAGCAAGGTAAACAGAGGTGGGCAGTAACTATTTACATTTACTCATACAGGTATTCAAGTAATTTTTCACAAAGTTGTACTTTACTGCATAGGTCTGTTTCAGGATACTTTTTACTCTTTGAGTACATTGTTGACAGAACTGTCCTTTTGGTCAAGAACATTTGGTTATATTTGAGTTACTTTTGATTTCACTGATTTGAAAATTGGGTGGAAATGAGATTTTTTATTACTGTAACAATTTTGTTTTTACTAAAACAGATTCCCATCTGTCAAGGATGTTAGACAAGTGAAGCATCATGACTTATAAATTATCTTTGCTTGATGACATATGCACAAAAATTGAGAGCTGATTGGCTCTGTGAGGGGAGTCACAGGAAGTGTGGAGTTGTTTAGCAATTTTTAGCAATCTGTGAGCATACAAGCTGTTCATTAAAGAGTTCAGAAAGAAACCCACAAGCCTCCGCCTGTGATCTGACATGGTGTCAGAAGTGGTCTGAACAGAGAAGGACACACGCTAAAGAAAATGCCGAATTTCAAGCCAATGGAAAATTTCAGCTTTGACAGGCCGTGGGAATGGCAGATGTGGCAGCAGCATTTCCTACAGTATCACACGGCATCAAAGTTGACCGAGGAGGACAAGGCAGTCCAAGCGAGCACATTAATCTATGCCATGGGATATGAGGCGGAAAACATCAGGAAATCATTCACATTCCCTACGAGAGAGTGAGAATGACTTCAACGTCGTCCTGAAGATGTTTGACAAATACTTCGTGCCTCGATAAAATATGATCCACGAGAGAGCCCAGTTCCACCAGCACACACAGAAGGCGGGTGAGAATGCAGAAATCTTTATAAGGGATTTGTATGAACTGTCTGAGCACTGTGACTTTGGGGATAAAAGAAATGAAAATATCAGAGACAGGCTGGTTGTGGGAATACGTGATAAAGAGCTATCAAAAAGACTGCAGCTAATGAAAGATTTGACTCTGGATGTGGCTGAACAGATGGTCAGATAAGTTGAAGATGTTGAGCTGCAAATTAGCCAGCAGGAGTAGTCCTCACACAGCATACAAGAGATAAAGCCTCAGCCAGGCAAAGGAGTATACTGGACTGACAGACCTGAAAGAAAAAGCTTCAGACCTAAACAATGTGGGAGGAATGCACTAGAAAGCAGAGGTGGCAGATGCACAAGAAGTGGAAAAATGCATCATAAATATACTAAGTCAAGTTGCCCAGCTTTGGAATCTGTGTGCAGGAAATGCAATAAAAAGGGACACTGGGAGTGCATGTGCAGATCAAAGGCAGTGATGGAGGTCAGAGACAGGATGGAGGCAACAGGAGCATTTTACCTCGGGTCTATTCACTCAGACAGCCACGCAGAAAAGTGGACAGAGATTCTTGGTCTAGGTCAAACATCAGTTCCATTCAAGACTGATAGAGGGGCTGATGCCACAGCGTAGAGCTACCAAAGTTTTAGAAAAATCAAACAGACCCAAACTCCACAGAAACCAGATATCCCTCTTGTCAGTCCTGGAGGTCACTGAGAATGCCTTGGGTTCTTCAAAACTGACCTCAGCTACAAGGGAAAGCACCACAACACAAAGATGTATGTGATCAGAGGCCTAACAGTGAGCAATATGCTGGGGAGAGAGGTGGCCGTAGCACTGAGGTTGGTGAAAAGAGTGGAGGAGATACGAGCATTTGGAGAGCATGGCACTCTGAAAATAGAGCCTGTTAAAATACATCTCAAAGAAGGGGCAGTGCCATATGCAGTAACAACAGCACGAAGAGTACCGTTGCCTTTAATGCCTAAAGTTAAAGAGAAACTTAAAAGAATAGAAACACTGGGGGTGATAGAGAGTGTGACACATCCAACTGACTGGTGCAGTCCCATGGTGCCAGTCAAACACAAAATGAAAAGTACACTACCGTTCAAAAGTTTGGGGTCACCCAGACAATTATTTTGTGTTTTCCATGAAAAGTCACACTTATTTACCACCATGAGTTGTAAAATGAATAGAAAATATAGTCAAGACATTGACAAGGTTAGAAATAATGATTTGTATTTGAAATAATAATTTTTTCCTTCAAACTTTGCTTTCGTCAAAGAATCCTCCATTTGCAGCAATTACAGCATTGCAGACCTAACATGATTGCACAAGGGTTTTCTAATCATCCATTAGCCTTCTGACGCAATGAGCAAACACATTGTACCATTAGAACACCGGAGTGATAGTTGCTGGAAATGGGCCTCTATACACCTATGTAGATATTGCACCAAAAACCAGACATTCGCAGCTAGAATAGTCATTTACCACATTAGCAATGTATAGAGTGTATTTCTGATTAGTTTAAAGTTATCTTCATTGAAAAAAAGTGCTTTTCTTTCAAAAATAAGGAAATTTCTAAGTGACCCCAAACTTTTGAACGGTAGTGTACATATTTGTGTGGACATGAAAAAACGTAAACGAGCAGATAAAAAGAGAGCAGTATTTGCTTCCCACTATTGAAGAGGTCTTAGCAAAGCTAGCCAGTGGTAAAGTCTTTTCCACCCTTGATGCTTCTAGTGGGTTCTGGCAAACCCCTTTGCACAGTGAGAGCAGTGCCCTAACAACATTCATCACACCCTTTGGTAGATAGTTGTTATCTCAAAGCCCTATAGACAGCACCACAGACAGTGACACCGAAGAAGTCGTCAGCTGCTATGTGAACTCCGTAATATGTGCTCTACCTGCTTCCAGGAGGAAGCTAGATGAGATCAGAGCAGCCACAGTCACAGATGTGGAATTACAGATAGTGACTGAACACGCAAGGAATGGCTGGTCAGATCACACAGGCCAACTGCACCCATTGGCGAGAGACTTTTACCACCACAGGACTGAGCTTTAAGAGAGTGATGGACTGGTCACCAGGGGGTGCCGTATAGTGATCCCACAGTCACTGAGAGAGGAAGTGTTAAAAAGGGTCCATGAAGGTCACCAAGGCCTCTCCAAATGCAGAGAAAGGGCGCAAGGACTGGGGTGGTGGCCAGGCCTCTCAGCAGAACTAAAGCAGCTGCTGGAAAAATGCGAGTCCTGCTGTGAGTACAAGAGAGCACAGTAAAAAGAACCACTAAACCCTGGCTGAGGGTCGAAATGGACTTATGTCAACACAAAGGGAAAAACTACCTAATAGTTTCTGACTACTTCTCACGGTACCTCGAGATCCTGGAGCTACCAGTAACAACATCTGAACAAGTTGTGTCAAGACTGAAGGCGACATTTGCAAGATATGGGATCCCAGATACACTATATTCTGATAATGGCCCACAATTTTAAGTGAAACATACAAAAGATTCAGTTAAGAGTATGACTTTACACACGAAACGTCCAGTCCACACCGCCCATCAGGAAATGGTCAGGCACAATGTGCAGTGCAGACAGCCAAGAGAATCCTGCAGCAGAAGGATACTGTGCTGGCCCTCGAGCTTCTGTGCTACACCCACAACTACTACAGGTGGTCCTTTTCCACTAGTGTCAGTTCGGTACGGGCCTTCACGGTTTGTCGGCTTTAACATTAGGGACTGTAACCGTTATAGTCCTGATTTTTTGGACCCGCAGAAGAGGGGTTCCAAGTGTACTGTTCCGACACGAAAATGTGACGTATAAACACTGTAGGCCACTGATTGGTCCGGGCGTAACGTCATGAGAGTGGGCGTAACGCCATAAAAGTGCCATTGTTCTGCTTATGTACAGCCGCCATTTACAAAACTCTTCGGCGAGTAATCACTGCAAACAGTATAGATGGCTTCGGCTTCACTTAAATCTTCTACGTCTGCATCGTGGTCGCACGAGGAGGTGCAGACTTTTCTTGGCATTGTGGGTGACGATATGATCCAGAGGGAGTTTGACGGAGCGCACCGCAATGAGAAGATTTTTCATGAGGTCGCTGAACAGTTGTTCACCCACGGATACAACCGGACAATAAAGCAATGTAGGGATAAGTTAAAAAAAAAAAAAAAAAAAAAAAAAAAAAAAAAGGAAATGTGATTACCAGGCCATCAAGGACCACAACGGTCAAAGTGGGGTGAACCGAAAACAATGGAAGTGGTTCAACCAGATGGACGCCATATATGGTAGTCAGCCAGCCAGTAATGGGAGGGAGATAGGAGTCGACCCGTCTACAATACTGTTACAAACCATGGATGGTGAGTGTTTTGTGATATTATGCATCTTTTTGCTCTATTCAGCCTATTGGTGCAACGCTAATTTTTTTAAGCAATTATAACGCCGTTCTCTCCTGGCTCACAACTGTTAGCCAGAAGCGCTAGCTAGCTAGCTTGCCATGATTTGCGCTGGCTTTGTTCAATTTATTCACTTATGAGAGAAAAACGGCAAAATATGCTAATCCTGGTTAAAAAGCTTTGTGTACGTGTTGCACTTTCATACTGCGCATTAAGGTTGTGTGTGTACTTTCTTTCTAGAATCTGTTTCCACATGCTCGGGCTCCCCCTCTGTCAGCACGAATCCCCCGGGCTCTCCTGGCTCCGTTGCAGATCTGACACTGGTACCAGCTCCAGCTCCATCGACGTGTGGCACAACACGTTCACATACAGGTAAAGTACAACAAACAAAAGATTAACACACTGTTTTGTTTATGGATACAGGTCAAGTGGAGTCAAAATCTCAACATATACAAGTGCATTGTAAAACCTGTGACTTATAAAGTGATTCATATAATTTCATAAAGCCTCATAACAGACCCACATACCTATTCTGTGTATTTTCCACTGCAGTGTTGCTGTGCTGTTTCTTTTCCACCATAATCACAGGCTTGAAAAATGTACATGCACAGAGCTGATGTAGCACAAAAACTCACTTTCAAATGTCAACATGCTTCATTCAAATGATTCTAGTCAACTGACTGTATTAAGTCATTCACATTCCTGGGGCCACACTAAAAGCAAGTTATTTTAAACAGAAACCTGCTGTTTGCAAAATCTGCTGTACTGAAGCACAGTGCTTATATACAACAACAAAGCATTTTTGTCACACCCTACCACTTGGCTTTCACAAGTGTATTTCCCGTGTACAGTGGTACCTCTACTTACGAATGTCTCTACATACGAAATTTTCAGGTTACGAGACGCCTCAACGGGAAAATATTGCCTCTAGTTACGAACAAAATTTCAGGATACGAAAGGCAAAAAAAGTACGCGCTCCTCGCAGCTCCCGTATTTTACCGAACGTAAACATACCTGTAGCTGCTCTGCCATTGACTCTTGCCTAGCATCTTCCTGGTATCCCATTGGCCACGAAGTGTTCGGGCAGTTTTACGTGTGTTAACAGTACAGAACTACCATTTATTCGCTATGGCCCCCAACAAGGTGACGGACGTAAGTGGGAAAGGAGAAAAGAAGAAGAGACTTTTTTTGTCCATACAGACAAAAAAGGAGATAATTGAAAGGTATGAAAAGGGTGCGCGTTTGGTTGATCTCGCCAAAGAATATGGCCGTAATACATCAACGATCAGCACAGTTTTAAAACAAAAGGAAGCCCTTAAAGCTGTGACTCCTTCCAAAGGCCTCTCTGTCATTTTGAAGAGGAGGTCAGCTGTGAACGATGAGATGGAGAGGTTGTTACTCGTGTGGATAAAGGAGAAAGAGATAGCTGGTGACACAGTGACCGAGGCCATAATTTGTGAAAAGGCGACCGCCATCTTTAATGACCTCGTGAAGGAAGATGCCGGCGAGGGAATTTCGGCCCAAGAAATACACCAGGAGTTTAAGGCATCGCATGGGTGGTTCGAGAAGTTCAAAAAGAGGTCTGGAATTCACTCTGTTGTTCGGCATGGCGAGGCATGTAGCGCCGACTGCAGAGCAGCCGACGAATTTGTGCAAAAATTCCAACAATTGGTGATTGATGAAGGCTACGTTGCACAGCAAGTTTTTAATTGTGATGAGACGGGCCTTTTTTGGAAAAAGATGCCTCGCCGTACCTTCATCACAGTAGAAGAGAAGAAAATGCCAGGCCACAAGCCCATGAAGGACCGCCTTACGCTGGCCCTTTGTGCCAATGCCAGTGGGGATTGCAAAATTAAGCCCCTGCTGGTGTACCACTCCGAAAATCCCAGGGCATTCAAGGCTCACAAAATATTAAAAGACAAACTTCAGGTGCTATGGAGGGCCAATGCCAAGGCCTGGGTCACCCGACAATTTTTTGTTGAGTGGGTCAATTTGGTTTTTGCCCCTGCTGTTAAGAGTTACCTAGAGGAGAACAATCTCCCCTTCAAGTGCCTCCTCATTCTCGATAACGCCCCTGCCCACCCGCCCGGCCTCGAAGATGATATCCTGGAGGAGTTCTCCTTTATTAAGGTGCTGTACCTCCCACCTAACACCACCTCTATCCTCCAGCCCATGGACTAACAAGTCATTTCGAACTTCAAGAAACTCTACACAAAACACATGTTCAAGAGGTGTTTTGACATCACTGAAAACACCCAGCTTACCCTTCGTGAGTTTTGGAAGCAGCACTTCGATATTGTTGTTTGCCTCAAGATAATCGACATGGCTTGGCAGGAGGTGACCAGACGTAACCTTAATGCAGCTTGGAGAAAGCTGTGGCCCGATGCTGCTGCCCCACAAGATGTTGATGTTGAGGGGGTTGAGGTGGAGGGTGAAGTTGAATCTGAGGTTGAAGAAATAATTTCGCTGGGAAAGGGCATGGGTCTTGAGGTGAATGACGAGGACATCAACGAGTTGATTCAGGAGCACAACGAGGAGCTTTCCACGCAGGAGCTGAAGGAGTTGGAGGTAATGCAGCACACAGCAGTGCAGGAGGAGTTCAGAGAGGAGGAGGAGGAGGGGGAGGTGGAGGAGGAGGCATCCATTATTCCAACAGCCCGAATTAAAGAAATTTTAGGAAAATTCCATGAAGTTTCGGAATTTGTTGAAATTCAACAAATTCCGCTTTATCTTCCAGGAAGATAAAGTACGTTAAGTACATTAGCGGCTTGTGGTCCACGAACGCAGTGAAGGTGCGCCCTTTCAGGCAGGACTGGAAGTGGCGTATGGCCAGGTGGAGAGCCATTAACTCTCTGTTACTGGCGGCGTACAACGGCTGTATGAGCTGGGCTGCGCGGGGGAGGAAACGGTAATAAACGTTAACCATCCCTTTTTATGATTCCAAACAGTTTGAAATTGACAGTGCACAGTGGACATTGACTCATAACTTTAGAATATTTCTAAGACTTGGCTGCATCAGTGATTGTGCAAAATGAACTGCTCAAGTCTCAATGGAGATTGAAACTGGTGATCTGAAATAATTTTTTTTTTTTTTAATTTTTAAAATTTTTAATTTTTTTTTTAAATTATAAAAAGTAATGGTATGTTGGAATTTTATTTCTATTATGGAATAGATAAAATTAACTGATTTTGATTTGATCAAGTGTTAAAGCATGTGATGGATAATGCTTGTTGGAATATTTTAGGAATGCTATCTTCTTAGAACATAAGTCAATATTATACAGTAATAAGTGGCATTCAGCTGTTTGTTTTATGTCATTTAAGCACAGTTCTGGTACTTAAAAATCATAAAAACCCAGGAGCTTGGGGGGGCTTCGCCCCCCTTACCCCCCCCCCCCCCCCCGGGGCTCTGCCCCGGACCCTGCTGGGGGACTGCGTCCCCCAGACCCCCTGCTGAATTTTCAGATAATTTCCCCAACCCCAAATCACATCCCTGGTTCGTGTTGGAATTCTGAGCTTTCGGTATTGTTTTCAGCGGAATTATGAGATTTTTATCGAAGGATCAGGAGTCATCAGTGCTAGAAATAGACAAAAGTGTCAAAAATAAGTTCCGATGGAATTGGCTTGAGAGAAAAGTGACGGTAAGGGTGAAAATTGGCTCAAAGTTCGATGAGGTAACAGAAACACTCGGACAATTTCTGAAGAAACTAGAAAAGGAGATGAAGTTCAAAGTTCAGAGACTGACACAGCTTGCTGTCAAAAGGAAGAAAGTTTCACATTAGAAGTGACTTGGTGACCAGTGTAAATAGTGTAATAAACTCTTATAGAACTTATAGCTACATTGCTCCGCACTGTGTGTGTTTATATACTTGCATATTTATTCCACCTAGCTGCAATGCTCCGTACTGTGGGTGTTTATATATTTACATATTTATTCCATCTAGCTACAATGCTCTGCACTGTGTGTTCATATATTCATATATTTATTCCATCCAGCTACAATGCTCTGCACTGTGTGTCTGTGTGTGTGTGTGTATATATATATTTTATAGTAATATGTACATATGTATATTAGCTGCTCTTGCTTGCTTGTTTTTTTTCTTGCCTTCTGATTGTTGCTCTGAGTGTTGCTATCCCTGTGCTGTTGCAATCCTGGAATTTCCCTGTTGTGGGACTAATAAAGGCTTATCTTATCTTATCTTAACTGTTAAATATGTTGGACTAAAGACAGTGAGACAACATTGAAGAAAAAGTAAGTTAACTTTTCATTAAATTTAATGATTTATCCAAGTCTAGTATTTCATTATTTTTTTAATCATTTTTTTCAGTCTAAATTACTTCTGTTTTACTGAAAACCTCCCAGCTTCAGGGGGGCTGTGCCCCCCTGGCCCCCCCATAAGTCAATCGACCAAATTAGATTTCAGCTGAAATCAGAATTTCCTGTTGCCATCCCTGAAAGATAAGTGTGCAGCCCAGCAAAGTGTAGCTACACTTCTCCCAAATGTGTTGTCTGACCTGAAAGAAATGAAAGCAGATATGACACTGTTAAAAGACCTTAAGGCACAGGTGTCACAAATCACAGAGTCCATGAGTAAGACAGAAAACATACCAAAGATGTATCCTGACGTAACCAGAGAATCCAGCTATGGAGTCACTTACCCCCTGCTATATGTCCAGCCACAGTACCCCTCCCTGAATGACCAAAGTGCCCCCCCCTCACAACTTTCAGGTGGACCAGTTCAGGAATCATGGTTCCCCAGGGGTCCAGTGTTCCACTGAAGAACAGCGCAGTTTCAACAGAGATTTGCACCCCAGAGATATCCAACGCCACGTGTGCGGCCGAGGTGCTCTGCATGCCAGCAGAGGGGTGAGGAATGCTGCCAACATTGCTATAGGTGTGGGATTAGTGAGCATTTTCAGGCAGGCTGTTGAGCATATAGGGAGCATTTCCAGGCAGGCTGTAGAGCATATAGGGGGCATAATGCTGCAAGAGAGAGCTCTTTAAACGGAGAGCAGTTGCCCCTGAGGGACAGGGACTGACCGGCTTTGTTAGGAAGTCCCAAAGTCGTGCTAGCTGGGGGAGAAGAGCGAGGAAAGCAGAGAGCCCGAAAGACAGTAGCCCATCCAGCCCAGCAGCCGCAGCCCAAGCGGGGAATAAGAAGGTCATCACAACAAAAGTCTTGGGTACAGTCAAATGGTTCAACGTCAGGAATGGATATTTTTTCATCAATAGGAATGACACCAAAGAAGACGTTTTTGTACACCAGACAGCCATCAAAAAGAACAACCCGAGGAAATACCTTCGCAGTGTTGGAGATGGCGAAACTGTGGAGTTTGATGTAGTTGAGGGAGAAAAGGGAGCAGAGGCGGCAAATGTTACCGGCCCAGAAGACACTGCAGTTCAGGGAAGCAGGTATGCCGCTGACAGGAGCCGCTATAGGCGCTACCCCAGGAGGAGAGGCCCTCCCCGTGGAGGAACTGTTAGGCTGCAAAATCACTGGGAAGACACAATTCATACTGTGGTAAGGCAAGTTGGGCAGGATAGTCCCATCTATGAACTGAGGCCGGAGCAAGGGAAAGGAGAGCCCAGGACCCTGCATCGGAACCTTCTTATGCCATGTGATCACCTGCCGCTGGAGACAAGAATGCATTCACCTGTAAAATAAAAAAAAAATCAACAGCACAGACTGCAAAAGCTAGAGACAGCTCCGAGGAAGAGGAAGATGACGATGATGATGATGATGATTTTCCCATACCACCTCAGTACCCACCTCAGTCATCAGGGCCATGGACAGCGACTCCTGCCAGTACAGAAAGAGCAGCTGAATTTGACTGGAGAGAACTTGCTCCCCAGCTAGAAAGCAACAATGATAATCCCTCAGTAAGCCAGGAGCCACACAGTGACATTCCATCAGATACAGGAGAAGACTTGACAGAAGACCAGCCTGCCGAAGACACCCCTTTCCTGTCAGTTGAAAGGAACGAGAACCAGAATCAGGAACAGCAGCGGCCTCAGAGGAACCGTAGGCCGCCCAAGATCTTCAGGTATGATCAAATAGGAACCCCATCCTGTTACAGTGCCGCTGCATCGTGCCTTTATCCAAGGGTTCATTACTCAGCGCAGCCGCATCACTACCAGCCCATATGTGTATACGGGATGTAGACTGGTAAGTTGCATTCTGATAAAAATTTAATGTATCAAAAGAGTTCCAGTCTGTCAAACGTGTTATTTGGACTCAAAACTGAATGTATGAAAAGAGTTCCAGTCTGTAACAATACATTCCTAAATGTTAGATGTTGCAATAGAAGCATTGGACTAATACGTGATTCGAGTATTTTGGTCATGAGAAGTTTGAATACCTAATTTGCACTAGGGGTCGAGGGTTTTGATGTTGAGGACAACATTTAACATTGAGGGGGAGTATGTGATAGATGGAGAGACATTTGTCATATAAGATACTGTTACTATATTTGTATTTGTTACTCAAGCATTCAAGATAGATATTTGTTGCTTAAGACACTGTTATTTGTAATGGATTTAGCTGTTTATTTGGTTATTCTTGTATTTGATTGAATGAGAGTTATTATTGGTTATTCAGCAATGCTATCGGTGTTCGATTTAGAGACTGCGATCATGAAACCGTCACTCTATTAGTTACGCCTTAGAGCTCCAGCAAGGGGAGTGCGTGCGCAACTTCCTCACTTTTAATACAAGCCAGTGAGGAGACGCACACACTGTGTTCACCCTTGTCATTTTTCCCTTTTTAAGGGGCTTTACAGGAGCAACTGGGATGGTAAAGAAGAACCTGAAAAAATATCTCCAGGCAATCCCCGGATGCCCTAGCATCTGTGAAATACAGATCTCAGCAATCAGAGGAACAGTCTCCATCTTGAAGAGAGCCCTCGGATACAAAGCTTTTTGATTTAAAGTGTAACCATAGACCCCTGGCTGGGGCCCATTGCACTTGTAATGAAATGAGATGCAAATAAATAAAACAGTGAGAAGCTGTAGTCTTGTAAAATATGTGGGGAACACTTCATTCAGGGTTTTGGTTTATAACATTAAATCTCACAGTTGAGTTGCTGTAATCCAGTAACATCTGGAGATCTTTATTTTCAGGATTAAGTCTCTTTTGTGTGAATGAATTGTTATTTACATTGCCGAGGCTTTAATGCAAATATAAATTTGATTCAAAAAGTCTGTTTTCAGATCATCTGCTTCATCTCTCTGCTTTGGACTCTGACCTCTAAGAAGAAGAAGAAGCCAACTTTATTGTCATTCAGTTTGTACAGCCAATCATGTACAGTAGAACAAAATTATGTTTCTCCTCTCTACAGTGTTAATCACATCTGGAATCTGAGGACTTGCTTCCATGCAAGGCACCACCACAAACAACTTTCCTTCCCCCATTCTATTACAGTATGCTGAGCACCAAGCTAGAAAGTGGGAAGTATCATTTTTATATGGTCTTTGGTATGACCCAGCCGGGCTTAAACCCACAACCTCCTGGCTGTGGGGCGGATGATCTGCCACTAGCCCACCACTCCGGTGGTGGTCTAATTGAGCTTTAATGTGTTGGACGCATGGACATCATGAGCATTTTTGAAGAGGAGGGCATTGTTGTCAGGGTCTGGAGTGTCCTCCCCACCATCAAAATGAATTGTAGTAGATGCCATTTCCTTTATTTGTTTATTTTAGTGGCTCATCAATTGAAATACTTTATTTTGAGCATGTAATAATCCCTTAAAAGGAAAACAACAAAAGTGCATTGTGAACTGATGAACAAAGGAAGGGGGTGCACGGTGGCGCAGTGGTTTAGCACTGTGGCAGCACAGTTTTACCCTCGGCCAGGGGATCGCGGGGATCATGAGATCGTGGGTTCGATCCCAGCCCCCGACCAACAGTGAGCTGTGTGGAGTTTGCATGTTCTCCCCGTGTTGCGCGGGTTTACTCCGGGATTTCTCCGGTTTCCTCCCGCACACCAAAAACATGTAGGTTTAGGGCGCTCGCGCACGCAGCGACCAGCAGCCGGTGGCTTGTCACCAGACTGCAGACCAAGTCTACCTACGGGTACAAATAAGTAACAAAAAAAAGGAAAAAAAGACACTGAAATGCCTTTCATCCATACATACAGTAAATGTGTCCATAAGATAAGACTTTATTAGTCCCACAATGGGGAAATTACAGGATTCCAGCAGAAAAGGGAAAGCAGCACTCAGAGCAATAATAAATAAGATAAGAATAGGTTAGCCCAAGCAGTAAATAAATATACATGCACTACTCATAAAAAGTTAGGGATATTCAGCTTTCAGGTGAAATTTCAGGATGGACCTAAAATGCACTATAGCCTTTACAGGTGAACTTAATTTGACCTTATCTATCCTTCTGAAGTCACATGTCCAACTGTTCAGTGTTTCAGTACTTTTTGCATAACTTGCTGTTCTTTAACAAGGTTCTTAACAGCAAAATTCACAACAGGTGCTTGATCCATGAATCGACCAATAAATTTTCTGCTTCATTTAGAATTGGTATTTAAACAGTCTTCTTCATCATGTTGTTCACATTTTGACATCATGAGACCAAGACGACCCCTAACAATTGATCAACAATGCCTCTCCACTGCGAGGCTTCAACCAGGATGTTCTCGGAGGGATGTGGCCACTGAGCTCATAGTGTCACAGAGTGTCATCAGCAGATTGCAACGGAGAGACTGGAAGAGTCACAGAAAGGCATATAAGTGGACGTCCTTTGGCCACATCCCATGCTGATGACCCCTTCATTGTGAACAGTGCCCTGGGGAACTGGTTGATGAAGCCACTCAACTCCAGGCACATTGAAGAGAGGTCAGCGGCACCCAAGTGTCACGTCAGACCATTTGAAACGGTTTGCATCAGTGTGGTCTGCATGCTAGATGACCTGCAAGGGTACCCGACCACACCACCAGGCACAGGCGTCATTGTCTTGCATGGGCCAGGAAACATTTACGCTGGACAAGGGATCAGTGGGCCTCACTGTTGTTCTCTGATGAACAGTGATTCACATTGAGCAAAAATGATGGCTACCAACGATGTTGGAGATGTCAAAGAGAGCGCTATGCATCAGCCACTGTTGTTAGATAGATTGTGGAGCGTGTAAAAAATGAGGCTGATTTGGTTCAAGCGGTTTATTACACAACTCACACGAAGAGCATAGACAGAATGGCATACAAGTAGGAACTCTTCCCTTAAATAACATGAAATCCCACTAGACTCTCCTCACACACAAAAGATAATCTCCCCCGACTGCAGTCAGTCCATTCATCCTTGACACCTCCCTGTTATCTTACTAGGGCATCTAGAAACTTCTCACACACAAAAGGTTAACTTCACGTCCTTTGTTCCTGTCTAAGGTGGTAAACCATTATGCACTCCCCAGGTTGCCACACCACCACCCCCAGCAACTTAGATAGGACAAAAAGGTAACAGCCAACATGCTGTGATAGAACCATTAACATCAGTCCACATGCTGTAGAACAATCAACATCAGTCCGATGCTGCTTGGGCTTCAGTCTTCTGCCGTATCTGCTGTAGCCAGGATTTGCTGCCTCCGTGGCGCTGCCATCCTGGGGGGCTGATGTCTGGGGGTGAAAACTTTTTGACTGTCCGTGTGGGTGCTCTGGAGAATCTTTTCTCTGGGAAGCACCCCGTGGGGGTCTTCCACGCCGAGGGGCCCTCGCCAACAGCACTTGCTCGTCAGCCACAACAAAAGCAGGTTTGAGTCTGTCTATGCCAATTTTTTCCCTCCTGCCCCCCAAATCTAGCAAAAAATGCTTATCCCCCATTTCCAGCACTCTAAACGGTCCATCATAAGGTGGGCGCAGTGGGGGGCGGTGGGCGTCGTGTCTGACAAACACGAACTCCGCGTTTTTCAAAGCTTTAGGCACAAAAATGCGCGGAAAACTGTGGTGGGCAGGGCCCGGCAGCGTGCTTGAGTCTATGCAACGCTGCAGCAGCTGAGACGGGGAGCTGCCCGGCGCAGAATTATCTGGCAGAAACTCCCCAGGCAGCCGGAGTGGTTGTGCAAAAACGAGTTCTGCTGGGGAAGCTTCCAGATCCTCTTTAGGCGCAGAACGTAACCCCAATAAAACCCATGGTAGCCTGTCTACCCAATTTGCATCCGTCAGTGAAGCCCTCAGAGCCGCTTTTAACGACCTATGAAAACGTTCGCAGAACCCATTTGCCTGCGGGTTGTACGCGGTTGTGCGGTGAATTGAGACACCTAGGCTGTGGGCCATGGTTGACCAGAGTTCAGAAACAAATTAAGAGCCTCTGTCGGACGTAATGTCCGACGGAACTCCAAAACACGCCACCCACGCTGTTAAAAGCGCGCTTGCCACCTCCTCGGCCGTGGTTGCCACCAGCGGAACCGCTTCTGGCCAGCGCGTGGTGCGGTCCACCATTGTCAGGAGATGCGTGTACCCCTGTGATAGCGGAAGGGGGCCTACGAGGTCCACGTGGACATGGTCAAACCTCTTAGCCGGGATGCGAAACGGCTCCAAAGGAGCCTTCGTGTGTCTGTGAACCTTGGCTCGTTGGCACGCCACGCAGGCTGCTGCCCACCCTTTCACTTGTTTGCGAAGGCCCGGCCACACATATTTCTCTCCTACCATTTTGACCGACGCGCGCACCCCTGGGTGTGCCAAAGAGTGAACCGACTCAAACACGCAGCGGCGCCACGCGGCCGGAACCACAGGCCGTGGGCGACCCGTGGAGACGTCGCAGATTAAGGGGGGAATGTCGTTAAGCAGCGTCCTCTTCTCCAGCCTTAACCCTGTTGGTCCAGACTGGAGCGCGCGCACGTCCGCGTCACTAGCCTGCTCCGCGGCCATGGCTGCGTAATCCAACCCTACACAGACCGGGGCCACAACGGCGCGCGAGAGGCAGTCTGCCACTACATTCAGTTTGCCCGACACATGCTGAATATCGGTAGTAAACTCTGAGATCGCGGCCAGTTGCCTCTGCTGCCGGCCCGACCAAGGTTCTGAAACTTTGGCCATCGCGAATGTTAGTGGCTTATGGTCAACGAACGTAGTAAAATTGCGCCCTTCCAGCCAGAACTGGAAATAGCAAATGGCCAGGTGGAGAGCCAGCAACTCTCTGTCGAACATGCTGTATTTATGCTCATTGTCGCGCAAGGTTCTGCTGAAAAAGGCAAGTGGCTGCCAAGCCTCGGCGACGCGCTGCTCCACAACAGCCCCTATGGCCACATCTGAGGCGTCAGTGGTGAGGGCTATGCGGGCCGTTGGGTCTGGATGTGCCAACAATGCGGCGTTTGCCAGGGCTGCTTTACCTTCCGAGAACGCCTGCTCTCGTTCCGGGGTCCATTCGACCTTATTCGCGGGTTTCTGTTTTTTGAGCGCAGCGTACAATGGCTGCATGAGCTGCGCTGCGCGGGGAAGGAAACGGTTATAAAAGTTCACCATTCCCAAAAATTCTTGTAGTGCCCTGACCGTTTGTGGTCGGGGAAAATCTGTCACTGCGTGCACTTTGTCAGACAGCGGAACCACTCCTTCGGGAGAGACGCGGTGCCCTAAAAAATCAATCCCCGTCACCCCGAACTGACATTTCGCTGGGTTGATTATTAAACCGTGCTCTTCCAACCTACTGAAAACCGTCGTGAGGTGGGTTTCGTGTTCGTCTTCGGACACGCTGGCTACCAAGATATCGTCCAGGTAGACGAACACGAAAGGGAGATCGCGCAGCACTGCATCCATCATGCGTTGGAACGTCTGTGCTGCCCCTTTAAGCCCAAACGGCATGCGCAAGAACTCAAATAAACCAAACGGAGTTATTACCGCAGTTTTGGGTATGTCCTCAGCGCGCACTGGGACTTGGTGGTAACCACGGACCAAATCTATCTTAAAAAAAATGCGCGCTCCTGCGAGGTGAGCGGAAAAATCCTGAATGTGGGGAATTGGGTAGCGGTCATGCGCTGTAGCGTTGTTTAACCTGCGGAAATCGCCGCAAGGTCGCCACGAACCTTCAGCTTTAGGGACCATGTGTAGCGGGGAAGCCCATGGGCTGTTTGAGCGCCTGATGATGCCTAACCTCTCTAGGTTAGCGAACTCCTCGCGAGCTATGGCCAGTTTAGCTGCGTCCAAGTGCCGAGGTCTTGCAAAAACGGGCGCCCCGGTGGTGGTGATAAAATGCTCCACCCCATGTTTAGCGATAGCTGCTGAAAACGTCGGGACTGTGAGTGCTGGGAACTGAGCAAGCAGTGTGTGGAACTTACCGCATGCTGCTGTGACGTTGGCTTGTGCTGTTGGCCGGGTCACTCGAGCTATACAGGGGAGAGAGTCAAAAGACATTAACCAGGCGCCTGTTAGCGACATCTACCAACAACCCATGTGCACATAGAAAATCAGCCCCCAGTATATGGTAATCCAATGCTGCTACAACAAAAGTCCATTCAAATGTACGACCGTGTAGAGACAAGAGCAGAGTCCTCTCACCAAAGGTCTTAATGTCTGAGCCGTTTGCTGCTGCCATCTCGGGGCCGCTGGCTCCTGCCAGCCGGTCAGCGTAGGTCGGCCGGATGAAACTCCTCTGTGCACCGGTGTCCTTGAGGAAATGCCTCCCCGAGCGTGCGTCCGTCAAATAGAGCAGCTTGTTCTCCTCCCCGAGGGTCGCGGCTGCTACCGACCCCCGGTCTTGGCGTTTCCCGAGCGCTTGAACTGGCACGGTGGTATACATTTGCGTGCCCTCTCTGCAAAGCGGCGATGGTAGAAGCAAAGCGTGTCGTTCCTTGGCCCCCGCTGCTGCTGCCGCCGTCGGTGGTTCTGCTGCTGCTGTCGGCGCCTCCTCGCCTCCTCGTGTCGACATGCCAGGCTCCGTCGCTGCCGCAATGGTCACGAAAGCCTTGGTGGCGACGATGATCCGTTCTGCCTCTCGGGCTAGCGCATGATAGTCCCGTTTGGCCAGCAACGACGAATTGGCCAGGGCCAATCTCGCCGCTGTCGGAAGGTTCCTGAGGAAAATGTGGGTGAAGATGAAGTGGTCGTCATCCGTGCCCTTTAACCTCAGCATCTTCTCCACCATGTCCACGGCCGAACCGTCTCCCAACTCGGTCCACGTCAGAAGCCTCTCTGCTCTCTCACCATCTGAGAGCGTGTAGTGCTGGATGAGGGCAGCCTTCAGCGCGTCATATTTGCCGTTGGCTGGTGGCTGATCGAGCAGGCTCTCGATGTGCTGAGCCGTGCTGGCATCGAGCGCTGCGACCACATAGTAGAATTTCGTATCATCCGCCGATATCCCTCGGAGGGCGAACTGCGCCTCGGTTAGGTGGAACCAGGAGCACGGGTTGTGCTGCCAAAAATCAGGTAGTTTGATCGCTACAGCGCACGCGAAGCTGGGGGTTCCAGTCGAGGTTGGCTCCGGGGATCTTCTGTCGTATTCCATGATCCGTCTTGGGTCACCAGTGTGGAGCGTGTAAAAAATGAGGCTGATTTGGTTCAAGCGGTTTATTACATGACTCACACGAAGAGCATAGACAGAATGGCATACAAGTAGGAACTCTTCCCTTAAATAACATGACATCCTTCTAGACTCTTCTCACACACAAAAGATAATCTCCCCCGACTGCAGTTGGGGGAGATTCTGTGTCCATTCATCACACATTGTGTCCATTCATCACACACTGTGTCCATTCATCACACACAAAAGATAATCTCCCCCGACTGCAGTCAGTCCATTCATCCTTGACACCTCCATGTTATCTAACTAGGGCATCTAGAAACTTCTCACACACAAAAGGTTAACTTTACGTCCTTTGTTCCTGTCTAAGGTGGTAAACCATTATGCACTCCCCAGGTTGCCACAAGATAACTTTATTGTCTGTCCCAATCAGTGACAGAAATTCTTCTTAGACACGGCTACAACAATATAACACATTCAACACTCTCAAAAAATGTTCAAACTCACAGGATAAAAACAGTTTAAAAAACTAAACGTGGTTAAAAAGGAAACAGCAAATAAAGTTATGTGGCAGAAAAGAATAGCTATTAAAAATCAATAGTGATTATGTGGAGGGATAAGATCAGCCGAGATGCGACGAGCTGGAAGGTTGCAGAGTTTTATTTCCTCCATCAAAATGAGACACACATTGTAGCTCTGAGCTACTGTGTTACTGTGTTGTTGAGGCATGTATAGTAAGCACTTTTATACAGACAGAGAATGCATGGTACATTAGCATATTGGTATACATATCAGTCAATACACATGATTAGCATGACCAACTGGCACCCGGACGTCCTCTCCTTAATCCAGGGATGTCCAAACAATAGTCCATTGTTCTGGTTGTCTCCCAGGGGCTCTCTGTCCGTATGCAAATTGTCCTCTGCTTCCTGCAGACATGCTGAGTGTGAGGAATGTTCCTGTTGAGTGTTGTGGGTCACCACAGGGCTCCCCCCCCCCCAGAACACTCAGCAGGGGCTGTGACCCCCCCCCCTCGTTGTTTGGCTCCAGCTCCTGTTTCCAGCACATTGAACGGCCGTGGATCATGGATGCCAGGGCCGGTGTGCGTTGTGCGTAATGGAACAAGACAGCGATCGGCCGGGTTTAGGGAGTGAGGTGCGGGAAGAGCACTGTGGAGGAGGAGGGGGCGGGGGTTGGGAGTAAGTGAGCGCCGTCCCGAGATGTCAAAGGTGTCTGGGCTGTGCAAAAATTGCGTGTGGATCCGCGATGGTGAGGGACTTTCCCGGTAAACCAGGGGCAGTGATCCACAGCGGCTGTGGAAAAAAAAATTAAGTCTCTGACTCCTCTCGCGGCTCGGTCCAGCGAGGATGTGGGGAAGGTGAACAGCCAAATTCCCCGAGGATGCGTAGCGGCTGTGAAACAACTGCAGCTGTGTGAGGGACTTGGCAGCTTAGCTTTCGGTGCAGACGCAGCTCTAAAGCCCTCGGGGACAGCAATCGACCAGGCTCCTGTTGTGCGCCGTGGCTGAGAAACCCATACAAAGTCCTGTGTGCGGGCTGCACGTCTGCTTCAGGTGCGTGAGCAGCCCTGAAGGTTCCGAGGCTGGCAATCGGCCGTGTTTCTCGGGCATGTGCAGCGGCGGAGGACGATGTATCAGTCTGTGGAGCCGGATTGTCCCTGTGTGTGACGTACGCTTGGCGCAGTGACCACATAGCTGGCAGTTGCGCTGTTCTCGTAATCCTGCGATGTGCGTGCGGGGCTTCGTTGTCGCGAGCTGTGTCCGGGTCAGGGAGCTTGGAGGAAATCAACGCACTTGGCAACGGTGATCGTCCCCGTTCAGGCTGCTTCCTTCGTTTCACTCATGTCGCCGTTCATGGTGCGTGTCGGTCCCAGCGCTGTGCTCCGGAGAGCGCGCTCCGGTGAGGATGAAGAGGTTTCAGGCGTTCTCTGGTCCTCTGTGTCCACAGTGCGGTGAGAGGGAGTAGACGGTCATTCTCTGTCGTCAGGTCATCAATGTGGAGGTAAAAGATCAGGTGACGGGCGCACCATGACACGTCTAGGGTCACCAGTGTGGAGGAATATGATCAGGCAAGATGCAACGAGCTGGAAGGTTGCAGAGTTTTATTTCCTCCATCAAAATGAGACAAACATCGTAGCTCTGAGCTACTGTGTTACTGTGTTGTTGAGGCATGTATAGTAAGCTCTTTAATACAGACAGAGAGAATGCATGGTACATTGGCATATTGGTATACATATCAGTCAATACACATGATTGGCATGACCAACTGGCGCCCGGACGTCCTCTCCTTAATCCGGGGATGTCCAAACAATAGTCCATTGTTCTGGTTGTCTCCCAGGGGCTCTCTGTCCGTATGCAAATTGTCCTCTGCTTCCTGCAGACATGCGGAGTGTGAGGAATGTTCCTGTAGAGTGTTGTGGGTCACCACAATTAATAGATAAATGCTGATAACTAATATTGATAGCTAACTGAAGTATAACTATTGGTTATCATACTTCATGTTATCATTTGTTAACTC
This sequence comes from Pholidichthys leucotaenia, assembly GCA_020510985.1. NCBI lineage: Eukaryota > Metazoa > Chordata > Actinopteri > Cichliformes > Pholidichthyidae > Pholidichthys > Pholidichthys leucotaenia. Next base: position 275,059,645 of record CM035844.1, read on the forward strand.
CACCACCCCTCAGCTTAGCCCCTGTCTTCCCCATCAGAGAATCATTGTCTGCTCCCTCCAAAGTAAATAAAAATATAATATATAAGCATCCCAAAGTGATTAAGCAAAATACTGTATTGGTAAAACTCAAATTAAACATAAAGCCTCTAAATTGAATGATTTGGCCTCTGTTCCTCCTCATAATTTAAAAATTAAATGTGGTTTATTAAATATTAGGTCTCTAACTCCCAAGTCTCTGTTAGTCCATGATCTGTTAATTGATCATCAGATTGATTTCCCTTACAGAGACTTGGTTAGGGCAAGAGGATTATGTTGGTTTAAATGAATCAACTCCCTCTGGTTATTTAAACTGTCAAAATCCCAGAAGTTCTGGTCGTGGAGGAGGAGTAGCAACAATTTACCATTCTAAATTACTAGTTAATGTAAAGCAAAAAACATGTTATAATTCCTTTGAGGGCCTGGTCCTCAGTATTGGGCACTTTAGCAATTTTAGGTTAAACCCAATTTTATTTGCCATAGTTTATCATCCCCCATCAACCTACTCAGAATTTTTATCCGAATTTGCTGATTTCTTAGCTGATTTAGTGCTGAAATCTGATAGAATAATTATAGTAGGGGACTTTAATATACATGTGGACGTAGATAGTGACTGCCTTAATGTGGCTTTTAATTCAATATTAGACTCGATTGGGTTTTCTCAGAAAGTAGGAAATTCTACTCATTACCTCCACCATACATTGGACCTTGTTCTGACATATGGCATAGAAATAGAAAATCTTGTAGTGTCTCCTCATAACCCTGTACTGTCAGACCATTGTCTGTTAACCTTTGATTTTACTATTTCTGACTATTTGGCTCCTAAAGAAAAATATTATTACAGTAGATGCCTCTCAGATGATGCTGTTACCAAATTTACGCAGATTGTTTCCTCTATGCCATGTGTCAACACAACGGAAATAAGCTATAGACAGCTTGCTCCTTCTGTAATTGATAACATGGTGGATAGTGTTACAGCTTCTCTGCATCAGACTCTAGACTTGGTGGTCCCCTTAAAAAAGAAAAAGTCTAATCAGAGATTTCTAACTCCTTGGTTCAACACAGAAACTCGTAGCTTAAAACAGAAGACTCGTCAATTAGAAAGAAAATGATGTTCCACTAATTTAGATGAAATCTATTTAGCTTGGAGAAATCATCTTTTAATTTATAAAAAATCTCTTAGAAAAGCTAGAACGAGTTATTACTCTGCATTAATAGAAGAGAACAAGAATAATCCCAGGTTTCTTTTCAGAACTGTAGCCAGGTTGACAAAGAGTCAGGACTCTGTCAATCCTAGCATTCCCTTAGAGCTTACTAGTCAGGACTTTATGAACTTTTTCAATAATAAAATTTCATCCATCAGAGATAAAATCAATCAGATTCTTCCCACAGTTAACTTAAATACTGTAACTACTACAACTCCTTCTATTGATTTCTGTCTTGATGAGTTTACTCCAATCGACCTTTGTGAGTTAGACAAAATAGTTTCCTCAGCCAAACCTTCAACTTGTCTTTTAGACCCTATTCCTACCAGGTTATTTAAAGAAGTCTTCCCACTTATTGGTAGCTTTATTCTTCATATAATCAATTCTTCATTAACTTTAGGCCATGTACCGCAGGCTTTTAAAACGGCTGTAATTAAACCCTTACTAACTAACTAACTAACCTGCACTTATATAGCGCTTTTCTAGTCACAAAGACCACTCAAAGCGCTTTCATTAACTCAAAAAGCCAACGCTAGATCCAGGAGCGTTAGCTAACTATAGACCAATCTCTAATCTTCCTTTCATTTCAAAAATCTTAGAGTTGTTGCTACGCAATTATTTGACCACCTGCAGGGAAATGGTTTACTTGAAGAGTTTCAATCTGGGTTTAGAATCCATCATAGTACTGAAACAGCCTTAGCGAAGGTCACTAACGACCTCCTCATCGCATCTGATAATGGACTGGTTTCTGTACTTGTCCTTTTAGACCTTAGTACAGCTTTTGATACTATCGATCATAATATTCTACTTGATAGATTAGAACACTATGTTGGACTTAATGGAACTTCGTTGCAGTGGTTTAGATCTTATTTATCTGATAGGTTCCAGTTTGTTCATGTAAATAATGAGTTTTCTTTCAACTCAAAGCTTAGTCATGGAGTTCCACAGGGATCTCTGCTAGGCCCTACTCTTTTTAGTTTATATATGCTTCCGTTAGGCAACATTATTAGAAAGCACTGTATACATTTTCATTATTATGCAGATGACACACAATTATACCTGTCAATGAAGCCAGATGATAGTAATCAGTTAGCCAAGTTAGAAGCCTGTCTTAAGGAAATCAAAGCTTGGATGACTTGTAATTTCCTGCTATTAAATTCAGATAAGACTGAAGTCATTCTTGTTGGTCCACAAAACCTTAGAAATTCCTTTCCAAATCAAACTCTCAGTTTGGATGCGGTTACTCTTTCTCTTAATAGCTCTGTGAGGAACCTTGGAATTATTTTTGATCAAGATCTGTTCTTCAATTCACATATTAAATTTGTTTCTAAGACTGCCTTCTATCATTTGCGTAATATTGCCAAGATTAGGAGCATCTTGTTTCAGAGTGATGCTGAGAAACTGATCCACGCTTTTGTTAGCTCGAGATTAGATTATTGTAATTCTTTATTATCAGGCTGTCCTAAAACATCTTTAAAAAGTCTTCAGCTGATCCAAAATGCTGCAGCAAGAGTTGATAGTGCTATGAGATGACTGTTGTTGTGAAATGGCGCTATATAAATAAAGTTGAATTGAATTGAATTGAATTTGATTTTGTTCAGGATTGTTACTGCAGAAGGAATAAATGATTTCTTGTAAATGTTTTTATGGGCCAATGGAACTTTATATCGTCTGCCTTATGGCAGTAACTGAAAAGAGTGATGGAGGGGGTTAGATGGGTCCTCTGTGATCAGGGTGGCTTTCCTGATCACAGAGCGCTGATACAGTTCAGATAACACTGTCTGTGGTGAGTCAATGATTTTGCTAGCCTGATTAACGATACGGGAAAGCTTTGTTTTGTGCTTGATGAAGAGGGAGCTGTACCTGGATGAAATGTTAAAAGTGAGAATGGATTCAATTAATCAAGTGTAAACCAGAGTTAAAATGTGTCTGCTGATATTAAAAGTCCTCAGTTTCCTCAACAGGTGAGGTGTTGTTGTGCTTTTTTATAAATAGAGTCAACATGGTGCGCAAAAGACAGGCTACAGTCCATCTCTATTCCTGCATATTTAAAAACTTGAACTTGCACAATAGCCTGACTCTGGATACTGAGGGGTGTAAAGAGAGTAGCTGAAAGTTTCTCTTTGCTCCCACAGCACAACTCCTTAGTCTTTGTGGTGTTGAACTCCAGAGAGTTTTTTTTTTATTTATTTAAGTTTTTGTAAAGGGTATACAGGTCATTACAGCACTGCATTGTTTACATTTTCATCACGTTTCCTTATTTTTTGCTATTTGACAACATTGGAAGAATAATTCTTTCAACACCCCCCTTTTTTTTAAAGTGAAAGAAAAAGTGAAATTAAAGAGAATAAAAAACAAACAAAACAAAAGAGCAAAAAAACAAACAAACAGAAAAACAAGAAATCTAATGGAAGACACATGCGATCCAGGGTTGCCAAAAGTTCATGAACCCATCCATGTCTTGTCTCAGTGCGAATGTCAACTTTTCCATCGAGTAGATGTCTTGGATCACATTAATCCAATCTTCGGGTGTAGGACAGTCCTTCAACATCCATTTTTTAGTTAGGGCTTTTTTACTTGCCAATATTAAAACATTGAATAGGTATTTTTCTCCTCGTCTTTCCAGAGAGTCCGGTAGTAAACCCAAATACAAAGTTACAAAAGAAAAGGGAACTGTTATTTTGAATATTTTCCCCAATATTGTCTGTACATTGGTCCAATATTAGTGGATAACTGGGCATGACCAAAACACATGAAAATGATTTGCAGTCTCTTCACCACACAAGCGCCAACAATTCAACCCCTTACGAGTAGATTTGTTTTGTGCAGGTGTTCTGAAAAATCTTACCAAATTTTTCCATCCAAATTCTCTCCACTGCAGGGATGAGGTACTTTTCCATTGCTGTTTGTTTAGCTTTTCCCATATTTCCAGTTGTAAATTGAAATTCCCCTCTTTTTCCCATCTCTCTTTTATATATGATGTATTGTCTCCTTTTAAGTCTTGAAGACCTTGGTATATTTTAGAAATGTATCTGATCCCTGGGATCCCTTTATATGCCATTAAGAAGACCTTCAGAACACCTGACTGGGCCCTTTCCAAATCCTCCTTTTTAAGTATATTGTTTATGTGGTGTCTAAGCTGAAAGAACCTGTAAAGGTCTTGATTTACTAGGCCTTGTTTTTTCAAATCTTCAAAACTTCGTAAAAATTGACCTTTAAAAAAATCGTAATATTTTATCAATCCGTTCTCTTTCCACTTTTTAAATCTAGTGTCTGTTTTATTAGGAGTAAAGTCTTGATCATAGGCAATCCATTGCAGAAGTCGATAGGGCTCTTTAGTTTGATTCTCTCTGACTATCTTAAACCAAATTTTTAGCGGGGTCTCTATCCACGGGTTAGTGTTATTCAAAAGTTTAGGTAAGGTATTGTTCCCTATTATCGCCTGTAGGGGGATGTCACTTGTTATTTGGCATTCGATCTCCTTCCATTGTGCAGTGTAGACTGGGTTACATATCTCCATTAAAGTTTCAATTTGTGCGGCTTTAAAATAGTCCCTGATATTTGGCAGCGCAAGCCCACCTTTGTCTTTGTTTAGCTGTAAGGTTCTATATCTGATTCTAGGTCTCTTGCCCTGCCATATGAATCTTGAGATCCTTCTGTCCAGCTCCTGCCATGTTTTTTGGAGAGGTTCTACCGGTATTGTTTGGAAAAGGTATAGAAGACGTGGAAGTATATTCATTTTGACTGCTTCAATTCTTTGTGCTGTACCCAAGAATGGTATCATATTCCATCTTGCTAGGTCAGATTTTATTTTTGTCACCAGTGGATCGTAGTTTAGTGTTATAATTTTGTTGAGTTGTTTCGGGATATTGACCCCCAGATATTTCATAGATTCCATCTCCCAGTTAGTTTTGAGTTTGCTTAGTGAATAATGATTTGGGTCATAGTTGAATGTTAAAACTTGGGTTTTGTGCATGTTTAATTTGTACCCCGACAAATCTCCATACTCTGAAAAAACTGAGATTAGCTCTGGTAAAGAGGTGTCCGGCTGCCCTAGGTATATTAAAATGTCATCAGCAAAGAGTGCTATTTTATGTTCCTTCTGACCAAGTGTAATACCTTGAATTTTTTGATTCTGTCTTATCCATTGGCTCAGAGGTTCTATGAAGATTGCAAAGAGCAGTGGAGACAGGGGGCAGCCCTGACGACATCCTCTTTCCAGCTCAAAAGATGATGATAAATTACCGTTAATCCTTATTTTAGCTGTTGGTTTTTTATATAATGCCTGGATAGTTCTAATGAAGTTGTTATGAAAATTGAAACTGGATAAGATTCTATATAGGAAAGACCAGTCAACCGAATCGAATGCTTTTTCCGCATCTAATCCCAATATGACTGCATTTAAGTTATATTTTTTTATATGATGAATTATGTGTAAAGTGCGTCTAATGTTGTCTTGTGTCTGTCTTTGTCTTATAAAACCTGTTTGGTCTAAGTGAATTAAGTCTGTCAGTATATTTTCTAACCTTTTGGCAAGGATAGAGGTAAAAAGCTTATAGTCCTGATTTAATACACTGATCGGTCTGTAGTTGGAGCATTCTAGTTTATCCTTTTCAGGTTTAGGTATAACTGCAATGACCCCTTCTCTCCAGGAGGGGGGGGATTTCCCCTGTGTGGAGGACATAGTTAAATGTTTTCAGGAGGAGAGGAGATAGTTGCTGTTTAAAGGTTTTGTACCACTCTGCTGTATAACCATCTGTTCCTGGGGATTTGTTAGCTTTAAGTTTCATAATTGCTTTATCCAATTCTTTAGGTTGTATTTCTGACAGTAGTGTTTTATTTTGTGACTCCGTAAGTTGGGGAAGGTTTAATGTGTTTAGGAATGCCTCGGATGCGTTTTTATGATTTTTGAGAGAGTATAAGTTCTTATAGTAGTTCTCGAAGTTTTTAAGAATATCCTGAATTCTGAATTTTATTTCCTTTGATACTGGATCTCTGATTTTGTAGATTGCTCTTTCTGTTTGTTGTTTCCTCAATTTATAGGCTAGTAATTTTGCCGATTTACTGCCTGTTTCATAGTATTTTTGTTTCAGAAATGTAAGTTTCTTCTGGATTTCTATTGTGTAGATCTCATTTATTTGATTTTTAATTTCCTTAATCTTGAGCGAGTCATTAGAATGAGTGTTGCCTTTGTGTTCATTTTCTAGGTTCTTAAGTTCTGACTCTAATGTGGTTAGTTTTTCTTGTCTCAGTTTCTTTTGGGTTGCCAGTTTTGCAATAATCTTTCCCCTTATTACAGCTTTGCATGCATCCCACAGTATTAAAGGGGATACTTCTCCATTATCATTTTCTTCCAAATATCTGAGAATATCTGATTCCAATTCATCTTTCAGTGGTCCTTTCAGGACATTTGAATTCAACCTCCAAGAAAATGTATTATTTGTGTATTTTTGGATCCTTAAGTCCATATAGATCGGACTGTGGTCAGAGAGATCCATCAGTCCTATTTTACATGTTTTTACTCTTCCAATGTCTCTATTAAACATAAAAAAATAGTCAATCCTTGAGTAAGATGAATGTGGCGTTGAGTAAAATGTATAATCTTTTACACTGGGGTTGAGTTCCCTCCACACATCACAGATTCCCATTTCTTTTAGTAGCATCCGAGTTTTCCTGCTTTGAGTGTTATTTTGATGTGGAGAATTACCTGATGCATCCCAGTATGGATTCAGTCTTAGATTGAAGTCTCCACCACATATCACTAAACCTTGGGCTTTAGTTATCATTAGGTCAAATACATTTTTATAAAATTTCCAGTTAGCCCCTGGGGGTGCATATACATTCAGCAGGGTGATATCTTCTCCCTCTAGCCGCCCAGTTACCAAACTGTATCTCCCTTCTTTATCTTTGTGTTCTGATTTTTTTTCAAATGTAATTTTGGTTGATATCAATGTCGCTACTCCCCTCCTCCTCCCTGACTTATATGAAGATGAAGAGATCATTTTAAACCCTTGTCTACTGAGTTTAGTGTGCTCCACATCTGTTAGGTGGGTTTCTTGTAAAAATGTTATTCCTGCGTTGTCTTTTTTTCATTTTGCCTAGAATCTTGGATCTTTTAACTGGATTCAGGATTCCTTTTACATTATATGAGATTATTTTGGTTACACCCTGTTTCTCCATTGTGTTGTCTTATTTAGTATAACAGTGTGGTGGCCCTCTTTTGTGCTACTCAGAAACTAGAAAGAACATTAAGAACATAAAAAACATTAAGAACATAGTGTATAAAACTTTAAAACAAAAAACTGACAAAAGAACTTCCTGAGCTGAGGTCTTTTTAAAGACCCTGGAAGAGCCTTGATGGAGTGTAGGCTCTGAGGGAAATTCCTCAAACTCTGTTACGTGTTGAGGGCCCTCTCTTACCCCTGTAAGTTGACCCATGCTTTTAACGTGAATTTCAGAACCCAATCCGAACTTGTAATGATTTTATTTTATTATTTTTTTTTTTTATGCCTATACCCTGTGAAATTGTGTGCAGCCTCCCACCCCCATCACAGCGGACATTCACGCTGAAACAGTATTTGTTAGTGTGGGGAGAACATGTGAATCATTGTCACATTTCTATTTTAACAAGTTTTTTTTTTTTTATTAAAAACACTTATTTGTTTCTAATATTATGACTGCTCCATGAAATGTTTTACCACATGCTGGATATGCATCTCCTTTAATGCTTGTTACCTTGTATGAGGGGGGTTGGATGTGCAGATTGACTAAAAAAAAAAAAAAAAAAGGTCGCTATTCCAATCTGAAGACGGCCAGTTTATCCGTGACGCTCTGGCGGTGGGTTTCCTGCTGCTGGCCCGTGGATTTTGAAGGTCTCTGTTTGGTCCACGTTTGAGCCTTGATCCTATCGCTCGGGTCTGCTGCGGGTTTAAACACCGTTACCGGGAGCCCTCTTCTCGCCATGTCAATTGTAGCTTCTTCCGCCGAGTTATAGAGATATGTCTCTTCACCGTAGAAGACCCTTAACTTCGCAGGAAATGGCGTCTGAAAGCGCAGTTTCTTCTCTCTTAGCACCTTTTTCGCGTCATTGTATTCCCGGCGCTTTTTAAGGACCTCCGGGGCGTAATCGTGTTCCACGAAGACTTTTCTCTCTTGGTGCATAAATCCTTTTTTCTGCCAAGCCAATCTTACAACCTCTTGTTTTATTTTGAAATTGGAAAATCTCATCAACACCGAACGTGGGGGCGCTTCCGCCGCTGGCCCAGCGGCTAACGTACAATGGGCCTTTTCCATCTTCAAGTCGGTGGTTTGGGGAATATCCAATTTCTCTCTTAGTAAAGATTCCACGCAGTCTGCCATTGAGTTGAAACCATCTTCGGCTCCTTCTTTCAGACCATGAATTCTTATGTTGTCTCTTCTTTGTCTTCCTTCTTGGTCGGTTAGCTTAGCCTCTATTGTTGACTGTCTCTTGCGTAGGTCCAGCACGGAATCTTCAAGCACTTTTATCCTTTCCTCTGCTTCCAAGATTCGGTTCTCGGCCTGGTCCACTCTGCTGTTTGTCCTTTTTAATTCGTCTCTGAATTCACGAAATTCGGCCCAAGCCTCTCGGCGAAATCGTCATGGTTCTTCAAATAGCGTTTTCAAGCTAACCTTCTTGTTAGCTACATTCAGCTCCTCGTCTTCTGAACGGAAATCTTCCGGTTCAGATTCTCCGGCCGATGCGTGTCCTGGCCTGGGGAATTTCAGTTTCTTCTGTTTTCCTTTAGACATGATGATTTTGTCTTTTGCTTTTCACTCTTCCAAAAATCCGTTAAATCCGATTTTCAAGATGTTTTCTTGGATTGGGTCTGGGAGCTTCAGCGTTAAGCTGCTATCACCATGGCGTCCAGACCGGAAGTCGAACTCCAGAGAGTTTCGATTAAAAGTCTGAGCTAGATTGTTGACTGCCTGCTGATGGCGGGTCAGTGCAGTACTGTCTGTCAGATGAGCCACCAAGGCCATGTCATCTGCATATTTAAAGAGTCATTCCTCCACTGTCACAGGAGATGTTATTTGTGTACACAGAGAACAGAACCGGAGGTAAAACACAAGCTTGCTAGATGTAAAACCATTTAAAGACACTTGTTGTGGCCTGTCATATAAAAAACTCTGAATCCATCAAATCAATGTTGGGTGAACCTGCAGGTCTGTCAAGTGATGTAGCAAGGTGCCTGTGTGTACAGTGTTAAAAGCAGAAGAAAAGTCCATTAACAAAATCTGTGTGTGTGGGTGTGAAGAATCCAGTTGTTTAGTGACAGTGTCTAGAAGTGTAAGACATGCATCCTCGACACCCCGTTTTGCCTAATAGGCAAACTGGAGGGGATCCAATTTGTGTGACAACATGTTAGTCAAAAAGTCACACACCACTCGCTCCATACATTTACAGAGGTCAGAGCCACTGGTCTGTAGTCTTTCAGGTCCTTAGAGTGAGTCTTTTTAGGGATTGGAATGATGGTAGATTCCTTCCACTGATCAGGGACACATCCAGAATCCAAGAGATGCTGAAAAAGTCTGGTGAGGACTCCACCTAGCTGAGTGGAACATTCCTTGAGGATTCTGCCTCTGAGCCCATCAGGGCCAGCAGCTTTGTGTTGGTTGACCCTATGTAAGATGGACGTCACAAGTTGCTCCTCAATGATAAGGGGCTCATGGAGGGAGATGGAAGGTGGGGAGGTCCAGGTGGTCGGTGTGCTGCTGGTATTAAAACGGGTGAAGAAGGTGTTAAGCTGTTCTGCAAAGGAAGTGGGGTCTTGGCAGTTGACCACGGCAGGTTTTGGGGCTCTGCCCATCATGATGTTTAGACCCTGCCACGCCTCTCTCGCACTTCCTGATGTTAATTTCTGCTCCACCTTAATCTTACAATTTATTTTAGCCAGCTTCACCATCCTCCCCAAATCTTTCTGCAGTTCCTTCACCCTCAGCTTGTCTCCTTGTAGGAAAGCTTTTTTCTTTCAGACCAGGCAGATTTTCATGTCCCTTGTAACCCATTTCTTATTGTTTGGGTGCATTATTATATGGTGGGTGGGATTAACAGTGTCCTCACAAAATAAGGTATAAAAGGTCAGCACATCTGTCAACATGTTAAAATCACTGCCACAGGCTCAAGCGCAAGCTCTCAGTGATTCAGCTGCATCTTTATTCCAGACTCTGACCGTTTTTTTTATGGGTTTACCCGTTTTCAGTTGTGATCTGTATTTCACAGTAGCAGAATGACGTTGTGATCTGAACGTCCAAGAGGTGGGCGTGGTTTTGAGATAAATGCACCAGGAATATTATCATAACACAAGTCCAACATGTTTTCCTTTCTGGTGGGAATTGTCATATTGCTCCAGATTGGGCAAATGTGTGGTGACGTTGCATCTGTTAAAATCCCCCTGTAAAAACACAGGCTGCTCTCCAGTCTGATTGACAGCTCTGTTATAACAGTCAGCTTTGTGCTCTGCAGCTCTGCTAAAATCAGGACCTGGTACATAGGTTAAAATAACCGTAATTTGAGCAAATTCTCGAGGTAAATAGTGAGGTCTGAAGGACACGGTCATTAATTCGTAGTGTTTGCAACATTCACTCTCTCACTGTCAAGTTTGTTGCCCACTTACTTTTGACAGCCATGCAGAGCCCACCCCCAATTAATTTCCGTGTTTTTTCCTTGTCCCTGTATGCACGAATGATGTTAAAACCTTCCAAATCAAAGTCTATATCTTCAGAAAACCATGTCTTCGTGAAACAGAAGAGACTGGTTTGGTGGTAATCCTGATCATGCCTGATCAGTGTGGCGAGTTCTTCACTTTTGTTCTTTAGCGAACGCATGTTTGTCTGGGTTATGGCAGGTAATGGTAGGTGGCTGCCTCTCCTCCTCAATCTGTTCCTTGTTCCTCCTCTCGACCCTCTTTTCCTTTGTATTCGCTTCCTGTTGTATCCACGGATTAACTCCACAGGTATGTTGTCATTGTGGAGCGATGTCAGTGCAGACTCTGGCACCGAGCAGCTCAATTCCAACAGGTAGTCCCGCGAATAAGCGAGCCTACCTGGGATGGTGGTGACTGGCTGCGCCGGTTATAAACAAAGTCCATTTACGCACCACAGATTCATGATAAACAGCCAGGCACAGGCCAGATAGAACACTGTTTCGATTTCCATTTTAGCAAGAGCATAAAAAAGACAGAAAAACATGCAAAAACAACAATAATTCTCCAACTCACTCAGCAGTGTCAGGAGTCGCTCTGACAGAGTAGCGCCCCCAATTAATAGGACGCCTATGATGTCTGCAGGCAGACTTCAGATGGGTCTTTGGGTTGGTGGTGGTGTTACAGTCTTGGCAGGTATGTCCAGTCAATGCAGAACTGCCCTACACCTTGTGAATGGTACAGTGACAAGCCGATACTACCTGAATAACATAATTAATCCAGTCATTGTGCCCCTGTATGAACAACACAGGCCTAATTTCATCTTCATGGTCGATAATGCTCCAGCTCATCGAGGTTGCATCATTAGGAAATGGCTGCTGGAGGCTGGGGTACCTCAAATGGAGTGGCCTGCACTTTCTCTAGACCTGAATCCCATAGAAAACCTATTTGATTTGCTGAGTTGTCGTCTAGAGGCTCATAATCCTGCACCCCACAACCTCAATGACCTGAGGGCCACCCTTCCAGAAGAGTAGAATGCCATGCCTCAGCAGACAATAAGTCGACTTGTGAACAGCGTGAGACATCATTGTCAAGCTGTAATTGATGCTAAAAAGCACATGACAAGTTAATGGGATGTTGACATTTTTTATTGTGGTGTACCCACCACCACTGTTGGCTTTTGTTTCAATAGATTGTTGATGAGGAAATCACCATTGTATGCTTCTACTTAAATGCCCTACTTTTTTATTTATTTTGAATACTTTATTGATCCCCAGAGGGGAAATTCAGGGCCTCTACCTAGATGGATGAAGCAGCCATGGTACAGCGCCATCCCTTCACCATTCACACACACATTCAGACCTAGGGCCACTTTAGAGTATCCAAATAACCTAACTTGCATGTTTTTGGCCTGTGGGAGGAAACCGGAGTACCTGGGGTAAACCCATGCAACTGTCCATCCATCTCTTTAAAATTCAGCAACCAGGTCAGGGAAGCATGATCCGTCCTGAGCTGGAACCTCCCCCTGTACACATACGGGCAAAAATGATGAAGCCCCTGGATGACAGCCAACAGTTCTCTGCGAGTAACACAATAATTCCTTTCGGCTCTGCTGAGAGTGTGGCTAAAAAATCAACTGCCTGCTCTCCGTGTTCTCCCTCCTGGGATAACACCACCCCGATGCCCTGGTTGCTGGGATCTGTGTCCGCGATGAAAGGGCGGTTCAGATCGGGATACTGCAGCACGGGGGTTCAAGAAAACTCCGTAACTCTCCCACATCCCACGGCACCGGCCAGTTTTTCCACCGCAGCCACTTTCTCTGGATTGGTGGTGACTCCCACTGCACTGACGACATGGCCCAGGAAGGTGGTTTCTCAATGAAATAAGTGGCATTTCCGCGGGTACAGCCACAGCCTGGCCCATCGGATGGGGTCTAAAGGTGGGGGCAGAAACGCTCTCCACAGCCGGCTGTCACTGCTTCCTCAACTCCGTCGTCAGCTCCTGCCGCCCCTAAGCGGTGTCATCCTGTGGGGAGACACTGGATGAGGCCCTCATCATCTTTGGCAGCCATCATGCCTCCAGCTGCTGAGAGGGATCCCCCAGTAATCCCCACCTCTTTGTTTTCCGAGTCAGCTCCTCCATCATCCAGAGAGGGAACCAGTATAATTGTGGACACGGAGAGGGTGACTGCCTGCTTTCTGCGGCTGTCAACATCCAACATGGGGTGACAGGCAAGTGTTTTTTCATTCTACTCCATTAAATTATGATGAACCTTGTTTGGCTCCCGAGGGAGAGGCCCAGTCCTTGCAGTCCGCTGGGCTCTCTCTTCCAGCTGCAGATGCTTATTCTCTTTCTGTCCTCTCTGTGTCTCCTCCTATTTTTCCTGAGCGCCTGTTGACCCAAGGTCTGAGCCATCAGACGGTGGAGGAGCCGGTGGCTTTGGAGGATTCTGCCCCGGAGCCAGCATGGAGATGTTCCCCTGCAGCCACGCTGGAGGAATCTCCAACACTGGAGCCATTGCAGGAGGATAATGGGATTGCTTACACCATCTTGCCAGCTGTGGAGATGGTCACAGCAGAATGGGAACTGGAGCTGGACCTCCAGGAGGCCAGGCCCAAGTTTTCATCATCGGGATTGACGGAGTCCTGGATGGCGGTGGAGCTCGAGCTCAGGCAAGTTTTCTCTCTTGTGTTTCTAATGTCAGTTTTAGAGAGATCTTGTCTGGCTCTAGGTGAGGAGAGTCAGGTGCAGCATGCAGCTGCTCCTGAACTCCCTTCGCCGGGCTCCACCGCTGCCAGCGACCCTAATAACCTGGTTTCTTCTCCCGCTCCTTAGTTTCCTTCTAGGGTCACTGAAGAGGAGGCATCGTCACCAGGGGTTGCCTTGGAACAGGGCCCACCGCCTGACGACGTCATGGGTCCAGCTTCCCTGCTGCCTGAGGCCGTCGTATGGGTCCCTCTGCAGGCTGTATCTCCGTGGGTGTGGCAGGCTGGCTTTGGACCCTCGTGGGTGCTGCGCTCCTGCTCAGACCCGTCATGGATGCTACGCTTCAGCACGGGGTCCACTGAGGTTGCAGCATCGGCCCGGTCGGGGTCCACTGCGGAAGCTACTGAACTCCAGCCGGAGGCCACCACGGGTGCTGCAGAGCTTCAGCTGGAGGCCATCGCGGGTGCTGCAGAGCTTAGGCTGAAGACTACCGTGGGTGCTGCTGAGCCCCGGTTGGGGTCCACTGTGGGTACAGCGTTGGCCCGGTCGGGGCCCACCGCAGGTGCAGCGTTGGCCCAGTCGGGGTCCACCACGGGTGCAGCTGTGTCCCAAGCCTGGACCACCGAGGGTGCTGTGGACCAGCCTGAGGACACCGCAGTCTTCTACTCCTCCCGGTCCGACGCCATGGGGGTTCCCTCCCTTTGGTCTGGTCACCCACCAGCGAGCCTCCCCGTGGGCAGGCCGCCTCCTGCGTCATCCCGCCGGCCCTCGTGGCTGAACAGCGCTGGCCGACTGCCGGAGGAACTGAGTCTCTGGGCCAAATAGCCCGTGCTTTCCGGCAGGCCACTGGAATTTGTTCATCAGACTGCCTGCTGGGCCTGGGACTCTGGGCGGCCTCCTGAGCCTCCATGTCTTTGGACTTGGGGGGGCTAATTATGGACCCTGGGCGGGGTATTGTGTTCCCTCCAATCCCGTTCCCCTTTCTACCCACCCAGGTTTGTGGTGTTGTTCATGTTGGGGTTGGTGGTGGTGGTGGTGGTGGTGGGGGGGGGGGTTTCCTTCCTTGTGATGTTACCATGGGTGTCTAGAATCCACCCCTAGAAGGGGGGGCTCTGTCACGACCTGAGCCCATATTATCTTTAAGCTCGGTTCTGATTGCTCTCTGTGGCTCAGGCATTGGGTTTATTATGTATTGTTATCTTTTGAGTTCTTGTTGTTTTTATGTCTGTGTTCTTTTTCTTTCCATGCCTGTAGCCACCGCTCTGGCCGGCATTTGTTGGGCAGCCATTTTGACCCATTTTCTGGTTGGCGCTGTCTAACATTCGCTGGTCCGACCACGCCCCCTCTCTCTTTGACAGTCAGCTGTTTTGCCCCGGTAATTATCTTTCCCGCACCTCGCCCAGGTGTGTCCAATTTGTGACGCCAGCAGTGTTTGTACTTAGGCGGCTCTTGCCAGTCAAGCACTGCTGGACCATTGCACAGTATTGTATGGACGATAACTGTCATATGTATGCACTGTCTCTCAAGGGAAGAGGAAGCCACACTGTCGCTTCTTCCCACAGTGTAGTAATTGTTTGTGTGTGCACTCGCTGGAAGACTTGGACATCTCGGACTGCTCCTGTTCTGTGAGTACAGACTGTTAGCGTTTCTCTGTGCAGTGTAGCTGCTACACTTTGGCACTTAGCCCAGTTTCCTTCTCCAGTCAGTCGAGCCTCCTAGAGGACTCCCAAAGGGCCTTTTCCACTAGCCCTGCTTAGCCCAACATGGGACAGCTCAGCACGCTTTGTAACTCTTTCCGCTAGCCCCAACACGGTTTAACAAGCGCTATTTTCATCCCTGCTCGAGGGCAGGGTACAACCGTGCTGAGTCGTGCCGTGATGTGACGTCAACAGCCTGGTCGCCGCTGATTGGTCAGGTCGTAACGTCACGAAAGCGACCGGCTTCTGATGAATCTACACGACCACCATTTGCAATATTTCACGGACTAACTTGGTCACGGAGTAAATACGATATTAATACAGACAGCGTTGTAGGTTTTGCGGAACTCTACACCATGGTCCAACGAAGAGGTGCGGAATTTTCTCTGCTTGGTGGCAGATCCACAGTGAGAGGAGTGATCTGGACCAATACAGATGGCAGCCCAGCATAGAACCGGACTACGGACAAGCTGAAGACGAACGTGAGAGAAAAATCGATGGTGAGTGATTTGTAATAATATGCATCTGTTTGCTTATTTATCCTGTTGGTGGTAAGCTCACTTTTTTGAGCCATACAGCGCCATTTTGTGCTGGCTAATGAGTTTTAGCTAGTAGCTAGCAAGCTAGCTAGTAGCCAACTCTGCCGATTCGCGCTTGTTTTCTCCTCTAAGTATTCGCTTGTGAGAGCAAAACGATGAAATATGTTAATCCTGGTTAAAGTCCTGGTTTGTGTACGTATTGCACTTTGGTGCTGTGCATTAAATTGTGTGTAATTTAATGCTAGAATGTATTTCCACATGCCAGGGGTTAGCTTCCCTCAGTGTTTATATTGTGGATACTGGTGAAATGGACCACAGGAGCCAAAATCTCGTCTTCAAACCAGTGATTTATAAAGTCATTCATATAATTTTCTAAAGCGTCAGAATAGACCCACACACCTATTCTGTGGATCCTGCGATGCTTGTCAGGGAAACAAAGCATTTTTGTCACATCCCACCACTGACTTTCACAGGTGTATTTCCCTAATACAACTACATCTCCAAAAATTAGAGTGTCATGAAAAACTTCAATATTTTTTGTCACTCATTTCAGAAAGAGAAATCCGTATATTATATAGATTCATTACACAGACAGTGATATATTTCAAGCATTTATTTATTTTAATTTTGATGATTACGGCTTACAGCCCCTGAAAACCCCAAATTCAATTTGGCAAAAAATTAGAATATTACATAAAATTAACTTTAAAAAATAGTTTTTAAATATAAATGTTGGCCGCTGAGGTGTTGGTTAATATGGGCTGTAGCCGTAATCATCAATATTAAAATAAACACTTTCAATATATCACTGTCCCTGTAATGAGTCTATATATGGGTTTCACTTTCTGAAATGAGTGAAAAAAATATTGAATTTTTTCATGGTATTCTAATTTTTGAGATGTGCCTGTATTAAGTGTTGAACTTGCTTGAACCTAACCACCATCCATTTCTGTCGTTCATCTAGGCAAGAGGAAAGCAGCCGCCCCACAACGGACCTCGCCACTGTGGAAAGTACTGAAATCCTTTGCTTTTATAGGTAAAGTGTCAAAACCAAAGTAGCATTAGCAGTAGATTTATTTGATTGTGTGAATATGGCACATCAACTGTAAAATAAACCACTTGTTAATGTATTTATTTTTTTGTCAGATCACTTGTGTGATCCTTTGTGAGTTATGTTCATAACTGTATGTTTTGGCGAATGTGAGATGTTCAGTCGTCAATATAATTTACTTTATATGTGTAGTTTATAGTCTATCATCAATAAACTCATGCAGTAACAGGACACATTACAAATATTTGAGACCCATTGTAGTGCTTCCTTTTATATTTTAGCAATGCTAGTACAAAATACTGCCCACACTTGAAGCCAGGGCAAGAAGAGACACTTTTACATTCAAGACAAACTTTTATTGATAAAAACTTCATATTTTGACTGAGCGACTCCATACTCGGTGATGCACACCTCCAGTTAAAGGACTATATTCCATTCAAGTGAATGTATTAATTCATTCTGATTGCTGAGGCCACAGTAAAAACAGATGATTTTAAATGTAACCCAGCCCTTGTAAAATCTACCGAAGCGCAGCTACATGAAAATTGTGGTTAAATACAACAACAAAGTACTTTATTGTCACATTCAAATTGTAATCCCTCCTGTTTTGTTTTTCTTTTGAATTCTTGGATGAAATATGGTGGGCAATATAAGCTACAGCTTCAGCCATCACCCATTTCAGATAACCTATGTTGAACTGTATAATCAGAGGAGTTATTGTTTAATTTGACCTTGTTAGATTTTTTCCCCTTTGTTATATTATTCTATTTTCTTTTAATCTTTACTTTTAATCTATCCAAAATAAAGATTCATTCATTAATTCACATTCCACCACTGGCTTTTAGCAACAAGTGCATTTCCCAAATATGTTTTAAACTTGCTTTAATTAACCACTGAAGAGGATGATAAAATAAAGGCGTTGGATTTTTAAATAGCTTTATTATCATCCGCCTTCATCAGAACTCGGCTGCAGCCCATGGCTTGAGCAGGCTGCAACTTCGTTCCTCCAGCTCTCAAAGAGGAGGAGACACACAGTGCGTGTGTCCAGCAGCAGTTGAAGAGTGAGTGAATGAGAGGCAGATTTACAGCACAGTGCAGCATATATACTCAACTCAGACAATACATCAAAGACGTTCACAGCAGTCAATCTGGGCATTTGCATATCAGAGGTACAGACAGGATGCATGAACACAATGCATGGATGACACTTTAACCTCACAGCTGTAAACGCAGCATGCAGCGGAAAAAACCCAGGAGTGCGAGCTGACTGTCTCTGTGTTCTGTCTCTGTGTTGTGGGGGTTGAATCAAACCGCTACACTGCTCCCCCCCAGAGGGCACGGTAGGGGACCGTGACCTCGATGTTGCAGTTTGGGCAGCGAGCAGGGAAAAGCTCTGTGCAGGAGGAGGGGGAGGGGGGGTAGCAAATGCTGACCGGGTGCGGGAAAATCGTTCGAGTCGCGCCAAAAGTGTTTGCTGCTCCGCGATGTCCCATCTGAACATGCGGAGATCAGAAGAAGAAAAAAACTTAGTCTCTGACTCCTCTCGTGGCCATGAAGAAAAGCAAGAGCGGCGGCAAGAAAAAAATAAAAGCAGAGGGACTGGCGTGTTGACTTTAGGGCAGACGTAACCCTAACCTCGGGAACCGCAGACAGCTGAATTCCCCTTGTGTGCCGTGGCTAAGACCATAAAATCCAGTGAGCAAGCTGTGGGCCTCAGGTGTACCAGCAAGCCTGAAGGGCCAGTGTGCAGCAGAAGGAAGGCGGTCGGAAAAGCCGTATTTGTCCCGTGCGTGGTGCGCCGTCCTCGTCACCCCCGGTGCGCGTGTTGGGGCTCCGTGCGTGGGTGGGCCCGCAGGAGAGGAAATCAGGGTCGGAAACTTGGTGTAGATCGGCGCAGTCTGCGCCGAAAAACATCTCTGACGAGCCGTGGCTGCAGATTAGTCATGGTGCGTTCAGGTCCACGTGTGCTCCGTCGGCCATGGGAGTCGCCCGCATGTGCTCTGATGTGGAGCAGCTGCGCGGCCGGTCCCGCGTGGATGTGCCGATCTCGGCGAGGGGGCGCCATGACGTTCTCTGCCGCTTACCCGGTCTTGGTTGACGTCCTGAGAGCAGCTCGCCGCCGTGGGCTCTGCGTCGAGGCCTCCCTGAGGCAGCAGGGAGGGAAGACCAGTCAGGCCGCTGTGACGGAGCATTCATGCCCGGGTGCTGCGTTCGCTGGCCGCTCGTTTTCTTCAGTCTCGGGTCGCCAGCATGGCTGTTCAGATCAGAAGGTTGCGTTTGCACAAAACGTGTGCATTCCGGGGTCACCAGTGAAGAGGATGATAAAATAAAGGCGTTGGATTTTTAAATAGCTTTATTATCATCCGCCTTCATCAGAACTCGGCTGCAGCCCATGGCTTGAGCAGGCTGCAACTTCGTTCCTCCAGCTCTCAAAGAGGAGGAGACACACAGTGCGTGTGTCCAGCAGCAGTTGAAGAGTGAGTGAATGAGAGGCAGATTTACAGCACAGTGCAGCATATATACTCAACTCAGACAATACATCAAAGACGTTCACAGCAGTCAGTCTGGGCATTTGCATATCAGAGGTACAGACAGGATGCATGAACACAATGCATGGATGACACTTTAACCTCACATCTGTAAACGCAGCATGCAGCGGAAAAAACCCAGGAGTGCGAGCTGACTGTCTCTGTGTTGTGGGGGTTGAATCAAACCGCTACACCACCACCCATTTGTCTTTTGTCTAGGCAAGAGGGAAGCTGTCCACCCCAACTGGACCTTGCCTCACTATTTACAGAGATGCAGGCTGAAGATCTGCTGAACCAGGACCAGTACGAGGGGCCGATCCAGTTGCTTCTCAGTGAGGCAGCGTGGCTGCCGTGTGTGACCCATTCCAGTTTTTTTTTACAGTTTGAATTTTGCACATTCTGAATAATCTGGAATTTCCCCGTTGTCCTGGAATTTCCCCGTTGTGGGACTAATAAAGGCTTATCTTAATCTGGAATTTGCTGCTGATTGCAATAAACAATTTAGTGACTTATGTGTTTGCATCATGATTTTCTATTTTGTCTGTTAAGACATCGGTGGGAAAAGCGTCAACTGTACAAAGGATTTATTGGTGACCTTGAAAATAATGGCTCATTTTTAAGAAAAAAGTAACCAAAACAATTATTTTATTAACTGAAGACTGTATTGTTGGATGTGCCACCGCAGAAGACCCTGCATACTTTAGTGACAGTACCAGTATATGGAGGAATTCTGGGTCATATTAGCATCTGCTCTTCATCATAATGGGTTTGGGCAGGGGTGTCTAATCATGTGCCATGGAGGGCCAAGACCCTGCAGGCTTTACCTCCAACCAGTGTCTTCAACAGCAGATTCCACTGAACTTCTTCCACTGACTGATCAGTGAGAACACCTGCTGAAGAGACTGGGTAGAAGAGAGAACCTGCAGGGTCTTGGCCCTCCATGACACATGATTGGAAGCCCCCAGATTAGGTTTAATGGGATTTAACATTTTAACACAAACTGCTTTATGGTTCATAATTCTGTTGACAGACTTACACCAAACCAAAAGTGATTTCTCAAACTGCTGGATTATTCTTAGCTTTTCCAGTCTTTCAGTATTTAATTTATGCCACATGGTGGTAACCTTCACATATTAAAAAAAAGAGACATCTGCAAAAACTTCAGAGGTTTATTGTCAGTGCAATTCCCAGTGCAATACTACATGAATGCATGTATAGTACATTGTTGATGCAGAGAATATATATTTCTACAGTACATGTATCTAGTAAATCAAGTATTTTCCATGTAACCTTGTGACTGCATTATTTTAATTGCTTTTAATCCTAGATCAAGTTTGTTTTTGCCTAAAATGCATCATAACTGTCAAATATATCTTATTATACCTAACAGTACTGTTTACTTTTTGAATGTATATTTTGTGGCTAATATAGTTATTAACATTGCGATCAAGTTGTGTCAGCTGATCATTTATTTCTATGACACCACCTCAGACTCAGTGCTGCAGAAGCAGGTATGTTCATGATGTCTCAACGGTCTCTCCATGATTTTCACGCAGATCAGAGCAATTTGTTGAACAGGAAATAAACGTTTCTACAGACATTCTTAAGCTCTATAACCACTGATCATTTGTGAAGCTGGGGTGTCATCAGTGACAGGCTGTGCTGAACGCCCAGACCGACCGTTTGAAGTGGTAATTTCCCCACAACAGAGCCATCTGAAACACACGTCAGCCTCCGTCAGTCTATGATGACCATGGAAGAGAATCCTAAATGTCTACTCTGCTGGAACAGCACCGCCTGTGGCTGAACAGGCCGATGCGCGAATGGCAGTCCCTGTCACACAGGTCGCACTTGTGGGTGGTCTCCGTGCTGCTGGGTCTGTGGCGGTTCTTCCTGTGGGTCCTTTTTTCATCTGCTGCAGCAGTCAGTCTCTCTTCACCCGCCTTGAGCTGTCTGGTCAGGGTGCCTCTCCATTTGGAGCGGTCCGTTGCAAGGTCCTCCCAGCGCTCTGTGTTGATCTCCAGTTCCTTCATGTCTCTCTTGCAGACATCTCTAAAGCGCAGCTGTGGGTGGCCAACGTCTCTCCTGCCAGTTGCCAGTTCTCCATAGAGGACGTCTTTGGGGATTCTGCCATCCTCCATACGGTGAACGTGGCCTAGCCAGCGGAGCCTGCGCTGCCTGAGTAGAGTGAACATGGAGGGAAGGCCGGCACGGGACAGAACTTCTGTGTTGGGCACTTTGTCCTGCCAGGATATGTCCAGGATGTGGTGAATGCAGCGCAAGTGGAAGGAGTTCAGTCTCTTTTCCTGCCGGGCATATGTTGTCCACGTCTCACTCCCATAGAGCAGTGTGCTGATGACGCAGGCGTTGTACACTGCCATCTTCGTCTTGACAGAGAGTTTGGGATTCTCCCACACTCGTGTGGTGAGGCGAGCGAGTGTGAAGGCTGATTTTCCAATCCTCTTGTTGATCTCTGTATCAAGGGAGAGGTTGTTGCTGATCGTGGACCCCAGGTACGTGAACTGATTTACGACCTCCAGCTTGTAGTCGTCGATGGTGATGGTTGGTGGTGCTTCCGTGCCTTGCGCCAAGACGTTAGTCTTCTTCAGGCTGATGGTAAGCCCGAAGTCCTTGCATGCCTGGGAGAAGCGGTCCATCAGGGTCTGAAGCTCCTGCTGTGTGTGGGTTGCGACTGCAGCGTCGTCTGCAAACAGCATGTCTCTGATTAGAGCCTTGCGTACTTTGGTTCTGGCTTTCAGGCGGGCGAGGTTGAAAAGCCTGCCGTCAGATCTTGTGTGCAGGTAGATTCCTCTGTTGCTGTGCTGAAGGCATGCCTCAGGAGCATAGCAAAGAAAATCCCTAAGAGGGTTGGCGCAAGTACACAGCCCTGTTTCACTCCGCTGCGTATGTTGAATGGCTCTGAGACGTTGCCATCGTGCTGCACTATCCCCTGCATGTTGGTGTGAAACGATTCGATAAGGCTTTGCAACTTTGGTGGGCATCCTATCTTTGGCAGGATCTTGAAAAGGCCCTCTCTGCTGACCAAATCGAACACTTTGGTGAGGTCGATGAAGGCGACGTACAGGGGCATGTTCTGTTCTCTGCATTTCTCCTGGATTTGGCGGATGGAGAATATCATGTCTACTGTTGATCGCGCAGCACGGAAGCCACACTGAGACTCGGGGTAGACACGTTCGGCAAGCTTCTGTAGATGAACGAGAACAACTTGTGCATAGACTTTACCAACAACGCTGAGGAGGGAGATGCCCCTGTAGTTGTTGCAGTCGCTTCTCTCCCCTTTGTTTTTGTAGAGGGTGATGATCTTAGCGTCCCTCATGTCCTGTGGTACGGCAACTTCCTTCCAACACTGGCAGAGGACGTCATGCAATGGCAGCAGTAGGGCGGTCTTGCAGTGCTTGATCAGGTCAGGGGATATGCCGTCGTTGCCGGGTGCCTTGCCAGCGGCCAAGCTATCAATGGCCTTGCTGAGTTCGTCGATGGTTGGCTCAGCGTCAAGTTCGTCCATGGATGGCAGGCAGTCGATGGCATCAAGGGCTGACGGTGTCACGGTGTTCTCTCTGGAGTAGAGGTCGGAGTAGTGTTCCACCCATCTCTCCATCTGCTTGTTCTTTTCTGTGATCATCACCCCAGTGGAGGATTTGAGGGGGGCCGTCTTGCTCTGAGCCGGACCAAGTGCTTTCTTGATGCCATCGTACATACCACGAATGTTCCCTGTTATGGCAGCGGTTTGAATGTCTTGGCTGAGCTGAGTCCAGTACTCGTTGGCACAGCGCCGAGCAGTCTGCTGAACTTTGCTTCTTGCAGCCCTGAGAATCTGGAGATTCTTCTCGTTTGGGTACTTCTTGTACTCAGCAAGTGCTGAGCGCTTGGCTTCAATGACGGGGGTCATCTCGGTCAACTTGGCATCAAACCAGTCCTGTGACTTCGAGGTCTTCCTCCCAAAGGTAGCCAAGGCTGTGCGGTGGATGGTGTTTCGCAGCTCTTCCCACTTCTGCTTTGCAGATTCCCCTTCTTGTGGTACACCAAGTTCCTTCTCAAAGGTGGAGGCAAACTGCTCAACGAGTTCTGGTTGAGCCATCTTGCTGTTGTCAATCCGTGCCTTTCCAGGTTGTCTAGCACGATGGAATTTCTTCAGCTGCAGCTTGACCTTGCAACACACCAATGAATGGTCTGTGTCGCAGTCTGCACTCTGGAACGAACGGGTGATTAGCATGTTCTTCAGTGAGGTGCGCCTGGTCAGGATCAAGTCCAGCTGGTGCCAGTGCTTTGAGCGCGGATGTTGCCAGGAAACCTTGTGTTGGGGCTTGGTCTTGAAGAACGAGTTTGTGATGCACAGATCGTGATATGTGCAGAACTCGAGCAGCCGCTGTCCGTTGTCGTTCATTCTTCCCACGCCAAAAGGTCCAAGACAGGAGGGCCAGGAGTCGTGGTCAGCACCCACTCTGGCATTGAAGTCTCCAAGGAGAATGAGTTGTTCAGAGTTGGGGATGGTCCTGACAGTTGTTGCGAGATTCTCGTAGAACTCGTCTTTTGCCTCTGGTGTGGCTGTCAGTGTTGGGGCATACACACTGACGAGGGTGACTGGGCCTTGAGTGGTGTTCAGGCGGAGGGTAAGGAGTCGTGCAGAGCCAGTGCTGCCCGGTTCCACCATCTTCAGCAAGGTGTTCTTCACTGTGAAGCCCACTCCGTGTTCCCTGTGTTCGTCACTGCCCTTTCCCTGCCAGTAGAATGTGTAGTCCTTCTCTCTTAGTGTGCCTGCGTCAGCCAACCGTGTTTCCTGGAGAGTGGCGATATCCACTCCCAGTCTCTTCAGCTCATTGTTGATGATGGCTGTCTTCCTGGTGTCGTTGATGTCCTTGAGGTTAGCAGCGAGTCCTGTCATCATAGTGCGGACGTTCCAAGTTCCCAGTTTTAGAGTTGGTCTCTTTTGTTTTATTGTCTTGCCTGGTGCGAAGGTTCTCAGCCTGCTGTTCGGACTTCTCCTCATCCCCATGCACCCAATGAGGAAAGCAAGCTGTGGCGGGACAACACCTTATTGGCTGGGGGCTGCCCAGCTTGAGGCGGGCAGTAGCTGTCCAGTGAGATCCGATGATCCCTCCCACCGTCGGGAACAACCCCTGGTGCCGCGCTCTACACCAATTGAGCGGTGGCTTATAACCGGTAACTGTCATTCCCCGTGTTTTTTCTACACCAAAGGCAAAGCTGGAGTGTCCTCTCCAGTGATCCGGTGCTCTACCTTCCAGCGTTGGCGTTGGTAGGATTCAAGCCTGGGCAGGAAGATATGGAGGACAAGATGTTGCCCATGCAGCATGTCCCCCCTCTCCACGTCACTGATGAATCCAAAGGAACAGCAGGACTGCTACAGTTTGGCACCAGCGCCGTTGCAGGAGCTGCCAGAACAATGTTGAGCACAACATAGAACTGCCTTAGGGGCTCCGACTCCAGATTTTTCCTCAGGGTTGACTCCCAAAGCCTTTCCCGTGACCGGGTATGCCGCAAGGCAGCGGAGGTTTGAAATCAGGGTTTACCTTCCCCTAGATGGGCTACCTTCCCAGGTTGATGAGCCACCATCTACCCGAAGCATCTGGTTTTAAGGCGCCAGAGATCCGCCCTCGCCCCTTCTCCTATTAGTAAAAGCAGTTCCGCCGGGCTTAGAGACTAAACCACACGGGCAGGCTAGGAGTTGGACTTGGACTTGGTTGTCAGAGGCTTTTCGAGACGCACGCCATAAGGAGCATTTTATGAGCACTGGGAGCTTAACCCCAGTGCCGCTCCTGGCTATGACAAGCTTGGAACCCGCCGAGGGTCTCTTTCTCCCCTCCCCCGTGTGGGGGAGGGGGGGAGTCTCCCGAGGCTCTGCCTGGCTCTCCGTCCCAGTCCCTCCGCCGGGAGGGAAGGAGGAGGGCCGGCCGGCGCAGTGCCCCGGCCGCCACCGGCCCCCGTCCGAGCCAGCTCCGTCTCAGCGGTCCCTCCCTGGGGCTGACGGGTGCCCGTCGCGGAGCTCGCTGGGGGCCGGCGGTCCGGTGCGCCCGCCACCGCGGAACTCCGACCTAAGCGCGGCGCGCAGCCTCGCCCCGGTCGTCGCGCCGCGTGCCTCCAGGTACCCAACTCTCCTCCCTCCTCCGGCGGGAGCACGGGGGGTTTAATGTCCCCTCCTCTGAAACACACACAGCGTACATATTTTAGTGCCTAACAGCGATAACTTGCAGACATTACAGTGTAGTACGACGTACTTATAGTAAACTAGCATTAGCAACCATCAGCTTACCGTCATATATGACCTAGTTTGTATCCTCACGTCTTTGGCTCTCCCAGAAGCTGCAGAACTATTCCAGAGTGTTTCATCTCGGTGCCTGTACCCTTGTCTGGCGGTCCTTTTTTGGCATTTACGGTGAAAAAAGCCACAGACCGAGGAGTCGCCTTGTACAGCCGCATGTGTTATGTTTTGCTTGGGTCGCGTGTTTTACGTCACGGGAGTGTGGCGCCGCCTCGCTGTTATAGAAATCCCACCCACCCCAGCTTAACATGGTTGTAATAGAGACAAAAGCGAGCCGAACCATGTCGAAGTGAATCAAGACGTGGCGAGGTGTGCTGGGCTAGTGGAAAAGTGCCTCAAGTTAACCCAAGCTTAAACGTCATTTGTATTGTTTGTCTCGTGGCCACTGTTCACTGTGGTCAGCCCGCTGCACGTAATTGTGTGATGCCCTTTCGTGCACCCCATTGCCGTTTTGTATGTCATTATTTTTGGAACTGTTGTCCTTTGTGTTAATAAATGTGTTTGTGGTGAAACCAGCGTGTAAATCCATTCTTCCTTCCCTTCCTCCGTGCACTGTATAATAGGGCACGAGAAGGCTTATGGCAGAAATAGGTCATTGAGGGAATTTCCAAACTCACATCTTCAACTTATTCAGTTCAATTCAATTCAACTTTATTTATATAGCGTCATTTCACAACAACAGTCATCTCATAGCACTATCAACTGTAGGGGGAACCCCCACAATTGCAGAAAGACCCCAGCAATCAGGCGATCCCCTGTGAGCAAGCACTTGGCGACGGTGGAGAGGAAAAACTCCCTTTTAACAGGAAGAAACCTCCAGCAGAACCAGGCTCAGAGAGGGGCAGTCATCTGCTGCGACTGGCTGGGGGGTGAGGGGATAGAGAAGATGAAAAGAACAGACATGTAGTTCCAAATGGGACAATTTCCTAATAAAATGAAAACAGCAAAAGTCATTCCATGATAGAAATGTGGTGACAAGTAACACTTCAGATTTCTCTTCTGACACAGTTGTCAAAAATTCTGGAAAAGCTTCAATGATGGATTAGAAAAGTTTATAGACCAACACAAACTACTCTCAGACAGTCAATCTGGATTTAGAGCAAACTGGTCTTCATCATTAGCATTAACCCCTTGCACTCCGGTCAATTTCTCTAAAAACGCCAAAAATTAACGTGCCCAAATTAAATCCAAAGCTGTTCTTCAACCCTTTGCAGCATCTTCATGGGGTTGGTCTCATTTAAAAGAAAACACTTAGAATTTTTTGGCAAAACAGTCATAATCTCTCTAAGTGCTCCGCCCACTGAGTTACAGTCATCTAAACATACTGAACTTGAAGAAAATAAATTTGGCCTGGGTGTTTTTTTTGGATACAAATGCTTGCAAATAACACACAGCTTCAGATCCGGGCTGGAAAATGCAACAGAAATGTAGAACCAAGTGTTATCCAGCTGAGGTCCAAATTTTGTAACAATACCACAAAAAATGAATATATTACACAGCTTTTTCCTCAGGTAGTTCCCAGGCGTTTTGGAACTGTGCCAAATTGTGCCAAATGGCACAGTTTGGAAAAACATCTGTAACTTTTGAATGATTCAATGTAAAAGCTTCATTTTGGGCTCGAATGAAAGGTCACACTCAGGGCTGTGTCTGTGTGTGTGTGGGGGGGGGGTTGTGCCCCCCCTCGCTACAGAGGACGGAGATCGGCCACCACTACATGACGGATTACACTCGGATGTGGCGATGTGGCCACAGCGGCGCAGTCACCGCGGCTTCCCCCCCCCCTCGCTACTGTGTGTGTGTGGGGGGGGGGGTTGTCCCCCCCCTCGCTACAGAGGACGGAGATCGGCCATCGCTACATGACGGATTACACTCGGATGTGGCGATGTGGCCACAGCGGCGCAGTCACCGCGGCTTTCCCCCCTCCCCTCGCACTTTGGACATTGTGCGCCGCACAGTTGTAATTTACCGATCGGTCAAAAGTCATTTTTGATTACAATTTTCAGGGTTAAAGAATAATTTGGCTTATAACACCTTACCTCTTCACAGCCACATTGTCTTGGCGAACTTCTCTTCCTCATTGTCAGACGAACGCGACGCTGGTCCGCTCGTGGATTTGGTCTCGCGACCCGGTCAAAACATAATTCCATGATTGCAGTTTTGGCGAATGATTTACGACCTTCGTCGTCGGCCTCCGTCGGTCTATGATGACCATATAAGAGAATCCTAAACACTCTGCTGAATTAAAAAAAAAAAATAACGCACTGCCTGTGGCTGCTGTAGCAGTCTCTCTTCACCCAGCTTTAGACAAAACAGCTTAGCAAACTTCTGTGCTTCAATTGGCTCGCTGCGTTGGTAGGCGGGTCCTTCTTGCTAGGTTTTCAGTCATTGGTTCTTCAAGGTTTCAGAAACCCAATTCAAGGCTCTTATTAGTCGAATGAGAGGTCAATCATATCCAATCTGTTCGCGGCTGTGTCTGAAGTGGAAGAACTTTTTTTTTTTTTTCAGTGCGCTCTCGTGCCCGGCCGCGGTACAACGGAGTGCAAGAGGTTAACAGAACTTACAGAAGAAATCACTAATTCTCAAGATAAAAAGACATTTAAAGTTGGATTTCTTGAACTAAAAACTTCTTAATCTAAGAAAATGTTATTCAATACATGCACACATTTACTGTATGTACGTATGAAAGGTATTTCAGTGTCTTTTTTCCTTTGTTCATCAGTCCACAATGCACTTTTGTTGTTTGCCATTTTGTGATTATTACATGTTCAAAATAAAGTATTCCATCAATTGATGAGCTACTAAAATACACAAATAAAGGAAATGGCATCTACTGGAATTCATTTTGATGGTGGGGAGGACACTCCAGACCCTGACAACAATGCCCTCCTCTTCAAAAATGCTCATAATGTCCATGCGTCCAACACATTAAAGATCAACTAGTGGTAGAGCATCCGCCCCAAAGCCGGAGGGTTGTGGGTTCAGTTTCTGGCTGGGTCATACCAAAGACCATATAAAAATGGTACTTCCTGCCTTCTAGCTTGGTGCTCAGCATAATAGAATGGGGGAAGGAAAAGATGTTTGCGGTAGCGTCTTATATGGCAGCAGCTCCTCTGATTCTAGATGTGATTAACATTGTTGATAGGAGAAACGTAATTTCGTTCTACTGTCAGTCCCTCCAGGATGTTGCCACGCAATTTTGGCCAATTGTCGTCAACTTCCGCCAATTTCACCAATCAAATCTGTCCCTGAGTAGCATGCAAATGTGTATGTCATCATTCTGACCAATCAAATGCAGTGCTGCATCGCACTCACATCTGTGTTTGCAGTGAGTGATTACAGAACACATCAGCAAAAAACAGTGTGTTATTTAAAAAAAAAACACTCAACTGTGTGTTTTCCCACATTGTTCTTTCCTCAGTCTTGTTGCATCGCTGTCCTCTTGCCGCCCAAACTGCGCTCTGTCCTGGTCCATCAGGGACACACAGCCCCCGCAGACGAGGCCTCTCGGAGTGGACCTTCAGCTCACTGTGTCCGTCTCACACACTTCTGCCGTGTTTTCTTCTTCCTCCGTCCCTACCGTGTTAGCTAGCGTCATCTGTTAAGGTAGCTTCTGTGTCTGGTGCCCATTCAGCTCCAAGGCTAACTTCTCCGCTGCTTCTAGCTGGAATGCTAGCTCAATTGTGTTAGCTAGCGTTGTGACATTTGGCACCATTAGCATCTTAGCTCGTAGCCATGTGTGCATGTGTGTTCGAATAACTGGGCCCACACCATTTTATCTTCCAACTATCAAAAACGGCACATGCTAGTCAAATGTTTCAGGTCAGCGACAAATTGTTGGACCGACTCACTGTCATCTCTGGCAAAAACGAATTTGTCATACTATCACGTTGTCCAGTGTAGCAAAATGGTTAGCCAGTAGCTTCACAATGTCCTCATACAAGTCCGTCGGCCCAAGCATGTGAAGAACCCTCTGACCCTCTAAACCCAGGTTGTGGACAAGCAGTGCTCACATCCTTACTTTATCCAATTCTCCCAGGTCCAACGCCATAACATAGGTCTCAAATGTGTCCAGCCATCGTGGCCACGGAATGCTCAGTTTACCCTGGAACTCTAGAAAGGACCGCAGCAGACTCAAGCATGCCTCCATGGTTTAATCTCTCATCACCAAATGTTACGGCCACAAACCTGGCAAAGAAGACGGACAAGGATGCTGTACTGGAACTTGAACTTTATTACATGGTGTTAATAATATACATGCAGCTGTATTATCCCCTTTGGAGCCGGCCAGGACAGAGAGCCTAAAATGGCTGCTCCTAACTAATGTAGGCTGGCATGGTGATGACACCAGCCGGCCACATCATTACGACGTTCCTACCGTAAATTCCCTTTACAGCAACAAGATACACAACAACCAACACTGAGGTGGTTTTAATGGGGTGGGGACATAAAAGAGGCTAATATTAAAACAGAAGTGACTGCATCTTTGGTCAAGCTAATCAGTTTTCTTGAGTTACACAGATTTATTCATACCTACATTTTATTTCTTCAAAAACAGAGGTAAACTCATTGTTTTGTTCTGGCTCTGCAAATTCATGTTCAGATATGTGTGAAAAGGTCAGTTTTACCGCAGACTTTTCAAGGAAAAACTTCATTCATTATTATAAAATAGAGCTGATTTTAGGAGTTAAAAAAAACACGAACTGATGAGAAAAGTAATAAATCTACAGAAAAATGTCTGAAAGTTTTGAGAAAACTTCACAAATTTAATTGATAATTATGGTAATTTAATTCATATCATAAGGTACACACATAAGGTAAACACACAAGAAAAATTTGAAGTATTGAGTTCCAAACGGCAGTTTGTACATTATTGCATGCATATGCATTTCTGAAAGCAACACACAGCTCACAGATACAGAAATGGGATTCAAAGGTAGCCTGCTCATCTCAGGCTGCAGTCAGGCTTCAGTTATGCGTATCTGGTTTTGTCTGTATTATCTTCTTTTATAAATGATATTGAATTCTGTGGTGCAAAAATGCCTCGTGAAAAGAGGAGACCAAAACAGGAAGTGAAGGAGGCAGCTGAAGTCAGTGGATGTTTGACCAGCTGGCTCATCAGGAGCACCACAGGTCAGAATAACCAAGTATTGAGTGTGTACATGGACAGACTTTTCAGTTGACCTGTGGTGCACATATGTGGGTTCCATATGCTTCATATGCTTATTACTGTATGCTTATTGTTTACTGCACGTCTCAGAGGAACAAAAGGTCCGAACCTCCTAGGGGTAGCAGGAGGATGTGAAGTCTGGCCTTTTGTATGCAGAGAGATGGCCGTGAGGGATTTCCTGACCACCAGGACTTCAGGTGGAGACAGAAGACCTGAAGGGGGGTGCATTGTGATTTGGGATGTAAAGACAATGTGACTGCATGCTTTGATGTCCTGGGGTATAAAAGGACAGAGGTGGGGGCATGCTTTCTCTTTTCTGTTTTTGGATGTTGGAGAATGTGATGGTGAATAAAACTGATTTTGAGAAATAAACTCAGCCTCGTCTTTCCACACATCTCCACACTGGTGACCCTACGACGTATCATGAGCGGAGACGAATCTCCCGAGCCAGACTCATCAGGAGCCAGCTAAACGAATGCAGCCACAGTCCAACTACCGGACTTCTGGCCGAACAATCTGGTTTAACGCAGTCGAGGCACAGTTCCACCTCCGGAGGATTTCGGTAGACGCCACAAAGTTCTACCATGTGGTTGCAAAGCTGGACAACTACACAGCCCAGCGAGTGGAGAGCCTGATCAACCACCCGCCGGACAGCGACAAGTACAGCACGTTGAAGGCTGCACTCATTCGTTACTTCACCCCCTCGGTGCAGGAGCGAGCAGAGAGGCTCCTGGTGCTGACTGAATTTGAGGGCACAGACCTGCAGACCTGATGGGGAAGATGTTGAGTTTGAGAGATTCCGAAGATGATAACTTCATTTTCACCCACCTTTTCCTCAGAACCCTACCGTCAGAGGTGAGAGTGACCCTGGCCAGTTCACCACTGCTGGCCCGACGAGACTACCACGAGCTGGGCCAGGAGGCGCAACAGCTCGTCGACGCCAGTAAACGGCACGCGGCTGCGACAGCGGGGCCAGGCGCAACGTCCGGAGACGGCAGGGGGCCAGAGGCTGCAGCACCAGATTCACCGGCGGCGGCAGGGG
This sequence comes from Pholidichthys leucotaenia, assembly GCA_020510985.1. NCBI lineage: Eukaryota > Metazoa > Chordata > Actinopteri > Cichliformes > Pholidichthyidae > Pholidichthys > Pholidichthys leucotaenia. Next base: position 275,091,576 of record CM035844.1, read on the forward strand.
CCGGGAAACACGGAGCAGACGCCATCCTTTGCTTCTACCATCGCCGCTTCGCAGAGAGGGCACGCAAGTGCATTCCACCGTGCCACTTTAAGCGCTCGGGAAACGCCAAGACCGGGGGTCGGTAGCAGCTGCGGCCCTCGGAGAGGAGAACAAGCTGCTCTACTTGAGGGATGCGCACTCGGGGAGGCACTTCCTCGTGGACACGGGCTCCCAGCTGAGTTTCATCACACCTTCCTACGCTGATCGGCTGGTGCCTTCCAGTGGTCCCCGGGTGTCAGCAGCGAACGGCTCGGTGATTAAGACCTTCGGTCAGAGGACTCTGCTTCTGTCTTTACACGGCCGTACATTCGAGTGGACTTTCGTCATAGCGGCAGTCAATTTCAACATGTTAGGGGCTGATTTTTTGTGCTCACATAGTTTGTTGGTCGATCTTGCTAACAGACACCTGGTTAATGCACTCTCTTTTTCTTCCATTCCCTGTACAGCACGAGTGGCCCCTTCCAACAGCACAAGCCAACGTCACAGCTGCAGGTGGTAAGTTCCACACACTCCTCACTCAGTTCCCAGTACTCACCGTCCCAACATTTTCGGCGACAGTAGCTAAACACGGGGTGGAACATTTTATTACTACCACCGGACCGCCCGTTTTCGCAAAAGCTCGGCGCTTGGATTCAGCTAAACTGACCATAGCACGCGAGGAGTTCGCCAACCTGGGGAGGTTGGGCATCATCAGGCGTTCGAAGAGCCCATGGGCTTCACCGCTTCACATGGTCCCGAAAGCTGATGGCTCATGGCGGCCTTGCGGTGATTTCCGCAGGCTGAACAACGCTACAGTGCACGACCGCTACCCGATCCCGCACATCCAAGATTTTTCAGTTCATTTGGCGGGGGCGCGCGTTTTTTCTAAAATAGACTTGGTACACGGTTACCACCATGTCCCAGTGCGCGCTGAGGACATACCCAAAACAGCGGTAATAACTCCTTTCGGGCTTTTCGAGTTTTTGCGCATGCTGTTTGGACTTAAAGGCGTGGCGCAGACGTTCCAATGCATGATGGACGCGGTTTTGCGCGATCTCCCTTTCGTGTTCGTCTACCTGGACGACATATTGGTAGCCAGCGCGTCCGAAGACGAACACTAAAACTGCCTCACGGCAGTTTTCCGGAGGTTGGCAGAGCACGGGTTAATAATTAACCCGGCGAAGTGTCAGTTCGGGGTGACGCAGATTGATTTTTTGGGGCATCGCGTCTCCCCAGAGGGAGCGGTCCCTGTGCCTGACAAAGTCCGCGCAGTAACAAATTTTCCCCAGCCACAAACAGTCAAAGCGTTACAGGAGTTTTTGGGAATGGTGAATTTTTATAACCGTTTCCTCCCCCACGCAGCTCATGCAACCATTGTATGCTGCACTAAAAAAACAAAAACCCACAAATAAAGTCGAATGGTCTCCGGAACGAGAGCGCGCATTTTCTGAAGTCAAGACAGCCCTGGAAAACGCTGCGTTGTTAGCACATCCAGTCCCAGCGGCCCGCATGGCGCTCACTACTGACGCGTCAGCTGTGGCCATAGGGGCGGTCGTGGAACAGTGTGTAGCCGGAGCCTGGCAACCGCTCGCCTTTTTCAGTAAGACCCTGTGCGACAGCGAACGAAAATACAACGCATTCGACAGGGAGTTGTTAGTTCTCCACTTGGCCATTCGCCACTTCCAGTTCTGGCTGGAAGGACGCCGTTTCACCACGTTCGTTGACCACAAGCCACTGACTTTCGTGATGGCCAAGATTTCAGAACCTTGGTCGGGCTGGCAGCAGAGACAGCTGGCCGCGATATCGGAGTTTACTACCGATATCCAGCATGTGGCGGGTAAACTTAATGTAGTGGCGGACTGCCTCTCGCGTGCCGTGGGGGCTCCAGTCCGCGCGGAGGTAGATCCTGCAGCCATGGCCGCGGAGCAGGTTAGCGACGCGGAAGTGCGCGCGGCCCCAATCCGTGTGGGGATAGATTATGCAGCCATGGCTGCGGAGCAGGTTAGCGACGCGGATGTGCGCGCGCTCCAGTCTGGACCAACAGGGTTAAGGCTGGAGAACAGGGTGCTGCAAGATGGTATGCCCCCCCTAATCTGCGATGTCTCCACTGTGCAACCGTGTCTGGTGGTTCCAGCCGCGTGGCGCCGCCGCGTTTTTGACTCGATCCATTCTCTGGCGCACCCAGGAGTGCGCGCGTCGGTCAAAATGGTAGGAGAGAAATTTGTATGGCCGAGCCTGCTCAAACAAGTTAGAGAGTGGGCGGCAGCGTGCACGGCCTGCCAGCGCGCCAAGGTTCATAGACACACGAGAGCTCCCTTGGAGCCGTTTCACATCCCGGCTAAAAGGTTTGATCATGTCCACGTGGACCTCGTAGGCCCCCTCCCGCCCTCACAAGGGTGCACACATCTTCTGACAGTGGTTGACCGCACCACACGTTGGCCGGAAGTGGTCTCGCTGTCGTCAACCACAGCCGAGGAGGTGGCGCGCGTGTTTTTAACGGCATGGGTAGCGCGTTTTGGAGTCCCGTCGGACATTACGTCCGACAGAGGCCCGCAATTTGTTTCCGAACTTTGGTCAGCGATGGCCCGCAGCCTGGGGGCAACAATCCACCGCACGACCGCGTACAACCCGCAAGCTAACGGGTTATGCGAACATTTTCACAGGTCATTGAAGGCGGCTCTCAGAGCGTCACTTACGGACGCAAATTGGGTGGACAGGCTACCATGGGTTTTATTGGGGTTGCGTTCTGCACCTAAAGAGGATTTACAAGCCTCCCCAGCTGAGCTAGTTTTCGCACAGCCACTTCGGCTGCCCGGGGAATTTCTCCCAGATAATCCAGCGCCAGAGGGCTCCCCGGCTCAGCGGTTACAGAATAGCACGGGCCCGAGCACGCTACCTGGCCCCGTTCACCACAGTTTTCCGCGGGTTTTTGTGCCTAAGGCTTTAAAAAATGCAGAGTTTGTTTTTGTCAGACATGATGCCCATCGTCCGCCTTTACGCCCACCTTATGACGGACCATATAGAGTGCTGGAAACAGGGGACAAGCATTTTTTGCTAGATTTGGGGGGCAGAAAAGAAAGGATTGGCATTAACAGGCTCAAACCCGCTTTTGTGGTAGCTGACGAAGTTGTGCAGTTGGCGAAGGCTCCTCGGCGCGGCAGACACCCTAGAGAGCATTCCCCAGAACACCCACAGAGGTTGTTTAACAGTTCTCATCCCCAGGCAGCAGATCCACAGCTGGAAGACGCCGTGGAAGTGGTACAGCCTGCTTACAGCAGATACGGGAGAAGGTTGAGACCTAAGCGGCACTTGGACTGATATGTAGTGATTTTATTATGACATGCAATCTGTGGTTATGTTGTTCCATCTTAGACGTTTGGGGGGGTCATGTGGTGCACATATGTGGGTTCCATATGCTTCACATGCTTATTACTGTATGCTTATTGTTTACTGCACGTCTCAGAGGAACAAAAGGTCCGAACCTCCTAGGGGTAGCAGGAGGATGTGAAGTCTGGCCTTTTGTATGCAGAGAGATGGCCGTGAGGGATTTCCTGACCACCAGGACTTCAGGTGGAGACAGAAGACCTGAAGGGGGGTGCATTGTGATTTGGGATGTAAAGACAATGTGACTGCATGCTTTGATGTCCTGGGGTATAAAAGGACAGAGGTGGGGGCATACTTTCTCTTTTCTGTTTTGGATGTTGGAGAATGTGATGGTGAATAAAACTGATTTTGAGAAATAAACTCAGCCTCGTCTTTCCACACATCTCCACAGACCAACATTTCTATTGAAAATCTTGAAAACAAAAAAAAAAAGATCTTATGTAATATTCAGATTTTTTGAGAAACTGAATTTTGGGTTTCATTAACTTTAGGCCATAATCATCAACATTAAAAGAACTAAATGCTTGAAATATATCACTCTGTGTGTAATGAATATCTGAGGTTTACATTTTCAATTGAATTGCTGAGATAAATTAGTTTTGGCTGATATGCTAATTTATTGAGATGCACCTGTATATTGTTAACAAATCTTGTTCCATGAGCCCCTTTGTTGACAGTTGAGCTCCTGCTCCTCAAATGGTCTCTGCACAGCCCTGGCATCAAAGATGACAACAAACAACAAAGTGTTTCATTCTGTTTCTGTATTGATAAGTCATACATTCATATGTGTTCTCTTTGTTTTAATTCTTTAATCTTATTCATGTTGTCATTATATCCGCGGGATCACAACGGACGACACCAAATATTATCATGTGGTCGCTGCGTTGAATGTACACGCCACGCAGCAAGTGACGAGCCTGCTCCAGGAACCGCCGTCCCAGGGGAAATACGACACGCTCAAGCAGATGCTAATTCAGCGGTATACCCTGAAGGACAGTGAAAGAGCAGCGAGACTCCTAATGCGCTCAGAGTTAGGTGACAGATCAGCTGTGGAGCTGATGGTGAGCATGTTAGCATTGATGGGGAAGAATGACAAATCCTTTCTGTTTGCCCGCCTCTTCCTCAGGAACCTACCTGCTACAGCGAGGGCTATCCTGGCCAACTCACCGCTGCTGGTAACCAAGAACTACCGTGCTCTGGCGCAGGAGGCCGACCGCATCATCCTAGTGACCAGAACTCTCAGCGTGCATGCATTGACACCAGCATCCAGGAAGGACTCCAGCGAGGTCGAGGAGCCGTTGGTGGTGACTGGGACGGACACCAAGAGATGCAGGAATGGGATGCTCTGTGTCTATCACCGCCGCTTTGGCTCGAATGCCCAACGCTGTCTGCCGCTGTGCCAATTCAAGAAGCTGGGAAACGACACGGCCAGCAGTCAGTAGCAGCTGCGACTGCTGGTGACAGGAACAAGCTGCTTTTCATCACAGACACACCTTCGGGGAGACGTTTCTTGGTGGACTCCGGCTCCCAGAAGAGCCTCATTCTGCCGGTCAGTGCAGACAGATCAGCAGGAGGCAGCGGTCCCGAGCTCACGGTCGCCAACAGATCCAACATCAGGACGTTTGGTGAATGGACGTTAACGGTGTGCTTACACGGATGCAATTACCAATGGGATTTTGTGGTAGGGTCATGTTCTGTCCTCATTTTAGCCGCAGATTTTTTATGTGCTTATGGGTTTTTAGTCGATGTTGCCAACAGATGTTTAGTGGATGCTGTCTCTTTTTCCTCCTTGCCCTGCAAAGCTCAGGGAGTTAGGCCAACAACACAGGCTAACATTGTAGCTCCAGGGGGTAAGTACAAGCATTTACTTTCACAGTTCCCAGCACTCACGGTTCCAATGTTTTCTGTTAGAGTAACCAAACATAGAGTCGAATATTTCATAACCACAAAAGGTTCGCCGGTGTTCGCCCAACCTTGGCGTCTGGACGTGGTTAAACTAGCCAGTGCGTGCGAGGAGTTTACTAACTTACAGCAGCTGGGAATCGTTAGACACTCCAACAGACCATGGGCATCCCCACTACACATGGTGCCTAAGGACGATGGGTCGTGGCAACTGTGCGGTGATTTCTGGCGCTTGAACAATACCACGGAACATGATCGGTATCCCATCCCGCACGTCCAGGATTTTTTCATGCATCTGGCGTGTATTTTTTCGAAAGTGGATCTGGTCTGCGGTTACCACCATGTCCCGTTGTGTGCAGAGGACATTCCCAAAACAGCGGTAATAACTCCTTTCTGTTATGGCCTGAGCGCAGATTCCATCCGCGGTCGGGTTGTCCAGTGTTTTCCCCGTTTCATCCCATTTCGAGCCGTGTTACTATGGCCTTCCAGGGCTTTTGTTTTGACAGCGTCACGGCGGGGCTTCTGACTGTCAGAGCCGAGCTGCACCGCGACAGCTGGATTGCATTTCATTGATTACATTCTCCTTTCCTGATCAGTCTTAGTGCATTATTTAAGGGAGCAGCTGAGGCTTACTTCTTACAGCTTACTTACAGCTGTGACCTCACATGACGTTGGACTGGAGTTCCTAACCCCGACTCCAGTCTTCCTTTTTGATTCATCGTTCTCAGTAAGTGTTCTTCCTCCTCAGAGTCTGTTGTCTAGTATCTTAGCCTATGTTTGTGTTTTTGCCCCACGTGGCTGATTATTTTGTCATTAGTGTCTTTTGTTAATAAAACATGCAAACACACTGGCTGGCCTATAGCGTCTTAATGATGTCCTGCAAGGGACATCCATGACAGTAGATCGCAGCCCAAACGAGACGCCAATCACCGTGAGGTTTTTTTTTGGGTGCTTGTTGTTTTTCCCTTTTTTTCCGTGTACCAGCATGTTAGGAGATGCCGTCGCCAGGAAAGGGCTATTGTTTGAGTTTGAGCTACGAACTAATCGTGTTTCTAATAGAGCTATATGGCCTCCTCTCCAACGCTCGTTGCGATGTCACTCCCAGTGGCTCACGCTGGTACTTGGACCTCGCAGAAGCGCAATCCTCGCCATGCCGACCACCCCGAGGTCAGGAGGAGGATGGCGGAAATTACGACACTTTGGGAGAAGACCCATGGACCGGAGAGGATTTCCAGCAGGAAGCCGAAGGTTAGGCATCCATGCTTCTTGCCTCATGGTCTGGTTCCTGTCACCCATCCAGCCCAGGAGTCTACGTCACCCAAGTGCCGATCCCGTTCGCAGCGGAGGAGGAAGTCAGCCGGGATTCCCCGAGAAGAGATGCAGTGGGTAGCTGAGCTCATCCGGGGCCGTGTGGCTGAAGCTCGCTCTTCCTTCCATCCTACCCAAATCCTGAAGCATGTGGTGGCGGTAGACAGACTGGTGGAGATCCATCCCAAACTCTATGATTTCACCGAGTACGCCGAGCTGCTAGCCTCCGTCTCTGCGCAGCAGCGGCGTTTCCCAGACCTGACCTTAGCCTCGCCCTCTGCCGGTAGATGTCGTCACCCTGCTCACAATCAGCCTCTGCGAAATCCCCGTCCAGATCCAGTTCCAGGCCACCGAGAGAACTCTGCCTCCCAGCCAGCTGTTGCCCCTGCGTCACGACGGAAGGGAAAGACAGCAGCCTCTGCCTCTGGGTCATCGGTCCCTGTTGTTCCGTCAGCTCCTCCTCCCCGGACTGCCTTGGCTGCTCCTCCCTCTTCCTCGACGCTCTCTCCAGCTGCTGCGAGCTCAGAGAGTCCTGCTCTTGCTCCGTCTGTCTACGGTCCAGTGAGAGCGGCTCCTCTTCGTCTTCCCGGGGGGCACACCGTCACCATCCATAGGGGAAAGGGGAGAACCAAGCCCTCTGCAGCAGGCACCATCGGCCCTCTGGAGAACAGGCAAGTACTGTTTCATTCTCTCACTCCATATAATGAATTTCCTTGTCTGACTCCTGGGGTGGAGTTTGGGGTTCACAGTCCCCCGAGCTCCCTCCACCTGCTGTAGCTATAAATAGTGAACCTGCATCCTCTGTGTCTCCTTCCCCTCTCGGTGAGCGTCCCCCAGTGCCAGGAATACACCGCCGGACGAAGAAGGAACCTGCGGCCCTGGAGAGCCTTGTACCAGCCCCACAGCCACGTCATGGTAGTGATGGCAAAATCGGAACAGTGTTTTGGAACGTACCAGAACCTAGGCGGAACTTGTGATTCGAAACGCTGTTCCGAGGTCTGTATCAGAAGGACGGTGTCACGTGACTGTTCCATAGCGCGTTACATTCCGCCCCCAATTGTTTTGAAATGTCACAGTTGTTTTTGTTTCAGCAAGTGAAAACAAATCCATGTGTGGTTCCTTCATTTGTAATTCCAATTCAAAATAAAATCAGAAAAAACAAATTTTTGGTCTCATTTTTGTTTTGTCCTTTTCCAAACTTAGGTAGAAAAAAAATATATCAAATTTTTGAACATACCTGTGTTTAATTTTGCTCTTATTGTTTTATAGTCAAAACAAAAATATTAAGTTATTATTTTGGTTTATTATTTTGCGACACCGGAAGTGTTAGTGTTAGTGTTAGTGTAGGTGATGAGTTTAATCAGTTATTTAAAGTGTCTCTAGTTTTATCTATGATGTCTGACCTCCATTACACAAAATTAAAATGCCTGTTATATGAAAACTAGTGATGGCAAAGTCAAAACAGTGTTTTAGTGCGTTACCGAAACCTAGGTGGAACTTCTGAATTGAATCAATATAAGCAATTGAATTGCAATATAAGCTGCAGCTTCAGCCATCACCCATTTCGGATAACTTATGTTGAACTGTATAATCAGAGGAGTTATTGTTCAATTTGACCTTGTTGGATTTTTTCCCTTTGGTTATATTATTCTGTTTCTTTTTAATCTTTACTTTTAATCTATCCAAAATAAATAAATAAAAATCATTGTTCCGAGGTCTTTATCAGAAAAAGGATGTCACGTGACTGTTCCATTTCGAGTTCCATTACGTCACCAACTGTTTTCAAACTTCACCGTTGTTTTATGCAGTGATTGTGTTATCCCGTTTCTCAAATGGAATAATAAAATGCTGCCATTACACAATATTAAATTGCCTATTCTATGCACAATTTATGTATTATATAAATACTTGATATGTAAAATACTAATTTCTCGTGTCCTTGCCTGACTGGCTGCTGGTTCATCAGCCCACATGCCTGAAACATTTAAAAGCTCCTCTGTAGTGCAGTTTGTTTGTGAAGTCTTGCCTCTCTGAGTGTCTTGTACTGAGCTGCTTTTGGATTTACAGTGGGGCAAAAAAGTATTTAGTCAACCACCAATTATGCAAGTTCTCCTACTTAATAGATGAGAGAGGTCTCCAATTTTCATCATAGGTATACCTCAACTATGAGAGACAAAATGAGAAAAAAAAATCCAGAAAATCACATTGAAGGATTTTTAATGAATTAATTGGTAAATTCCTCGGGAAAATAAGTATTTGGTCACCTACAAACAAGCAAGATTTCTGGCTCTCACAGACCTGTAACTTCTTCTTTAAGAGGCTCCTCTGTCCTCCACTCGTTACCTGTATTAATGGCACCTGTTTGAACTCTTTATCAGTATAAAAGACACCTGTCCACAACCTCAAACAGTCAGACTTCCAAACTCCACTATGGCCAAGACCAAAGAGCTGTCAAAGGACACCAGAAACAACATTGTAGACCTGCACCAGGCTGGGAAGACTGAATCTGCAATAGGTAAGCAGCTTGGTGTGAAGAAATCAACTGTGGGAGCAATTATTAGAAAATGGAAGACATACAAGACCACTGATAATCTCCCTCGATCTGGGGCTCCACACAAGATCTCACCCCGTGGGGTCAAAATTATCACGAGAACGGTGAGCAAAAATCCCAGAACCACACGGGGGGACCCAGTGAATGACCTGCAGAGAGCTGGGACCAAAGTAACAAAGGCTACCATCAGTAACACACTACGCCGCCAGGGACTCAAATCCTGCAGTGCCAGACGTGTCCCCCTGCTTAAGCCAGTACATGTCCAGGCCCATCTGAAGTTTGCTAGAGAGCATTTGGATGATCCAGAAGAGGATTGGGAGAATGTCATACGGTCAGATGAAACTAAAATAGAACTTTATTGTAAAAACTCAACTTGTTGTGTTTGGAGGAGAAAGAACACCATACCTACTGTGAAGCATGGGGGTGGAAACATCATGCTTTGGGGCTGTTTTTCTGCAAAGGGACCAGGACGACTGATCCGTGTAAAGGAAAGAATGAATAGGGCCATGTATCATGAGATTTTGAGTGAAAACCTCCTTCCATCAGCAAGGGCATTGAAGATGAAACGTGGCTGGGTCTTTCAGCATAACAATGATCCCAAACACACCACCCAGGCAACGAAGGAGTGGCTTCGTAAGAAGCATTTCAAGGTCCTGGAGTGGCCTAGCTAGTCTCCAGATCTCAACCCCATAGAAAATCTTTGGAGGGAGTTGAAAGTCCGTGTTGCCAAGCGACAGCCCCAAAACATCACTGCTCTAGAGGAGATCTGCATGGAGGAATGGGCCAAAATACCAGCAACAGTGTGTGAAAACCTTGTGAAGACTTACAGAAAACGTTTGACGTCTGTCATTGCCAACAAAGGGTATATAACAAAGTACTGAGATGAACTTTTGTTATTGACCAAATACTTATTTTACTGAGGAATTTACCAATTAATTCATTAAAAATCCTTCAATGTGATTTTCTGGATTTTTTTTTTCTTATTTTGTCTCTCATAGTTGAGGTATACCTATGATGAAAATTGGAGACCTCTCCCATCTTTTAAGTGGGAGAACTTGCACAATTGGTGGTTGACTAAATACTTTTTTGCCCCACTGTACATTATTTGGAAATGGATGGCGGTAGAAAGCGTCCCAGGTCAGCTGTTTGGGATCACTATGACCTTCTTGAGGGGAAAAAAGTTAAATGTATGCACTGTATGCAACATCTTGCATTTTGAAACAATACAACAAGTAGGTGGAGACACCTACGGACAAAACATCCTGACGCCTGCATTCCTAGCACAACACAATCGAGTGCTGAATCAAGCCATGGCCAGCGTAATGTTTATGGTATGTATTCATGTTCTTTTAATACACATACGAGTATACATTTATTATTTATACACCTTTATTATTATTTACAATAAATATAATTATGCATTTGATCACTAAAAGAAGCCATATTGTTGTACATTTACATACAGTATATTTACAATATATGAAGTTGCATGGCAGCATTCCTCCTAACTCAGTCTTTTTGTTGTTCCTTGACAGGAAGGCAAAAAGAACTGAATGTGCACAAGCACCCCTTACAAATACTAATTGAAAAAATATATATTTTCAGACAAATAATACTAGAAACCCAAACAAAACACGAAACGTTGAGATAAAGACCCGAAAACTCTTGATTGGTTCAGTGTAGTATTATAACATTTGGCCACCAGATGTCGCTGTGGGGAGATGTTTCAAATGTTCCAAAACATCAATTCTTTTTCTGAATCAATTGTTCAAATGATTCGATCTCTCGATCGTTCCATTTCTGCCATCACTAATGAAATATCGTCAACAGGGAGGTGAGAGACACCAGATCCAACAATACAGACAAGCTGAAGGCCGCTATCAAAGCAACCTGGGCCTTCATAGCACCTCAGTGTCATGAACTGGCCTCTACAGGGCAGAAACCCATGGAAGACTGCCACACAGAGAGGCAAAACAGTAGTCCTTAAATACACAGGAATAAATGAGATACAGGTGTGAGCCGCTGATTGAGCAGAGTGACCTAATTACCTGACTGCCCCCAGCTGAGGAGACAGGGAGCAGATTGGGGGCAGCTGGTGGGAGTGCCTGGAGACAGGAGGAGGCATAATCAAACCAAAATATATACAAAACACTGACAACATAATACTAACAGACACACAAAACTCAGAAATAATTTGAGAGCCTGAGTTCAGACTCATGACACTCAGCAATAACACAGGCTGATCACCTCCATGCCACGCCACATTGATGCAGTATTAATTCATGCAAAAGGAGCCCTGACCAAGTGTTGAGTGTGTGCATGGAAATACGTTTAGTCAGCCAACATTTCTATTAAAAAAATCATTTTTAAAAAAAATTGATCTTATGTAATATTCTCTATTTTTTGAGAAACTGATTTTTGGGTTTTCATGAGCTGCAAGCCATAACCATCAAAATTAAAAGAAATAAACACTTGGGATATATCACTCTGTCTGAATCTATATAAAATATGGGTTTAATTTTATGAATTGAATTACTGAAATAAATCAACTTTCTGATGATATTCCAATTTAGTGAGATGCACCTGTATATGACAAGTAGAAAATATAGCAGTTTACTGTTATCATTTATGACCATTCATCATCATCATCATCATCATCCTCATCATCATCATAGCAGTCTGTCGGGGGCGACAATGACTGTTTCATTTAGGTCTGATTAGATGTTCTGCTTTGTATCAGTTCTGACATTTATTTTTTAATGTTCTAAAGCAGACCACAGTCATGTACTGTAGGATGATGACTCTCAATGATTTTCAGCAGCAGTAGAACAGATTCCATCTTCAGCTTCATCTCAGTTGTACCATGTCAGTAAATTAGAAAATCATGATTTGTCATTTAATTTTAAAAACTATAATCATGATCATCAATATTAAATCAGGTTTAAAATGTTTCACTCTGTGTGTAATAAATATATGAAAGTATCTTTTAGAAATAGCTTTCAAAAATCATCTTTTTCAAAAAAAATACTTCATTGAAATGCAGTTTTGCTATTAACAGTAAACATACAATATTTTTATTTAGCTTGTTTCAGATTGTGCTAACCACAGCACGGTGGTGCAGTGGTTAGCACTGTTGCCTTACAGCTAGAAGGTTCCAGGTTCGAATCCCCAGGCTGGCAGGGGTTGGAACCTTTCTGTGTGGAGTTTGGATGTTCTCCCTGTGCTGCGTGGGTTTACTCCGGGGGCTCCGGTTTCCTCCCACAATCCAAAGACATGCATGTTAGGTTAATTGGCTGTTCTAAATTGTCCCTAGATATCTGTTTCCTATAGGCCCTTAGAATAGAGGGTTAGTACTAGTGAAAGCGCTTTGAGTGGTCTTTGTGACTAGAAAAGCGCTATATAAGTGCAGGGTAGTTAGTTAGATTGTAAAGTAAACTGCTGTCATGAGCCAGGCCGGTTTGGCTTTCCCCGGCTCGGTCTCAATCTCTTTGGGGGTTCTGATTTACTGGTTATGTGCATTTTTGATGTATTTGTACTTCTACATCCACACATCCGGAGCCACTGCCTGACCGGCAGCTGTTAGTCAGCATTGTGACATACTTTCTCCCACGCTACTGACAGTCTGTTGGTCCGGCCACACCCCCTCGCTCTCCCTTGACTCCATCAGCTGTTTCCTACCCCGGTAATCATCTTCCCTGCGTCTCGCCCAGGTGTTCCTTATTCGCTGCATCAGCGGCATTTGTTCATAAGCAGCTCATTGGTGGACAAATGTTGCTGGTTCATCGTATGCGCTGGATGGCTTTGCTCCGCCATCTAGCCGTCACGTCACTAAGGACTGTATCCGTGTGTGCCGTTGTTATCGCTGAAACTGCTCGGACCACCCCCGCACTGTGAGTAACTGCCTGTGTTCTGTTCACCGCTGTACTCCTCCAGTGTGTGTGTGTTGGGCGTCATAGAGGACTTAAAGTATATCCGAGCTGTCTTATGTCTGTATGTGTAGTTTTGTGTTAATAAATGTGTGTGTGGTATAACCCAGCGCTTAAATCCATTTGTCCTTTTTCTCCTTCTCCGTGTGCTGTAAAGAAGTGCACGGAGAGTTTATAACAGAATGAACCAGCCAGTTAAAAGGATTTAGCGGGTTCACCCACACACTATTTTCCCTTTCATCACTAACCGTTCCTTTGTTTTGGACTAACCCGTGTTGGAGTTTGTTATGCCCCGGTCCCGCCAGAGAAAGGGAGCGGCAGCGGGGCCTCCGAGTGAGGAGGAAGAGTTGGCAGCTGTCTACATCTGGAGTTACATGGATGAGTTTCTCGCTGCCAGTGGACCCAAGAGGGATTGGTGGTGCATCCATGGAGCGGTGGGGATTCTGGAAGAATACCCCGGGCTATGGATCTACCCGCAGTACGCCGACTTGCTCTCCACAGTCTGCTCGCTCCAGCGCTCCTCTCCGGATCTGGCATTTCCCGCGATGCCGGAAAAAAGGCCCGCTTACCTGCAAACTGGCAGCCTTCGTGGTGTCTGGGAATCCACCCCTTAAAGGGGGGGCTCTGTCACGAGCCGAGCTGGTTTGGCTTTCCCCGGCTTGGTTTCGATCTCTTTGGGGGTTCTGATTTACTGGTTATGTGCATTTTTGGTGTATTTGTACAATACTTGCACATCCGTAGCCACTGCCTAACCGGCAGCTGTTAGTCAGCATTGTGACATACTCTCTCCCATGCTACTGACAGTCTGTCGGTCCGGCCACACCCCCTCGCTCTCCCTTGACTCCATCAGCTGTTTCCTACCCTGGTAATCATCTTCCTCGCGTCTCGCCCAGGTGTTCCTTATTCGCTGCATTAGCGGCGTTTGTTCATAAGCAGCTCATTGCTGGACAAACGTCGCTGGTTCATTGTATGCACTGGATGGCTTTGCTCCGCCATCTAGCCATCACGTCACTAAGGACTGTATCCGTATGTGCTTGTAGTTATCACTGAAACTACTCGGACCGCCCCCGCACTGTGAGTAACTGCCTTTGTTCTGCTCGCTGCTGTACTCCTCCAGTGTGTGTGTTGGGCATCCTAGAGGACTTTAAGTGTATCCGAGCTGTTTTGTGTCTGTATGTGTAGTTTTGTGTTAATAAATGTGTGTGTGCGTGGTGTAACCCAGTGCTTAAATCCATCCGTCCTTTTTTTCCTTCTCCATGTGCTGTAAAGAAGCGCACAGAGACTTTATGACAACTGCTAAAAAATCACAATGAATAAAACAATTCATCAAATCTCTTTTATTGTAGTTATTTCAGTCAAATATCAGTTTTATAAATCTTGAGTCCAGCCCGTTCTCTCCACAGCTGACCCTCGGTTCCTGCAGGTTCTCCACCGTAGACCTCAGAAATAAACCAGAAAAAAGGGAAAAAATCAGAGAAATCTGATTATCACTTCAGATGTCATGGACATATTTAAAATCAACACAATAAAAGTATTACAGATGTCTTGTCACTCCTCAGCTTCATTTGCTGCTCTGTTTTCTCCAAAACAAAACCTTGTTTTTTTTTTACAGCACCACATAAGCAAATAAATAACATGGCGGAAGAAGAAAGCAGATGAGACAGCGAGCTGGACAATACATGAACTTTATTCTTCTTCCAATATCAAGTACAGACTAGAAAAGCACTCGGAGAGCGCAGACCTCCGCCAAGCGCCACAGTTCCCCCCATGCAGTGTTTTACATCATAAATATTAATCCTACATTTATTTTGTCTAGCTTTATAGATTCCTTGACCATGAAAAAAATGCCATTGACAAGTGGCATATATTAGCTATACTGTGTCTTAGCTATACTGTTCTACTATATCTTGTAGAACCTGTTGGAAGTTGTCCTGTATTTTAGCACAACAGTTCGTAATATTGTGTTTTACACCAAAAATATTAGTCCTACATTTATTATGTCTACGTTTTCAGATTCCTTGACCATGAAAACATATGACTAGCAATTGGATTGACATTGGTAGGATTAGTGGTTCAGTAGTTATTCACGAAAATTGCATTTCGCATAATGGCGGTTTTTTTCTGGCTCTAGTTCCATAGCTTTTAAAGATACAACAAATCCGTTGACACACTACAGATTCCACAGTGTCTTGGCTACATAATGGTGTTTGTTGAGTGATTTTAGCTTCATTTGTTGTCTTCCTATGACGAAAATTCCAAAGGTCCCCTATTTTTTGATATTCTGGATCATAGTATCCAGAATTATTGCATTATCCGGATCAGTCTTCGATATATTATAGAACCTGTGGGCATGTTGTCCTGTATTTTTTTCCCCAAGTGTTCTGACGATTTTTGGCAGACTTACATGCACAAATATTGAAAATGGCCCTATCTCGCAATGTTAAAGAATCCTTTAAAAAATTCCTGGATCCAGACGGTGATCCGGATCATCCCCAAAATTTAATCAGTTCTTCCTTGTACCATTTCCAACAACGCCTGAAAGTTTCATCGAAATCCGTCCAAAACTTTTTGAGTTATCTTGCTAACCAACAGACAAACAAACAGACAAACCCCGGCAAAAGCATAACCTCCTGGCGGAGGTAAAAAAGAAAAGAACCTGACCATGCCAAGTGGCTCGTGCTTCAATGGAGTTCCCGTGCTCAATGGCGTCGACAACCTTTGGATCCCAATCAATTTCAAGGGTTTTATCCAGGCAAAGGCTGCTACCAGCACGCTAGCGTCGCCATATCACCAAGGACCGTCTCTCTCTCTGGTCTGTGTCTTTTGGCGTCTGGCGTGACTGAGCCAAAAATGCAAGTCATCCCAGACCCAGGGAGAGAGCGCTTAACCCATTGGGTGGCGTGACCCACCAACAGCGCACCCATTGGTTACAATAAATATCAACACACAATACTAGGAACTTTATCAGAATATTCTAGAAAACTTTCCTAACCATTTATGAATATATATTTATTTAAATATTCATATTCAAATTATGTATTCCCATTGTGAAATGGGTGTTTTTCTTTTTAAAAGCGGTGTCAATATTTATAATTTAATTCACGTTAAACTATCTACTCCCATTGTGAAATGAATGTCCCCCCTTCTTCTGAAAGCGGTATCGACATTCATAATTCCATCCACGTTTTTACACTGGGTTACACTATACCCCCTTAGAATCATGCAAGTCCCTTTGCATGGGATTAGCTAAATAGTAATGACAGGAGAACTAGTGTTCATGGGAATATTCTTAAGATCTGACTCTATTAAGGCTCTGGTAAAAGCCAGGTTTGAATAATCTTAGGTTCTGTCTCTGTTAAGGCTCTGGTAAAAGCCAGGTTTAATCCTTGAAACGGGGACTGGGCAACAGTTAGGAGAAGGTTGCCCAACTGACTATACTGTAGTCTTTCTGGCTGGGAGGTTGTCCTCTCGGAGCGTCTCACAGTCTGTGGGGCTTCTTTTTCAGGTTCTTTTTCTTCCACAGGTTCATCACAGGTACTTTTATCAGGCAAGTTAGTTTCACTTTCAGTTCCATCCTCATTGTTTGATGGTTCCACATTTGTTTCAGTTTCCTCCAGGTTTCCATCATTCGGTAAGTTGTTGCACCTAGGTGAAGTGACATTTTCTATTTGGTTGTCATTCTCAGGTAAGTGAGTTTCAGCAGGATTGTCTTTTTTAAAGAATGTCTTTGGATGGGGAATTTCATAAACTCGAGTGAGCTTTATGGGCGTTTGGATTGGTTCTTCTCTGTACCAATAGACATCTTCATTTTCCGGTTCTGAATTCTCACATTCCTCACTTTGTTCAGGTGATTGTCTTGTCTTAGGTTGGCGGACACGTTTTGGTTGGACAGGTTCGTCTTCAACAGGGGCAAGAAAACCACAGGGAAGCAAGAGGTCACGGTGAACGGTGCGAACAGGACCATCTTTTGTCTCAGGTTTTATGGTGTAAACAGGCAAGTCACCTGCTTGGCTCACCACAATGTGGATTTCAGTTTCCCACCTGTCTGCTAGTTTGTGCTTTCCTCTGAGGCGGACTGCACGTACCAAAACTCTGTCGCCTTGTTCTAGTTTTGAGGGTTTCACTCGCATATCAAATCTTGTTTTGTTTCTTTCAGCCATCTTGTTAGCATTTTCTGCTGCTAGTTTGTAGCTTTCTTGTAGAGTTGTCTTCAGTTTTTCAATGTACTGGGAATGTGACTTGAAACTTTTGTTGCTAAACGGGAGCCCAAATGCAAGGTCGATGGGCAATCTCGGCTGGCGACCGAACATTAACTTGTACGGGGCAAAACCAGTAGCGTCATTCTTCGTACAATTGTATGCATGTACAAGTGGTTTCACATAGTTGTGCCAATGAGTTTTGTTCTTTTCCTCCAGAGTACCCAGCATGCTCAATAACGTTCTATTGAAACGTTCTACCGGGTTACCTCTGAGATCAGGTTCAGGTTCAGGTTACTTTATTTGTACCCGTAGGTAGATTTGTTTTGCAGTCTGGTGACATCCATATTTACAAGCCACAAATTACATTCAACATAGACACAAACACAGGCACATATGAAGCTGACTATAAACATGATAAGAATACTCAAGGCTCCATCAATCAGGGTATAAAAGACAAAGAGATGGGAGAAAAACCAGAGGTAAGAGAGAAGGGTCATATTAAAAGTTTAAAAACGAGTCAAAGAGGTTAAAAACTTAAAGGTCTAAAACCCAATAAAATATTTAGAGCCCAAGTGACATCCTACAAAAATAAGTAAATATAAAATGGAGTTAATAAATAGGTACCTAAATTATGTGCAATATATTGTTACAGCTTGTTCAACTCTTTGACAGCAGCAGGGACAAAGCTGTTTTTGTAGCGCTGGGTTCTACTTTTTGGGACAGCAAACCTCCGTCTTGAGGGAAGAAGCTGAAAGTGGCAGTGCAAAGGGTGGGAGTCATCATTTAAAATGGAGGTAGCCATCCTCTGTACTTGTCTGGTGAACAGGGATGTCAGGCTCACCTGTGGCTCACCAAGCAAACGACTGGACCATCTAACTACCTGATCCAAGGATTTCCTCTGTTTCAGTTTTATCTGACCAAACCATGACACTAGGGATGATAGGGTGTCGTCCAGATTTTGCGAATGCCCATGATTTTGCAAAGTCCTTTTATGATATGGGACTCAAAATCGGGACCCTGATCACTACGTAACTGTTTGGGTATCCCGTAGTAGACTATAAAGTTGTCCCAAACTGCCTTTGCAACGGTCTGAGCTTCCTGATTGCTGGTAGGGATGGCTATAGCGTATTTCATGAAATGATCAGTTAACACAAGCACATCCTTAGTGTTACTTTGATGGGGCTCAATGGACAGGAAATCCATACAGATGAGTTCGAGCGGTCGGGTGGACTTGATGTTGACAAGCGGAGCAGCTCGCTCTGGAGCAGTTTTACGTCTTACGCAGCGATTACATGTCTTGATCTTCTTTTCAATATCTGCCGCCATGCGAGGCCAATAGAACCTTGTTCTGGCAAGATCCAAAGTATGCTCTGTGCCTAAATGGCCCACGTCATAGTGGAGGCTTTGAAAGACTGAATCGCGGAGCTGTTCAGGTAAGACGAGCTGGTAAGTAACATTTCCTCCGTCTTGACGAGTGCGGTAAAGGATGCTATTGCATATTTCAAGTCGACCGAGCTCTCTGAGTAACAAGTTGATGTCAGGAAGTTCAGTTCGTACAGTTGGTGGAACTTTTAGCCCAGTTTCAATTTTTGCAATCACTTCTCTTAAACAGGGATCAGTTCTTTGTTCGTTTTTGATCTGTTCAGGAGTCATGTGGGGTACAACTGGAAGACCACCACAGCCATCTTCATCAGTGTAGTCATCTGGAATGGCGGCTACAGAGACGGCTAACGAGTGAACCAAAGGGAAGGTGTTGTCTGGAGAGCTACAGACAAGGTGTTTTTCACATATAGCAGACACTACCTCAGAACTTAAACTGCTTTCAGGAAGAGACAAGTGAGTTTGAGTGAACTGCTGTATGCGGTCAAGCTCCTTTTGGGACACTGCGCCATTAAGTAACTCGCCATGTGGCCATCTAGAGAGGCCATCTGCATCTGAGCATCTGATATCTGGTCATCTCCCGGGTTCGGCAGTGGCTGGATGCGGGCTAATGGCCAAATGGGATGGCGCCCACAGCGGTCGACATGGTGCTT
This sequence comes from Pholidichthys leucotaenia, assembly GCA_020510985.1. NCBI lineage: Eukaryota > Metazoa > Chordata > Actinopteri > Cichliformes > Pholidichthyidae > Pholidichthys > Pholidichthys leucotaenia. The sequence goes on from CM035844.1 coordinate 275,110,897, forward strand.
CGCTGCCCTCTTTGTTTGTTTTTGTTTGTCAGTTGTGTGTCTGCTTGCACTTATACCCGTGAAGAACTTCTAAATAGCAGGACTTTCACCCCCACAGACCTCCTCCCAGTTTTTTTAGCCCCTGCCGCTGATCTGGTTCATTGCTTGGCTCGAAAAGTGAGACGGCGGAAGAGAGGTAGACGAGCGGGTGCTCTCGTGCGGCTTCGCAGGAGAGGCTCGCGAACGGCGCTGCCTGGCATATTTCTGTCCAATACCAACTCTCTCTCTAACAAGGTAGATGAACTGAGACTGCTGATGCGTTTTAGGGACCTCGCCTCCTCAGCTGTCCTCTGCTTTACTGAGACCTGGCTCCGGGAAAATATACCGGACAGCGCGCTGCGCCTCGACGGCTTCCAGCTCTTCCGTGCTGATCGTGACACAGAGCTTTCCGGCAAGACCACAGGAGGCGGAGTCTGCTTCTACATCAACTGCAGCTGGTGCTCTGATGTAACGGTAATTTCCAAACACTGTTCTCCCGCCCTGGAATTTCTTGTTATCAACTGCAAGCCCTTTTATTCCCCGCGGGAGTTTGCTTCTTTTATACTGATCGCTGTGTACGCCCCTCCCGACGCGGACACGCGCGAAGCTCAGCGCGTGCTCGCAGATCACATTCAACACACAGAGCGGAGTTTCCCAGACTCTCTGGTTATTGTGGCTGGCGACTTTAATCAGTGCAATCTGAGCCACGATCTCCCCCGCTACAAACAGTTTATTAAATGCCCCACCAGAGGATTAAACACACTGGATCACTGTTACACCACAGTGAAAGACGCATATCGCGCTGTTCCTCGCGCTGCGCTGGGATTATCTGATCACGTGATGGTTCACCTCATTCCAACATACAGACAGAGATTGAAGCTCACTAAACCTGTCGTGAGCACTACGAAGATACGGACCAGTGATGCTGAGGAGAAGCTGGAAACGTGCATGGAAATATCTGACTGGGGCATGTTTAAAGGAGCCACGCATGATCTGGATGAGTACACGGACACTGTGAACTCATATATCCACTTTTGTGAAGAGATCATTCTTCCATCACGCACCAGGGTGAGTTACTCTAATGACAAACCCTGGTTCACAGCTAAGCTCAGACAGATCAGGAAGGAGAAGGAAGCAGCGCTGAAAAGTGGAAACAGGGACTGCTACAGGGAGGTTAAATACCGGTTTAACAGAGAGCTGAAGAGGGCTAAATCTGTGTATTCAGAGAGACTCCAGCAGCAGTTCACTGCTAATGATTCGGCTTCCGTGTGGAGAGGACTGAGGCAAATCACCAACTATCGGCCTCAGGCTCCTAAAGGTCAGGATGACAAAGCCCTTTGTCAAAGACTGTCCCAACACTATGCCCGTTTTGACACCTCGTCATCTGTGTCCAACTCCCCCCCTCTCTCCAGCTCCACAGCCTCCACAATCCCTACTTCATTAAAGGCACCCCCCCCCCTCCTCCCCCCCTGCCCTTATCATCAGTGAGCAGGACGTGCTCAAACAGTTCTCCAGACTGAACCCGCGCAAGGCCCCCGGCCCGGACGGAGTGTCTCCCTCCACCCTGAGACACTGTGTGAAACAGCTGGCTCCTGTCTTCACAGACATTTTTAACACCTCCCTTAAGTTATGCCACGTGCCGTCCTGCCTCAAATCCTCCACCATCATCCCTGTCCCCAAGAAGCCACGGATCACTGGACTTAATGACTACAGACCTGTAGCGCTCACCTCTGTAGTCATGAAGTCCTTTGAGCGCCTGGTCCTGCCCCACCTCAAGTCCATCACCACCCCTCTCCTGGACCCGCTGCAGTTTGCCTACCGAGCCAACAGGTCTGTAGACGACGCAGTCAACCTGGCCCTCCACTCCATCCTGCAGCACCTGGACTCCCCGGGAACCTACGCCAGGATCCTGTTTGTGGACTTCAGCTCCGCATTCAACACCATCCGCCCCGCTCTGCTCCGGGACAAGCTGTCCCTGCTCAACGTGCCTGACTCCCTCTGCAGGTGGATCACCGACTTCCTGACGGACCGGAGGCAGCATGTGCGGCTGGGAAAGACTGTCTCAGACTCTACTAGCATCAGCACCGGATCACCCCAGGGCTGTGTACTTTCCCCCCTACTCTTCTCCCTTTACACCAACTCCTGCACCTCCAGCCACCAGTCTGTCAAGTTGATCAAGTTTGCGGACGACACCACCCTCATCGGGCTCATCTCCAACGGCGACGAGTCCGCCTACAGGAGAGAGGTGGCCCAGCTGGCGTCCTGGTGCAACAATAACAACCTGCAGCTGAACGCTCTGAAGACAGTGGAGATGATTGTAGACTTCAGGAAAGTTACTACCCCTCTGCCCCCCCCTCACCCTCTCAGGCTCTCCCATCACCACTGCTGATTCCTTCCGCTTCCTAGGCACTACCATCACCAGGGACCTCAAATGGGAGCCGACCATCAGCTCACTCATCAAAAAAGCCCAGCAGAGGATGTTCTTCCTGCGGCAGCTGAGGAAGCTCAAGCTACCCACCAAGATGTTAGTGCAGTTCTACACAGCCATCATCGAGTCCATCCTCACCACCTCCATAACCGTGTGGTACGCAGGAGCCACTGCCAGGGACAGACTAAGGCTGCAGCGCGTCGTGCGCACTGCTGAGAAGGTGATCGGCTGCAAGCTCCCATCTCTCCAGGATCTGTACATCTCCAGGACCCGGAGGCGTGCTGGCCGGATCATAGCCGATCCCTCACACCCTGGTCACGTACTGTTTGCCCCCCTCCCCTCTGGTAGAAGACTTCGGTCCATCCAGACTAAAACCTCCCGTCACATGAACAGCTTCTTCCCCTCTGCCATCAGACTGCTGAACACTAAGTGACTTATTGACTCTCGTGCACTATGTACAGCAGCTCAACCAGACTCATGTCAATCATCACTGTTTTCTTCCTGCATTACCGACTGCACTATATAGTTCTCCACAGTATCTGCTGCTCGCTAATATATTTTAACTGCTGACCAGTATCACTTACTCTTATTCTACACTTTATTGCATGTATAGTTTCTTTCTTTTATCTTATCATGTTTAATGTTGCAGCACTGCACCGAGACAAATTCCTAGTTTGTGTACTACATGAACAATGGCAATAAACCTGATTCTGATTCTGATTCTGAGTTAAGCTTGCCTGCTCTGTATTGGAGCTTAAAGTTAAACGTCGACAGAGCAGCTAGCCACCTATAACTCATGGCATCCATCTTAGCAGTAGTTAAGATGTACGTCAGGGGGTTACTGTCTGTCACGACAGTAAAATGATTGCCATACAAATAGTCTGCGAACTTCTCCGTTACTGCCCACTTTAGAACCAAAAATTCTAATTTATGGGCGGGGTAACGGGACTCACTTCTAGACAACCCCCGGCTTGCATAAGCTATGACCCTAATCTGGCCCTCCTGCTCTTGATAGAGGGTGGCACCAAGCCCTGTAGTGCTGGCATCAGTATGGAGTGTATATGGCAACTGAGGGTCAGTGAAACCCAGGACAGGCACAGTACTGAGCTTTTCAATGATGGTTTTGAATGCAAGATCACAGGAAGAAGTCCACTGCTCGCCAAACGGTGTCTTTGGGTCGTAGTACTGGGCAGGCTTAGCTTGGGGCTTTGTGCTCTTTCGCAAAGGAGGATAGCCTGCTGTTAAGTCAGTGAGGGGCTTAACGATGTTGGAATAGTTCTTAATGAACCGCCTATAGTACCCTGAAAAGCCTAAGAATGAGCGGAGCTGTTTGAGATCACGGGGCACAGGCCAAGTACTTAGGGCTTTCACTTTTTCGGGGTCGGTCTCAACTCCTTTACTGGACACAATGTGACCGAGGTATCTGACAGAAGTTTGAAAAAATCTGCATTTCTCAGGGGAGAGTTTAAGCCCGTACTCTTTTAGGCAATTAAGAACTTTCATTAAGCGAGCCTCATGTTCTTCGGGCGTCTTGGAGAATACAATGATGTCATCGAGGAACACAATCACCTCATGCAGATTCATGTCGCCCATGCATTTCTCCACGAGGCGCTGGAACGTGCTGGGGGCGTTTGTAATGCCTTGGGGCATTCTATTGAATTCCCAAAAGCCCATGGGACATACGAACGCTGTCTTTGGTTTGTCCAGCTCCTCTACATCAATTTGGTAGTACCCCGACTTTAAATCGAGGACGGAGAACCACTGCGAACCGGTCAAGGTGGAAAACGTTTCCTCCAAGTTGGGGAGGGTGTAAGCATCTTTTGGAGTCTGCATGTTAACCCCTTGCACTCCGGTCAATTTCCCTAAAAATGCCAAAAAATAACGTGCCCAAAGTAAATTGAAAGCTGTTCTTCAACCCTTTGCAGCATCTTCATGGGGTTGGTCTCATTTAAAAGAAAACACTTTGAATTTTTTGGCAAAACAGTCATAATCTCTCTAAGTGCTCCGGCCACTGAGTTACAGTCATCTAAACATAGTGAACTTGAAGAAAATAAATTTGGCCTGGGTGGGGTTTTTTTTGGATACAAATGCTTGCAAATAACACACAGCTTCAGATCCGGGCTGGAAAGTGCAACAGAAATGTAGAACCAAGTGTTATCCAGCTGAGGTCCAAATTTTGTGACAATACCACAAAAAATGAATATATTACACAGCTTTGTTCTCAGGTAGTTCCCAGGCATTTTGGAACTGTGCCAAATTGTGCCAAATGGCACAGTTTGGAAAAACGTCTGTAACTTTTGAATGCTTCAATGTAGAAGCTTCATTTTGGGCTCTAATGAAAGGTCACACTCAGGGCTGTGTCTGTGTTTGTGTGTGTGTGGGGGGTTATCCCCCCCCTCGCTACAGAGGATGGACATCAGCCATCGCTACATGGCGGATTAGCCTCATGTGGCGACGTGGGACAGCAGCACAGTCACTGCGGCTTCCCCCCCCCCCCTCGTTACAGAAGAATAGTGGGGGGGGGGGCAGCGTTCACGGTCTGGATGCGGCGAACAACCCCTTGTACTGCGGCGCATGAACTTCAGACTTCGTGCACCGCACAGTTGTAATTTACCGATCGGTCAAAAGTCATTTTGGATTACAATTTTCAGGGATAAAGAATAATTTAGCTTATAACACCTTACCTCTTCACAGCAGCAGTGTCCTGGCAAACTTCTCTTCCTCACTGTCAGACGAACGCGACGCTGGTCCACTTGTGGTTCTGGTCTCGCGACCCGATCAAAACATAATTCCATTATTGCGGTTTTGTGCTTCCATGATTGCGGTTTTTGGTGAACGATTTTTCAAAACAAATAACAGTAGTAATTAAAAAAAGACTGGCGAACGCATGTGTGTCACTCAGCCTTCGTCGTCAGCCTCCTTTGGTCTATGATGACCATGGAAGAAATCATAACGTCTACTCTGCTGGAACAAAAACAAAATAAGCACCGCCTGTGGCCGAACATGCCGATGCGCGAATGGCACTCCCTGTCACACAGGTTGCATTTGTGGATGGTCTCCGTGCTGCTGGGTCTGTGGGGTTCTTCCTGCGGGTCCTTTTTTGATCTGCTGCAGCAGTCTCTCTTCACCCAGCCTTAAAAAAAACAGCTCGTGAACCTCTCTGCTTCAATTGGCTCACTGCATTCACAGCCTTGGTAGGCGAGTCCTTCTTGCTAGGTTTTCAGTCATTGCTTCTTCAAGGTTTCAGAAACCGAATTCAAGGCTCTTATTAGTCGAATGAGAGGTCAATCAGATGAACTAATCTGTTCGCGGCTGTGTCTGCAGCTTTTATTTTCAGTGCGCGCTTGGACGCCATCACCATCTACATCATCAGCATCTCCATCATGTGTCCTAGAGCGCACGAGGGCGCTCTCGTGCACCCTCGTGCGCTCTAGGACGCAGAGACTTGCCCGCCCGCGGTACAACGGAGTGCAAGAGGTTAAGCTTCCTGTAATCAATACAAAGGCGGACATCGCCATTTTTCTTTCGCACCACTACAATAGGTGAAGAAAATGGAGAAGTAGACTCTCTTATCACGCCTGCTTGTTGGAGTTCTTTGAGATGCTTACGGACCGCTTCCAGGTCATTTGGATGTATGGGACGTGCTCTGTGTTTGAACGGTGTTTCATCTGATAATTTGATTGTGTGTTTCACTTGATCCGTTTTGCCAAAGTCAAGATCGTTTTGTGCAAATACTTTGGGCATTTGACTGAGTTTTTCTGTTAGGCGCTCTTTCCATTCAGCGCTAATGGGGGAAGAGTCAAAGTTGAACTTCAGAGTGGACTTTGGTTCAGTTTTGGACTTTGCAGTTTTCACGGAGTGTTCTTGTGATAGGACTCGTTAATATGCACAAATTTCTCCAATGACACATTTCTGAGGGATTGTCAAATCATGTTCCAATTCATTGGTGAGTATAACTGGAACAAGGTAAGGTGCTCTTTCAGGTAAGTCTAGGAGACATGGTTTTACCAGGATACCACCAGGTAAGGCTGACATTAATGGGTGTTCTAACAAGACAGATTTTTCACTGTTGCCGGCTGACACAGCTACAGCGCCATCTAGAACAACTGTTTGGCCTGCAGGAACTAACTGTGGCTCTTTATGGCGCATGGTCACTAAACCAAGGCTAGTGTCTTTGGACTGTCTGTGCCGTAGCTCAAGGACTTTTAACACTGCCTTATAACCAAGTGACATGGTTGACTGAAGTTCAGAACATGCATCAGAGGACAGCTCGTAAAGTACATCTAATGTGTTTGTCCCTATTAACACTAAGGACTGATCAGCTGCACATACATCGGGAACCACTAAGGTAAGTGTTGGCACTTGGGCTTCAATACCGAGAAAGTCTTTTGGGAAAGTGACATGCATTTCAATGTAGCCTAAGTAAGGTACACTCTGACCGTTAGCTCCCTCCACTTCTAACAGCTCAAAAAGTGGCTTAATCTCATGGTTGGATAAGTACTGTCTATAATAGGACTCAGGGACAGTAGTCACCTGGGAGCCTGTATCTAACAAACAGCTCACAGTACAGCCATTCACTTTCACTTGTGCTGTACTTTTTGTACCAATTAGACCATTAGGAAAGTTAAAAGGGTCTGTTTTGTAGTGTGACTTCAGTTTAGCACGTGTCTTGAATGGAGCTTTTGGTTTGGGACGGGTGATCTCTGAACTAGCCTCTGTTTGTCCCGCAACAGGGGTAGACTTCCGTCTTAAAGAAGATTGGGGGTTCTGACTGTTCCAAATCTGTCTTTTTACTCTTAGTTCTTTGCGTTTTGCAGCCACAAGTGCAGGGTTTGGCTCTGACTCACAAGTGGCTACAATAAGCCCATCTTCGCCACAGCGGAAGCAATACCATGGTTTGGGCCTAGTATTGGGATGGCTGGACGAAGGTAAGTTTTCAGGTTTGGCATGGTCAGGTTTTTTATTTCCAAATTTCTTAGTTGGGTCTTTCTTTGGTGGTGCTTGTTTCTTTTGTTTCACGACAACAGCTAATTGGCTTTTTAGATCAGCGACTTGCTTTTTCAGTTCTTCCAGACTGTCAGACTCTACTTCACTATTTGTACTTGTTTCGGTGACTGTTTGTTCGTAGGAAACTGCTTTTGGATTTGTGGCGCCCAAGTGTTTTTTCATGCGGGTGTTTTTAACTTCTTGTCTGTTTTCAACAGTGCAAAGGTGAAGCAATAATTCTGCATACTCAGGTGGATGTTTATCTTTCAGTTCCAGCTGTAGCTCTTTTAGCAGATTATCATCCCAACAGCCTCTGTTCAACTGCTTGAGAAGCTGTTTGTTCACTTCCTGGGGCTCTAGACCGCCTCTATGCACTGTGAGATTGAGTGCCACCTGCAAACGATGCAGATATGCAGATAGTTTTTCTCCATAATCTTGAAAAGTGTTCATGAATCGCACAAGCAGTTCCTCACCGTCTTCAACAGTCCCAAAAGCTGAATCCAACAGCTTAAGATAGTCGGCAGAGGTGGCTTCAGACCCAAGAGAGCGAATAACATCAGACGCAGGAGCAAGAAGACTTTCAAGGATCCTGCGAGATTTTTCAAAGTCAGACAAAGAAGTATCTTCCATCATCAGGTCAACATGTGAACGCCATGTTTCATAATCAGCTTCAGTGTACGGTCTTGGCGTTTTGCCAGAGAAAGCTCTGATTCTCCAAGAGGAATGGGGGTTTGACGGCTTCTCTGCATGTTTAATGACATGCTTGACTACGATTTTCTGAACCTCGGGTGGGTTAAAATCAGCTGGGCTCAACACTTGAGGTGTCAAGTTTGGTCTAAGAGGGCTTTGAAAGAGTGCTTGAGTGGTTTTAGGGGTGCGAGGCACTTCAACTTGGAGTGGAGGAGAGACTCCACTTTGTGTGGGTTCTACAGTAGGGAAAGCAGGATCAACGTCAGCAGAGACCGTTTCAGCTGTCTCAGCAGCTTCAATAGACTTCCCTATTTTGGACATAACCTCCCGCAACACCTCTTCAAAACCTTTTCCACTTAGCTTAGCTACACCCCTCAGGTTGCTAAGATAAGCCTCAGTAACACTGCCCCCTACAGTTTTAGTGTAGGCATCAGTTAGAGCTTGAATGCAGTATTTAACCTCAGGATTGTCAGTGGATGGAAAGGAGCACGGCAACGTAGGTGCTAACGCTTCAATGCTTAATCCAGACTCGAACTCTACAATATGACTTTTGTCAAAGTCAGATGAGTTATCATTAATACTGAGCACCCTACGGATAGTGCCATGTTGCTCTAGAACAGTCCTTCTCAAATAGCAGGGGGGCGCGATGCGATGCCGGGGGGGGGCGCGTGTGACCCCGGGGAACAGGCTTTGCTTTTGCTGTGTAAAGTGTAATTGCACATCCACGGCAGCAGGTGGTGCAGTGGCGCTCTCATTGTCAAAGTCTGTGCGGGAGTTTAAAACTTTTTAAATTGCTGTCAACAAACCCCTCAAGATACACCATGGAGAAATATTTAACAGTAACGAAAAGAAAGGCGGAGAGAGACACACGTAAAGAGACAAATGAAAGTCTCCCAAAAGCTAAGACGAGGAAATATGACGAAGCTTATCTAGCGCTTGGCTTCACTCTGACTACGGTGGGAGACGAGGAAAGACCGGTGTGTTCACTGTGTCTGAAAGTGTTGGCAGCGGACAGCATGAAGCCAAATAAATTAAGACGTCACCTACAGACATTACATCCTCAACACGTTGATAAGCCGCTTGATTTTTTTCAGCGAAAACGTGCGGAGTACGGCCAACAATCATCCCGCTTTGTGAACGCTACATCAGTAAACCAGCGAGCACTTTCAGCATCATTTAAAGTGGCGCACCAAATTGCGCAGTGCAAAAAACCCCACACAATTGCAGAGGAGTTGATACTGCCTTTTTCTACCTTTTTCTTCAGACTAAAATGTTAAATATATTGGCACTCCTGTGTTAATGTTCCAGATCAATTTACATTTAATATTATTTATTGATTGAATTATTTTTCTCAGCATCAAATGGTTCAGTTGGTCAAAAATGTTTCTAGTTTAAATAAGGATTGACATATTTTTTATTTCAGGCACTTTGATGCACTTTAAGTTTTTTTTTTTTTCTGTTTTAGACTATAACAGGGTTTCTGTGTGGCAAAATAAAGTTAATATTTGTTGAAAGTTGATTTATATTGCTTTTTTCTTTTGTTAATGTTAAAAAGGATACAATTTTAGGTATACTTATACAATTTTTATAGATAATGATCTTATTTATAGTCACTGCGGCGAGTTGGGGGGGGGGGCGTGAAATATTTTCTCTTTCCTGGGGGGGCTTTGCAAAAAATAATTGAGAAGCACTGCTCTAGAAACTCAAAAATGTCTATGTCTCTTTCTTTATCAACAACACCAGTAACAATGACTGCATTAGGGATTTTAACACCATGTTTTTCCACGAAATCCATTTTGACAGTATTTAAACTATTTAGTCAGGGGTCAAAACAGAATTCACATCTGTTGTGCAAGGCTCCAGGCTCCTGGCTGTGCTCGCCACTTTTTGTGCAATTGTGTATCCGCTGTAATAATACTGGGTAATTGGGGGTATAATATCACTGGGTAATTGGGGAAAACAGGGTAACACCCACACCTGCGCTCGCCAGATTTTTATGTGTAACCCTTACTAACTTTTTACTTACCTTACTTTTTTTTTTTTTTTTTCTTCTCCGGCGCCACACGAGTCAGCTGCCTTTTGCAACAGCGGCTCAATTCTGAGTTTTTTTTCTTTCTTTCTTGACACACTTTATACATCACAGACACATAGATCGCCCCAAAATGCCTCCCGAACCGGCGGACGGAGCCACTGTTTACAGCAGGAGACGGTACAGCAGGGAACAGCTCCTTGCACTTAATCGCCACTCGGTGCTGACGGAAAAACTCGACGTACCGAGAGAAATAAGATGAAAACGACGTGGTTGCCGGGCTGGTGTTAGACGGCGGACAAGGAGTATAAGGTACAGACCCACCTTCCCATCCGTTATTATGGGGAATGTACGCTCTATATTGGGAAAGGTAGATGAGCTAGCGGCTATCTGCCGTTACGATAGCACATACTGGGAGTGCGCTCTCCTTTTGTTTTCTGAGACGTGGCTACCTGAACTAGCAGCAGATGCTAACATTGAGCTGGAGGGTTTCCACATGATACGGGCAGACCGAACACCAGACAGTGGCAAAGCAAGGGGCGGTGGAGTGATAATGTATGTTAACAACAACTGGTGCAGACCGGGACATATCACTGTTAAACAACGTCACTGCAGCAAAGACATTGAGTTGCTAGCTGTTAGCATGCGGCCTACATATCTCCCGAGAGAACACTCACACGTGATCTGCATTGTTGTTTATGCAAATCCGACGGCGAACGCTGGGACAGCGCGTGATGTCATCCATTCAGTAACCAGCAGGCTGCAGACAGAACACCCAGATGCTCTTCTCCTCATCTCAGGCGATTTCAACCATGTTTCACTATCTCCCATTCTACCCACGTTTACCCAGTATGTCACATGCCACACTAGAGACAATAAAACACTGGACTTATTCTACGCAAACACTAAGGAGGCGTACACCTCATCACAACTCCCCCAACTCGGGAGATCGGATCACAACTTGGTTCATCTCCGGCCGGTGTACAAACCCCTAGTGCACAGACAACCTCCGGCCATGCGCACAGTGAAGTTATGGTCTGAGGAGGCAATGGACACTCTAAAGGGCTGTTTTGAAGCCACCGCCTGGAAGCAGCTCTGCGATCCACATGGTGAGGACATCGATGGCCTCACTCACACCTTCACGGGCTACCTCAGCTTCTGTGTGGACAAATCCGTTCCCACCAAGACCATACGGTGTTGCTCAAACAACAAACCCTGGATCAACCCTGAGATAAAAACACTTCTGAGAGAGAAGAAGAGGATCTTCAGGTCGGGGAACAGGGAGATGCTGAAGTCCGTACAGAGGGAGCTAAGGAGAAAGATCAGAGAAGGCAAGGACAGCTTCAGGAGGAAGCTGGAGGACAAGCTGCAACAGAGCGACATCAGCGGGGTCTGGAGAAACCTCAAAACCATCTCTGGGCTCCAGAATACCTCCCCCCAGGCCACGGGAGGCAGGGAGTGGGCGAACAATCTGAATCTGTTTTTCAATAGGTTTGACCAACTGCCCTCCCCCCTGACTGCACAACAACCACTGCTGCCTCTAAAGACATCAAGTCCTGCTGCCCACTCCCCACTCCACCAACACCCCCCCACTCCCAACACACAGCCCCCCATCCTGAACCTGACCAGGACCCAGGTGAGGACGGAGCTGAGGAAGATCAAGGCAAGGAAGGCGTCAGGACCGGACGGCATCAGCGCAAAGCTCCTCAAGTCCTGTGCAGACCAGCTGTGTGAGATTGTGACATACATCTTCAACCTGAGCCTGAAGCTGGGGAGGGTACCACAGCTGTGGAAAACATCTTGTGTGGTACCTGTACCAAAAACTTCCCACCCCAAAGACCTGAACAGCTACAGACCGGTGGCCTTGACGTCCCACTTGATGAAGACCCTGGAGAGACTGCTCCTTGCTCACCTCCGCCCCCTGGTGGAACCAGCGATGGATCCACTCCAGTTCGCCTACCAGCATGGCATTGGGGTGGAGGATGCGGTGATCTTCCTCCTTCACCGTTCTCTGTCCCACCTGGAGAAGCCCGGGAATGTGGTGAGGATCATGTTCTTTGACTTCTCCAGTGCTTTCAACACCATCCAACCGATGATCCTGAAGGACAAGCTGCTGCGCGCAGGGGTGGACCAGCACCTGTCATCATGGATCCTGGACTACCTCACGAACCGGTCTCAGTTTGTGAGAACCCGGGACTGTGTGTCCGACACGATCATCGGAAGCACGGGGGCCCCCCAGGGAACGGTGTTGGCTCCCTTCCTGTTCACTCTTTATACTGCGGACTTCTCACACAACACAACACACTGCCATCTACAGGAGTTCTCTGATGACTCTGCGATCGTTGGCCTCATCTCCAATGGAGATGAAGCTGAGTACAGAGGGCTTATCCAGGACTTCGTGGACTGGTGCCATCGGAACTGCCTCCAGATCAACGCGAGGAAAACTAAGGAGCCGGTGGTGGACTGCCGCAGGCAAGGACAACCCCTCACAGCACCAGTAAATATACAGGGAACAGACATTGAGATGGTGACATCCTACAAGTACCTGGGTGTTCATCTGAACAATAAACTAGACTGGTCACACAATACTGACGCACTCTACAAGAAGGGACAGCGCAGGCTGTTCCTACTGAGGAGACTCAGGTCTTTTGGTGTACAAGGGGCGCTGCTGAAGACATTCTATGACACGGTGGTGGCATCAGCCATCACTTTTGGAGTGGTCTGCTGGGGCAGTGGCATTACTGCAGCCGATAGGAAGAGACTGAACAAACTGATCAAGAAAGCTAGCTCCGTCCTTGGGCAGCGCCTTGATCCGGTGGAGGAGATAGGAGAGAGAAGGACGGTGGCTAAACTGTCATCTCTGCTGGAGTCCAAGTTCCACCCTATGCAGGACATATTGAATGCACTGAGGAGCTCATTTAGCAGCAGACTACATCATCCCAGGTGCACAACCGAGAGGTTTCGCAGGTCCTTCCTACCAACGGCTGTCAGACTGTACAACCTAAGCAGGGCTGCTCGCAGAGATAGCAAAAAGATGTAACAACCTAATAGTTTTTTGAATGCAAAAGATGCAATAGACTTACACAATGGTCCCCTCCGGCATACAACTAGGAAAATACCGGTCGCTATGGAGGATGAGAATATGTATGGGCACATAATCATACCATGTAGGATAACTAAGTAGACGGTTGTGCTGTTTCATCCCATCTGTGTGTTTATACATTTACATATTTATTCCATCTAGCTACAATGCTCCGCACTGGGTGTGTTTATGTTTATGTTTATATTTATATATCTATATATTCATTCCATCTAGCTACAATGCTCCGCACTGTGTGTTTATATATCTACATATTATTCCATCTAGCTACATTGCTCTGCACTGTGTGTGTTTATATATTTACATATTTATCCCACCTAGCTGCAATCCTCCGTACTGTGGGTGTTTATATATCTACATATTTATCCCATCCAGCTACAATGCTCTGCACTGTGTGTCTGTGTGTGTATATACAGTGATCCCTCGCTACTTCGCGCTTCACCTTTCGCACCCTAAGTGCATCGCGGATTTTTCAAAAATATTCATCAAAAATTCAAAATTGAGAAATAATGGGCGGGCGCTAGCAAAAGGCAGGGAGACTACATTAGACCATCAGGTATCAACACGGAGAGCCCGCACAACTCAAAAATCCACCTCTCTGTTCGCTGTTCTCGTGTTGGCTCGGCTCGGAAATCTCGCAAGCTGATTGGCCGAGACGTTTCACCCCGCAAGCTGATTGGCCGAGACATTTCACCCACCTTCTCTCCCTGCTGAACGCCCATGCAGCGAAGGAAGACCACATTCATTGCTCTTTATCGCTCGTGTTGCTTAGTCTCGCCGCGTGGAACTTTTTGCTGTTCTCTTGTGCCATTTTGTGCGAAATAGTCTTCCCGTCGAGCCACTACGCCGCCTCCTGCAGCTTCTCCAGCTCTATCGGAAGCTGCCCTCGATGATGCTGCGCCTCTAGCACCTCACGATGAGGCATCACCTGAGGAGCAGTAAAGCTCTCATTAACCTGTGCAGTAAATCATCTTCATCTTGAGTTACGTATCTTGTTATAAGAATAAAAGAGTTCTAAAAACATATTTATGTACACTTTATTTACATCTACGTATGTATGTACACTTACACACACACGTATCATATGAGAGAGAGAGTGAGAGAATGAACGTGCGTATTATTTATGGGTGACGTCATTAGGGGTGACGCTACTTCGCGGTTTTTCACTTTTCGCGGTCGGTTCTGGAACCCATTAACCGCGATAAGTGAGGGATCACTGTATATATTTTTATAGTAATATGTACATATGTATATTAACTGCTCTTGCTTGCTTGCTTTTTTTTCTTGCCTTCTGATTGTTGCTCTGAGTGTTGCTATCCCTGTGCTGTTGCAATCCTGGAATTTCCCCGTTGTGGGACTAATAAAGGCTTATCTTATCTTATCTTATCTTATCTTAACACCCACTCACCCTACTCACTTTAGGTGTAGTACCCTTTTTGGTAGTGGTGTGTTATGGCAATGTATTTACCTTAACTTTTCTACCTGAGGGAAAAGGGATAATTGGGCCAGGTCAGACAGACTCTGGGTTCATAGGAGCCTGGGAGGTGCAGCAACAGACGACACATACACAGCCGTATATGGAACTTGCAACTATGTATATTATTTACAATTAAGGACACTGTGGAAGATGTGAAAATGACGAGGCAGTGTTCTTTCTCAGAGTCAGCTTTATTCACATCTCCATCATTTCAAAGCAGAAGAAAAAAAAGTGAATGAAACAGTCAACTCTCGTCCTTAAATATCAGGGACTTCACACCTCATAGATCACATGTCACACAGACCACCTTGCATAATAAAGACAGTCACAATGCATTTCACCACCTTGCATAATAAAGACAGTCACAATGCATTTCACTCCATTATATCACTTCCACTGTCTCTCATGCATCCTTTAATCGACCCCCCACAGTCTCCAACCTTGCATAACAAGGCTAAGATTCCTGCCTTTGTCCTGGCCTAAAATGTGAGCCACAGAACTGGTCCAACAGGTCCATTGAGTGTTCACCACACAAGCCCCCCCAGCATTTTCGAAACACAGAACAACCAGAAGATAACCACATGCATGCCGCGATAGCATCAATACACATCAGTCCACATGCTGGATAGGCTTCAGCTTCCTGCCGAATCTGCTGTAGCTAGGGTTCACCGTCTCTGTGGCGCTGTCATGCTGGGGGTTTGCCGTCTGGGGGCGGAAACCCTTTGTCAGTCTCTGCGGGTGTTCTGGGGTAACATTACTTTGGGAACCATTACTGTGTGAAACCCTCCGTGGTGATCTACCTCGCCGCGGGGCCTTTGCCAACAGCACTTCCTCATCTGCCACCACAAAAGCGGGTTTAAGTCTGTCTATGCCAATTTTCTCTTTCCTACCCCCCAAATCTAGCAAAAACTGCTTGTCCCCTGTTTCTAGCACTCTGAATGGTCCGTTGTAAGGCGGTCGCAGCGGGGTTCGATGCGCATCGTGTCTAACAAAAACAAACTCTGCGTTCTTCAAAGTTTAAGACACAAAAACGCGCAAAAAACTGTGGTGCGTGGGGCCGGGCAGCGTGCTTGATTCTATGTTACTCCGCAAAAGCTGAGACGGGGAGGCGTTTGGCGCAGGGTTATCTGGGAGAAACTCCCCAGGCAGCCGGAGTGGCTGCGCAAACACGAGCTCCGCTGGTGAGGCTTCTAAGTCCTCTTTAGGTGCTGAACGCAACCCCAATAACACCCATGGTAACTTGTCAACCCAATTTGAATCCGTCAGTGACTCTCTGAGAGCCGCTTTCAATGACCTATGAAAACGTTCGCATAACCCATTAGCCTGCGGATTGTACGCGGTTGTGCGGTGAATTGTGACACCCAGGCTGCAGGCCATTGTCGACCAAAGCTCGGAAACAAATTGAGGGCCTCTGTCGGACGTAATGTCCGACGGAACGCCGAAGCGCGCCACCCAAGCTGTTAAAAATGCACACACCACTTCCTCGGCCGTGGTTGATGCCAGCGGGACCACTTCAGGCCAGCGCATGGTGCGGTCCACCATTGTCAGAAGATGTGTGCACCCCTGTGACAGCGGGAGGGGTCCAATGAGGTCCACATGAACGTGATCGAACCTCTTGGCCGAAATGTGAAACTGTTCCAAAGGAGCCCTCGTGTGCCTGTGTACTTTGGCTCGTTGACATGCCGTGCAGGCTGCTGCCCACTCTTTGACCTGTTTACGGAGGCTCGGCCACACAAATTTCTCTCCTGTGGGACACATATGTGGGTTTCATAGGCTTCATATGTATATTACTGTTGCTTCACGTCTCAGAATGAACAATAGGACTGAGTCTCCTAGAGATAACAGGAGGATGGGAAATGTGATCTTTGTTATGCAAAGAGATGGCCTTGAGGGATTTCCTGACCACCAGTGACTTTAGGTGGAGGGGAGAAGACCGGGAAGAAGGCGTATTGTGTCTTGGGATTAAAAGACAATGTGACTGTGTGCTTTGATGTCCTGGGGTATAAAAGGGACAGATGTGGGGGGATTCTTCCTCTTTCTGTTTGAATGATGTTGGAGAACGTGAATAAACCTGACTTGTGAAATAAACTCAGCCTCGTCCTTCCACGCTCTCCACACTGGTGACCCTAAGACGTATCATGAGCAGAAGTAATTCCCCCGAGCCGGACTCATCAGGAACCAGCCAGGCGAACGCAGCCTCAGTAAAGCTACCAGACTTCTGGCAAGACAACCCGTGCTCCTGGTTCCACTTGACCGAAGCTCAGTTCGCTCTCCGGGGAATAAAGGCAGATGACACGAAATTCTACCACGTTATTGCACAGCTCGACAACCGCACGGCTCGACATGTGCAGAGCCTGGTGGAGCGCCCACCGGCCGATGACAAATACGGCGGGTTGAAGGCTGCGCTCATCCAGCGTTTCACTCCCTCAGTCCAGGAGAGAGCGGAGGGGCTCCTGGCTCTGAACGACTTGGGAGATAGCACACCCGTCGACCTGATGGAGGACATGCTGAGGCTGAGAGGCTCAGACGACGGCGACTTCCTTTTCACCCACATTTTCCTGAGAACCCTACTGTCAGAGACGAGAGCGACCCTGGCCGGTTCACAATTGTTGGGCAAGCGGGACTTCCGGGCGCTGGCCCAGGAGGCACAGCGGATTCTCAATGCCAGCAGAGGCGCGCGGCCACCGCAGCAGTGACAGAACTCGGCGCGACGGCCGGAGATGGCGGGGGGCCAGAAGCGGCGGCGGCAGACCCACCGACAACAGCGGCGCTGAAGGCCAAACATCGCGGAGGAGACGACCTCTTTTTCTACCATCACCGCTTCGCAGAGAGGGCACGCAAGTGTATACCACCGTGCCAGTTCAAGAGCTCGGGAAACGCCAGAGCCGGGGGTCGGTAGCAGCCGCGGCCCTCGGGGAAGAGAACAAGCTGCTCTACTTGACGGATACGCATTCGGGGAAGCAATTCCTCGTGGACACAGGCTCCCAAGTGAGTTTCATCATGCCAACCTATGCTGACCGGCTGGCAGGCCCCGGGAGTCACGGAGCATCAGCAGCGAACGGCTCGAGGATTAAGACCTTCGGTGAGAGGACTCTGCTTCTGTCCCTACACAGCCGTACATTTGAGTGGACTTTTGTTATAGCTGCAGTGAGCTTCAACATGTTAGGGGCCGATTTTCTGTGCTCACATGGTTTGTTGGTTGATCTTGCTAATAGGCGCCTGGTTAATGCACTTTCTTTTTACTCTATTCCCTGTGCAGCCCGAGTGACCCCGCCCACAGCACAAGCCAACGTCGCAACGGCAAGCGGTAAGTTCCACACACTCCTTACTCAGTTTCCAGCACTCACGGTTCCCACATTTTCAGCAGCCGTCGCTAAACACGGAGTGGAACATTTTATTACTACCACCGGTCCGCCCGTTTTTACAAAAGCTCGGCGCTTGGATGCAGCTAAACTGATCATAGCGCGCGAGGAGTTCGCCAACCTGGAAAAGTTGGGCATCATCAGGCATTCGAAAAGCCCATGGGCTTCCCCGCTTCACATGGTCCCTAAAGCTGACGGCTCGTGGCGACCTTGCGGTGATTTCCGCAGGTTGAACAATGCTACAGCGCACGACCGCTACCCAATCCCGCACATCCAAGATTTTTCAGTCCATTTGGCAGGGGGAGCGCGTTTTTTTCCAAGATAGACTTGGTCCACGGGTACCACCAAGTCCCAGTGCGCGCTGAGGACATACCCAAAACAGCGGTAATAACTCCGTTTGGCCTTTTCGAGTTTTTACGCATGCCGTTTGGGCTTAAAGGCGCCGCGCAGACGTTCCAACACATGATGGACGCGGTGTTGCATGATCTCCCCTTCGTGTTCGTCTACCTGGACGACATCTTGGTAGCCAGCGCGTCCGAAGATGAACACGAAAATCACCTCACAGCAGTTTTCCGGAGGTTGGGAGAGCACGGGTTAATAATCAACCCAGCGAAGTGTCAGTTCGGGGTGACACAGATTGATTTTTTGGGGCACCGCGTCTCTCCAGAAGGAGCGGTTCCTCTGCCTGACAAAGTGCGCACAGTAACAAATTTTCCCCAGCCACAAACGGTCAAAGCGTTACAGGAGTTTTTGGGAATGGTGAATTTTTATAACCGTTTCCTCCCCTGCGCAGCACAGCTCATGCAACCATTGTATGCCGCGCTTAAAAAACAAAAACCCACAAATAAAATCGAATGGTCTCCGGAGCGGGAGCACGCATTCTCGGAGGTCAAAACAGCCCTGGCAAACTCTGCGTTGTTAGCACATCCAGACCCAACGGCCCGCATAGTGCTCACTACTGACACGTCAGATGTGGCCATAGGGGCGGTCGTGGAGCAGCATGTTGCTGGGGCTTGGCAGCCGCTCGCCTTTTTCAGCAGGACTTTGCGCAATACCGAGCGAAAATACAGCGCGTTCGACAGGGAGTTGTTGGCGCTCCACTTGGCCATTTGCCATTTCCAGTTCTGGCTGGAAGGACGCCGTTTCACTGCGTTCGTCGACCACAAGCTGCTGACTTTCGCGATGGCCAAGGTTTCAGAACCGTGGTCAGGCTGGCAGCAGAGACAGCTGGCTGCAATCTCAGAGTTTACTACCGATATTCAGCACATAGCAGGTAAACTGAATGTAGTGGCAGACTGTCTCTCGCGTGCCGTAACTACTCCAGTCCGCATAGGGATAGATTATGCAGCCATGGCCGCGGAGCAGGCTAGCAGCGCAGAAGTGCACGCGGCCCCAGTCCGCGTAGGGATAGATTATGCAGCCATAGCCGCGGATCACGTTAGCGACGCGGACGTGTGCGCGCTCCAGTCTGGACCAACAGGGTTAAGGCTGGAGAACAGGGTGCTGCAAGATGGTATGCCCCCCTAATCTGCGATGTCTCCATGGGACGACCGCGTCCGGTGGTGCCGACTGCGTGGCGCCGTCGCGTTTTTGACTTGATTCATTCTCTGGCGCACCCGGGGGTGAGCGCGTCGGTCAAAATGGTAGGAGAGAAATTTGTATGGCCAAGCCTGCGCAAGCAAGTTAAGGAGTGGGCAGCAGCCTGCATGGCTTGTCAACGAGCCAAAGTACACAAACACACGAGAGCTCCCTTGGAGCCGTTTCACATCCCGGCTAAGAGGTTCGATCATGTTCATGTCGACCTCGTAGGCCCCCTCCCGCCGTCACAGGGGTGCACACACCTTCTGACAATGGTGGACCGCACCACGCGTTGTCCGGAAGTGGTCCCACTGGCATCAACCACAGCCGAGGAGGTGGCGCGTGCGTTTTTAACGGCATGGGTAGTGCGTTTTGGAGTTCCGTTGGACATTACGTCCGACAGAGGTCCTCAATTTGTTTCCGAGCTTTGGTCAGCGATGGCCCGCAGCCTGGGGGTAACGATCCACCGCACTACCGCGTACAACCCGCAGGCTAATGGTTTATGCGAACGTTTCCATAGGTCATTGAAGGCGGCCCTCAGAGCGTCGCTTACGGATGCAAATTGGGTGGACAGGCTACCATGGGTTTTATTGGGGTTGCGTTCTGCACCTAAAGAGGATTTAGAAGCCTCCCCAGCTGAGTTAGTTTTTGCACAGCCACTCCGGCTGCCCGGGGAATTTCTCCCAGATAATCCTGCGCTAGAGTGCTCCCCTGCTCAGTGGTTGCAGTGTGACATGGGATCGAGCACGCTTCCTGGCCCCGTTCATCACAGTTTTCCGCGCGTTTTTGTGCCTAAGGCTTTAAAAAATGCGGAGTTTGTTTTTGTCAGACATGATGCCCATCGCCCAACCTTGCGACCACCTTATGATGGACCATATAGAGTGCTGGAAACAGGAGATAAGCATTTTTTGCTAGATTTGGGGGGCAGAAAAGAAATGATTGGCATAAACAGGCTCAAACCCGCTTTTGTGATGACTGACGAAGCTGTGCAGTTGGCTTAGGCTGCTCGGCACGGCAGACCCTCTAGGGAGCTTTCCCCAGAGCTCCCACAGGGATTGACTAACAGTTCTCACCCCCAGACAGCAGCCCCCCAGCAGGATGGCGCCGCGGGAGTGGTAAAGCCCGCTTACAGCAGATACGGGAGAAGATTGAGGCCCAAGCAGCACGTGGACTGATGTTGTGATTTTGTCATGATATGCAGACTGTGTTATATTGTTCCATCTTAGACGTTTGGGGGGGGTCATGTGGGACACATATGTGGGTTTCATAGGCTTCATATGTATATTACTGTTGCTTCACGTCTCAGAATGAACAATAGGACTGAGTCTCCTAGAGATAACAGGAGGATGGGAAATATGATCTTTGTTATGCAAAGAGATGGCCTTGAGGGATTTCCTGACCACCAGTGACTTTAGGTGGAGGGGAGAAGACCGGGAAGAAGGCATATTGTGTCTTGGGATTAAAAGACAATGTGACTGTGTGCTTTGATGTCCTGGGGTATAAAAGGGACAGATGTGGGGGGATTCTTCCTCTTTCTGTTTGAATGATGTTGGAGAACGTGAATAAACCTGACTTGTGAAATAAACTCAGCCTCGTCCTTCCACACTCTCCACACTCCCACCATTTTGACCGACGCGCGCACTCCAGGGTGCACCAAAGAATGAACCGAGTCAAAAACGCGGCGGCACCACGCGGCCGGTACTACTGGACGCGGCCGTCCGGTGGAGACATCGCAGATTAGGGGGGGCATACCGTCTTGCAGCACCCTGCCCTCCAGCCTTAACCCTGTTGGTCCAGATTGGAGCGCGCGCACATCCGCGTCATTAACCTGTTCCGCGGCCATGGCTGCATAATCTACCCCTACGCTGACTGGAGCCGCCACGGCGCACGAGAGGCAATCTGCCACTACATTGAGTTTGCCCTCCACATGCTGAATATCAGTGGTAAACTCTGATATCGCGGCCAGCTGTCTCTGCTGCCGGCCTGACCAAGGTTCTGAAACCTTGGCCATCGCGAATGTTAGTGGCTTGTGGTCAACGAACGCGGTGAAGGGGCGTCCTTCCAGCCAGAACTGGAAGTGGCGAATGGCCAAGTGGAGAGCTAACAACTCCCTGTCGAACGCGCGGTATTTACGTTCACTATCGCGCAAAGTCCTGCTGAAAAAGGTGAGCGGCTGCCAAGCTCCGTCTACATGCTGCTCCACGACTGCCCCTATAGCCACATCTGACGTGTCAGTAGTGAGTGCTATGCGGGCCGTTGGGTCCGGATGCGCCAACAACGCAGCATTGGCCAGGGCTGCCTTGACTTCTGAGAACGCTCGCTCTCACTCCGGGGACCATTCGATCTTATTTGCGGGTTTTTGTTTTTTGAGCACGGCATACAGTGGTTGCATGAGCTGTGCTGCGTGGGGGAGGAAACGGTTATAAAAATTCACCATTCCCAAAAACTCCCGTAACACCTTGACCGTTTGTGGCTGGGGAAAATTTGTTACTGCGCGCACTTTGTCAGGCAGCGGAACCGCTCCTTCTGGAGAGACGCGATGCCCCAAAAAATCAATCTGCATCACCCCGAACTGACACTTTGCTGGGTTGATTATCAAACCGTGCTCTCCCAACCTCCGGAAAACTGCCGTGAGGTGGTTTTCGTGTTCGTCTTCGGACGCGCTGGCTACTAAGATGTCGTCCAGGTAGACGAATACGAAAGGGAGATCGCGCAACACCGCGTACATCATGCGTTGGAATGTCTGCGCAGCACCTTTAAGCGCAAATGGCATGCGCAAAAACTCGAAAAGACCAAACGGAGTTATTACCGCTGTTTTAGGTATGTCCTCAGTGCGCACTGGGACTTGGTGGTAACCGCGGACCAAGTCTATCTTAGAAAAAACGCGCGCCCCCGCCAAATGAACGGAAAAATCTTGGATATGCGGGATTGGGTAGCGGTCGTGCGCTGTGGCGTTGTTCAACCTGCGGAAATCACCGCAAGGTTGCCACGAGCCGTCAGCTTTCGGGACCATGTGAAGCGGGGAAGCCCATGGGCTGTTCGAACGCCTGATGATGCCCAACCTTTCCAGATTGGCAAACTCCTCGCGCGCTATGGTCAGTTTAGCTGCGTCCAAGCGCCGAGCTTTTGCAAAAACGGGCGGTCCGGTGGTAGTAATAAAATGTTCCACCCCGTGTTTAGCGACGGCTGCTGAAAATGTGGGGACCGTGAGTGCTGGGAACTGAGTGAGCAGTGTGTGGAACTTACCGCTTGCAGCTGTGACGTTGGCTTGTGCTGTTGGCGGGGCCACTCGGGCTGTACAGGGAATAGAATCAAAAGAAAGTGCATTAACCAGGCGCCTGTTAGCGAGATCAACCAACAAACCATGTGAGCACAGAAAATCAGCCCCCAACATATTGAAATTCACTGCTGTTATGACAAAAGTCCACTCAAATGTACGGCCGTGTAGAGACAGAAGCAGAGTCCTCTCACCAAAGGTCTTAATTTCCGAGCCGTTCGCTGCTGCCACCCCAGGACCTCTGGAACCTGCCAGCCGTTCAGTGTAGGAAGGTGTGATGAAACTCAACTGGGAGCCTGTGTCCACGAGGAAATGCCTCCCGGAGCCTGCGTCCTTCAAGTAGAGCAGCTTGTTCTCCTCCCCGAGGGTCGCAGCTGCTACGACCCCCGTCTTGGCGTTTCCCGAGCGCTTAAATTGGCACGGTGGTATACATTTGCGTGCCTTCTCTGCAAAGCGGCGATGGTAGAAACAGAGGGTGTCTCCTCCGCGATCCTTGGCCCCCGCCGCCACTGTCATCGGTGATTCTGCTACCGCCGTCTCTGGCTCTCTGCCATCTCCGGTCACCACGCCGAACTCCATCGCTGCTGCGGTGGTTGCGCGCTGTTTGCTGGCGTTGAGAATCCGATGCGCCTCCTGGGCCAGCGCGCGGAAGTCCCGCTGGGCCAACAACGGTGAACAGGCCAGGGCTGCTCTCGTGGCTGATGGTAGGGTCCTGAGGAAAATGTGGGTGAAGATGAAGTGGTGGTCGTCTGAGCCTTTCAACCTCAGCATGTTCTCCATCAGGTCAATGGGCGTGCAATCTCCCAAGTCGTTCAGCGCCAGGAGTCTCTCTGCTCTCTCCTCGACTGAGAGAGTGAAGCGCTGGATGAGTGCAGCCTTCAACGTGTCGTATTTGTCGCTGGCTGGTGGCTGCTCCAGTAGGCTCTCCACTTGCCGAGCCGTGCGGTTATCGAGCTTTGCAACCACATGGTAGAACTTCGTGTCATCTACCGTTATCCTCCGGAGGGCGAACTGTGCCTCAACCAAGTGGAACCAGGAGCGCGGGTTGTCCTGCCAAAAGTCCGGTAGCTGGACCGTAGCGGCATACGCTTGGCTGGGGGCTCCCGATGAGTTTGGCCCCAGGAAATTCTCTTCTTGTTGCATGCTACGTCTTAGGTCACCAGTGTGGAAGATGTGAAAATGACGAGGCAGTGTTCTTTCTCAGAGTCAGCTTCATTCACATCTCCATCATTTCAAAGCAGAAGAAAAAAAAGAGAATCAAACAGTCAACTCTCGTCCTTAAATATCAGGGACTTCACACCTCATAGATCACATGTCACACAGACCACCTTGCATAATAAAGACAGTCACAATGCATTTCACCACCTTGCATAATAAAGACAGTCACAATGCATTTCACTCCATTATATCACTTCCACTGTCTCTCATGCATCCTTTAATCGACCCCCCACAGTCTCCAGCCTTGCATAACAAGGCTAAGATTCCTGCCTTTGTTCTGGCCTAAAATGTGAGTCACAGAACTGGTCCAACAGGTCCATTGAGTGTTCACCACAACACAAAAAATAAATACATAGCGCAATAAAAAAAGAAAAAAAAATAATCCATAAACCCAAACTTATATTTACAAAATTCACAGTCCTGTTTTGGTCCTTTCCAGGTGATTAGTGGAGCCACCTTTAGCAGTTCATAGGGTTCGGGCTTCGGCTCGCCATCCAGATCTGGAGATCCACGCTCTGGTCAAACCAGTCCAAAGGGGAAAAAAAAAGAAAAAAAGAAAAGAACCTGACCATGCCAAGTGGCTCGTGCTTCAATGGAGTTCCCGCGCTCAACGGCGTTGACAACCTTTGGATCCCAATCAATTTCAAGGGTTTTATCCAGGCAAAGGCTGCTACCAGCACGCTAGCGTCGCCATATCACCAAGGACCGTCTCTCTCAAGAAGAATGGCATGATCGATAGTGTCAAAGGCTACATTGAGATCTAAAAGAACAAGAACAGAGACAAATCCATTATCAGATGCAATCAGGAGGTCATTAGTGACCTTCACTAAAGCAGTTTCAGTGCTGTGATTAGCTCTGAACCCAGATTGAAACACCTCAAACAAACCAGCTCCCTGCAAATGGTCAGTTAGTTGCACAGCAACGACTCTTTCCAAGATTTTTGAAATGAAAGGCAAATTAGAGATTGGTCGATAATTGGCCAAAAGTCCTGGATCGAGAGTCGATTTTTTGAGTAAAGGTTTAATTACAGCAGTTTTAAAAGCCAGTGGTACATAACCCAGAGTTAAAGAAGAATTAATTATAAGAAGAATACGCCTACCAATAATTGGGGAGATAATTTTAAATAACCTGGTAGGAATAGGGTCCAAAAGGCAAGATGAAGACTTAGATGAGGAAATTATTTTATCCAACTCTAAGAGGTCGATTGGAGTAAACTTATCTAAGCAGATATCAATTGAGGGAGCTGTAGAAGTTAATGTACTTGAGTTTACGGTAGGAAGAATCTGACTGATTTCATCTCTAATAGATAAAATTTTAAGATTGAAAAAGTTCAGAAAGTCCTGACTAGAAAACTCAGGGGGGATGCGAGGATTGATCGAGTCCTGGCTCTTTGTAAGCCTGGCTATAGTGTTGAAGAGAAACCTGGGGTTATTCATGTTCGCTTCTATTAATGCAGAATAATAGCTTGTTCTAGCTTTTCTAAGAGATTTTTTATAGATTAGGAAATTATTTCTCCATGCTAAGTAGAATTCATCTGAATTAGTTGAACGCCATTTCCTTTCCAATTGACGAGTTTTCTGTTTTAAGTCACGAGTTTCTGAATTAAACCAAGGGGTTAGAAATCTCTGGTTAGACTTTTTCTTTTTTAAAGGGGCTACCAAATCTAGAGTCCGATGCAGAGAGGCTGTAACACTATCAACCATGCTATCAATCACGAATGGAGCAGACTCTCCATCTATTATTTCTGTTGTTTCTGTTGTGTTGACCCATGATATAGAGGGGACAATCTGCAAAAACTTGGCAACAACATCATCAGAAAGACATCTGCTGTAGTAGTATTTTTCTTTAGGAAACAAGTGATCAGAGATAATGAAATCAAAAATTAACAGACAATGGTCAGACAGTACAGGATTATGAGGGGACACTACCAAATTTCTGATATCTATACCATAAGTCAGAATAAGGTCCAATGTATGGTGGAAATGATGGGTAGAATTTTTTAACTTTCTGGGAAAACCCCATTGAGTCTAAAATTGAATTGAATGCCTTAAGACAATCACTCTCTACATCAACATGTATATTAAAGTCCCCTACAATAATTATTCTATCGGATTTCAGCACTAAATCAGCTAAAAATTCGGCAAATTTGGATAGAAACTCTGAATAGGCTGAGGGAGGATGATAAACTATGGCAAAGAAAATTGGATTCAAGCCAAGATTGCCAACAAACCCCACTCTGAGGACCAAACCTTCAAAGGAATTAAAACATAATTTTTGCTTAACATTAACTAGTAATTTAGAATGGAAAATTGCCACCACTCCACCACCACCACCAGAACCTCTGGGGTTATGACAGTTTAAATACCCAGAGGGAGTTGATTCATTCAGACCAACAAAATCATCTTGCCCAAGCCAGGTCTCTGTAAGGGATAATAGATCAATCTGGTGATCGATTAATAGATCATGAACCAGAAGAGACTTAGAAGTTAGAGACCTAATATTTAATAGACCACATTTAATATTTAAGTTTTGGGGAGGAACAGAGGCCGATTTATTAATAATAGGGACTTGAGGTTGGATTTAGAATTTTACCAACATTTTGTTTAAACAATTTGGGATGTTTATGAATTCTATTTTTATTAACTTTTTTATTAACTTTGGAGGAAGCAGAAAAAGGTTCTCTAAGGGTAAAGACGGGCAAAGTTGAATGGTGGTGGATGAGGAGGAGCTGCAGAAGTGCGTATGTTTTTCAAGTTATGTTGTATTTGTCCTGGGTTACAATATTTAGGGCAACGGGAGAAAGATACAATCTCTGTAGGATTATAAATCAAAGGCTGATCCAAACGGTAAAGACCACCTGAATTAATGGGATCGAAACAAGAAGTGGGAACAGAACCAGAAAAGGGCAGTTTGGCAAACCCAGAAGCTTCAGAGCGAGTAAACACACCAAGTCCCAGTCACTGTACTAAAAAACACCGAATAGAATAGAATAGATTGTCTCTTAAAACACGTGCACCAAGTCTATTTGGGTGGATGTCATCAGGCCTCAAAAGTGAAGGGCGGTTCCAGAATAAGTTAAAATTGTCAACAAAACCAATGTTAAAAATAGGACAAGTAAAACACAGCCAAGTATTAAGCACAGTGAGACCCAAGGAGTCCAAACACAATGCTTTCAGTGCACAAAGACGTGTGGCACATTAAGATAATAACCCCCTCTCATCCCCTCTCGACTCCTGTGTCTCCCGACTCCCTCAGGGGCGGATAGTCCTCTGTTATGTCTGAAACCCCCCGGAGCAACTTCCTCCTTCAGTCCTTTTGTTTCATCTTCCCCCAGCTTCCGACCGTTGGTGGAGAACCCCCACACAGTGCCACCACACAGCCCCCCCCCCCCTCCCGAACACCCAGAAAGAGCACGAACCCCATCTTCCTTTGGGTTTGAGCCTGTGCCCATAGCGGCTGTAGCGGGGGATCGCTGGTCCGGTCGAAGCACCCTGCTGGTGAGGTGTGGAGGCCAGCACATCAGTCTGTGGAGGGAAAAAGGGTGGGGGAGAAAACATGTTAGCTTCATGAGCGCAGGTCCCTAACGAAGGAACACCAACTTGCGAAGCCACCAACGGTGGGCGTCCGCACCGGGGAGCTTGGGCCAACACCACCTGCTCGTCTGCCAACACAAAAGCGGGCTTCAGCCTGTCAATGCAGACGGTCTCCCTACGCCCCCCCAAGTCAAACACAAAATGCTTTGCCACAGTTTCCAGCACCTGAACGGTCCATCGTACGGTGGGCGCAGTGGGGTCCAGTGTGCATCGTGCCTGACAAAAACAAAACTGGCGTTCTGTAAGCTTTTCGGGACAAAGGTGCGGGGAAAACAATGGCGGGCAGGGCCCGGCACTTTAACAGCCTCCGGATAGTGTGCAAAAATTGAGCGGGCAGATCGGACACGGATACAGGGTTTTCTGGTAAAAACTCCCAGGGATTAACAGCGGCTGAGAAAAAATGAGTTCTGCCTTGGTGGCTGCTAGATCCTAATTAAGTGCGGTGCACAACCCTAAAACAACCCAGGGTAGGTGGTCGACCCAGTTTGCATCCGTGAGTGAAGCTCTGAGCGCTGCCTTAAGCGACCTATTAAAACGGTTGCTAACCCGTTAGCCTGGGGGTTGTACGTGGTAGTGCTGTGGATTTTGACCCCCAGGCTCTGGGCCATCATGGACCAGAGTTCTGAAATGAATTGCGGACCCCTGTCGGAAGTGATGTCCGACAGGGATCCGAACCGTGCAACCCAAGCTGACAAAAAAATGCAAGCCACTTCTGCGGATGTGGTGGAAGCCAGCGGGACCACTTCAGGCCAGCGCGTGGTGCGGTCCACGATTGTCAAAAGGTGCATGAAACCTTGCGACTGCGGGAGGGGTCCCACCAAATCCACATGGATGCGGTCCAACCTCCTGGCTGGGATTTGGAATGCCTCGGGGGGGGGGGGGGGCTCTGGTGTGCTTGTGCACTTTGGCCTGCTGGCACACAACGCATGCTGCAGCCCACTCTTTCACGTCCTTACGCAAGCATGACCAGACAAACTTGGCTCCCACCAGTTTAACCAAAGCGTGCACGCTGGGATGCAAATGAGTGTGGACCGACTCAAAAATGTGGTTGTGCCAAGAGCTCGGAGCCACCGGGCGCAGGCAACCGGTGGAGACGTTGCAAAGCAAGGGAGTGTACCCTTCCTGCACCACCCTGTTCTCCAGCTTTAACCCAGTAGGCGCAGACTGGAGGGCGCAACTGTCCGCGTACCCGGCTTGCTCCGTGGCCATAGCAGGGAAATTTATTCCCATGTAGACCGGGGAGACTAACGCGGAACAGGCAATTGACCACGACGTTTAGCTTACCAGCAACGTGTTGAATGTTGGTCGTGAACTCCGAGATCGCGGCCAAATGCCTTTGCTGCCAGGCCAACCATGGTTCCGAGACCTTGGACATTGCATACGTTAGCGGTTTATGATCCACGAATGTGGTGAACTCGCGCCCTTCTAGCCAAAACTGGAAATGGTGTGTCAACAGGTGGAGAGCCAACAATTCTCTGTTGAACATGCTGTATTTGTGTTCATTGTTGCTCAAAGTATGACTAAAAAAATGCAAGCAGCTACCACAAACCACAGACGTACTGCTCCACCACTGCCCCTATGGCAACGTCGGACACGTTCGTGGTGAGCCCTATCCGCACTGACAGGTCAGGGTAGGCTAGAAAAGTGGCATCAGCGAGCGCTGTTTTGGCATCTGCAAAAGCCTGGGCTTGCTCGGGGGTAGGGTCAATGTTTTCTGCGGGCTTCTTTTTCTTAAGCACGGCGTACAACGGCTGCATCAGCTGGGCTGCCCAGGCAAGGAAACAGTTATAAATGTTGACCATTCCCAAAAACTCCTGTAGGGCCCTCACGGTCTGCGGATGCAGAAAGTCCAACACGGCGCGCACCTTATCCGGTAGCGGAGTTGCGCCCTCCGGCAAAATGCAGTGTCCCAAAAAATCAATCACTGGCACACCGAACTGGCACTTTACCGGGTTAACTATAAGTCTGTGCGCTTCCAACCTCTGGAAAACCATCTTGAGCTGGGTGAGGTGCTCCTCCTCAGACGCGCTATCCACCAGAATGTCGTCTAAGTAGACAAAAACGACGGACAAGTCACGAAGCACTGCGTCCATCATTCTCTGGAAAGTCTACACTGCGCCTATTAATCCAAACGGCATGCGTAAAAACTCGAAAAGGCCAAATGGAGTTATTACCACTTTTTTGGGAACGTCTTCTGCCTACACCGCGACCTGGTGGTCACCACGGACAAGATCCACTTTCGAAAAAAACATGCATCCCGGCCAGGTGCATGGAAAAATCCTGGATGTGTGGGATGGGATACCAAATGATTTCTGTAGTGTAGTTCAAGTGCCGGAAATCACCACGGGGTCACCACAACCAGTCGGCCTTAGGCACCATGTGTAGCGGGGATGCCCACGGGCTGTTGGAGCGCTTGATGAGGCCCAGCTTCTCCAAGTCTGCAAACTCTCACGCGCACTGGCCATTTTAGCCGTGTTCATGTGCTGAGGTTGTGCGAACACCGGCGGGCCTTTTGTGGTTATGAAATATTCAACCCCGTCTTTAGTTACCGTAGCCAAAAAAGTTGGGTCCTTAAGTGCTGGGAACTGTGCAAGCAAATGCTGGTACTTACCCCCTGGAGCTATAACGTTAGCCAGTGTTGTTGACCCAGCTCCCCGAGCTGTGCAGGGCAGGGAGGTGAAAGAAACAGCGTCCACTAACCATCTGTTGGTAACATTGACTAACAACCCATCAGCACATAAAAAATCAGCACCTAAAATGGGGGCAGAACATACAGCTACCACAAAGTCCCACTGAAAATTGCGTCCGTGTAAGCATATCGTCACCGTCCGTTCACCAAATGTCCTGATGGTAGACCTGTTGGCAGCTGTAAGCTTGGGACCGCTACCTTCTGCCAACCTGTCTGCACTGACCGGCAGGATAAGGCTGTTGTGGGAGCTAGAGTCCACAAAGAAGCATCTCCGCGATTGTGTGTGAGTGATAAAAAGCAGTTTGTTCCTGTCGCCAGTGGTCGCAGCTGCTACTGACTGCTGGCTGTGCCTTTCCCGGCTTTTGGAATTGGAATGGCGGCAGGCAGCGTTGGGCATTCGAGCTGAAATGGCAATGATAGAAACAGATCGCCCTGTTCCTGCTTCTCTTGACATCCGTTCCGGCTACCACCTCGCAGGATCCCTCGTGGATACTGGTGCCGCTGCATTCACGCTAAGAGCTCTGGTTGCTAAAATGATGCGGTCTGCTTCTGGCGCCAGGGTGCAGTAGTCTCTGGTAACCAGCAGTGGTGAGTTGGCCAGGATCATCTTCGCTGTAGCAGGTAGGTTCCTGAGAAACAGGTGGGCAAACATGAAAGATTTGTTGTTCTTCCCCCTCAGCGCCAGTATGTTCTCCATAAGGTCCATGGCTGATCTGTCACCTAACTCTGAACATGTTAGGAGTCTCTCTGCCCTCTCACTGTCAGACAGGGTATAACGCTGGAGTAGCATCCTCTTGAGCGCTTCATATTTCCCTTGGGCCGGTGGCTCCTGGAGCAGGCTCGTTACCTGATGTGTGGCACGCACATCCAGCGCAGTGACCACATGGTAATATTTTGTGTCGTCCCTTGTGATCCTGAAGAGTGCGAACTGGGCTTCTATATGCAAGAACCACGTGGTCGGGTTGTGAAGCCAGAAGTCTGGGAGCTTGACCGTGACAGTGCACACGGCGCTGGTGTTCTCCCTCTGGGTAGTCACCGGGACAGAGCTTGGCTTGCTCTCCATGGCACGTCTTGGGGTCATCAATGTGGAAGAAGAAAGCAGATGAGACAGTGAGCTGGACGACACATGAACTTTATTCTTCTTCCAACATCAGGTACAGTAAAACTCTAACTGGGTCCCTGGGCGCCTTCTTTTAATAACCTTTTTTTCCATCCCATGAGACCCAGGAAGCCAAAAACAATATATTCAGTGCACAACGACATGCGTGGCACATTAACATTATATAACGCCAGTCCCGCTTCTCACTCCCTCTCTTCCTCCAGCAGCTCTGACGTCTCCTGAACTCCCCAGGGGGCAAATAGTCCATTGTGTTACGTCTGAGACCCCCCCCCCCCCCCCCCGTAACACTACCTCCTTCAGTCCTTTGTTTCATCTTCCCCCTAGCTCCTGACTCTGTGTGGAGAACCCCCCACACAGTGCCATCACAATATAGAATATCACTGCAGTAAATGGGAAAAAAGCATCTGTTTTAAAATTTGGAATTCTTCCCACAACTTTTAGTGCAAAGAACACTCTAAAAACATCACAACTTTTATCGCAACTTTTTAAAAAAGCTCCTGGGAATTCAGGCTTTTTGGCCCACAGCAATCATAAAAACATCCTGCGAAATCCTGGAGGGACTGATTAATACATTAAGCCAAACATACAGCACATCAGAAAAAATATAATATCACCTAACATGAGCTTAAATAATCAGATGCTGTTTTCTGGATTATTGATGTTTTCACATTCAAACTGCAGCAGAATTCAAGCAAAAAACTTACTTTGAACTGTTTCTCACTTTGTTCTGCTTCTGCCTGAGCCGAGAAAAAAAAGAAAAAGAAGCCAAGATGAGCCACGTGCATTTGTTCGACACATAAAAATGGCAAACAGATCTGTGAGACTACAGTAAAAGGACCCCACTCCGCCTCATAATCCAGCAACCAGCGATATCAGGATGGCCGCACTAACTGAGCTACTCGAGA
The DNA here is from genome assembly GCA_020510985.1 of Pholidichthys leucotaenia. Classification (NCBI taxonomy): domain Eukaryota; kingdom Metazoa; phylum Chordata; class Actinopteri; order Cichliformes; family Pholidichthyidae; genus Pholidichthys; species Pholidichthys leucotaenia. The sequence goes on from CM035844.1 coordinate 275,143,367, forward strand.
CTCACAAGCTGGCTGAGCCACACGCTGAATGCTGGATTATGTTAGGGCCACAAGGATACTCTTCATGTATCCTCCATTTTCGAGGTTTTGAAGGCTGCATTTGTCGGCTGCATGTGAAGGAACCCATGGAATGGGACAGCCTTGGACGCAGTACAGTGACGTACCTGTCCTAGAAATGTGCTCTTGGAGGATGCAGAACCTGAACTGAGACACAGCCTCAGAGCTACATCCAACCGACAAATTGCCAACGATAAACACCCGGGCATATTTTACGTCACCAATCTTATCTCGAATGAGCTTTGTGAGTTTTTGTGAGGATCCATCTTTTTTACCCCTCCTTCCTCAAACCACACAACATTGAGGGAGACATCCTTAGACTTCTTTCTCGTTTCAGCTCTCTCACTCTCTGTCCCTCCAGAATGGTATCAGGACACTCCGTACCCTTGCCATTCCATCCCAAGTCACTCCGTACCCAAATTGCAATGTACCTTAGCCACTCCGTACCCACTTCTGTGCCAAACGTGAACGGGTGAATTTACAACTTCTGCAGCAGTGTTCAACTTACTGTGGAAATCCCCCAAAAAACATCATGCTTGTTTGGAACCAAACTGTTGTTGAAGAAAAGAAAGTTAGAGTAACTGGAGTGAAAGTATCAACATTGAAGAGTAAACTAGTTTGAAAAGGTAGAAGAACCAGATGTTGTTGTTTACCCATGGATTACTCCTCCCACAGACGTGCTAGCAAGCTAGCAATGTAAATGCCCATCTTGTGAAGTTTTAGAGGTAAAGACAACTTTTACAGGTGAGCCCCCTGTTGGTTAATGTAAACCTAAGCACGATGTTATTTTGGGGATTTCCACAGCAGGTTGAACACTGCTGCAGAAGTTATAAATTCACCTGTTCCCATTTGGTGTGAAGGCACCAGGCACGCAGGTACGGAAGTGGGTACAGAGTTGCTAGGGTACATTGCGATTTGGGTATGGAGTGACTTGGGACGAAGTGGCAAGGGTACAGAGTGTCCAGTAACCTCCAGAACTACTCCCCTGCTTTTTCCTTTTCCTCTCACTAGCCCTCCGTTTCCCTACCTCCTGCCACTCATTCCCGTCCGTGTCACCAACTTCTCTCTCACTACAGTTTATACTGTCATACTCCTTCCTTTCCTCCATGACACCCCAGTCAAGGGAAACCAGAGCCGTTTTACCGGGCTGATACAGGCCGTCAGCCAACTCTATCACTCCACTCAACCAAGACTCACTTATGTCAAACAATACCCAGTACGAACTCCAAATTCAAAGCCAATAAACCCGAACAAACAAGTCAAATTTATCAATAGCGCAATGTGCACTGGACAGCAGCTGATCAAACTTCCTGCAGTCACCAGGTAACTCCTCCACACAGCGGACCCACTGCCTTCTTCTTCTTCTTTTTGGTTTAACGGCAGATGGCATCCAGCTTATGGTGCACTACCTTCACCTTCTGCTCAGGAGTGTGGATCAAAGTATGCAGTACCTCTGAAGCTGAAAAAAACAAAAACCTTCCAGACAACTAAATTCTCCTTAAAACCCCAATTTCCCTTAAATATTTTAACACAGCCTTCTCCTGTGCCCATTTCCTTTTACGTAAAAACCCTCTTAATATAAAGTCATTCATTCCCTCTTTCCTCAGCGACTCCCTCAACACCTCATTCTGTGCCTCATAACTCCTACAATTTAACAGCACATGTTCCACTGTTTCATCCTCCTGACATCTCTCAGATAGACTGACTCATGCTTACCTATTATGTTAAGCGTTTTATTTAATGAGTAGTGTCCCATTCTCAGTCTAGTGAGTATTCTGTGTTCAGAGTTCTTATCAATGTTATTAATGTCTGTTTTAGTTTTTAGCAATGCTTGGTTTTAGTTTTTTAATCAATGTTTGGTTTTAGTTTTTTTTTATCAATGCTTACTTGTAGCTTTAGCAAATGTCTGCTTTTATTAATGCTAACACCAGCCTGCCTAGGGACTACAGGTGGAAATTAGCACTAGTGCTATAACCTGGTACAATGCATCTTTCCTCTTTAAGGTCAATGTATATTGTGCATGTCCCTGCATAAATAAATAAATTAAAAAAAAAAAGTATCATCTCCTCTCTCCTGTTTCCACTTCTCAACTGGTTCACTTTCACACTCTTTTGGGTTGTGTGATACTGTCTACCCTTTTCCTCTACATCCCAACCTACTTGCCATATTTGATGAATTTTCTCCCAAATTATATATTTTGTCTTGTATTTACCAATGCTAGTCTGTTTGTCTGTGGTCTTCTTTTTTAGTGCATTCGTTGCCAACTCATCAGCCTTTTCATTCCCCTTTATACCAACATGAGCTGGAACCCATACAAATTTCACCTACACTCCATTATCTGTAACTCTTCTAATAGACTGTAATACCTCAAACAAAATATCTTGGCGACTTTTTGACTGAAAAGATTTTATGCTTGATAACACTGATAAAGAATCTGAACAAATTACTACCCTACCTGGTTTTTCCTTTTCAACCCATAATAAAGCTTCCCACACAGCCATCATCTCCACCATATACACCGCTTAGCATGTTGGAAGCTCTTTTACAGATTTTTATTTCCCTAGATGGAATCACTACTCCAAATCCAACCAATCCACTATCAGAATCTTTAGCCCCATCTGTATAAATAAGTAAGAAATTACTGTACTTTTCTTCCACCAAACAGTAAAAAGGACTCACTAAATCAGTCTCCCCTCTCTTTCTAAGATGTAACAAGTGAAAATCAATATCTGGTGAAACAAGTTTCCACAGAGCAACTGTAGGAATTACCACTGTAGCACTGTCAGGAAATTGTACATACGTGTTATCATCTTTTGTAGAAGCAAGTCCTGCTGGGAAAGCACTGATACAGAGAGCCCCCTGCAGAGCGAGAAGGGAAGCAGGTTGCTTTGTTCTTTGAAGAAAGTCAATGCACGTAGTTCCGGTTTAACGAACTCTGATAATGATGTTCCAGACCTGTTTCACTCCTTTCTGTCTGTGATGTATTCAGCTGAAACCGTTTGTGTATTGCAACTGCCTATCACATATAAGCCTGCTCGCTGAAGGCAGCCTTTAGTACTGACCTCCTGTCACCAGAGGTTTGTACTCCTTGTATACAATTTATACAAGTAAAGCTCTTAAAAGAATATTCTTGTGTCTCGAATCTTTATTGAGGTAACAAACTAATATACGATCACATTCTGAGTGTTTTCAGAGATTCCTGACATACGTGGTGCTGTGACCCGGATGACCAACACCTAGATGGGCCAGGAGAGACGTCTTCCCCGGTTTGAAAATCCATGTATGGTCTGACCAATGGTCAGTTTTGGAAACCTGCCTTCAGGGAACGCCGGGGAGGAAACTGGCATCCTGGCTCTGTCTAGTGACGGTCATCCTCGCTAGTAGGGTCATACAGTAAGTGACGTCTTTTTATTATTAAAGAGAAAAGGATATAGTATATACTATATATGCATTAGAAGACCCTCCCAATCCAGCTTTGAGTGAGTAATGTAAAATAGGATGTATTCTTAAATATGTTACAAGACCCTCCTAATCCAACCACGAGTGACTAACGCGATAAGGGAGTGAAGCGCACGGAAGTGGTCCGGGACCACGAGTAGTTGCAACGAGGTAAAAAGTTTTGTTTGGGTTAAAGTCCCGTTTGTGGAAGGGACAGGGATAGAGGGAAAAAAAAAAAGTCCCGATTGTGTTGTTTTCCGGCCGAAGAGTCAGGTTTCAAAAAGTAAAAGGTGCTGTGTATTGACTGATAGGTCAAGCTTTAGCTAGTAATGGTAATATAAGGCGGCGTCCTATATTTTTCCTATCTGATCATACCAGATAATGATCCTGTAAGAAATTACAGGAGTCCTAATACAGGTTGCGTGAGCATCTAGTTCCATCGACAGGTAAGCGCATTCTAAAAGCGTGAGCATCTAGTTCCATCGACAGGTGAGAGCATTCTAAAGGTGTAAGATCTAGTTCCATCAACAAGTGAGCGCATTTCAAAAGAGTAATAGTGTTGTGGTGGGCGTACCGTAACGTCCCTGACTAACAAAAAAAAAAAAAAAAAAAGGGTAACTGTACACAAAAAACAAATAAAGCAAAAAATAAGCAAAAGAAAAAAGAGGAAGCTGCGCGCCGAACGGTAAAAATTACAATAACCGGTTAAAAGAAAAAGATCAGATAAAGGATCCTGAAAAGTATTTAAACAAATGGGGAAAAAGATTATTCCTTTAAACCCACACTGGATGTGGATGAATGCACAGTCTTGGCGTCGACGGAAGAACTTACAACAAAAAAAGATAAATATCAAAACCAATCGAGCATTGAACCATTATTAAATGAAAAAGATAATCCTCCCCCAGCTTATCAATGCCGCGATCCTAAGGAGGGTCCATACAGCAAATTATTAAAAGAAGCCCAAGAGGTTGGGAAAAGGAGGAAGTAAATAAAATCATAATAATTAGACCATAATATTTAAAGACGGTCAGATTAAATGGCAACAGAACCGGATAACATTAAAATGGACAATGAGAAACAGTTATTTTATCTATTCTTTGTGTGTGAGCCTTAGATAGAGGCAGCGGCAGTGTAGAGAGAATGGAAGGAGCTGCTTCAACCTTGTGGAAATAATAATTCTCTGTTTGTGTGTGTGTGTGTGTGTGTGTGTGCGGTTGATCTGTGTGAAAAAAGTGGTCTAAATATGGGTACTTTTACAAGGTTTTGGGTTTTTATTTTTTCAATTTAACTCTGTGGGGATTTAATTAATGTTGCGTACGTGATAAACTGTTTAATATTTAAAAAAAACAATTTTGACGCATTACTGACCTTTTTCTTTGACTGAAACATGACCTGCCAGAGACTATGGATTATCAGACAAAGGTCCCAGTCTTAGATCAAAAGAAAGGAAGGGAGAGATTTGCCAGATGGGTCAAACAAATGCAGGACAGAGGAATGTTTGCAGGATGTGAAAACAGACCCTCCCCCAACCAGGGGGACCTGGCTATGTTTATGGGACTCCACCACACCAAGATACAGATGACTCTGTTAACTTTAATTTTCAGAGCAACCAGCAGATGTCTTATTTTAATACATTCCTTGAAAGGCAGATGTTCAGACCCAGAGGCATTATTTAATTCCAAAACAAATTCATAAGGTCAGTAATGGAAAGGCACCCAATGCCAGGGTAGAAATCAAGAGATGAGTTTGGTCACAAAACAGAATTTTGAATTGAGCCATGTTGGTTTGGTATAAAGCTGACTTTCCAGAATGAAACCGATCACTTTTATGTTCAGGATCTTGCATGGAGCATTAGCTGTGGACAGTAGCCAGTAGTATGAACGACGGGACAGTGAATCATGAATAAGACAAGCAGGTGGTAACAGAATGTTGAAGGCTAAAGAGAACGGAGACCAGATGGACGAAGGAAGTTTTAATACTGAAAGAGATTATAGATGTGAGATGTTTCATCAGCTAGTCCAGGGAAAGGTGAAGTCTTGTACACAGATGGATAGTGGATGGAAACGAATTGAGTGAGTGTTTGTGATGGAAAAAGTACGTAGGGGAAGAACAGTGGATTTAGCAAGTGTAGAAAATATTTCTGATGTTGAGATGGAAATGGAAAACAACCTCCGGCGATGCGCACAGTGAAGTTATGGTCTGAGGAGGCAATGGACACTCTAAAGGGCTGTTTTGAAGCCACCGCCTGGAAGCAGCTCTGCAATCCACATGGTGAGGAAATCGATGGCCTCACTCACACCTTCACGGGCTACCTCAGCTTCTGTGTGGACAAATCCGTTCCCACCAAGACCATACAGTGTTGCTCAAACAACAAACCCTGGATCAACCCTGAGATAAAAACACTTCTGAGAGAGAAGAAGAGGATCTTCAGGTCGGGGAATAGGGAGATGCTGAAGTCTGTACAGAGGGAGCTGAGGAGAAAGATCAGAAAAGGCAAGGACAGCTTCAGGAAGAAGATGGAGGACAAGCTGCAACAGAGCGACATCAGCGGGGTCTGGAGAAACCTCAAAACCATCTCTGGGCTCCAGAATACCTCCCCCCAGGCCACGGGGGGCAGGGAGTGGGCGAACAACCTGAATTTGTTTTTCAATAGGTTTGACCAACCGCCCTCCCCCCTGACTGCACAACAACCACTGCTGCCTCTAAAGACATCAAGTCCTGCTGCCTACTCCCCACTCCACCAACACCCCCCCACTCCCAACACACAGCCCCCCATCCTGACCCTGACCAGGACCCAGGTGAGGACGGAGCTGAGGAAGATCAAGGCGAGGAAGGCGTCGGGACCGGATGGCATCAGCGCAAAGCTCCTCAAGTCCTGTGCAGACCAGCTGTGTGGGATTGTGACGTACATCTTCAACCTGAGCCTGAAGCTGGGGAGGGTACCACAGCTGTGGAAAACATCTTGTGTGGTACCTGTACCAAAAACTTCCCACCTCAAAGACCTGAACAGCTACAGACCAGTGGCCTTGATGTCCCACTTGATGAAAACCCTGGAGAGACTGCTCCTTGCTCATCTTCGCCCCCTGGTGGAACCAGCGATGGATCCACTCCAGTTTGCCTACCAGCATGGCATTGGGGTGGAGGATGCGGTGATCTTCCTCCTTCACCGTTCTCTGTCCCACCTGGAGAAGCCCGGGAATGTGGTGAGGATCATGTTCTTTGACTTCTCCAGTGCTTTCAACACCATCCCATCACCATCATCACCATCATCCAACCGATGATCCTGAAGGACAAGCTGCTGCGCGCAGGGGTGGACCAGCACCTGTCATCATGGATCCTGGACTACCTCACGAACCGGCCTCAGTTTGTGAGAACCTGGGACTGTGTGTCTGACACGATCATCAGTAGCACGGGGGCCCCCCAGGGAATGGTGTTGGCTCCCTTCCTGTTCACTCTTTATACTGCGGACTTCTCACACAACACAACACACTGCCATCTACAGAAGTTCTCTGATGACTCTGCGATCGTTGGCCTCATCTCCAATGGAGATGAAGCTGAGTACAGAGGGCTTATCCAGGACTTCGTGGACTGGTGCCATCGGAACTGCCTCCAGATCAACGCGAGGAAAACTAAGGAGCTGGTGGTGGACTGCCGCAGGCAAGGACAACCCCTCACAGCACCAGTAAATATACAGGGAACAGACATTGAGATGGTGACATCCTACAAGTACCTGGGTGTTCATCTGAACAATAAACTAGACTGGTCACACAATACTGACACACTCTACAAGAAGGGACAGTGCAGGCTGTTCCTACTGAGGAGACTCAGGTCTTTTGGTGTACAAGGGGCGCTGCTGAAGACATTCTATGACACGGTGGTGGCATCAGCCATCACTTTTGGAGTGGTCTGCTGGGGCAGTGGCATTACAGCAGCCGATAGGAAGAGACTGAACAAACTGATCAAGAAAGCTAGCTCTGTCCTGGGGCAGCGCCTTGATCCGGTGGAGGAGATAGGAGAGAGAAGGACGGTGGCTAAACTGTCATCTCTGCTGGAGTCCGAGTTCCACCCTATGCAGGACATACTGAATGCACTGAGGAGCTCATTTAGCAGCAGACTACATCATCCCAGGTGCACAACCGAGAGGTTTTGCAGGTCCTTCCTACCAATGGCTGTCAGACTGTACAACCTAAGCAGGGCTGTTCGCAGAGATAGCAAAAAGTCGTAACAAACTAATAGTTTTTTGAATGCAAAAGATGCAATAGACTTACACAATGGTCCCCTCCGGCATACAACTAGGAAAATACTGGTCGCTATGGAGGGTGAGAATATGTATGGGCACATAATCATACCATGTAGGATAACTAAGTAGACGGTTGTGCTGTTTCATCCCATCTAGCAACAATGCTCTGCACTGTGTGTGTTTATATATTTACATATTTATTCCATCTAGCTACAATGCTCCGCACTGGGTGTGTTTATATTTATATATCTATATATTTATTTCATCTAGCTACAATGCTCCGCACTGTGTGTTTATATATCTACATATTATTCCATCTAGCTACATTGCTCCGCACTGTGTGTGTTTATATATTTACATATTTATTCCACCTAGCTGCAATGCTTCGTACTGTGGGTGTTTATATATCTACATATTTATTCCATCTAGCTACAATGCTCTGCACTGTGTGTTTATATACTCATATATTTATTCCATCCAGCTACAATGCTCTGCACTGTGTGTCTGTGTGTGTGTATATACAGTGATCCCTCGCTACTTCGCGCTTCACCTTTCGCGCCCTCAGTGCATCGCGGATTTTTCAAAAATATTCATCAAAAATTCAGAATTGAGAAATAATGGGCGGGCGCTAGCAGAAGGCAGGGAGACTACATTAGACCATCAGGTGTCAACACGGACAGCCGCTCAACTCTCTGTTCGCTGTTCTCGTGTTGGCTCGGCTCGGAAATCTCGCAAGCTGATTGGCCGAGACGTTTCACCCTGCAAGCTGATTGGCCGAGACATTTCACCCACCTCCTCTCCCTGCCAAGCACCCATGAAGGGAAGGAAGACCGCATTCATTGCTTTTTATCGCTCGTGTTACTTAGTCTCGCCGCGTGGAACTTTTTGCTGTTCTCTTGTGCCATTTTGTGCGAAATTGTCTTCCTGTCGAGCCACTACGCCGCCTCCTGCAGCTTCAGCTCTATCGGAAGCTGCCCTCGATGATCCTGCGCCTCCAGCACCTCACGATGAGGCATCACCTGAGAAGCAGTAAAGCTCTCATTAACCTGTGCAGTAAATCATTTTCATCTTGAGTTACGTATCTTGTTATAAGAATAAAAGAGTTCTAAAAACATATTTATGTACACTTTGTTTACATCTACGTATGTATGTACACGTACACACACACACACGTATCATATGAGAGAGAGAGTGAGAGAATGAACGTACGTATTATTTATGGATGACGTCATTAGGGGTGACGCTACTTCGTGGTTTTTCACTTTTCGCGGTCGGTTCTGGAACCCATTAACCGCGATAAGTGAGGGATCACTGTATATATATATATATATATTTATAGTAATATGTACATATGTGTATTAGCTGCTCTTGCTTGCTTGCTTTTTTTCTTGCCTTCTGATTGTTGCTCTGAGTGTTGCTGTCCCTGTGCTGTTGCAATCCTGAAATTTCCCCATTGTGGGACTAATAAAGGCTTATCTTATCTTATCTTATCTTATCTTATCTTAAAAAGAAATGAAAGCAGAGTATGTGTAACCAAAGAAAAATAAAGATCCACGTAAGATTTGAAGCTGTAGCTTTAAAAACCAAACAAACAGAAAACCAACAATAAATAAATTAAATTTTTGCTTAAGAGTGTCAGGAAGAAGGCACAAATGCAGGCAGTCGTCTTAAATGTTTCCAAGTACTTAAAGCAGCAATGAGGCATTAGGTGTCCATTCTTTCAGTGCATTTCCTTAATTGTGAATATTAACATTTATTTAGTAATGAGCAAACACTCACAGCAAAGATTATAGCCTTACTATATACTCGGTTATTTAAAGTCAATCTAACACCCCAGTTATGTTCCTCCCCAACAGAGGGTATGCATTTGATGTTACTCACCACATAATGGTGTGACAACGTCATATTTCAGGAATATGACAGTAATGAGGAATGTGTTTTTCCTGATTCGGCGGTGGCCAAGCTGGGTCAGGGTAAACTACATTCACTCCATAATTTACCAAGGAATATATAAAATGAGGCATTCCTGGAAAAAATTTGAATCAAATTCTAATTAGGCAAAACGTCCACCTTTCCGTTGACTGAAAGAGTGTGACGCAACCTTTATTCATTTATTCAAATTCAACCCATCTGTGTTCAACTGGACAAACTGATCTTATTTATCAATGCTGAAGCATATCGAAAATGCACAGATGGTTATTTTGTTTTTCTTAAATGAAATTTGTAAACTAGTTCAAGAGATGTCACAAAAGAAGCTATGATTATTGAAATCTTATTTTTGAGGGAACTGGGTGGGCTACCCGCAAATTTCATCTAAAATTAAAAATGGTAGCACACTTCCCTTCAGCAAAAGAATCAAGCAAATACCCTGTAACTTTGCTGCATGTGCGTCTCCATGTATCAAAACAGGGGGTATCAAGGGAATTAATTAGCAAATAATTAGCAATACTCAGAAAAATAGGTAATACATAAAAATTATCAATAACTGATAATGACTTGTTTTATCCTTTCTAAAAGACTTTCTATATAAATTAAAAGATGATTATACCATTTTAAGAACAGAGCAGACATTTCTGGCAGACAATGATGAACCCAATGATCAAGGGTGAGGCACATTGTTTGGCTATGACTTAAAAGAAGACAGTGCAGCAGTCACGACATTGTGTACAAAAAGCACCGCTCTCATGGCTGCTGTACTGCCAGGTCATATCCTTGAAGGACTAGGAAGTCCACAGCTACTGCACGTTATCATGAAATATATCAGATGTTTTGAACCTTTTGATTGTGCCTTTGCTGACAAATTGTATGACAAAGATGTCATCACAGTGCAGACGGACAATTTGATTTTTAATGAGCAAGAAGCAGCTGCACTGTCGGTGAAATTGCCCGAAGATGTTACCTCCTTGCATGATATTAACACTCCGCCTCACATGTCCCTATGGGGACCAGACAATTACTTTTAGGCTGCTTGTGGACAAATGGTTGAGAAGGCAAATCATGTGACCGATTGGGTGAAAACTCCTAAGCAAAATGTGCAATACTCACAATCCACAGGACTATTTATGGCACCTTTACAAGTGGTCATGACCCTTTGGGTCACGATTCATCCATTTTCTCTGTGGTAGATTTGAGTAATGCATTTTTTACTATCCCTGTGCATGAAGAAATCCAGTTTTAGTTTGCATTTACGTTTGAGGGAAAAAGATACGCATACACCAGATTACCTCAAGGTTATTGTGAAAGTCCGACCATTTTCTCACAGGAAATGACTGCTCTAATGGCTAAATTTAGCCCACCAGCCGGTTCAAAAATTATGTTATATGTGGATGACATTTTGGTTGCCTCCCCCACTGAGGAACAATGTCGACAGGACTCTTTGGCCCTGCTGCACTTCCTGTGTGAACATGGACTAAAATGTGGCAAGAAAAAACTGCAGTTTTGTCAACCTGAGGTTAAATTCCTTGGCCATATGCTCATTGCCAATGGGAAAACATTAGAACCAGATAGAATAAAGACCATTCAAAACTTACCTTTGCCACAGACAAAAAAGGATTTGATGTCACTATTAGGTACCCTGAACTACTGCCGCCAGTGGTTGCCAAACTTCTCACAACACACGGCTCCACTGTACGCACTACTTCAGGGCCCACAAGGAAATTTGCATGCTAGTATGAGCAGAAAAACATGACTATGCCACCCCACACATACTTAAATGCCAACAAACTTTACTGCACTGCCGATGACAAAATTGTTCTCCCTCCCTCACTGTACCGCTGGATGGCACTGGTGACCCATGGCTCCTGCCATGTGCCAACAGGAGGGATGATTAAGATAGCTGAAAAACACTTCTTCTGTCCAGGAATTCTAAAAGAAGTGAAAAAGTTTGCAGTCAAAATAATGTCCAAGGTGCAATGAGAACTAGACAGAGGAGTTTTCCACTACCAAAAGCACCCTTTTCTCAATGGTGCATGGATTTTATAGAATTATCAAAAGTGGGTCAACTCCAATACTGCCTTGTTCTCATTGACACATTTACAAAATGGACAGAAATACATCCTGCTGCTAAGGCAGACGCAAAAGTTTTTCTGTAAGGTGTTGCAAAATAGTATATTCCCTACTTTTGGAATACCAGAGATCATTTATGCAGACAATGGAATGCACTTTACAGCTCAGATGGTTGAGGACTTAACCAAAGCTGTAGGGACAAAAATGAAATTCCACACAGCCTACCATCCACAGAGTGCTGGATTGGTAGAAAGGAAAAATGAGACAATCAAACAAATGCTGGCAAAAACCACGCATGGTAAGGCCATTACATGGCCTGAAGCTCTTAAGATAGTGAAACTAACAATTAATACCATCCCAGATAAGAAAACGGGACTGTGCTTTTCACCACCCTTATGTACTGCCGGGTCTGTCATTACTAATACCACACAAATATAAGACTCTTAGTGAACACCAAGGAATACATTGATTCTGTCGGAGCTCTCTCCACTCCACAGGAGGAAGTGATCAACCCACTGCAGCCTGGTGACTTTATCTTCGTGAAAAATCATCACCAGCAGCGTTGGGACTCAGTAAGGGTCGCTGAACGACCATCCTGGATCCACCTCTCACACGTGAACAGACTAAAATTGCCTGTAAGTGAACTAACCTGCTTCCCTGAGTAAGTCCAGTTACAAAGGGGGCGTGTCCTTTTAAGGACACGGCCATCTCAAACCTGGTGAAGACAGAGGCCCGGAGGGGTACTCTGTCAGGTGGAAGTAAAAATGAAGGCACTGCTACTTGTCGCTGGTGTGACAGTTGTATTTGCAGGAATAATATGGATCACTTCTCCCAACGCCAACAACCAAGAGGGAGACAACAGCCTATGGCAGCATTCCCCTCATATGGAGTGGCCTATTTGAGTCACAGAATGAATGATGTATTTTGGGCTTTGGAGGACCTCACTGAGAGAAGGGAGGTGTATGTGCTATTATTGGGGAACATTGTTGCACTTTCATCCCTGATTCATCTGATAATATCACAGTAATAATCGATTGGCTGAGAGGATTGCAACAACACTTGAATGGATTGAAGGATGTGCCACAAAATTGGGACCTGTCCTCTTGGTTCCTTTCTGGTCAATGATGGCAAGTTCTGTTGAAGTGGTTAACCCCAGTAACAGTTGCATTGATTCTATCTTGTGTACTATCCATGTGTGTCATTCCCTGTATAAGGTCCATGATAAGTAGAGCTCTTGCTCAACACACTTTCATGTTACAATCTGTTATGCTCCAAAGGGAAGTTCCTGTACAATATACTGCCTTGAGACAACGAAGTGATGGTGATTGTGATGACAGAACCACTGTTTAGATTTGGAAGTGATGCTCAACGATGACAATGTAGAAAATCATGAGAAGATACATTGTACTGATGTTTGCATGTGAGCAAAACAATGATAAGATGATAAACAGGAGGGAATTGTCAGGAAATTGTACATATGTGTTATCATCTTTTGTAGAAGCAAGTCCTGCTGGGAAAGCACTGATACAGGGAGCCCCCTGCAGAGCAGGAGGATACAGAGAGCCCCCTGCAGAGCGAGAAGGGGAGCAGGTTGTTTTGTTCTTTGAAGAAAGTCAATACACGTAGTTCCGGTTTAACGAACTCTGATAATGATGTGCCAGACCTGTTTCACTCCTTTCTGTCTGTGATGTATTCAGCTGAAACCGTTTGTGTATTGCAACTGCCTCTTGCATATAAGCCTGCTTGCTGAAGGCAGCCTTTAGTACTGACCTCCTGTCACCAGAGGTTCGTACTCCTTGTATACAATTTATACAAGTAAAGCTCTTAAAAGAATATTCTTGTGTCTCGAATCTTTATTGAGGTAACGAACTAATATACGATCACATTCTGAGTGTTTTCAGAGATTCCTGACAAGGACTCATCCTCACCTCATATTACTTAAATGTCCATAGGAATCCCTCTGTCTCCTAACATTCTCCCAACATTTTTGCAGTACTTTTTTATTGGGATGCCAATCACTATGCCATTTTAAATTAATCCAGTAGTTAGCCACAAGATGTTTCCTTCTTAACCCCAAAGGCATCTCTTTCATTTCAATTTGTATAGCAGCTGCTGAGGAAGTTTTAAAGGCCCCACTGCATACCTTCAAAGCTTTGGCCTGAACAATATCTAACTTCTTAAGAAGAGCTCCAGCTGCCGAATCATATATTATACAGCCATCATCCAATATTGACCTGATCAGAGCAACATACATAGTTTTTAAAGCTGAAAAACTAGCTCCCTATTCCCTACCTGTCAAACATCTCATCACATTAATCACTTTTTCACATTTTTCCTCAACTCTGCTTATGTGTTCTGCCCATGTGAGTCTAGAATCAAATAACACACCCAAAAATTTAAATACATTTATTTCTAGTTCTCTTCCATACATCCTTAATTTCATATCTTCACCAATCCTTTTCCTAGTAAAAAACACTGAGTCTTTTCAACAGAAAATTTACTACCCCAATCAAGGCCCCATTCTACAACCTCATTAACTGCTTCTGAGACTTTCCTTATTATATATTCTAAATTCCTTCCCCTTTTCCACAAGGCCTCATCATCAGCAAATAATGATCGGCCTATATCTACTGGAATTCTTGAAAACATGTCATTGATCATAATAATTCAATTCAACTTTATTTATATAGCACCATTTCACAACAACAGTCATCTCATAGCACTATCAACTGTAGGGGGGAACCCCCACAGTTGCAGAAAGACTCCAGCAATCAGGTGATCCCCTGTGAGCAAGCACTTGGCGACGGTGGTGAGGAAAAACTCCCTTTTAACAGGAAGAAACCTCCAGCAGAACCAGGCTCAGGGAGGGGCAGTCATCTGCTGCGACTGGCTGGGGGGTGAGGGGATAGAGAAGAAGAAAAGAACAGACATGTAGAGAGCAAACAGCACGATGGGGACTCAATCTATGGGAGAGAACAAACAAATGTTAATGACCAGCAAAAAAAAATATTTAATAGAGAGTGAGGAAAGGAGTGAGGCCCAGTGCATTACTGGAGGTCCCCCGGCTGACTAAACCTATTAGCAGCATAACTAAGGGAGGGTTCAGAAACACATGATCCCTCCCTAATTGTAGGCTATATCAAAAAGGTAGGTTTTAGCCCTATTCTTAAAAACAGAGATTGAGTCTGACTCCCGAATCCAGATTGGCAGCTGATTCCACAGGAGAGGAGCTTGATAACTGAAGGCTCTGCCTCCCACTGTACTTTTGGAGATTCTAGGTATTACAAGTAATCCTGCATTTTGGGAGCGTAGTGCTCTGTTAGGATAATACGGTAGTATCAGATCTTTTAAATAAAAAGGAGCCTGATTGTTTAGAGCTTTGTAAGTAAGAAGAAGGATTTTAAACTTAATTCTAAACTCTATGGGAAGCCAATGAAGGGAGGCCAGAACCGGAGAGATATGATCTCTCTTTCTAGTACCTGTTAAAACTCTTGCTGCAGCATTTTGGATCAGCTGAAGACTTTTTAAAGATGTTTTAGGACAGCCTGATAATAAAGAATTACAATAATCTAATCTCGAGCTAACAAAAGCGTGGATCAGCTTCTCAGCATCACTCTGAGACAAGATGCTCCTAATCTTGGCAATATTATGCAAATGATAGAAGGCAGTCTTAGAAACAAATTTAATATGTGAATGGAAGGACAAATTGAAGGACAAATCCTGATCAAAAATAATAATAGTAAACAGTAAAGGACTGATTACACTTCCTTGAGGTGTACCATTTCCTACCTCATATTGGCCTGATATGGCTGACCCAATCTGAACCTCAGTCTTTCTTCCAAAAAGAAAATCCTTCACCCAATTAAAAATCTTACCTCTAACACCCTTCATGTGTAACTTTATCAGCAACCCCTCCTTCCACATCATATCGTAGGCTTTTTCAATATCAAATAACATGGCAATTATTGATTCTTTATTTGCTTGAGCTTTCCTAATTTCAGTGTCCAGATTTACCACTGAGTCTATTGTGTTTCTTCCTTCCCTAAAGCCACTCTGATGTTTTGCTATCTTTCCTCTTTTTTCCAGATCATACTCCAGCCTCTCTATCATTCTTTCCACAGTTTTGCATAAACTAGAGGTCAATGCTATTGGTCTATAATTAGTAGGTTTAGCTAGGTCCTTGCCTGGTTTCCTGACAAGGATCACTAGAGCTTCCTTCCACACATCTGGTATTTTCCCTTCATCCTGTCATGATTGGTGAGCGCCCGCCCCCTCCTTCCCGTTTGTTTCTCCTCAGGTGATCAACACACCTGGGTGAGGAGACACACCTGCTGCCTCTCATTAGCCTGTGTTTAAAAGAAGCAGCTCTTCAGTGCTTTGACGCTGACTCATCTGGGTATACTGCCCAGCAGATTCTACAGAAGCAAGTATTGTTAATGTCTATTGGTGAAGTTTCCGCACTCACCTGTTTCCTTCTCTCTTCTCCAGGTTGCTGCCACCATGTGTGTGAGTCTCCCGGGACTGCGTGCGCTCACCTGTCCCATCATCCCCGCTTTACTGCAACCATACTCCAGCCGGTCAGGCACCACCAGCTCCACCAACTTCACCCTGCTGGTTCATCTCTTCCCCGCTGGGATCCCTGCCGGTTCTCCCTATTACCTCACGTAAGTGGCAGTTTGGCTCGCCCATTTTCCCAATCTCCATTCCTCCTCTCACAGCTCTTGTTCTCTCTCCACAGGCTATTTCCTCTGGCGAGTGACATTTTCCATAGCTGTGCATCTGACCTCTTGAAATTTAATAAATCTTCAAACGTGTATTGTGGTTTTGATTGTTCCTTTGTGGCTGCATTGTGCATGTGGGCTGTCTTTATTTATAATCATGACAGAACGAGCCAGCCAAAATCTCGGCTCAGCAGGTGCAGTGGCATTGGGACAATCTCCTCTGGAGCGCTTAGATATGACTGAGAGGCAGGTGACTGTGTTAACCCAGCAGCTGCAAACCATTACGAACCAATTGGGCACGGTCACCCAACATTTGGCTAATCTGGCTCCTCCTCCTCCAGCTGCCCCTGTTGTTCAATCTACCGTGTGCCGAACCACCTCTGTTCCCACACCTACCCCATATGCGGGGGAGGTAGGGAAGTGTAAGGAGTTTCCTTGCCAGGTTCGGCTGTATTTATTAAAGATAAAAGGAACAAAATATACAAACAATTTACAAATATACAAATATAACAACGGCCGGCATGAAATAAAACCCCCAAAATGTCCTACTGAACTCAGTGTTTGTCTTTTTGTTTTAGTCGTTTGACCAGTCAAGATATCCTGTATTTCCAGACTCAGGTTTCTTTTCCTCTTTTAAAGCAGTGGATTGAGTTGTTACCACTTTGAATTTTGGGCACTAGAGAGAGGAAGGATGTTCTTCAACCGAGATCTTGGTTCAGATCTCGGTTCAGGTCTCGGGTCAGGCTCGCTATCTCCATTCGGAGAGAATCCAGGATCCAGAGGGTTCTTAATCGGAAACCAAAAAAGACCTAGCCTGCACAACAATAATGGTATTATTGTTTACAGCTAGAGTAATTCATTTTCCAATTTCTTCTTATATAACACTATAGCTTAGTGTTTAAATTCTTCTCTCATATTACTATTGTTACAATCCAGTAACACTAAGGAGGTGTACACCTCATCACAACTCCCCCCACTCGGGAGATCGGATCACAACTTGGTTCATCTCCGGCCGGTGTACAAACCCCTAGTGCACAGACAACCTCTGGCCATGCGCACAGTGAAGTTGTGGTCTGAGGAGGCAATGGACGCTCTAAAGGGCTGTTTTGAAACCACCGCCTGGGAGCAGCTCTGCAATCCACATGGTGAGGACATCGATGGCCTCACTCACACCATCACGGACTACATCAGCTTCTGTGTGGACAACACCGTACCCACCAAGACCATACGGTGTTGCTCAAACAACAAACCCTGGATCAACCCTGAGATAAAAACACTTCTGAGAGAGAAGAAGAGGATCTTCAGGTCAGGGAACAGGGAGATGCTGAAGTCCGTACAGAGGGAGCTGAGAAGAAAGATCAGAGAAGGCAAGGACAGCTTCAGGAAGAAGATGGAGGATAAGCTGCAACAGAGCGACATCAGCGGGGTCTGGAGAAACCTTAAAACCATCTCTGGGCTCCAGAATACCTCCCCCCAGGCCACGGGGGGCAGGGAGTGGGCGAACAATCTGAATCTGTTTTTCAATAGGTTTGACCAACTGCCCTCCCCCCAGACTGCACAACAACCACTGCTGCCTCTGAAGACATCAAGTCCTGCTGCCCACTCCCCACTCCACCAACACCCCCCCACTCCCAACACACAGCCTCCCAACCTGACCCTCACTAAGGCCCAGGTGAGGACGGAGCTGAGGAAGATCAAGGCAAGGAAGGCGTCGGGACTGGACGGCATCAGTGCAAAGCTCCTTGAGTCCTGTGCAGACCAGCTGTGTGGGATTGTGGAGTACAACTTCAATCCGAGCCTGAAGCTGGGGAGGGTACCACAGCTGTGGAAAATATCTTGTGTAGTACCTGTACCAAAGACTTCCCACCCCAAAGATCTGAACAGCTACAGACCAGTGGCCCTGACGTCCCACATGATGAAGACCCTGGAGAGACTGCTCCTTGCTCACCTCCGCCCCCTGGTGGGACCAGCGATGGATCCACTCCAGTTCGCCTACCAGCATGGCATTGGGGTGGAGGATGCGGTGATCTTCCTCCTTCACCGTTCTCTGTCCCACCTGGAGAAGCCTGGGAATGCAGTGAGGGTCATGTTCTTTGACTTCTCCAGTGCTTTCAACGCCATCCAACTGATGATCCTGAAGGACAAGCTGCTGTGCGCAGGGGTGGACCAGCACCTGTCATCATGGATCCTGGACTACCTCACGAACCGGCCACAGTTTGTGAGAACCCGGGACTGTGTGTCTGACACCATCATCGGTAGCACGGGGGCCCCCCAGGGAACGGTTTTGGCTCCCTTCCTGTTCACCCTTTACACTGCGGATTTCTCACACAACACAACACACTGCCATCTACAGAAGTTCTCTGATGACTCTTCAATCGTTGTCCTCATCTCCAACGGAGATGAAGCTGAGTACAGAGGGCTTATCCAGGACTTTGTGGACTGGTGCCATCGGAACTGCCTCCAGATCAATGCAAGGAAAACTAAGGAGCTGGTGGTGGACTGCCACAGGCAAGGACAACCCCTCACAGCACCAGTAAATATACAGGGAACAGACATCAAGATGGTGACATCCTACAAGTACCTGGGTGTTCATCTGAACAATAAACTAGACTGGTCACACAATACCGACACACTCTACAAGAAGGGACGGCGCAGGCTGTTCCTACTGAGGAGACTAAGGTCTTTTGGTGTACAAGGGGCGCTGCTGAAGTCATTCTATGACACGGTGGTGGCATCAGCCATCACTTTTGGAGTGGTCTGCTGGGGCAGTGGCATTACAGCAGCCGATAGTAAGAGACTGTACAAACTGATCAAGAAAGCTAGCTCTGTCCTAGGGCAGTGCCTTGACCCAGTGGAGGAGATGGGAGAGAGAAGGATGGTGACTAAACTGTCATCTCTGCTGGAGTCCGAGCTCCACCCTATGCAGGACATACTGAATGCACTGAGGAGCTCATTTTGCAGCAGACGACATCATCCTAGGTGCACAACCGAGAGGTTTCGCAGGCCCTTCCTACCTACGGCTGTCAGACTGTACAACCTAAGCAGGGCTGCTCGCAGAGATAGCAAAAAAGACGTGACAACCTAATAGTATTGAATGCAAAAGACGCAATAGACTTACACAATGGTCCCCTCCGGTATACAACTAGGAAAATACCGGTCGCTATGGAGGGTGAGAATATGTATGGGTACATAATCATACCATGTAGGATAACTAAGTAGACAGTTGTGCTGTTTCATTCCATCTAGCTACAGTGCTCAGCATTGTGTGTGTTTATATATTTATTCCATCTAGCAACAATGCTCCGCATTGTGTGTGTTTATATATTTACATATTCCATCTAGCTACAATGCTCCGCACTGTGTTTATATATTTATATATTTATTCCATCTAGCTACAATGCTCCGCACTGTGTGTTTATATATTCATATATTTATTCCATATAGCTACAATGCTCCGCACTGTGTGTTTATATATTCACATATCATTCCATCTAGCTACAATACTCCACACTGTGTTTATATACTCATATATTTATTCCATTTAGCTACAATGCTCTGCGGAGCATTGTAGCTAGATGGAATAAATAAATAAATAAATATATAATATAAATATATAATAATATAAATAATATATAAAAATATATAAATAAATAAATATATAATATAAATATATAATAATATAAATAATATATAAAAATATATAATATAAATAAATATATAAACACACAGTGCGCTGTGTGTTTATATATTTATATATTTATTCCATCTAGCTACAATGCTCCTCACTGTGTGTCTATATATATCTATATATATTTATATTTATATGTACATATGTATACTCGCTGCTCTTGTTTTTCTCTTGCCTTCTGATTGTTGCTCTGAGTGTTGCTTTCCCTGTGCTGTTGCAATCCTGGAATTTCCCCATTGTGGGACTAATAAAGGCTTATCTTATCTTGTCTTATTTAGGACGGGTCAGGGTGAGTACCCGGAGGATGCTGCAAAAATTCATTTTATGACCCTACTGTTGTGGGACTGGGCCCTCAACTGAGCACGGTCCGTTATAGGCAGCCCCTAGGGTACACATTTGATCAATATGTGGTCGCCTTCACTCGCGCTTCTGACCATACCGAAAGTCAAGGGAACATCATGAGCCGCCTTCTGTCACTCCGTCAGGGCACTCGGTCGGCGGCCGAGTACTCAGTGGAGTTCCGGGTCAAAAAGGTGGAATCGGGGTGGAACAAGACTGTCTTACGCAACACGTTCCTCTTCAGTTTGAACAAACACCTCCGTGACGACCTGGCGGTTTATGCAGTTCCTGACACTTTGGATGAGCTAATTGATCAGGCCGTAGGGCTAGACAATTGCTACTATGAGTGCGCGAAGGAGCAGCAGTCCTCCAGTCACCCACGCGCTGCACGGGTGCCCACCATGGCTGCTGACACAGGTGGCGCTGGCCCTTTTCCCAAACTGATGGAGCTCTGTCGGTTCCAGCTGACCGACAAGAAGCGTCGGCAAAGGAGGAAGGCTTGTGCATGCATGTATTGTGGTTCAATGAAACACAATCTGAATGAGTGCCACCTGCGGCCCAAAAGACGTGGCCGGTCGGTAACTGCGGGGGGTCTGGCGGGTGGGACCAAACTTTGTCCCCTCAGCAATTTCTCTATTTTGGCCCTCGTGCAATTGCTGAGGGTCGAGAGGAGGACTATGGCGCTAGCGGATTCGGGGGCAGAGGGGAATTTCATTTCATCTCAGCTTTTACGGGGCATGGGTATTCCCACTCTTAAATTGCCCAATCATCAAAGAATCACCACCATATCTGGCCAAAAGATTGTGGTAGTCACCGAACGCACGGCGCCTATCACCATCCTCCTTTCGGGGAACCATCGGGAGGAACTTTCGTTCATAATTCTTCCAAATTCATCCTCCCCGATGGTCCTTGGCTATCAGTGGCTCTGGAGGCACAACCTCATTATTAACTGGGGCCGTAACTTCATCTCCCCCGGAGCTCGTTCTGTTTGGCTCATTGTTTGAGTTCGGTTGAGTGTTCGCCATCTCTCCCATCTCCTCTCCTTCGGTCGAGCTGCTGGACCTCAGCCTCGTTCCCCGGGCTTATCATGATTTGGGAGAGGTCTTCAGCAAATTGAAAGCGCTGTCACTTCCGCCTCATTATTCTTACGACTGTGCTGTGGACCTCATCCCGGGGGCAAAGCTGCCATCTAGCCGGCTCTATAACATTTCTGGCCCGGAGAGAGAGGTGATGGAGAGATATATAAAGGACTTGTTGAACGCCGGCCTTATTTGGCCATCTTCGGCTCCTCTCAGAGCAGGGGTTTTTTCGTTGGGAAAAAGGATGGCTCACTGCACCCGTGCATAGACTACCGGGAGCTGAACACAAATACTATTAAGGACAAATATCCTCTGCCCTTGATTAAGTCCACATTCGAGCTCCTCCAGCACTCATGGGTTTTCACCAAGTTAGACCTTCGGAATGCATACCATCTAGTCCGTATTCGCAAAGGGGATGAGTGGAAGATGGTGTTTAGGACACATCAGGGGCAATTTGAATACCTGGTCATGCTATTTGGGCTCACTAACGCCCCCGCCATCTTCCAGCAGCTCATAAATGATGTCCTTTGCTATATGATTAATCAGTTCATTTTCTTCTACTTGGATGATATTTTGATTTTCTCCCGCTCACCAGAGGAACATGAAGTCCATGTAAGAGCCGTTTTGCAGCAGCTCTTGGAGAACCAGCTCTACATTAAGGCAGAGAAGTGTGAGTTCTCCGCCAGTTCCACCTCCTTCTTGGGCTTCATAGTGGCTTAAGGGAGACTGATTGCCGAACCGGCCAAGGTGAAGGCAGTGCTTGATTGGCGAACTCCCCACTCCCGAAGGGAGCTTCAATGTTTCCTCGGGTTCGTACATTTTTACCGCAGGTTCATCAGGAACTATAGTGGGATAGCACTGCCCCTCACACAGCTAACTTCCGTTAAGGTCCCTTTTCGTTGAACCGAGGCAGCTCGGATCAGCAGCTCTTTACCAAATTAAAGAGCCTGTTTTCAGAAACACCCATCTTGGCTCAGGTTGACACTCAGCTCCAGTTTGTCCTCGAGGTGGACACTTCTGATTCGGGGGTGGGCGCTGTCCTCTTGCAGCGCACACCCTCCGATGAGAAGCTCCATCCATGTGTGTTCTTTTCTCGGCGGCTCACGCCGGCCAAGCGAAATTATGATGTAGGGGACAGAGAGTTCCTCGCCATTAAGTTGACATTGGAGGAATGGAGACATTGGCTAGAGGGGGCTACTCACCCCATTGTCGTGTGGACCGACCACAAGAACTTAAAGTATTTGTGGTCAACTGGCCGGCTTAATTCCAGAATGGCTCGTTGGGCCTTATTTTTTCAGAGGTTCAACTTCACTATCACCTACCGGCCTGGTTCCTGGAATACCAAACTGGACGCGCTATCGCACCAGTTTGATTCTGAGCAGGTAGCGCCCCCATCCCATCCTCAGCCTATTCTCCCCTCTTCATGCATCCTCAGAGCCCTTACGTGGGATATTGAGAGGAGGGTGCGTCAGGCCCAGTCTCGGGAGCCCAAACCAGCGGGGTGCCCCTGGAACTGCCTGTATGTCCCTGCCTCCCTCCGAAGTAACGTCATCCACTGGGGCCACACCAGCCGCTTCATCTGCCACCCAGGAATCGCTCACACCACCAGTCTTATTTGGTGGGTGCTCTGGTGGCCCATGCTGCGGCGGGATGTGCAGGGTATATGTGGGCCTGTCAGATCTGTGTCAGGGGCAAGTCCGACTCTTCACCCCCCGCTGGACTTCTCCATCCCCTGCCTATCCCAGGCCGTCCTTGGTCTCACATTGCCTTGGACTTTATTACCGGACTCCCCCTCTCCCACGGGAAGTCGGTCATCCTCACCATCGTTGACCGCTTCTGGAAGACTGTTCACTTGGTTGCCCTCCCTAAGCTCCCCTCTGCCTTGGAGACTGCTGACCTTCTCTCTGCCCACATCATCCGTCTCCATGGTATCCCTCTCAACATTGTGTCACACTCCTCCCTTATTGCCTATGGCCGAGAGGGAGGTTGCGGTGCTGTCCGTGAGGGCCCATGCTTGCTGCTGCTGACGTGTCTGGGTCCACCTGTGCTGCCCTCACCCGCTCATCCGAGCCAAGCACTTGCTCACTGGGGATCACCTGATTGCTGGGGTCTTTCTGCAATTGTGGGGTTTTCCCTACATTTGAAAGTGCCATGAGATAACTATTGTGATTTGGTGATATATAAATCAAGTTGAATTGAATTGAATTGACAATTATCCAACATTGTGGAAATAGTAGAAGAAGAAGCAACCTCCAGTGTAAACAAACCCCGCTTTGCATCTTTCTCTTTATGAAATGGACTTGTATTGTGTTATTCAGACTGTATTTTTGCTTCTGCTGGTCTCCGTAATGAAGCTACAAGTACATACTTCTGCATACGATGAACAAAGGGAGACAACAGGACGATACAGACCAGTTTTGTTTTACTCCCGCCATGTCTTCCGCTAGCTGCTGTAAAGGCAGAAATACATCACATCGACGTGTGGCTGATGTACAGACATGCGCAGTAAACATATTTTCTACCCAAACTTCAGAATAAGTGTTTATATGTGTACCAATCGGAATAACAATCGGCATAACCCACCCGTCTCAATTGGAAGGAAATTTTGATCCGAATGAGTGTGATCGGGTCAGAATATTCAGATTGGCATGTTTACATGAAGCATTTTTATTCCGATCAAGCGTTTAATCCGGTTACTTGTGACCATGTAAACATGGCTACTGTTTCCTTCTGCCCGCTCATGTAACCCACACCTGTCTCTACTTGTGTAATTTGTTTTTGATCCTATTTAAGGGCAGTCATTTTCATTTCCTGTTGCCACTGTCTTGATCAAGTTTTCTCTTCATCTCCACCAGAGCCCTGTCCCTGCTCTGGTGAACCTTATCAGTAAGTTTGCTCTCTTGTTTGTATTTTGTGTTAGAGCACAGTTTGGATTTATGTTTCGTTGTTTTCAATAAACTTCACAAACTCACAGTTCAGCACGTTGGGCTCACCTCTCTGCCCCAAAGGGCAATTCATGACGTGTATAATGTATCAGGTTGTCCACAAACTCAACTATAAATTATGTGAACTCATTCCAACCTTCCTTCCTATATGCACCTATACCACTAGAAATAAAAATCAAGTTACTGGGAAAAAACGAAGACTAAAATCTACCAGGTTTAGTATTGTGTGCAGAGGACTGCAGATTTGGAATGAGCTTGATGAGAATCTAAAAATATTACCTTCCATCTCCGTCTTCAAGAAAAAACTAAAAATGCAACTCCAATCATTAAGATAAGATAAGATAAGATAAGCCTTTATTAGTCCCACAACGGGGAAATTCCAGGATTGCAACAGCACAGGGATAGCAACACTCAGAGCAACAATCAGAAGGCAAGAAAAAAAAAACAAAAACAAAAAACAAGCAAGCAAGAGCAGCTAATATACATATGTACATATTACTATAAAATATATATATATACACACACACACACAGACACACAGTGCAGAGCATTGTAGCTGGATGGAATAAATATATGAATATATGAACACACAGTGCAGAGCATTGTAGCTAGATGGAATAAATATGTAAATATATAAACACCCACAGTACGGCGCATTGCAGCTAGGTGGAATAAATATGCAAGTATATAAACACACACAGTGCGGAGCATTGTAGCTAGATGGAATAAATATATAGATATATAAATGTAAACACACCCAGTGCTGAGCATTGTAGCTAGATGGAATAAATATATAGATATATAAATATAAACACACCCAGTGCAGAGCATTGTAGCTAGATGGAATAAATATGTAAATATATAAACACACACAGTGCAGAGCATTGTTGCTAGGTGGGATGAAACAGCATAACCGTCTATTTAGTTATCCTACATGGTATGATTATGTGCCCATACATATTCTCACCCTCCATAGCGACCGGTATGTTCCTAGTTGTATGCCGGAGAGGACCATTGTGTAAGTCTATTGCATCTTTTGCATTCAAAAAAAACTATTAGTTTGTTACGTCTTTTTGCTATCTCTGCGAGCAGCCCTGCTTAGGTTGTACAGTCTGACAGCCGTTGGTAGGAAGGACCTACGAAACCTCTCGGTTGTGCACCTGGGATGATGTAGTCTGCTGCTAAATGAGCTCCTCAGTGCATCCAGTATGTCCTGCATAGGGTGGAACTCGGACTCCAGCAGAGATGACAGTTTAGCCACCGTCCTTCTCTCTCCTATCTCCTCCATCGGATCAAGGCGTTGCCCCAGGACAGAGCTAGCTTTCTTAATCAGTTTGTTCAGTCTCTTCCTATCGGCTGCAGTAATGCCACTGCCCCAGCAGACCACTCCAAAAGTGATGGCTGATGCCACCACCGTGTCATAGAATGACTTCAGCAGCGCCCCTTGTACACCAAAAGACCTGAGTCTCCTCAGCAGGAACAGCCTGCGCTGTCCCTTCTTGTAGAGTGCGTCAGTATTGTGTGACCAGTCTAGTTTATTGTTCAGATGAATACCAAGGTACTTGTAGGATGTCACCATCTCGATGTCTGTTCCCTGTATATTTACTGGTGCTGTGAGGGGCTGCCCATGCCTGCGGCAGTCCACCACCAGCTCCTTAGTTTTCCTCGCGTTGATCTGGAGGCAGTTCCGATGGCACCAGTCCACAAAGTCCTGGATAAGCCCTCTGTACTCAGCTTCATCTCCGCTGGAGATGAGACCAACGATCGCAGAGTCATCAGAGAACTTCTGTAGATGGCAATGTGTTGTGTTGTGTGAGAAGTCCGCAGTATAAAGAGTGAACAGGAAGGGAGCCAGCACCGTTCCCTGGGGGGCCCCCGTGCTACTGATGATCGTGTCGGAAACACAGTCCCGGGTTCTCACAAACTGAGGCCGGTTCGTGAGGTAGTCCAGGATCCATGATGACAGGTGCTGGACAGGTGCATTATTTAATTAATCCACTATTTGTTACACAAAACTTGCTTACCGATGAGTTGTCACCCCATTGTAATTTTGTTTTATATGTTATCACTCCACTAGTATTTATTAACTTGACTATGTATCTTGAATTCACCTACTAATTCAATGTAAACAAATGCTGGGATTATGTGATATGTCTGTTATACGTATGTTTGTTTGTTCCTGTACACAAAGACATCCAACTGATTTCCGTCATTATTTTATTGTAGAAATGGGCTCCCTACTAAAAGCTTTAAATAGCTTACTTGGGATGACCCGTTCACACTACAAATCAATGTGAAAAAAGCCTATATTATACTGCTATTCATGCTGTTGACAGTTCATATTGTAATTCATTCATGTTGATAATGTGTGATGTGTGTGAATAAACTGAAACTGAAACTGAAAGTGCAGGCCACTCCATTTGAGGTACCACAGCCTCCACCAGCCATTCTCTAATGATGCGACCTCGATGAACTGGAGTATTGTCATCCATGAAGATGAAATTAGGCCTGTGTTGTTCATGCACGGGCACAATGACTGGATTAATGATATTATTCAGGTAGTATTGGCTTGTCACTGTACCATTCACAAGGTGTAGGACAGTTCTGTATTGACTAGACACACCTGCCCAGACTGTTACACCATCACCACCAAAGGCTTATCTGGTGACAACAGTGGCTGATGCATAGCGCTCTTCTTGATGTCTCCAACATCGTTGGTGGCCATCATTTCTGCTCAGCGTGAATTGACTTTTATCAGGGAACAGCACTGAGGCCCACTGTGTTACGACCCGAGCACCAGTCCTGTCCGCGCTGGGGCTATGTATATTCGCTGCCGGCTTTGACAGCTATGGGTTATATTCTGGCTTCACCGGGCTCTTATTGCGAAGGCGCTCGGTGGGGTTTCCGGCTGTCAAAATCGGTCAGCTGTCTGTCATCACTGCTCGTTAGTGTTCGCCTTTATAAGGCGAGCACTGACGGCAGTTAGATTGCAGGAGTATCGTCAAACAATCCTCGTGAGGCCTCGTTAGACCTTCATGTCAGGTTTGTGTTCTTTCTTGTCTTGTCATAGTTTAGCTCGTAGTGGCTAGGGTTAGCCCTACGAGCCCTTGTATCACTTAGTGTGTGTTTTTGCCCTTAGCGGCTCATAGCCTTGTGTCTTGTCTTGTTTTGTTAATAAATTACCATCATTGCAAAACTCACCGGTGGACTCTTGACGTCTTATGGTGATCCGCGAGGGTCACCGCGTGACAGTATACTCCTGCCAGACGTCTAAACAGAGATGCCACTTCGAGACGCCTTTTTCACCATGAGTTTTGCCATTGTGTGGAGTTTTTTCCTGTAGTTGGACTTGGTAGGGAGATGCCCGCCAGCGAGTGTGATTATTGCCCGGAGTGGCTGGAGGAGATTGACGGCTATCTGGCGGAAGCCGCCCGTCTCATGCTCACCCAAGCGGTTGGTTATCACTTAGACCTCGCCCAGCGGGCTGTGCACCGTTACCATCTAACCTATATTCCGGAAGGAGAAAAGAGGTTAGCGTGGATTTTTGCACAACGCACATTGAGGGAGAAGGCGCTCCTGGGAACCCCTCCACTTCCTGCGAGGACAGCATCCCTGGCGAGAGTGGAGATTCGTCGGCTGGAGGGAAAGCCCGGCAGGGGATCTGTGGATCGGACTCCAGTGCCTGCCGCCTGCCCAGTCCCAGCGTCCTCACTTCCGCCCTCCAAAGAGAGCAGACGCTTTTCTTCCCAGCTCCAGCTCCGCTCCTTATCTCTCTCCTTCCCTAACTGACTGGATCCCAGCTTGCTATCGTCTGTCTGCGTGTCTTTACTGCTGATTATCGAACGAAATTATGGATTTAATAAGCTGGGCTTTGAATGCAATTGACACTGTTTTTTCAGCGAGAAAATCTGGCCCGGGGGAGCCGATCTGCCCCGCAGGCACTGCTGCTGCGGGTTATTTGAAGGACACAAGCAATTGGAAACTCTTGTGCCTGTGTGATCTTTCTATCGAAGATATTGAAGATTTATACCTTTTCGGAGCAACGGTCATCGGAATTCTACTGATTGGATCTGGGATTGTTCTGGTGCACCGCAAATTGAAGAAGATGGATAGAGCCTATCAAAAAGCGGACCCGGCGAGGCTCACTCATCAAATTGACCAACTGGGCAGGACTCTGACAGCGGCTAATGGAGAACTGTACAGGAAGATGGATTACATCACGATCACGCTGAGAGCTGTCCATGAATCGATTTCAATGCCTGGCCATGAAGGATTGGAGCACTGAATCTGTAAGAGAATAGAAAGTTTTTTCTCTGAAGTCAGTGCTATTCGACCTGTTTCTTTCGGCGCCCTCAGCACTCAGTCCTCCAGATAATCTACAGTATATTTGTTTTCATAACACTGGCAGGCAGCATTTGACTCTCAAGGACAGCTGTCTGGCAAACCATTCCATCTGCCGTGCTCAAGGACATGTGCCCTCTGCTTCAGACTGTAGTCATAACATCTGCTGCGGGAAGAGACTTTTGTTGTCCTCCAACTGATTGCCACTGATTGCACTCAACTCACTCACACACACACACTGATACACTATACTGACTTGAAGATATTCATCCACTGCTCTCTTTGTGTCATTGTGTGGATTCTGTTGTCTGCTAATTGTGCATTGAGAGTTTTTTTCTTGTAATCATAATATCGGTCATATATGAACTATATTCTGATAATGCTTTTTTCTCTCTCCTATTGTGTTTACCCCCCCCTTTTCCCCCATTGCTTCCTGTTCCCCTCCTGTTGACAGGCGCCTCCATGGCTGCCGCGTCACTGATAATGTCATTTATGACGTTCTCGGTGTCAAGTCAAATCCCTCGTATATTTACCTGTTATTTACTTGTAAATGTGCTTGGCAATAAATCTTTTTCTGATTCTGATTCTGATTCTGATGTGTTCCTGGGCCCTTCGCCACTCCATCGGCCAGTAGGCCCCATAGCCGTGCTCCTACCAAGCCCCAACGAGAATCCTGTCCGGATCCAGCTCCGGGTCATCAGAGGGACCCAGCCTCCCTGTTGGCCGCATCATATATGTCACGACAGAAGGGAATCCCCGCAGCCGCCGCCCACGGGTCATCTGTTCCAGCTGCGCTGTCAGCTCCTCGTACCCGTGTCGCCCCGACTGCAATGTCCTCCTCGGTGACGTCACCCCCCGCGGCTGGAAATGCTGTGAGTTGTGCTTCTGCGAGGCCTGTCAGCAAACCACCTCGAGCGGCTCCTCCTCGTGGCCCCATGGAGCCTTCCGTTTTCTCCCGGAGGGATGAAAGGAGAACTCCACCTGCTGCAGCAGGCACCACCTTCTCTCCAGGAGACAGGCAAGTGCAAATTGTTTCTTCCCATCATGTTTATGATCTGCCTTGTCTGACTCCTGGGGCCGGAGTTTGGGGCTCGCAGCCCCCCGAGCTTCCGCCACCTGCTGTAACTATTATTCCTAAACCTGCTGCCTCTGTGTCCCCCCGTTGAGCGGTCCGCGACGCCAGGCCAACGTCGCCGGATGAAGAGGGGGCCTGCAGTGCTGGAAAGCCTGGATCCGGCCCTGCAGGCACGTCGTGGACGGAGGAGAAGAGTGGACTGCGGCCCGGAGCCTGAGCCGACGATGAAGCATCCCTGGGTCTCCTCGCCGGAGCGGTCCGAGCCAGTGGGTTGAGTGTCCTCTGCCCCCACGCCATACGGGTCATCGGCGTGGACAGCAGCACGGGAGGAACCTCAAGCTGCAGACGACATCTTGCCAGCTGCGGAGCCCGACGCAGCTGAGTTGGAGCCTGCAGCCTGAGGTTCCTCCCGTGCTGCTGTCCACGCCGATGACCCATATGGCGTGGGGGCAGAGGACACTCGACCCACTGGCTCGGACCGCTCCAGCGAGGAGACCCCGGCGAGTCGCCGCCCTGAACCTGGATCATCAAAGTCCTGGGTGGCAACAGAACCCGAGTGCAGGCAAGTGCTCCCTCTTGTGTCTCTATCCCCTGTTTTGGAGCATTTTTGCCTGCCTCTCGGGGAGGCGAGTGAGGAGCAGCCGCCTGCTGTGCCCGAGCTCGTCTCGCTGGGTTCTGTTGCTGCCGGTGATTCTGATCCCGGTTTTCTTGTTTGTGAGCCTCGTTGCAGTGTCGCCGGCATGGAACCAATCGGAGTCGCTGGGTTGGAGGTCCCAGGTTCGGGGGTGGAGATCGTCAGCGGAGCTGCACCGACCCAATCGGGGTCCGATGTGGGTGCACCAGAGGCCCAATTGGGGTCCACCGCAGGTGCGGTTCTGGCCCAATCGGGGTCTGACGTGGGTGCGCCAGAGGCCCAATCGGGGTCCACCGCAGGTGCGGTTCTGGCCCAATCGGGGTCCGACATGGGTGCGCCAAAAGATCCAATAGGGGTCCACCGCAGGTGCGGTTCTGGCCCAATCGGGGCCCGACGTGGGTACAGCTGGGACCCAATCGGGGTCCAGCGGAGGTGCAGCGCCGGTGTGGTCCGCGGACGGGGGAGGAGCTGCAGACCTTTCGCCGTCGGACGGATTACGGGCTCATCCTTGCCTTCTTTCCTCTCTACTGAGTCACCGCCCCTGCGCATCGTCGCCGGGGGCCGTGGGGGTTCCTGTTCGCTCGCCCCGGCTCTCCCGAGTTTTGTCCTCATCAGGGAGGCCGCCGCGGGCTGTTTTTCCCCGGGACTGGTGGCTGAGGGACACGGGTCAGCCGCCTGAGGGACTGCTTCGCCAGTTCGGCGCCCCGGGTCGGCCACCCGACGTGTTATGTGTTTCATTGGGTGACCTGGTTCGGCCGCCAGAGGAGCGGACGTGCTGGGCATTGGACTGTGGTGAGCCACCTGGTCATGTTCCGCCTCCCATGACCACCCGCCGGCTGTTGGACGCAGGGAGACCACCTGAACTGTTCCTATGGCGCCTGGTCTCCGTCGGTCGGCATAAACTGTCGGGGGGGTAGTGGTCATTTTCTGGTGATGATCTGTCCCAGTGATTGTTCTGGGTTTTTTTCCCTTGCTATCCTGTGTGCTTTGTGTTATGATCATTTGGGTGTCTGCGGGTATTTGTTATGTCTTGCAATTGCCCTAGTTTGTTTTGTTTGTAGTTAGGTATGAGCCAGTAATTGCTCTGTTTTTCTGTATTTGGTTATTTAAAAATTCACATGAGAATTCACACAGGTGGGAAGCCATTTTCTTGTGTAACATGTGGGCAAAGATTTAATTTTCTCTTGCTGTCCTGTGCTGTTTCTGTAACTGTTATTTGGGGATCCTTGGTGATTTGTGTTATGTCCTACAGTTGCCTTATTTTCCTCCTTGTGTATTTTATCTGATTTGAATATTTGGTATTTTTTGTCATTGTACTGTGTTTAGTTTTTTTTTGCCTTGTCTTGTCTGGATTTTGTCTTTTTCCTTTACTGATTCTGTGTTGGTCTTTTTCTCCCTCCGGACCTACCCCCATCCTCCCACCCTGGAAAGTGTGGGGGGGGCAGGGTGGTCTATGGGCGTTCTGGAAGCCCACCCTCGAAGGAAGGGTACTGTTACGACCCAAACGCCGGTCCTGTCCGCGCTCGGGCTATGTATATTCGCTGTCGGCTTTGACAGCTGTGGGTTATATTCTGGCTTCACCGGGCTCTTATTGTGAAGGCGCTCGGTGGGGTTTTCGGCTGTCAAAATCGGTCAGCTGTCTGTCATCACTAGTCGTTAGTGTTCGCCTTTATAAGGCGGGCACTGACGGCAGTTAGATTGCAGGAGTATCGTCAAACAATCCTCGTGAGGCCTCGTTAGACCTTCATGTCAGGTTTGTGTTCTTTCTTGTCTTGTCATAGTTTAGCTCGTAGTGGCTGGGGTTAGCCCTACGAGCCCTTGTATCGCTTAAGGCACTTTTCCACAAGTATCACCTTAGCTTTACTTACTTTTACTTTACTCAGTTTCTCGCTCTTTCCACAGTACCCTACACGCTTTAACCGATACGATTTTCGTGCCAGTTTAGGGGCAGGGGACAAGCGAGAAAAAGCGAGGTGTGATTTTTCGTCAATCGACTGCTAGCCGCTGATTGGTCAGCACGTAACGTCACAGAGAGAGCGTCCGTTTTCAGTTTTCTGTTGAAGCTGCACGACCGCCATTTGTAATCGGTCACGGAGTGAATACGATATTAATAGAGACAGTGTTGTAGGTTAGGTTTTGCGGAAATCTACACCGTGGTCCAACGAAGAGGTGCGGGGTTTTCTCTGCTTGCTGGCAGATACACAGTCAGAAGAGTGATCCGGACCCTACAGATGACTGCGCAGAATAGAACCGTACTACTGACAAGCTGAATACGAAGTTGAGAGAACCATCCATGGTGAGTGATTTGTAATATTGTGCATCTGTTTGCTTATTTATCCTGTTGGTGGTAAGCTCACTTTTGAGCCATACAGCCCCGTTCTGTGCTAGCTAACTCGTTGTAGCTAACGAATTTTGGCTAGTAGCTAGATAATACCAACTGTTGATTCGCGCTTGTTT
This sequence comes from Pholidichthys leucotaenia, assembly GCA_020510985.1. NCBI lineage: Eukaryota > Metazoa > Chordata > Actinopteri > Cichliformes > Pholidichthyidae > Pholidichthys > Pholidichthys leucotaenia. Next base: position 275,176,386 of record CM035844.1, read on the forward strand.
TCTCCTAAATATTCGCTTGTGAGAGCAAAAGATGAAATATATCAATCCTGGTTATAGTCCTGGTTTTTGTTTTGTATTGCACTTGGTGCTGTGCATTAAATTGTGTGCAATTTAATGCCGTTTTTTGCTGGCTAACTCGTTTTAGCTAACGAGTTTTGGCTAGTAGCTAGATAATACCCACTGTTGATTCACGCTTGTTTTCTCCTAAACATTTGCTTGTTAGAGCAATACGATGAAATATATCAATCCTGGTTATAGTCCTGGTTTTTGTTTTGCATTAAATTGTGTGCAATTTAATGCTAGAATGTGTTTCCACATGCCAGGGTTAGCTTCCCTGTTTATAGTGGATACTGGTGAGATCACAGGAGCCGAAATCTCAACAATATAAAAGGGCTTTTTCAAACCAGTGATTTATAAAGTCATTCATATAATTTTCTAAAGCGTCAGAAAGAGAAATCCATATATTATATCATTCATTACACAGACCATGATATATTTCAAGCATTTATTTATTTTAATTTGGGTGATTATGGCTTATAGCCCCTGAAAACCCCAAATTCCATTTGGCAAAAAATTAGAATATTACATAAACTTTAAAAAATAGTTTTTAAATAGAAATGTGGGCCGATGAGGTGTTGGTTAATATGGGCTGTAGCCATAATCATCAATATTAAAATAAACACTTTCAATATATCACTGTCCCTGTAATGAATCTATATATGGGTTTCACTTTCTGAAATGAGTGACAAAAATATTGAACTTTTTCATGATATTCTAATTTTTGAGATGTGCCTGTATAAGTGTTGAACTTGCTTGAAAAAACTAAACACCATCCATTTCTATTGTTTGTCTAGGCAGGAGGGAATCGACCGCTCAACAACGGACGTCGCCACTGTGGAAAGTACTGAAATCCTTTGCTTTTATAGGTAAGTGTCAAAACCAAATTAGCACAATTTCCACTTAATGTAAAAGGGACTGAACTGAGATTTATTTGATTGTGTGAGTATTAATTACAGAATAACTGAAAAAGACTGGCGCATCAACTGTAAAATAAACCACTTGTTAATGTATTTATTTGTCAGATCACTTGTGTGATCCTTTGTGAGTTATGTTCATAACTGTATCTTTTGGGGAATGGCAGTTGTTCAGTCATCAATATAGTTTAGTTTATATGTGTAGTTTATACTCTATCATCAATAAAGTCATGCAGTAACAGGACACATTACAAATATTTGAGACCCATTGTAGTGCTTCCTTTTATATTTTAGCAATAAAAGTACAAAACACCACCCACACTTGAAGCCAGTGCAAGAAGAGACACTTTTACATTCCAAACAAACTTTTATTGATAAAAACTCCATATTTTGACTGAGCGACTCCATAATCTGTGATGCACACCTTCAGTTAAAGTACTAGATTCCATTCCACTGAATGTATTAATTCATTCTGATTGCTGAGGCCACAGTAAAAGCAGATGACTTTAAATGCAACCCAGCCCTTGTAAAATCGACTTTACATCAGTGCAGCTATATGAAAATTGTGGTTAAATACAACAACGAAGTACTTTATTGTCACACTGGAATCGGAATCGCTGCTGTTTGGTTTTTCTTTTGAATTCTTGGATGGAATATGGGTGGGCAATATAAGCTGCATCTTCAGCCATCACCCATTTCAGATAACCTATGTTGAACTGTGTAATCAGAGGAGTTATTGTTTAATTCGACCTTATTAAATTTTTTCCCCCCTTTGTTATATTATTGTATTTTCTTTAAATCTATCCGAAATAAAGATTCATTCATTCACATTCCACCACTGGCTTTTAGTAACAAGTGTATTTCCCAAATATGTTTTAAACTTCATTTATTTAACCTCCACACATTTCTGTCTTTTGTCTAGGCAAGAGGGAAACGATCGATCCACCCCAAACTGTACCTTGCGTCACTATTTACAGAGATGCAGGCCTAAGATCTGCTGATCTGAGACCAGTGTGAGCTGCACATCCCAGCTGCTGAGTGACCCAGTCTGACAGTTTGAGTTTTGCACATTCTGAATAATCTGGAATTTGCTGCTGATTGTAATAAACAATTTAGTGACTTATGTGTTTGCATCATGATTTCTATTTTTGTCTTTTAATACACTAGTGGGAAAAGAGTCAATAGTACAAACCATTAATGGGTGACCTTGAAAATAATGACTCATTTTTAAGACATTTATGTCACATGGTGGTAACCTTCACATATAAAAAGACATCTGCAAAAACTTCAGAGGTTTGTCAGTGCAATACTACATGAATGCATGTATAGTACATTGTTGATACAGAGAATATATATTTCTACAGTGTATGTATCGAGTAAATCAAGCATTTTCCATGTAACCTTGTGACTGCATTATTTTAATTGCTTTTAATGCTAGATCAAGTTTGTTTTGGCCTAAAATGCATCATAACTGTCAAATACATCTTATTATACCGAACTCAGTAATGTTTACTTTTGAATGTACATTTTGTGGCTAATATAGTTATTAACCTGGCGATCGAGTTGTGTCAGCTGATCATTTTTTGCTATGACAACATCTCAGGCTCAGTGCAGCTGAAGCAGGTACGTCCATGATGTCTCAACAGTCCAGGATTTTCATGCAGATCAGAGCAATTTTTTTTCCCACAATATTTTTATTGAACTTTTTTTTTTTTTTTTTTTTTTTTTTACAAACAGCACACACAGTCAGACACTAACACAAAAGTAATTTAAAAACTAAACAATAAAATGACAAAAAAAGGTTAAACAAAAACAAGTCAACAATGTTCCTCTGTTTACGTAATCTATTACATTAGAATACATAATATACATTCACCAGCTTGGAATTTGCAAGGTCCACACATATCATTCACCTTCTTCAGAAGTTACGTTTACTTAATTTACATAATCAATGAAAGGTCTCCATATATTCTCAAACACATTTCCTTTGATTTCAGTATGTATGTTATTCTTTCTAGTGGAAACCAAAAGTGAGTTGGTTGTAGTCATTTTTCTAAGGTGTTTTGACGTGTAATTACCCATCCCTGAACACATATGCCTTATAAATATCAAGAGATGGGAAAATGATACTCAAATGACACTCAACATGCAAAATGGTGCTACAGTTGGATTGCCTTTCTTTAAAATTTTTAAAGTTATTTTGTAAGTAAAAGTGGGCTAGGATTAACTGGAAATATAACAAGTTTCCACATATAATTCCAAGGTCAGTTGGCAATTCAATCAAACCAAAAAGGAGTTGTTCAGCTGCTGCATTTTTCTGCAGTCATTTTCTACGGTGTTTTAGCGTGTAATTTCCCATCCCTGAACACATATCCCTTAAAAAGAACTATCAATGGGAAAATGATACACAAAAACAAGAATTTTACTACAGTTGAATTGGCTTTTTTTAAGGTAATTTAAATTATTTTGTACGTAAAATAGGGCTATGATTAATTGGAAATATAACAAGTATCCACATATAAGTTCTTCATATAAGTTATAAGGAAGTTCTGCAACTACTGTGTGCTTGAGAAGCTGGGGACAACATTCTCCCACCACTGCGAGCTACGGTTTACTGCCCAGGTCCATGGTCTGCAGCGTTGATTTTGCAACAACGCAGCCAACTAGAACACACACACAGCATACATATTAATACTGATAACCTGGCAACATCAAAATGCTGTACACAACAATGACATGATAATAAAATGACAATAGAAAGCATTAAATTACCAAAAACTTTTTCCTCGTGTGCTTGATGTGCCTTATATGCTGGGTAATTAAGCTCTCTGCTTCATATTCCCCAATGGCAACAACGAGTCTCTGGTACTGCTCCAACGTGTGTTCTCTCAATGCACATCGTCTTCTCCTGTAAAACTCTCTTCTCCACTTAAAAACATTCATTGTGTTCAAAAGCCAGAGAAGAACCAACGTGGAAATCCTCCGCTCGTAATCCGCCATTTTCTTTGTTGTGAAGACGTCGGTCGCCGGAGATGACGTCAGCAGAGTATGGGGCCGCCTCAATCCCGCCCACTACAGAGTTTACGCGGCTTTACAGGGTTGTAATGGGTCAACAACCCAGGGAGAGAGAAGTAGTGGAGAATCGAAACAAGTAAAAAAGAACTGTGACTATGGAAAAGAGGCATTAGTGTGTGTTTTTGCCCTTAGCGGCTCATAGCCTTGTGTCTTGTCTTGTTTTGTTAATAAATTACCATCATTGCAAAACTCACCGGTGGACTCTTGGCGTCTTACGGTGATCCACGAGGGTCACCACGTGACACACTGGTTCCTTGTCCAGTGTAAATGCTCCCTGGCCCATGCAAGATGATGATGCCTGTACCTGGTGGTGTGGTCAGGTACCCTTGTAGTTCGTCTAGCACGCAGACCACACTGATCTAAATGGTTTTGAATGGTCAGATGTGACACTTGGGTGCCTCTCACCTCCCTTAAATGTGCCTGGCGTTGAGTGGCATTCATTGTCCGGTTCCGCAGGGCACTGTTTACAATGAAGTGGTCATCAGCGTGAGATGTGGCCAAAGGACGTCCACTTGTATGCCTTTCTGTGACTCTTCCAGTCTCTCTGTATCTCTGTTGCAACCTGCTGTTGACACTCTAAGCTCAGTGGTCACTTCCCTCTGAGAACATTCTGTTTGAAGCCTCACAATGGCGAGGTACTGTTGATCAATTGTTAGGTGTCGTCTTGGTCTCATGATGTCAAAATGTGAACAGCATGATGAAGAGGACTGTTTAAATACCAATTCTAATTGAACCAGAAAATTTATTGGTTAATTCATGAATCAAACACCTGTTGTGAATTTTGTCTTTAAGCACCTTGTTAAAGAACAGCAAGTCATGCGAAAAGTACATTGAACAGTTGGAAATGTGCATTCAGAAGGTTAGAGAAGGTCAAATTAAGTTCACCTGTAAAGGTTACAGTGCATTTTAGGTCCATCCTGAAATTTCACCAGAAAGCTGAATATCCCTAACTTTTTATTAGTGTATTTCACTCCCACTGCTACTGTACACAGCAGATTTTTGCGTCATATGAAGCATTTTGGAAAAAAATGTTTTAGGAGCAGTTCTGAAAACTGACACTTCACATCTAAATTTCTGCCTTTAGGTGCTGTAAACTACAGTTAAACCTGTACTGTGGGGAGCGTGAAATGAAGAGGCTGAATTATTTCTCAATTCAGGTTTATTGCAGAAATCACATCCCCAGCTTTTCTCTCAAGAACAGAAGAGACTGAGCTGCGTCAAAACCCTCGCTCTTATACATGAACATCAAAGGCAGAATTACACATTGCTGTCAAAACCCCCATTTGACAATAATTCTTCCCTCGAGTCCTTTAGTCCTCTGTCTGGCTCCAGGGGGTGAGGAAGTCCTTTCAGAGTCTTATAACGGCACCTCCGTCCTCCTGCCATTACCCACAGGGGGTCCAGACGTATTGTCCCATCCAAGACGTGAGGTCAATCAACACATGCATTCCTAAGCTTCTCTTTGTGCTTATACATATGTTGGCAAAAATATATGAGCCACATAACCCCCCCCCCCCCAAACGTCGAAGAATGGACAATAAAGCATATTTCACACAACATGGTAAAATCAACAGCATACTCTACACAACATGATAAAAACACACATCAGTCCATACGCCGTCTGGGCTTCAACCGTCTTCCAAATTTGCTGTAAGCAGGCTTCGGCATCCCTGCGGCGCCGTCCTGCAGAGAATCTGCTAACTGAGGAAGAGAGTGGTTATTTGATCCGTGCGAGGGCTCCAGGACGTGCTCCCTGGGGGGTCTGCCACGTCGAGGTGCCCTCGCCACTCGTACAGACTCATTGTTCATCACAAAAGCAGGCTTTAGTCTGTCAATACTAACTGTTTCCTTTCTGTCCCCCACATCTAGCACAAAATGCTTATCACCCATTTCCAGCACTCCAGCACTAATTTTAGAAAATATGCGCGCCCCTGCTAGATGCACCGAGAAATCCTGGATGTGTGGGATTGGGTAGCGGTCATGCGCTGTGGCATTGTTTAACCTGCGGTAATCACCACAAGGTCTCCACGAGCCGTCAGCTTTAGGGACCATATGCAGTGGAGAGGCCCATGGGCTCTTGGAACGTCGAATAATGCCCAGCCTTTCCAGGTTGGCGAACTCCTCGCGCGCTATGGAGAGCTTAGCTGCATCCAAACGCTGAGCTTTCGCGAAGACGGGTGGGCCAGCTGTGGTAATAAAGTGCTCCACCCCGTGTTTCGCAACTGTTGCCGAAAATGTGGGAACTGTGAGCGCTGGAAACTGGGTGAGGAGTGTGTGGAACTTACCGCCTGCTGTGGCGACGTGGGCCTGCACTGGTGGCGGGGACACTCGAGCTGCACAAGGAATTGAATAAAAAGATTGTGCATTAACCAAGCGCCTGTTGGCAAGATCAACTAACAAACCATGTGAGCACAGAAAATCAGCACCTAACATGTTAAAACTCACCGCCACTATAATAAAAGTCCATTCATAAGAGCGGCCGTACAATGACAGAAGCAGAGTCCTTTCTCCGTAGGTCCTGATGCTCGAGCCGTTCGCCGCCGTTGCCCCGTCACCACGGGGGCCCGCCAGCCGGTCAGCGTAGGTCGGGGTGATGAAACTCACTTGGGCTCCGGTGTCTACGAGGAAGTGCCGCCCGGAGTTCGCATCTGTGAGGTAGAGCAGCTTATTTCGTTCGCCGAGAGCCGAAGCTGCTACCAACTCCTGGTTCTGGCGTTTCCTGAGGACTTGAAGTTGCACGGCGGCACACATCTGTGCGCCTTCTCTGCGAAGCGCCGATGGTAAAAGCAGAGGCCATCTCCTCCGCTGCGTCAGGGCTGCGCCACTGCCATCGTTGGTGTGATTGGTTCCGCTGCCTCCGGCTCTCCACTGCTCCCGGTCGCCGCGCTGAGGTCTGCCACTGCCGTGGTGGCTGTTTGCTCACCGCAGGAGTCGAGGAGCCGCTGCGCCTCTCGGGCCAGCGCACGGAAGTCCCGCTGGGTCACACAACGCATGCTGGACAGGGACCCTCTCATCTGCATCGGGAGGTTTCTCAGGAAGATGTGCTTAAAAAGAAAATCGTCGTTGTCTGTGTCTCTGAGCTGCAGCATGTCTTCCATCAGGTCGACTGGCCTGCGTCCTCCCCGGTCGTGCATAGCGAGGAGTCTTCTAGCCCTCTCCTCGGGTGAGGGCGTGAAACACTGGATGAGTGCAGCTTTCAGTTCGCCGTATTTGTCGTCGGTGGGCGGCTGCTGTACCAGGCTCCGCACACATCGCGCTTTGCGATGACGTGGTAGAACTTAGTGTCATCCGCCGTTATTCCCCCGAGAGCGAACTGTGCCTCGGCCTGGAGGAACCACGAGTCCGGGTTGTCCTGCCAGAATTCTGGTAGCTTTATGGAGACGGCGCTCGCTCGGGCAGACTCCGACGAGTCTGGGTCGGGGGATTCATCTCTAGGCATTCTCACGTTACTGGTCACCAATGTGGGGAGCGTGAAATGAAGAGGCTGAATTATTTTTCAATTCAGGTTTATTGCAGAAATCACATCCCCAGCTTTTCTCTCAAGAACAGAAGAGACTGAGCTGCGTCAAAACCCTCGCTCTTATACATGAACATCAAAGGCAGAATTACACATTGCTGTCAAAACCCCCATTTGACAATAATTCTTCCCTCGAATCCTTTAGTCCTCCGTCTGGCTCCAGGGGGTCAGGAAGTCCTTTCAGAGTCTTATAACGGCACCTCCGTCCTCCTGCCATTACCCACAGGGGGTCCAGATGTATTGTCCCATCCAAGACGTGAGGTCAATCAACACATGCATTCCTAAGCTTCTCTTTGTGCTTATACATATGTTGGCAAAAATATATGAGCCACAGTACTAACATTTAAAAGGTAAACTTCCAAGACACACTATGAACAAATGTTTAAATATTTTAACCTGCAGTATCACTTTAAAACACCACTTCTATTTGGGCGGCAGTGGCTCAGGAGGTAGAGCAGGTTGTCCAATAACTGGATGGTTGGCGGTTTGAATCACGCTCTCCACAGATATCCTGCCATTGTGTCCCTGGGCAAGACACTTTACCCACCTTGCCTCCAGTGTCCATAACACTGGGTATGAATGTGTATAAATGTTCGGTAGTGGCTGGAGAGGCTGTTGGCGCGGATTGGCAGCCACGTTTCCATCAGCCTGCCTCAGGGCAGCTGTGGCTACAGTAGTAGCTTACCACTACCATTGTCTGTCTGGAGTGAATGAATAATGTATCTATTTGTAAAGTATCTTTGAGGGTCTATGATAAAGCGCTAAATAAATCTGATGCATTATTATTATTATTCAATATTCATTGCAGCCACAGTGAACTACTTCAAGCCTTTCTGATTTTTAGAACGATGATTATAATTTTTTAAATAAAATGACAAACCATGGTACTCTAATGCAAAGCTGCACCTGTAAACTTCTCTCTCTTTGCCATCACTGCAAACTGAACTAATGTCCTTATGCTCATGGGTGGTGTTAGGCCGTTTTTAGGGGCACTGTAGTACCCCTAAATTCAAACTCAGAACCCCAAAAAACCGGAGTGAGAAAAGTTGTGATTTTAAATTCTTAGTTTGTCTTTGGCAAGCTGAAATAACATCCAAAACATATTCAGTAGTTTCTGGTTTAAACTTTTTAAAAATGAAAATGAAAACACCCCCACCAAGCAAATGGCATGGTCCATCCTCTCACACACAAGGCCACCTTAATGCATGGGCTATGCTGGGCTGAAGCCCAGGGACCTATCATAAGCTAATAAAAAGATCACATTGTTGTTAATTGGTCATATTCTAGGTCTATCACTTTATATTTGTGTGTGGTTGCTGATTGGTCCAATTTACAAGTGCCCCATGTGGGTACTGTGTGACAATAGCCTATCAGAGGAATTGTTTTGACATCAGAATCAGAATCAGAATCAGAATCAGCTTTATTGGCCAAGTATGCACAACACATACAAGGAATTTGACTTTGGCTAAAAAAACTTGCTCTCGTTGTTCAGGTGAAGGATTTAAATAAGGATTCAATGACAACCAGAGTATGTACAGTAAATTACAGTCTGTCCACGTTTCTATAAAAGGATGCAAATATATACAGGAATATATGCAGTTATTTACTCGGACTAACCACACTTTGCAGAAATATATGAAAAAATATACAATCACACAGTATTTCAATGTGGACTCAGATTCAGTGATATAATGTGAATGAAGTAAAAAGCAGTGTGAGAGTTATGTGCAATGTAATAATGGATGAAAAGTCATGAGTACAGCAACAGGTAGGACTAGGTGAATGTTAGGAGTTCATCAGAGTGATGGCTTGAGGAAAGAAACTGTTCCTGTGACGGGTGGTTTTGACCTTCAGTGATCTGTAACGACGACCAGAAGATAGAAGTTCAAACAGTTTGTGGCCGGGGTGTGATGGGTCAGCACAGATGTTTCCCGCCCGTTTCCTGGTTATGGACCGATATAAGTTCTCAATGGAGGGTAGGTCGGTACCAATGATCCTCTCCGCAGACTTAATGATCCGCTGCAGTCTGGTCTTGTCCTGTTTAGTGGCAGATCCAAACCAGACAGTGATGGAAAAGCAGAGGACAGATTGGATGATGGCGGTGTAGAAGACAACCAGCAGCTCCTGAGGCAAATCAAACTTCTTGAGCTGACGCAGAAAAAACAACCTCTGCTGGGCCTTTTTCCGGACAGTGTCTATATGGGAGGACCACTTCAGGTTCCGGGAGATTGTGGTACCCAGAAACTTGAAGGAGTCCACAGTGGACACTGTGCTGTTGAGGATGGTGAGTGGGGGGAATGAAGGGGGGTGTCGCCTGAAATCCACAGTCATCTCCACCGTTTTGGCTGGGTTAAGTTCAAGATGGTTCTGGCTGTACCAGAGGATCAGCTGCTCCACCTCCCGCCTGTATGCAGACTCATCATCATCCCGGATCAAACCGATGACTGTGGTGTCGTCCGCAAACTTCAGGAGCTTCACCGAAGGGTCCTCTGAGGTGCAGTCGTTGGAGTAGAGGGAGAAGAGCAGTGGGGAAAGGACACATCCTTGGGGGGCGCCAGTACTAATTTTTCGGGAGCTGGATGTAAATCTCCCTAGCTTCACCTGTTGCCACCTGTCAGTCAGAAAGCTGGAGATCCACTGGCAGGTGGAGGGGGGCACCTTGAGCTGGAGGAGTTTCTGATGAAGAATGCCTGGGATGATGGTGTTGAACGCTGAGCTGAAGTCGACAAACAGGATCCTGGCGTACGTCCCTGGGGAGGGACGTACGCCAGGGACATGTTACTATGCAACATGTTACTATGAGGGACTTGTTACTATGCAAGAACCAGTGAGAAGTAAGAAGTAACTAGCTAGAGCAAAATGTCTGGAAAAAAGTTTGAGAGTGGCAGTCATAAAATTATTGAGAGGAAAAGAGCTTAGGGAAAATGAATTGCTCAAAAAAATCCGGACGTGTAAAAGATTTTTCAAAGCTGGAGCATCAAGTGGAGGTGAGGCTGCTAATTATGGCACCGAGGAGACAGGTGGGCCATTAAAGCACTCACCTGGAGGAGAAGACAAGGCACCACTAGATCCTGCTGAAAGAGAGCAGGTCAGTGGAGAATACCAGCAGAGAGATGGAGACCAGCACAAGAAAAGCCAGGTTGCTAGGAAATACCATGATTGCTTACATCATACAGCTGTGTGTGGGACACTGGAGTCAAGCTTGGTAAAAAGTAGACTGGATTAAGCATGCATTCATAGAGCATGACCTTATTCGTGAGCTGGACTTAAAGGACGTAATGAAGGATTTTTCTTTAAAGAAGGCCAGAAGAAAGCACTTCTAAAAAGGCAAGAGATACTCTTTGTAGTGTAGTTTTGTCACCTGCAGTGTTGAGCAAGTTACTAAAAAATAGTAACTAGTTACAGTTACTGCTTTACAAAAGTAACTGAGTTACTTTTGAGTTACTGCATGAGTAAAGTAACTAGTTACTTGGAAAAGTAACTTTCACGTTACTTCTAAATGCATATTTAAATCATCTTGCACAGAGAGCAAGATCAAGGGTCCCTTGTTCTCATCAGCAAGAGAAAAAAGTCTCATCTTACAAAGACAAAATATCTCAGATATACATAAACTATTGTAATCAGTAGAAAGTCAGAAATTTACTAGAAATAAAGCTGTAAATTCACAGAGAAAATTTTGGGGGAGAGAGAGAGAGAGAGAGAGAGAGAGAGAGAGAGAGAGAGAGAGAGAGAGAGAGAGAGAGAGAGAGAGAGAGAGAGAGAGAGAGAGAGAGAGAGAGAGAGAGAGAGAGAGAGAGAGAGAGAGAGAGAGAGAGAGAGAGAGAGAGAGAGAGAGAGAGAGAGAGAGAGAGAGAGAGAGAGAGAGAGAGAGAGAGAGAGAGAGAGAGAGAGAGAGAGAGAGAGAGAGAGAGAGAGAGAGAGAGAGAGAGAGAGACTTTGACTTTTAAAAAAGGCTTTATTGCACATTCCGAAATTGCAAAAAGACCAATATCACTTGTCCAAGTGTGTCACACCTCAAAAGTGCAAACATAACTCATCCCCCTGACCCACTGAACACAAAACATTCCCTACAGCCCATCTATTGATGAATGCCTCCAAATTGTCCACCATTTGATAGTAAGAGAACTCCACCCGGAGTCTGACTTTCAACAAGATCTTGAAAGCGGACACAGGATCCACATTGCCAGCATTGCTTGCCCGATTTTTCCTCGTCAGCCAGATGGCAAGCTTAGCAGTACCAGATAGGAAGTTCATTAAAGTGTGGGCAGCCTTCCTTGCCACTTTATACTTCGGACCGTAAATGAACAGACCAAAAGTGAAACGTTCACCCAAAGCCCAAAACCACTCGTGCAAAATCTCAAAAAGTCCAGATAAACAAAGACAGTGGACAAACAAATGGTCGAGGGTCTCAACTTGGGAACAAAACAAACATCCCCCCCCCCCACAGTCAGATCAAGGTGTGCCCTGTATTTATTCGTGGCTATTGCCCCATGCACAATCCTCCACTGGAGATCTGCTGTGCGTTTCTCAATAGGTTGCTTGTACATGCACCGCCAGCTGCCTTTTGGGGAGACCCCTGGCCCCAAACAACCCGCCCACCTCGACTCCGTGACATCCTTCAGAGAGCGCAGATTCAGAACCTTCACACAGATGTGATGCACCGCCCTTGTCCCGACAAACTGGAACTTGCCCAGGCGAGGAATCCTGAAGGTCAGTAGGTGATCCTCTCCTCCCTGCCACTCCCCGACAGCTGGAGTTATGGAAATTGCAGGAAAGGTGGATGCAGTGCCGTCATCCCATTGATTGGAAAGAGTGCGGTTTGTCGCAAACGCTCGAAGCGGTTGTGGCAGGGCGGCGCACACGTCCTCCACCACCCTTTGCAGCAGTCTGACAGATGTAATGTTGGCACTCCGCCTCAGTGTATCCATCGATGTGGTCGACATCCTCATAAGATGACCAAGCTTGGTACAGCGTGCCTCCCGCAAACAACTCCGCAGACTGACAGACTGCAGCACCTCCGCGTCGATGAATCGATTGAAAAACAGTGGTTCCTCGAACAGCCACATGCCCGGCGTCTCGTCACGGAAGCGGGCCACGTTGAAGACTCGCCATGCATGCAAAACGGACGTGTAAAAAGCAGATAGTCCAGTAAGGTCCACCTCCCCAGATGTCACGAGGAAGAGCTGCTTATCATAGCCCAAGCGACCAACTCTCCTCAAGAGCAGTTTAGCAGTGTTCATCCAGCAGGGTCCGCATCCGTAAAGGAGTCGTTGTGCAGTTCGAAGCCTGAAGCTGGCGATCTTGGAATGTATGTCCACCAGGCCCTGTCCCCCCTCGGCCACAGGCAGGTAGAGAACTGGCGACCAGACCAAAAGAAGTCCACGATGATCTTCTGAATCTCCTCCACGAGGCTCCTGGGTGGTGTCAAAGCCACCAGTCTATGCCAGAGAGCCGAGGCAACCAGATTATTCGTGACCAGAACCCTGCCCCTATATGACAGCTGCGGTAGCAACCATTTCCATTTAGAAAAGCGAGCACACACCTTGTCCTTAACACCATCCCAGTTCTTTCGTTCAAAAGCCTTTGTACCCAGAAAAACCCCCAACACTTTGAGACCGGCCGTCCCCCACTGAAGGCCGCCGGGTAGGCGAGGGACGCCTTGACGCGACCAGTGGCCCACCAATAGACCCTCACTCTTGGCCCAATTAACCCGTGCAGAAGATGCCCTTTCATAAACTGTCAAAGTGTCCACCAGACGCTGCACATCCCCAGGGGAGGTGATGGAAACGTTGACGTCATCTGCATAAGCAGACAAGACAATCGGGCGGCCACAGCTCGATGGCCCCGGCAGAACCAGACCACCCAGCCGAGTGCGCAACCTGCACAGCAAAGGCTCAATAGCCAAGCTGTACAGCTGACCCAAGAGTGGACACCCCTGGCGTATTCCCCGGTGTACAGGGATTGGCCGACTCAGGCCCGCTCCCACCTTCACCAAACACTCAGCTCCAGTGTATAGCAGATTGACCCACCTCAAAAACATATTTCCAAAACCAAACCCCCTCAGGGTAGAAAACAAATAGGAATGGTCAACCCTATCAAAGGCCTTTTCCTGGTCCAAAGACACAATTCCAAACTGTAATTCATGACATTTACTGAGCTGGAGAACATCACGTATGAGGAAAACATTGTCCATAATGTTCCGGTCAGGAATACAATATGTTTGATCCTTATCCACGATCAAACCCAAGACAGTGTTCAGTCTGTTTGCCAGGGCCTTGGAAAGCACCTTGTAGTCCGTGCAAAGAAGAGCCACAGGCCTCCAGTTTTTCAGCAGGGCCAAGTCCCCCTGCTTTGGCAACAGAGACAGCACTGCACGGCGGCAGGAGACAGAGAGAGAGAGAGAGAGAGACTTTAACTTGACTTTTTAAAAAAAAGCCTTTATTGCACAATTCAAAAAAATGTAAGCACACCAACATCATTCCACCAAGTGTCTCACATTGGAAAAAGTGCAAACATAAGTCTTCCCCCCCCACACACAACACAGAGTATTCCTTGCAGAGAGATAGAGAGAGAGAGAGAGAGAGAGAGAGATTTTGATTTTTAAAAGATCTTTAATAAACACACTTGTCCATCAGTCAATACAATTTCTATATCATGCTATGTTACACAGAAAATTAATCCCCCAAAAAACGCCCCAAAAAAAGCTGTCCATCATGAACTGAACAGAGGACATTCTCCAGGGACCAGAGGGTCCTGAAACCTTCCACATCCCCATTCCCCATAAAAAACTGAAAGTCCAGCCTGATTCTGGCTTTAAGTAGCCTCACAAATAAAATTTTGACATCAACATCATTCTCAACATTTTCAAGTTTTCTTCTCCGGCTTACATAGATAGCCAACTTTGCCTGCCCTAAAACAAAGTTCAGTAGTTGACACTTCTGCTTAAAACGACGATTGTACATAAAACCACAAATGAAAACCTGCTTAGAGAAAACTTCCTTAAAAATATGAAAAAGTTTTGTGAGAAGTTCAAAGAGGCCACTCAGGCGCTGACATTCAATAAAACAATGAAAAACAGTCTCCCTAGAGGAACAAAAAACACACTGATCACTGACACTGCTGTTAATCACAGAAACAAAAGCATTGACAGCTATAATACCATGCAGGACCCTCCACTGTAAGTCTCCATGCCTCTTAGGGAGAGGGGCTTTGTAAAGAGCCCTCCAGGCAGGCCGATGCCCTTTTCCTAGTTTAAAATAGGCTCTCCAAGGAGTGTCCACACAGGTGTTCAATCGGTCCTTGTTGAGTGCCATCACCACCAGTCTGTAGAGTGCCTTACCACTGGCTCCTCCAAAGTCCACACCAGTGGGAGCACAGAAAGCCAGTAAGGAGCAAGGAGCGACGTCAAAGTCCATATAGAGCGTGAGAGAGGGAAAGGGGTCAGTGCTTTCTGGCTGCAGCGTGCCATTACTAAAGTCCAAGAGTAGGGAGTGCTCAAGTCCATGAAGCTCCTGTTTCCAGTGTGCAAGAAGACCATCGATGAAACGATTCGACCTGACACCAAGATGAGCTGCTAAAGCTGAGGCGTTGTTGAGGCCAGGACCAGCCAGTTCCACCACTTGCTTCAGAGTGAGAATGTTCCTGGAACACAGCCTATCAAGGAAGGTCTTTCCAACTCCCGGCAGGACACCAAGGCGACCACCAAAAACCAGCGGCTCCCTCAACAACCAGTAGAGGGAATCGCATGGCCCTCTTTGTTTTTTAAAAAGAGTCCACACTGAAAAGAGACTGCGGTAAAAACTGGGTAAAGACAGTGCATTAGAGTTCTTAAAATCCATTAAAAACACAGGGAGGTCTAGCCCAAGCCCAAGGACTCTCTGTAAAATAACACAGGCCAAAGGCCTCCATACCAGGTCCTGGGGGCCCGTCAGCAGTCTCTGTATGAAAGTCAGTCTAAAAGCAGCACCTCTACTAGCTAAATGAATCACTCCTTGCCCCCCCTCCTCTTTGGGAAGAAATAACAGGGCTTGAGGAACCCAGTGGAGTCCACCCCCCCAAAAAAAGTCTACCAAAACAGACTGAATTTTGGACAACAAACCAGCAGGGGGGTCCATGCACATGAGGCGGTGCCACAGGGATGAGGAAACAAGATTATTTAAAATGAGCACTCTTCCTCTAAAAGATATTCTTGGCATTAGCCACTTCCACTTGTTTAGTCTCCCGTTAATCTTCTCTATGACCCCATCCCAATTTTTTTGCTCAAACTGCTGATTTCCAATAAAGACACCAAGATACTTAAAACCTCCTTTTTTCCAAATCAACCCACCCGGCAGCGTAAGCTGATTTTCTAGTTTCTCCCCCACCATCAGAGCCTCGCTTTTCCCCCAGTTTATCTTTGCAGAGGAAAGTTGGCCAAAAAGATTGACACTCCTAACCAGAACGTCAATGTCACTCTGCTTGTTTAGCAGAATGACTACATCATCTGCATAGGCCGACAGCTTGAACGTGGTGTCACAGCCAGGAAAAGTAACTCCTGATAGATCCCTTCTCAGGCAGTGAAGCAAAGGCTCTATGGCGAGGGAGTACAGCATCCCTGAGAGAGGGCAGCCCTGCCGAACCCCCCTCTGGACTTTTAAAGGGGCAGACAGGCCCCCATTTATCTTCAGCACACTCTCAATGTCACTGTACAAGACCCGTATCCTGGCTATGAAGCCTGGGCTGAACCCAAAAGCTGTTAAAACTGTCCATAAATATTGGTGTTCAACCCGATCAAACGCCTTTTCCTGGTCAATTGAAATCAAACCAGTTTCTACCGCCAATGAACCAGAGACCTCCAAAATATCCCGAATTAAAGTGACGTTGTCACTAATCAGCCTGCCAGGCACACAGTAAGTCTGGTCTACATGAATGAGCTCGCTCATCACCTTTCTCAGTCTTCGGGCCAGAGCTTTTGAGAGAATCTTGTAGTCTGTGCAGAGCAGAGAGACTGGCCTCCAGTTCTTTAGGCTCTGGAGGTCCCCCTTTTTCGGCAACAGTGTGATGATGGCCCTCCTGCAGGTCGTGGGTAGGGTCCCCCTTTCCAAGCTATCTTGGAGAACCTCCAGCAGGTCTGGACCAAGCAGGGGCCAGAATTCCTTAAAGTCCACAGAGAGACCATCTATGCCTGGTGATTTTCCATTCTGGAGGCTCATTAGCGCCGTATGCAGCTCAGACAGAGACAGTGGAGCATCCAAGCCGGCAACAAGGTCCTCTGAGAGCACTGGAAGACCATCAAGGAAAACCTGGCCCAGTGACGTGTCCTCCCTCCACTCTGCTCTAAACAATTCACTGTAAAAGCTAGCAGCGTGTTTCCTGATCTCTGCTGCTGTGGAGATTGTTCTCCCGTCATCGCCCAACAAGGAGTGAATGAGCTTTCTCTGTCCATTTTTCCCCTCCAGTCCAAAAAAGTACTGGGAGGGCGAGTCCATCAGAGCTACATCCATGTAGCGTGAGCAGACCAGAGCACCCTGTGCGGTGACCCCTAGCAAGCTAGCCAAGGCTGACCTTTTTGACTTGAGAGCCTCTAAGTGCTCCTGTTTTCCTGTAGAACTGAGCGACTCCTCTAGTTCTACCACCTCAGTCTCCAGAACTTTCAAGGATTGGGTCAAGCTACGAGTGACATTTTGAGTGTACTGTTGGCAGAGTTGTTTTATCTGGGCCTTACCAAAATCCCACCACAGTTGGAGAGAACTAAAAGAGGGTTTTTGTTCCCTGTGTGACTTCCAAACATCATGAAAAACCTCTTAAAAAAACACATCATTTAAAAGTGTATTGTTAAAATGCCAAAAAGCACTCTTACACTTTACATTTTCAATAAACACAGAACAAAACAGCAGGCAGTGATCAGTGAAACCAACAGGACAGATACAACTATTTTTAAAAACACTCATTTGATGTTTAAAACCATAAAAACGGTCTAACCTAGCCATAGATAAAAGGTTATCTTTGACATGGCTCCAGGTGTACTGCCTCTGGTCCCCATGATGTGATCTCCACACATCGGCCATTTCATGTGTTTTCACCAGTTCTCTCAGCCTATTGGCAGAAGCAGGGTGAGGCTCCTGATGGTTCCTGTCTAGTCTGTGGTTTAATGTACAGTTAAAATCACCCCCCAGAAATAAAAAACTATTTGGATCACAGGACTTAACCGTATCCGAAAGCACGTCAAAGACCCTGATCCTCTCTGCTCTCTGTGTTGGCACATACACGTTTATAAAAACGAAGTTCACGTTTTCAAACTGTACCTTTAATAAGAGGAAATGACCTCTCACCACCTCTTCTACCTCATAAGAGACAGGCACACAACCCCTAGAGAAAAGTACAGCCACCCCCCCACTGCTACTGGATTTGTGGCTAAAAAAAAAAGCAGCCATCCCACTCTTTTCTCCAATGGCTCTCAATGTCCACAGTGCTGTGAGTCTCCTGGACCATCAGCACGTCAAGTTTCTTTAAATTAAAAAGCTTGTATAAAGAGGCCCTTTTTACATCATCCCTGGCCCCATTAATATTGAGAGTGCCAATTCTAAGGTGGGGCATTAAAAAGGATAAAAATAGGGTACAGTAAAAAAACACACACATAGCATAAAAGGGAAGAAACAAACTAAGAGTCAACATGACTGTTAGTAATTTGCAATTTCAGTTTAGCAACCAGTTTCTTTAAACGATAAATTTCCTGATCAGTGAAAGTCTCATTCCCATCATTCAGTTTCATAAATTTGCGAGCTGATGCCACGAATAACTCCAGATCTGGAAAGTAATTTTCCACTTTCACAGCTCTGCTCCCCTTAGTCACCTGGAGAAATTGCCTAATTTTAGTAAAACAATAGGAGCTTTGCTCCTCCTGCGTCTGCGTCTGCATCAGTTCAGACTCATCTCCACTTTCGTCAGAAGCGCTCTCATTCAGTAAATCTAAATTCCCAACCCTACTAGATTTAGCAGAGCTCTGCAAGTTTTCCGCACTTTTCCTTTTTTGTGCAGCTTTAAAAGGATCCTCTTCAACAAAACTACATTCCTGCATTTCTTCATGAAACGCAACGTTTGTCATGCAGTGTTTGCTCTGTGTGTCCGCTACAGCCACAAACCGCTCCTCCCCCGCCTGCAAAGTCTGTTCATTCACGTTCCTTCGTTTAACTGCACTTTTACTTACACCCTCCACCTGTTTACCCCGGGCGACAGGCTCGTCACAATGATCAGAGCTGCCGCCAGACAGAAATTCCCCACCATCACTGTTTGGGGGGACAACTACCGCGCCCGCCGCGGCCACCCCAGCAGAGGCGGCCGCGGCCGCCCCAGCACAAGCAGACGCGGACGCGGACGCAGACGCGGACGCCCCCGCAGAAGTAGAAGCGGTTGCGGCCGCGACCCGCAGCGGCATCCGCCGCACCACATGTAGCGCTACCCTCCGGACCACCAGAAACAGCGGCGTCACCTTTCTTACCGCCAGTGCTCTTTGTGTTCGCCTTTTCAGGACATGACCTAATAAGATGGCCTTCTGCGCCACACGCAAAACACTTCATGGTTTCAGATGTTGCAAACACCAAGTAGCTAAAGCCGTCAATCCTGAAATTAAAAGACGCGTTCAGTTCAGCAGAGCTGTCTTTCAACACCATGAAACACTGCCTCCTATGACATACAACATGCTTCAGCAGGGGTGATTTACTACCCAGAGAGACCATTCTGATAGGGGACACAACCTGGCCAAAACGGGACAACTCTCTAATCAGCTGATCATTTTTAACGAAAGGAGGAGCGTTTGAGATGGTGATCCTCCTAGACGGATTCGCCAGCGGTAAAACGGGAGTAAAAGTGTCACCTATGACCACTCCCTGTGCCACCACCTGATCAGCTTTTTCAGTCGAATCCAGAAAGATCACAATTGCGCTGTTCATCCTCGATGCTGATTTTATGCTGCCATGCCCAACCACCTGTCCTACAGCGAGGCTGGCCTCCTCCACAGAACAGGGAACTGTCGGGAGGATTCTCACACCATGACGCCGGGTTAAGCGCTCAAACTCCACACCACCATCAATCACCGGCATGATGCTGGCCCGGAAAAACCGGCAGCAGAAGCTACCGTTCCCCAACACACTCACTCCAACACTCACACCCCAGCACACACACACTCAACCCACTATATTAAACACACACACCTCAAACACACAAGATAGAGAAAAAGTTAGAAAATACAAAGTTTAAAGTACTCACTCGACACCACTCCACACCCCTGCTCCCACAAACGCCCACGCATGCGCACGAGAGAGAGAGAGAGAGAGAGACTTTAACTTGACTTTAAAAAAAAAAAGCCTTTATTGCACAATTCAAAAAAATGTAAGCACACCAACATCATTCCACCAAGTGTCTCACATTGGAAAAAGTGCAAACATAAGTCTTCCCCCCCCCCCCACACAACACAGAGTATTCCTTGCAGAGAGATAGAGAGAGAGAGAGAGAGAGAGAGAGAGAGAGTTTGTTTTAAAAAATGGCTTTATTGTACAATTCAAAAATGAAAGAACACCAATATCATGCCCCCCAAGTGTGTCAGAGAGAGAGAGAGAGAGAGAGAGAGAGAGAGAGAGAGAGAGGGAGATTAGACTAGCACCGAATATGATGGAAATCTTAGTAAAGATAAAATATCTTAAATCAAGGCTATATCCTTATTTTTCTCTCACAAGATAATTTTGACAAGACAAGAATTTCTTTTTGTTGGGCAGTTTTTTTGTAAGAGTTTACTTGCTTTAAGTACAGTTTTTATTTGTTTTAAGCAATTTAATGTTACTTTGTTGGCAGATTTATAAAAAAATAACTAAAATTATCTATTGCCAGAAGTTTTTGCTTATTTTAAGAAAAATTATCTGCCAAAAACAACAGAGCAAGAAAATTTGACTTATCAAATTGCTTAACAAGTTAAAGCTATCTGAAACCATGTAAAATGTTCTAACCATAAACTGCACAGCAAGAATAAATATGTTGTCAGACAAAAAGCAACCATAAACAGCCTTAATTTATTTCATTTTATTATATTTGACATGTTAAGTAGTTGTTTTCTAGCTCACAGTTGCATTATTTCTCCAAGAGAAACAAAAATGGGTTGGTAGTGGCTCAGGAGGTAGATAGAGCAGGTGGCCCAATAACTGGAGAGTTGGGAGTTTGAATTCCGCTCTCCTCCTCATGGACATAAAGTTTTTTCAGAGAAAAGAATCAGGTTCAGGTGAGAGACTGAGGTCAAAATGATGTGACTTCACTGTCCACAGTAGGTGACCAGATTTCCTGGAAGCGTTTCAGGACAATCCACGATGAAGTCCATCTAGTTTGTTCTGAAATGTGTGAAGTTGTAGTAACAGACATTATAAACAAGCTATGAGGAGAAATGTCTATGTTGTATCAAATTACTGTTGCAGGAAATGATTCCTGTTTTTTTTAAACCCATAAAGGAGAATACAGCTTCTCCTGTAAAAGGAATTTGATTTAAAAATTATTGTGTTCATAAGCCCTACTGATCATTCTATCAGCTGAAAAACATCTTTAAAATGACATGGCTGTGTGTGCCTTTACAGCATATCCTTAGAATCTGTAAATGGTCTCCATAACATCAAGAAAAGATTATCAGTGTCTGATTTCTATCTAAATTATTCACAATTTTGTGACGAGATACACTGACTTCAACTCTCCTGCCCTGAATTTCACTAATTCTATTCTACTTATTTTCAGGTTGATCACAATATCATGATTTGTCGGCGCAAAGGGGAAGAGAGGAGGATGGAGAGGGAGAGAGTGTGAAGGAATAACCAGGTGAGATGATGGTGATGATGATAATAATAGTAATAATAATCCCAAACCGTATTAGAATAAACAGGTTGATTTGTGTGCATGCATGCCTGTGTGTTTGTAAAAAGGGTGGGTGTGTGGAGACGGTGGGGCTCAGTGGGTGCTCAGCACCCCAAAAGCGCTGATCCTAGAACCACCCCTGGTTATGCTGACTTTGATGTTTGGTGAATGTGTTATTCTGCTATTTAATTAATGATTTTACTGTGGTTGTTTAGTGCAGAAACTGTGGATCCCTGCGTGTGTGTGTGTGTAACTTCACCAGGTGCTGAACTGCAGGAATTCTGCCAGTTTTTTGGTCATCTTCAATATTTTATCCAGTTTAATATCAGTGAAATAAAACAGTTTTACAGATATTAACCTGAGAGAGAGAGAAAAACACAACCATCTCCGTTTCACTTGGCTTCCCCACCACAAAAATTAACCAATGCCATGCCACTGTTCACGCCATGATGGTGCAGTCACTACACCCATGCGGCTTTGTGTGTGTATGTGTGTGAAAACTAACTGACCTGTCACACAGAAGTCAACTGAAGCACAGGCCGAGCAGTAATCATTTTAGGTTCTCCGGTTTATTTTATTTTTTCCATATAATTAGTGAACTATAGCTATTTACTCAGACAGACATTTGTTGAAAAAGAAATGTGCTTACAATTTCTAGCATTTTCCAGCACTTTCTGTAAAACTCAATCACTTTTAAAACCTTGAAAATACAACATTAAAATTCAAGCATTTTTAAGGAATTCCAGCACCCGTGGGAACCCTAGTTGTGATTTGGCACTATACAAATGAAGGGGATTTGAAATTAAATTAACTGAACTGAGTTGATCAAGCACGAACAGAGAAGAAAAAGTCAGACATACAATCAAAACATGGACCATCTCCGCTTTCTAAATCAAATGGTGTTGGTTCAGACTTTTAAGGGATTTGAATCCGGTGCAGCCTGAGCTCAAGGTTTCTAAACTTAAACCTGTAACAAGAAGAACTTTCTGTCTCAGAAAAGATCAAAGTCTGTGTGAAATATGTCTCACTTTTAGCTCTAGTGTGGGTCCCTGCATGTGATTTTAAGAGATTCACTCCAGTAAAAGCCTTCCCACATTTAACACGAGTTGATTTAACTTTATTGTGGGTGAGCTGATGTTGTTCTAAGTTACCTTTCTGAGTAAAGGCCTTTCCACACTCACCACACACAAATGGTTTAACTCCAGTGCGGATGAGTTCATGTGCTCTTAAGCTTCCCCTCTGTGTAAAGGCCTTTCCACACTGACCACACACAAACTGTTTAACTCCCGTGTGGATGACTTCATGTGTTCTTAAGTGACTCATCACAGTAAAGGCCTTTCCACACTGACCACATACAAACGGTTTAACTCCAGTATGGATGAGTTTGTGTTTTTAAAGAACTCATATGAGAAAAGGCCTTTCCACACTGACCACATACAAACGGTTTAACTCCAGTATAAGTGACTAATCAGAGTGAAGGCCTTTCCACATTGACCACACACAAACTGTTTAACTCCAGTGTGGGTGACTTCATGTGCTCTGAAGTGACTCATCAGAGTAAAGGCCTTTCCACACTGACCACATACAAACTGTTTAACCTGTTGCACTCCTGTGTACCGCGGACGGATACGTCTCTGCGTCCTAGAGCGCATGAGGGCACTCTCGTGCGCTCTAGGATGCACGAGGGCGCTGTACCAAGACCGCACTGAAAAAAAAAAAAGCTGCATTTCTTTTCTTCCACTACAGACACAGCCGCGAACAGATCAGATATGATTGACCTCTCATTCGACTAATAAGAGCCTTGAATTGGGTTTCTGAAACCTTGAAGAACCAATGACTGAAAACCTAGCAAGAAGGACCCGCCTACCAACGCTGTGAATGCAGCGAGCCAATTGAAGCACAGAAGTTCGAAAGCTGTTTTGTGTAAGGCTGGGTGAAGACAGACTGACTGCTGCAGATGAAAAAAAGGTCCCGTCACAGACCCAGCAGCACGGAGACCACCCACAAGTGCGACCTGTGTGACAGGGACTGCCATTCGCGCATCGGCCTGTTCAGCCACAGGCAGTGCTTTTTTTTTTTAATTCCAGCAGAATAGACATTTAGGATTCTCTTCCATGGTCATCATAGACCGACGGAGGCCGACGACGAAGGTCATAAATCATTCGCCAAAACCGCAATCATGGAAGCACAAAACCGCAATAATGGAATTATTACTTCGACCGGGTCGCGGGACCAGAACCACGAGTCCGTAACAAGGGACCAGCGTCGCGTTTGTCTGACAATGAAGAAGAGAAGTTCGCCAGGACACTGTTGCTGTGAAGAGGTAAGTGTCATAAGCTAAATTATTCTTTATCCCTGAAAACTGGAATCAAAAATGACTTTTGACCGATCGGGAAATTACAACTGTGCGGCGCACAAAGTCTGAAGTCCGTGCGCCGCGGTACACGGTTCGTGCGCCGCGTCCGGACCGTGAACGCCCCCCCCCCACCCGCTACTCTTCTGTAGCGAGGGGGGGGGGGGCCGTGATGACTGCACCGCGGTCGCCACATCGCCACATGAGTCTATTCCATCATGTAGCGATGGCCGATGTCCGTCCTCTGTAGCGCGGGGGGGGGGGAACAACCCCCCCCACACACACACACACAGCCCTGAGTGTCACCTTTCATTAGAGCCCAAGATGAAGCATCTTCAGTGGGGTAAAAAAGTATTTAGTCAGCCACCAATTGTGCAAGTTCTCCCACTTAAAAGATGAGAGAGGTCTCCAATTTTCATCATAGGTATACCTCAACTATGAGAGACAAAATAATTTTTAAAAAATCCAGAAAATCACATTGAAGGATTTTTAATGAATTAATTGGTAAATTCCTCGGTAAAATAAGTATTTGGTCAATAACAAAAGTTCATCTCAGTACTTTGTTATATACCCTTTGTTGGCAATGACAGAGGTCAAATGTTTTCACAAGGTTTTCACACACTGTTGCTGGTATTTTGGCCCATTCCTCCATGCAGATCTCCTCTAGAGCAATGATGTTTTGGGGCTGTCGCTGGGCAACACAGACTTTAAACTCTCTCCAAAGTTTTTCTATGGGGTTGAGATCTGGAGACTGGCTAGGCCACTCCAGGACCTTGAAATGCTTCTTACGAAGCCACTCCTTCGTTGCCCGAGCAGTGTGTTTGGGATCATTGTCAAGCTGAAAGACCCAGCCACGTTTCAGCTTCAATGCCCTTGCTGGTGGAAGGAGGTTTTCACTCAAAATCTCATGATACATGGCCCCATTCATTCTTTCCTTTACTCGGATCAGTCGTCCTGGCCCCTTTGCAGAAAAACAGCCCCAAAGTATGATGTTTCCGATCCCCATGCTTCAAAGTAGGTGTGGTGTTCTTTCTCCTCCAAACACGACAAATTGAGTTTTTACCAAAAAGTTCTATTTTGGTTTCATCTGACATTCTCCCAATCCTCTTCTGGATCATCCAAATGCTCTCTAGCAAACTTCAGACGGGCCTGGACATGCACTGGCTTAAGGAGGGGGACATGTCTGGCACTGCAGGATTTGAGTCCCTGGCGGCGTAGTGTGTTTCTGATGTAGCCTTTGTTACTTTGGTCCCAGCTCTCTGCAGGTCATTCACTAGGTCCCCCCATGTGGTTCTGGGATTTTTGCTCACCATTCTCGTTATAATTTTGACAACACGGGGTGAGATCTTGCGTGGATCCCCAGATGGAGGGAGATTATCAGTCGTCTTGTATGTCTTCCATTTTCTAATAATTGCTCCCACAGCTGATTTCTTCACACCAAGCTGCTTACCTATTGCAGATTCAGTCTTCCCAGCCTGGTGCAGGTCTACAATTTTGTTTCTGGTGTCCTTTGACAGCTCTTTGGTCTTGGCCATAGTGGAGTTTGGAGTCTAACTGTTTGAGGTTGTGGACAGGTGTCTTTTATACTGATAACGAGTTCAAACAGGTGCCATTAATACAGGTAACGAGTGGAGGAAAGAGGAGCCTCTTAAAGAGGAAGTTAACAGGTCTGTGAGAGCCAGAAATCTTGCTTGTTTGTAGGCGACCAAATATTTATTTTACTGAGGAATTTACCAATTAATTCATTAAAAATCCTTCAATGTGATTTTCTGGATTTTTTTTTCCTCGTTTTGTCTCTTCATAGTTGAGGTATACCTATGCTGAAAATTGGAGACCTCTCTCATCTTTTAAGTGGGAGAACTTGCACAATTGGTGGCTGACTAAATACTTTTTTGCCCCACTGTATATTGAATCCTTAAAAAGTTAGACATTTTTCCAAACTGTGCCATTTGCCACAATTTGGAACAGTTCAAAAGCGCCTGGGACTACCTGAGGAAAAAGCTGTGTAATATATTCATTTTTTGTGGTATTGTTACAAAATTTTGACCTCAGCTGGATAACACTTCGTTGTACATTTCTGTTGCATTTTCCAGCCCGGATCTGAAGCTGTGTGTTATTTGCAAGCATTTGTATCCAAAAAAACACCCAGGCCAAATTTATTTTCTTCAAGTTCACTATGTTTAGATGACTGTAACTCAGTGGCCCGAGCACTTAGAGAGATTATGACTGTTTTGCCAAAAAATTCAAAGTGGTTTCTTTTAAATGAGACCAACCCCATGAAGATGGTGCAAAGGGTTGAAGAACAGCTTTCGATTTACTTTGGGCACGTTATTTTTTGGCGTTTTTAGGGAAATTGACCGGAGTGCCAGGGGTTAACTCCAGTGTGGATGAGTTCATGTTCTCTTAAAGAAATCATCCGAGTAAAGGCCTTTCCACACTGACCACACACAAACTGTTTAACTCCAGTGTGGGTAAGTTCATGTGTTCTTAAGCTACTCCTCTGAGTAAAGGCCTTTCCACACTGACCACACACAAACTGTTTAACTCCAGTGTGGGTAAGTTCATGTGTTCTTAAGCTACTCCTCTGAGTAAAGGCCTTTCCACACTGACCACACACAAACTGTTTAACTCACTGTTTTATTTATTTGCATCTCATTTCCTTACAAGTGCAATGGGCCCCAGCCAGGGGTCTATGATTACACTTTAAATTAAAAAGCTTTGTATCCAAGGGCTCTCTTTAAGATAGAGACTGTTCCTCTGATTGCTGAGATCTGTATTTCACAGATGCTAGGGCAGCCGGGTATTGCTTGTAGATATTTTTTCAAGTTCTTCTTAACCATCCCAGTTGCTCCCACCACCACAGGTATAATATCTGCATCCTGCAGATTCCAGGTGCTCCTTAGATCGTTTTTGAGGTCTTGATATTTTGTTATTTTTTCTCTTTCTGCTCTGTTGAGGCCGTAGTCGTTTGGTATAGTTACATCGATTAATTGGGCAATTTTGCCCTTTTTGTTCAAGATAACTATGTCCGGTTTTATTGCTCCTCCTTCAATGTGTCTTCCAGTTGGGATTTCCTTGTCATAAAAGATGGTAATATCTCCGTTGGAGCTAACTGGCTCTGGATCGTGCTCCCATACTGGTCCTTTTACTTCTATTTTGAATTCTTTGCATATTTTCCAGTGTATATAACGGCAGATCTTATTGTGGCGAGCAGTGTAGTGTCCATCAGCCATGAGGACCTGGCAGCCGGAGAGCAGGTGGCTTACACTCTCCACCGCTACATGACAGAATCGACATTTGTCACTCTGTGACAATCCTGCCATTTTTTTAAAACCATTGGTTAGAAGTCCCTGGTCTTGTGCTCCAACCACTAGTCTCTCCTCGTCGTACCCCAGATCTCCATTCCTGATCCAGCGCAATGTCTCTTCCCTATCAATATAATCCCTATTGAGTTCCTCCTGGAAACGTCCTGCTCGCTTATGTTGTTTCCATCTTTCTTTTCTTTCCTCCTGTGTCCTTTTGCTGTATTTTTCTCTCGTCTTTCTAGCTATTTTTGTTGCTGGGTTTTGCTGACTGGCTTTCATGTTATCTAATAAATCTGCTGCAAAGGTCTCGGCTTGTTTAGTTATAGATGTGTTAATACTGAGGGTTTCGTGATGTTGGGTGACCTTTTCCATCGTCTCATCATTAGCGCTTTTTAGGTATTGACCAATGCTTATTATTGTTGCCCTGTAGGCCTGGTTCATTTCAATTAGGCCCAGCCCTCCCTCTTTACGTGGCATATATATCCTATCTAGGCATTGGTTTCTGTATGTTACCTTATGAAGGGTTAGGGTCTTCCTGGTCCGAACATCCAACTTATCCAGTTCCCCTTGTGGCCAGTCTATCACCCCAAATCCATATGTGGCAACTGGTACTGCCAACTGGTTTATTGCAGTGATCTTATTTTTAGGTGTTAAATTTGATTTACAGATTTTCTTTAGGCGATGTTGGTATTCTTTTTTGACCATTTCCCTCATTTTTCTGTGTTCAATAGTTGCGTTTTCTTCTATGCCCAGATATTTATATGCCGATTCCCCTGCCAGGTCTTTGATATGCTTATTGTCTTCTATTTGGATATTTTCTGATGCCGTTTTCTTTCCTTTTTTTATTGTACATTTTGCACACTTGTCAAGTCCAAATTCCATGCAGATGTCTTTTGAAAACATGTGAACGGTACTGACAAGTTGATTCAGTTTCTGTTCAGATTCTGCATAGAGCTTGAGGTCGTCCATGTAGAGTAGATGATTCACTCTCTTGCTCCCTTTTTTTGTTCTGCCTTTGCTTAGGTCATACCCGATGTCAAGGTCTGATAAGATTTTGCTTAAGGGGTCGACACAAAGACAGAAGAGCAGTGGCGAAAGGCTGTCCCCCTGAAATATTCCTCGCTGGATCCTGATGTCTGGAATTGTTATTTGTCCTTCTTTGTGGTTAAGTGTAATTGTAGTTTTCCACTTAGCCATCTGGACCTCCAGAAAAGTTTTAATCTCTGAGCTGATGTTATACAGCTCCAGACAGCGTATTATCCAGGAGTGGGGGATGCTGTCGAATGCCTTTTTGTAGTCGATCCACGCCACGCTTAAATTTCTCTCACGCCTCTTGCAGTCTTCCAGGATGGTTTTATTAATGAGTAGTTGTTCTTTGGCTCCCAGCTTATTTCTTATGCAGCCTTTTTGCTGTGGCTGCAAGTAGTTTTCTGAGTCCAGATGTTCATAAATGGCCTCAGTAATGATTCCTGTCAGCCATTTGTATGTGGTCGGGAGGCAACAGATGGGTCTGTATTTATTGACTTGTTGGGTTTCAAGACTCTTGGGCAGGAGTATGGTGTTTCCATATGTGAGCCACTCTGGTGCTTCTTCCTCTCCCCCAACAAGTCGGTTAAATGCCTCTGCGTAGTGTTTGTGTAGTGCTGTTATTTTTTTGAGCCAGAAGTTTGGTATTTTATCTATTCCAGGGGATTTGAAGTTAAGGTATTTCCTGATTTTTTCTTGAGCTGTTTCTTCTGTGATTTTTAATGAGGGCATCTGTTGTTTTCCTTTATTTTTCTCAGCAATGGTTTGAATCCAATTATTATTTAACTCCAGTGTGGATGACTTCATGTGTCCTTAAGTGACTCATCACAGTAAAGGCCTTTCCACACTGACCACATACAAACGGTTTAACTCCAGTATGGATGACTTTGTGTGTTTTTAAGGAACTCATATGAGAAAAGGCCTTTCCACATTGACCACACACAAACTGTTTAACTCCAGTGTGGGTGACTTCATGTGTTCTTAAGTGACTAATCTGAGTAAAGGCCTTTCCACACTGACCACATACAAACTGTTTAACTCCAGTGTGGATGAGTTCATGTTTTCTTAAATAAATCATCCGAGTAAAGGCCTTTCCACACTGACCACACACAAACTGTTTAACTCCAGTGTGGGTGAGTTCATGTATTTTTAAGTTTCCCATAAGAGTAAATGCCTTTCCACACTGACCACACACAAACTGTTTAACTGCCGTGTGGATGACTTCATGTCTTCTTAAGTGACTCATCAGAGTAAAGGCCTTACCACACTGACCACATACAAACTGTTTAACTAAGGAAATCATCTGAGTAAAGGCCTTTCCACACTGACCACATACAAACGGTTTAACTCCAGTATGGATGAGTTTGTGTTTTTAAAGAACTCATATGAGAAAAGGCCTTTCCACACTGACCACATACAAACTGTTTAACTCCAGTGTGAATGACTTTATGTGTCCTTAAGTGACTAATCAGAGTGAAGGCCTTTCCACATTGACCACACACAAACTGTTTAACTCCAGTGTGGGTGACTTCATGTGCTCTGAAGTGACTCATCAGAGTAAAGGCCCTTCCACACTGACCACATACAAACTGTTTAACCTGTTGCACTCCTGTGTACCGCGGACGGATACGTCTCTGCGTCCTAGAGCGCACGAGGGCACTCTCGTGCGCTCTAGGATGCACGAGGGCGCTGTGCCAAGAGCGCACTGAAAAAAAAAAAAGCTGCATTTCCTTTCTTCCACTACAGACACAGCCGCGAACAGATCAGATATGATTGACCTCTCATTCGACTAATAAGAGCCTTGAATTGGGTTTCTGAAACCTTGAAGAACCAATGACTGAAAACCTAGCAAGAAGGACCCGCCTACCAACGCTGTGAATGCAGCGAGCCAATTGAAGCACAGAAGTTCGAAAGCTGTTTTGTGTAAGGCTGGGTGAAGACAGACTGACTGCTGCAGATGAAAAAAAGGTCCCGTCACAGACCCAGCAGCACGGAGACCACCCACAAGTGCGACCTGTGTGACAGGGACTGCCATTCGCGCATCGGCCTGTTCAGCCACAGGCAGTGCTTTTTTTTTTTAATTCCAGCAGAATAGACATTTAGGATTCTCTTCCATGGTCATCATAGACCGACGGAGGCCGACGACGAAGGTCATAAATCATTCGCCAAAACCGCAATCATGGAAGCACAAAACCGCAATAATGGAATTATTACTTCGACCGGGTCGCGGGACCAGAACCACGAGTCCGTAACAAGGGACCAGCGTCGCGTTCGTCTGACAATGAAGAAGAGAAGTTCGCCAGGACACTGTTGCTGTGAAGAGGTAAGTGTTATAAGCTAAATTATTCTTTATCCCTGAAAACTGGAATCAAAAATGACTTTTGACCGATCGGGAAATTACAACTGTGCGGCGCACAAAGTCTGAAGTCCGTGCGCCGCGGTACACGGTTCGTGCGCCGCGTCCGGACCGTGAACGCCCCCCCCCCCGCTACTCTTCTGTAGCGAGGGGGGGGGGGCCGTGGTGACTGCACCGCGGTCGCCACATCGCCACATGAGTCTATTCCATCATGTAGCGATGGCCGATGTCCGTCCTCTGTAGCGCGGGGGGGGGGGGGACAACCCCCCCCCCCCACACACACACACACAGCCCTGAGTGTCACCTTTCATTAGAGCCCAAGATGAAGCATCTTCAGTGGGGTAAAAAAGTATTTAGTCAGCCACCAATTGTGCAAGTTCTCCCACTTAAAAGATGAGAGAGGTCTCCAATTTTCATCATAGGTATACCTCAACAATGAGAGACAAAATATTTTTTAAAAAATCCAGAAAATCACATTGAAGGATTTTTAATGAATTAATTGGTAAATTCCTCGGTAAAATAAGTATTTGGTCAATAACAAAAGTTCATCTCAGTACTTTGTTATATACCCTTTGTTGGCAATGACAGAGGTCAAATGTTTTCACAAGGTTTTCACACACTGTTGCTGGTATTTTGGCCCATTCCTCCATGCAGATCTCCTCTAGAGCAATGATGTTTTGGGGCTGTCGCTGGGCAACACAGACTTTAAACTCTCTCCAAAGTTTTTCTATGGGGTTGAGATCTGGAGACTGGCTAGGCCACTCCAGGACCTTGAAATGCTTCTTACGAAGCCACTCCTTCGTTGCCCGGGCAGTGTGTTTGGGATCATTGTCAAGCTGAAAGACCCAGCCACGTTTCAGCTTCAATGCCCTTGCTGGTGGAAGGAGGTTTTCACTCAAAATCTCATGATACATGGCCCCATTCATTCTTTCCTTTACGCGGATCAGTCGTCCTGGTCCCTTTGCAGAAAAACAGCCCCAAAGTATGATGTTTCCGATCCCCATGCTTCAAAGTAGGTGTGGTGTTCTTTCTCCTCCAAACACGACAAATTGAGTTTTTACCAAAAAGTTCTATTTTGGTTTCATCTGACATTCTCCCAATCCTCTTCTGGGTCATCCAAATGCTCTCTAGCAAACTTCAGACGGGCCTGGACATGCACTGGCTTAAGGAGGGGGACATGTCTGGCACTGCAGGATTTGAGTCCCTGGCGGCGTAGTGTGTTTCTGATGTAGCCTTTGTTACTTTGGTCCCAGCTCTCTGCAGGTCATTCACTAGGTCCCCCCATATGGTTCTGGGATTTTTGCTCACCGTTCTCGTTATAATTTTGACAACACGGGGTGAGATCTTGCGTGGATCCCCAGATGGAGGGAGATTATCAGTCGTCTTGTATGTCTTCCATTTTCTAATAATTGCTCCCACAGTTGATTTCTTCACACCAAGCTGCTTACCTATTGCAGATTCAGTCTTCCCAGCCTGGTGCAGATCTACAATTTTGTTTCTGGTGTCCTTTGACAGCTCTTTGGTCTTGGCCATAGTGGAGTTTGGAGTCTGACTGTTTGAGGTTGTGGACAGGTGTCTTTTATACTGATAACGAGTTCAAACAGGTGCCATTAATACAGGTAACGAGTGGAGGAAAGAGGAGCCTCTTAAAGAGGAAGTTAACAGGTCTGTGAGAGCCACAAATCTTGCTTGTTTGTAGGCGACCAAATATTTATTTTACTGAGGAATTTACCAATTAATTCATTAAAAATCCTTCAATGTGATTTTCTGGATTTTTTTTTCCTCGTTTTGTCTCTTCATAGTTGAGGTATATCTATGCTGAAAATTGGAGACCTCTCTCATCTTTTAAGTGGGAGAACTTGCACAATTGGTGGCTGACTAAATACTTTTTTTCCCCACTGTATATTGAATCATTCAAAAGTTAGACGTTTTTCCAAACTGTGCCATTTGCCACAATTTGGAACAGTTCAAAAGCGCCTGGGACTACCTGAGGAAAAAGCTGTGTAATATATTCATTTTTTGTGGTATTGTTACAAAATTTTGACCTCAGCTGGATAACACTTCGTTGTACATTTCTGTTGCATTTTCCAGCCCGGATCTGAAGCTGTGTGTTATTTGCAAGCATTTGTATCCAAAAAAACACCCAGGCCAAATTTATTTTCTTCAAGTTCACTATGTTTAGATGACTGTAACTCAGTGGCCCGAGCACTTAGAGAGATTATGACTGTTTTGCCAAAAAATTCAAAGTGGTTTCTTTTAAATGAGACCAACCCCATGAAGATGGTGCAAAGGGTTGAAGAACAGCTTTCGATTTACTTTGGGCACGTTATTTTTTGGCGTTTTTAGGGAAATTGACCGGAGTGCCAGGGGTTAACTCCAGTGTGGATGAGTTCATGTTTTCTTAAAGAAATCATCCGAGTAAAGGCCTTTCCACACTGACCACACACAAACTGTTTAACTCCAGTGTGGGTAAGTTCATGTGTTCTTAAGCTACTCCTCTGAGTAAAGGCCTTTCCACACTGACCACACACAAACTGTTTAACTCCAGTGTGGGTAAGTTCATGTGTTCTTAAGCTGCTACTCTGAGTAAAGGTCTTTCCACACTGACCACACACAAACTGTTTAACTCCCGTGTGGATGACTTCATGTGTCCTTAAGTGACTCATCACAGTAAAGGCCTTTCCACACTGACCACATACAAACTGTTTAACTCCAGTGTGGATGAGTTCATGTCTTCTTAAGGAAATTATCTGAGTAAAGGCCTTTCCACACTGACCACATACAAACGGTTTAACTCCAGTATGGATGAGTTTGTGTGTTTTTAAGGAACTCATATGAGAAAAGGCCTTTCCACATTGACCACACACAAACTGTTTAACTCCAGTGTGGGTGACTTCATGTGTTCTTAAGTGACTAATCTGAGTAAAGGCCTTTCCACACTGACCACATACAAACTGTTTAACTCTAGTGTGGATGAGTTCATGTTTTCTTAAATAAATCATCCGAGTAAAGGCCTTTCCACACTGACCACACACAAACTGTTTAACTCCAGTGTGGGTGAGTTCATGTATTTTTAAGTTTCCCATAAGAGTAAATGCCTTTCCACACTGACCACACACAAACTGTTTAACTGCCGTGTGGATGACTTCATGTCTTCTTAAGTGACTCATCAGAGTAAAGGCCTTACCACACTGACCACACACAAACTGTTTAACTCCAGTGTGGGTGAGTTCATGTATTCTTAAGCTTCCCATAACAGTAAAGGCCTTTCCACACTGACCACACACAAACCGTTTAACTCCAGTGTAGTTAAGTTCATGTGTTCTTAAGCTACTCCTCTGAGTAAAGGCCTTTCCACACTGACCACACACAAACTGTTTAACTCCAGTGTGGTTAAGTTCATGTGCTCTTAAGCTACTCCTCTGAGTAAAGGTCTTTCCACACTGACCACACACAAACTGTTTAACTCCCGTGTGGATGGCTTCATGTGTTCTTAAGTTACTCATCAGAGTAAAGGCCTTTTTACACTGACCACATACAAACTGTTTAACTCCAGTGTGGATGAGCTCATGTCTTCTTAAGGAAATCATCTGAGTAAAGGCCTTTCCACACTGACCACATACAAACGGTTTAACTCCAGTATGGATGAGTTTATGTGTTTTTAAGGAACTTATATGAGAAAAGGCCTTTCCACACTTTTCACATACAAACTGTTTAACTCCACTGTGGATCAGTTTATGTATTTTTAAGTGACTCAACCCTATGAAACCACTACCACATTCTTCACAAAAGTATTGTTTATTCCCAGTGTGGCGTTTTCTCTGTCTTCTTTTTCCACTCTTGCCACTGTGTAATTTTGCTTTGTTTGCTGTGCTTGGCTGATCTACATCCTCCTGAAGTTGGTGATGTTTCACTCCATTTTTCCTTTCATGTTCCTGTAGCAACAAAGACAGAAACAGAGGCTGTGAACATACAGCACTGTGAAAAATTATTTGCCCCTTCCTGATTTTTTATAATTTTGCATATTTGTCATACTTTAAGTGACACACTGGCAAAAATCCCACTTTTTCTGTTGTTTACATGTCTGTAACATGTTTTTATGACTTACAAGACATATCCAGAGCAAAATCTGATTGCACTCCCAAGTCTGTGCTTTTCTGCTGTGAATTTCCAATTAAACTCCACCCCCCACCCCCCACATACGAACAATTTTGGACCGAGTGTTTCTAGCTATGCAAGTATTCCTGCTTAGCCTGACAGCTTATAACAACATTAACCAATCAGGCCAAGCACTGGGCATGGCTACAGACCTGAGTTTGGGGAAGGAGGAGCTGCCAAGGAGCAGCAGGGTTGAGGCAGAGAGAGCGGGGGGTGGGGGGTAGATAATGAACTGAGAGGACCAGCTCAAACTGTCACTCCTCTACAGCATCCCTTCAGGGTGAAAGTCATCCAAGATGTGTATATGATACAACTACTCTATTGAGTTGAAAAGCCTACATCAGTTCTTACAGTAGTTATTATGTTGAGAAGATTTAGGGAAAATTGACCTCTGACCTAAAGGTCATCCTATGAGAGTCAAATTGCAATATGCGCTTCATCAGTGTATATCAAACGCTGGTAACAAGTTTCAAAACATTTGGAACACAACTGTAGGAGGAGTTAATTTCACAAAAGGGGGACAGCTGAACGAACAGACTGACCCATAACATAATCCCCCTTTGGTCTCCGCCTTAACGGCTCTTTGACCACTTTGGGCTTCGACCGGCAGGGGATAAAAATTATTTTGTGTTTACTCTGGTTATCTTTGTCTAATATTAAAATTTGTTTGATGATCTGAAAGAGATGGGGTCATAAGTTAGAGAATGAGACTTCCATCCATCCATTTTCTATCACTTTTCCAGAGGTCCAGTTCACGGAGGTAGCAGCCCAAGCAGAGAAGCTAAAGACTTCCCTCTCCCCGGCCACCTGCTCCAGCTCTTCAGAGAGGATACCAAGACATTCTCAAGCAAGCTGGGAGATGTAGTCTCTCTGGTGTGTCCTAGGTCTGCCCTGGGGTCTCCTCCCAGTGGGACATGCCCAAAAGAGCTCAAGTGGGAGGCGTCCATAATAGCCATTTTACTTCCCATGAAACAAAAATCTTTGAGACCTAATGCTGCAAATTGTACCAAGAATCTTCTAACTTTGTTAATACATAAATTATCACATATAGAACTGACCCAAAATCAGTTACAATAATGCACTTTTTATTTAACTTATCATTTCATAAAGTGCTCACAGGTGCTTTCTTTAGTGCAAAGGGTGTGGCGTGTCAAGTTCACCACCCAGAGTAAGTAAACAAATTCAATGCATGAACCATGCATACATAATCTCACTGTATTTCAGTCCCTCCAGGATTTTGTCAGCTGTTTTTGTGATTGCTGTGGCCCAAAAAGCCTGAATTTGTGGGAGCTTTTCCAAAAAGTTATGGCACTTTTAGAGTTTTTTTGCACTCAAAGTTGTGTGAGGAAGCACAAATTTTAAAGCAGCTGCTTTTTCCATAGTTTACAGTGATGCTATTCTATGTAACACCACAAGAAAAGCACAGGATTGGCAAAAATTTCCTGCTAGTGATTTCACAGTAAAATTAACATTCATATTTTTAGATCGCCACACCACAGTAGGGTTTAATAATTTAGTTTTTTAGTAGATTATTTGTTTATTTGACAGGGACAGTGCAATAAACATAGACAATTAATCAATGACAATCAATCTGATGTGTTGCACAAAGAGTGTATAGCTATTAGCTAATTTGCAACTCTTGTCCCTGGATGGGCTTTAGAAAGGAGAAACAAGTAGAAAGAAAACAAGGAAAGGAAAAGATAAAAAAAAAAAAAAGAATACACAATAACCACATACATCAATGCAAAAAAGATTGTAAATACATTATAAATACACAATTATAAATATTATAAATATTATAAATACACAAATATAACAACCTGACTCACATTTGCCTATTTCAGGCCTCCCTCCCTTTGTCACTCACTATAAACAAACACATTCATTCCTTCCCTTCATTCACTCTCACCCTGCAGACAATCATTTCATACATGGGTACATTCTTGTTTATTTTTCAGCCAGCTTTTAACCTTTTTAGTGAATGTTTTAAAGTCCGTTATTATTTTAATTTCATTTGGCATTGTGTTCCAGATGTGACTGCCCTTTATAGAGAAAGCTGTTTGTCCGAATGTGGTTCTGTGGTGGAATATTTTACAGTTATTGTTAACAGAACTCCTGGTGGTTCTGCTGCTGCCCTGTCTTTGGATGAAACCAGCAAGTGGCTCGGGTGCTGATTTATGGAAACATTTGAAAGTTAATTTCAGAAAACAGAGGTCAATGAAACTCTCAAAACTCAATAGGTTGTATTTTTTTTAAATATTACAGTGATGCCACCTAATGGGCTTTTTGTCCAAGATTTTTAGAGTTTGATTATATAATGAACCTATATGTCTTATTGTGGAAGGGGCTGCTTGAGCCCAGACTGTCAAACAGTATGATATATGAGAAAAAACCATAGAATGCATATACAGTACAGCTGCTTCATAAGGTATGTAATATCTAATTAATTTAAAGCAGTTCAGATTTTTTTTTACTGTTTTTGAAATTTTCTTTATATGAAGATTAAATTTGAGTTGAGGATCTAGTACAATGTCAAGGTATTTGAATTCTGTAACTAAACTGATGTCTTGATCATGTACATTAACTTTAAAACGTTGCAGGTTACATTTTTTGATTGAAAAGCACATTGAAACCGTTTTCTGAAGGTTCAGCAATAGATGGTTCTGGAGGAGCCACTCTTGGACATCAACCATACTTGTAGACAGACGTCTGCAGCCTGTGCTGGAGTCTTGGCAGCTGTGTAAATAACTGCATCATCTGCATAAAGTTGGCATGTTGCAGCTGAGCAGTGTAGCGGCAAGTCATTAATAAAAATGCTGAAAAGTAAAGGACCAAGAATGGATCCTTGTGGGATACCCATGCGGTTGTTTAAAAATGAGGATTTATCCTGATGAACTTTTACACACTGTTCTCTATTCTGGAGATAAGACGCAAACCATTCTAATGTATCTGGAGAGAAGTTAAAAGATACCATTTTGGATAAAAGCAAACTGTGGTTTACAGTATCGAAAGCCTTTTTGAGATCTAGAAAAACAGCTCCCACCACATTACCCCTGTCCAAGGACTGTTTGACATTTTCAGTAAGGCAACAATTTGCTGTTTCTGTTGAGTATCCTGGTCTAAAACCAAATTGATGTGGATGAAGAAGTTGACTGTCTTGTAAATAGTCTATCAGCTGTGTAGCTACAACTTTTTCAAGAACCTTAGACAGGACTGGTAAAATAGAGATTGGGCGGTAATTGCATATATCGTCTTTACTGCCTGATTTATGAACTGGTATGACGACAGCTTTTTTCCAGCCAGATGTGAATGTACTAGACCTAATGGAGAGATTAATGAGATGAGTCAGTGGTTTGATTAATATTTTGCTGTGCGTTTTGAGAAAGGAAGTGCTCATATTGTAGATATCATTAGTTTTTGAGTTTGATAGTGTTTTAACAATACCAGCAATTAACTCCTCATTTACCTCATCGATGTGAAAAGAATCTGTTGGAAGTATTGATTTTGTGCTGTTGAGCACATTTGGCAGCACAAAGTTTTTTGTTAAGTCTTCCACAGAGTCCACAAAATATGAATTAAATTCCTTTGCCAATGTAGCCTTGTCACGGAGGTAGCAGCCCAAGCAGCCTAAGTCCCTTTACCCCCTTCTGAACATTTTTTTTTATTAGTTAAGTTATTTAAATGCCTCCATAGGGAACTGTTGTTACCCTTTGCATGATCTATCAGTTTATTGTAATAAGATACTTTTGATTTTCGCAGCTCTTGTACCACTTTATTTCTTAAACTTTTGTACACAAGGTGATCATTTTGTAGTTTAGAGGTTAATGATGTTTTCAATGCAGAGTCTCGCCTCTTCATAAGTTTTCTTATTTCATTATTTAACCATGGTAGGTTAATCTTCTGTTGTCTACTTTTAATTTACTTTGTAAATTTTTCTATGGACTTTGTAATTGTTGCAGTTATAAAATTACAACAATCATCTACTTCATATATTGACATGAGCTGCTCCCAATTTTGATTCTCTAAGTAATGTTCAAACTCCTCATTTTTTGATTTGGGAATAATAAAATTTGATTTGTCAATATCGACTCCCCCAAAATACTGTATATATATATATATTTTTTTTTTAACTACAAATTAACTTTCAATGTTTGAAAAGGGTTTCAATTCATTTCCTGAGGTTTGTTCATTTCAATTTAGTTCTACTGAGTAAAAATAGCTTGTTGTACTGCAGCCTTTATTATTTTTGTGATTTATTCTCTTCACATCTCTTACTTAAGTGGCAGAAGTCCATAATCTCATAAAATATACCTTATTTCAGCATTTATTCACAGCGCTTAACCAACAGTTCTCTCTGTGTCCATAGTTTCTAAAAGAAACCACCATCATGCCGGATAAATTATTAATTGACGACACAAACGTTAAAACAAACAAATGATATTATACTTACAGTCTCAGCAGCTCCAAGTCTCCCTCTGCTTCACGGGTTTCAGTCTCTGCGCATTTTCCGTTTATCAGTCGTCAACTTTATGTTCCAACACAGCACTGCACGGAGTAAAAGTCCGTTTATACATGCTTTATGAAAAATATTCAGAAGCTGTTGAGGACAGTCTTTACGGTGACTTTTGCTGCTAAATTAAGAGACGCACGTTATTAACTCCGCTCATGTAAACACGAAAGGCGTGTGCACGCGCGGCAGGGAACACAGAAGTTTTATTTATGAAAAATATTCAGAAGCTGTTGAGGACAGTCTTTATGGTGACTTTTGTTGCTAAATTAAGAAACGCACGTTATTAACTCCGCTCGTGTAAACACGAAAGACGTGTGCACGCGCGGCAGGGAACTCTTGCCGGATGAGAACCGTTTTAACACCACAGAAGAACTAGCATATCCGTTAGCTTGCTAGCTCCGTTAGCGCGTCGGTTGTTTATAGTTCTCGGCCATTGTTCCTGGCTCACTGACCCGGTTTCGACCCGATTATACTCAGCAGACGTTCACAAACGTAAAAATATTATATTAAAATATATTAATATTATATTAAAAGATCGATCCGTGGATTTTGTGGATCGATATCGGCTCAGTCAAACATGGATCAATCCATATCGATATATTGATCTTTAGAACCCACCACTATTCACCACAACAGAAAATGTCTGCATCACTGCAGAGGCTGCTCTGATCCATTTGTCAATCTCTTCCTATATTCTCCCCTCACTTGTGAATGAGACCCCGATATACTTAAACTCCTCCACTTGGGGCAGGAGCTTGTCTTCAACCCGGAGAGGACAATCCACCTTTTTCTGGCTGAGCACCATGGACTCAGACTTGGAGGTGCTGATTCTCATCCCAGCCACTTCACACTCCGCAGCAAACCGTCCCAGCAAGACCTGAAGGTCATTACTCGATGAAGCAAGCAGGACAACATTATCTGCAAACAGCAGAGATGAGATCCTGTGGTCACCAAGCATGACACCCTCTGATCCTTGGCTGTGCCTAGATATCCTATCCATAAAAATTATGAACAGGATCAGTGACAAAGGGCAGCCCGGACAGAGTCCAACTCTCATTGGAAATGAGTTTGACTGGGTGTTGGCAATACAAACCAAACTCTCACAATGGTCTTATAGGGACCGGATAGCTCATAACAACGAGCCTGATATCCCATACTCCAGCAGCACCCCCTACAAGAAACCACGAGGTCCACGGTTGAATGCTTTCTCCAAGTCCACAAAACATATGTGGACTGGTGGGGTAAACCCCCACGATCCCTCAAGGATTCTCGAAAGGGTAAAGAGTTGGTCCAATGTGCCATAGCCAGGGCGAAAACCACATTGCTCCTCCTGAATCGGAGGTTCGACTTGAGGCCCTAAAAACATGACTTTGGCTTGACTTTGGACTTCAACAATTTTGCCTCAAACTTGACTCAGACTCTTTGAATATAACTTGTGAACATTACAAGTATTTGATGCTCTGGACATTTTGACACAAAGTTTCACCGGGTCTCTCTGCTCTGATCTTTACAGCTCCAGCACATCCGGGTACTTGCATATATACACACATTTGTACAGCCATAGTGCAGCGTCTGCCAAAGAGTCCCCGTGCATGATGCAGAGTACAGGGGACTTATCCAGGACTTCGTGGACTGATGCCTACGGAACTGCCTCCAGATCAATGTAAGAAAAATCAAGGAACTGGTGGTGAACTGCCACCATCTGCCATCCATGGAACAGACATTGAGATGGTGACATCTTACAAGTACCTGGGTGTTCACCTGAACAATAAACTGGACTGGTCACACAACACCAACACGCTCTACAAGAAGGGGCAGTGCAGGCTGTTTCTGCTGAGGAGACTCAGGTCTTGGAGTGCAAGGGGCACTCCTGAAGACCTTCTATGACTCAATGGTGGCATCATCCATCACATTTGGAGTGGTCTGCTGGGGCAGTGGCATCACCATAGCCAACAGGAAGAGACTGAACAGGCTGATCAAAAAAGCTAGCTCTGTTCTGGAGCGGCACCTCGACCCAGTGGAGGAGAGAGGAGGATGGTGGCTAAGCTGTCATCTCTGCTGGGAGTCTGAGTCCCACCCCATGCAGGACACTGAAGAGCTCATTTAGTGGTAGGCTGTGCCATACTAGGTGCACGACAGAGAGGTTCTGCAGGTCTATCCTACCTGTGGTGGTTGGACTTTATAACCTAACCAGGGCTGCTTGTAGAGGTCATATTAAATGTACTAAACGTAACAACTTTGCACAATAGGAACTGTCCCCTCCAATACACAACTAGGACAATAACAATCATTATTGAGGGTGGCAACAACACTGTTGATTCAAATGTGAAATACACCGTTCTGGGTACATATTCATATTCTGCATGGTAACTTAACAAACCGTAATGCTGTTTATTCCATCTAGCTGCAATGCTCCTGCACTGTGTATGTAACTGTGTACATATGTACAGTAT
This sequence comes from Pholidichthys leucotaenia, assembly GCA_020510985.1. Classification (NCBI taxonomy): domain Eukaryota; kingdom Metazoa; phylum Chordata; class Actinopteri; order Cichliformes; family Pholidichthyidae; genus Pholidichthys; species Pholidichthys leucotaenia. Next base: position 275,217,976 of record CM035844.1, read on the forward strand.
ATTCATTTACTGCTTTGGCTAACCAGTTCTTATCTTATTATCTTGTTTACTATTGCGTTCAGTGCTGCTATCCCTTTGCTGCTGAAATCCTGGAATTTCCCCTTTGTGGGACTAATAAAGGCTGATCTTATCTTAACCAGTTAAAAACACAGATTTTTAAAGCTTGAAGTAATCAATATAAAATCTCAATATGTTTTGTCGTCCTGCTTTTCTCCAGCTTAATGTTTTTTTAATAAGGGAATCTACATGATTGCAACAGAGGGGAGGAAAAGGTATACATCATTTACATATCCATAAATCAGTATTAACAAAAGTTACATTAACTTTACTTCATATTTTTCTGTCAAAGTTAACAGACTATAGAATATAAATGTGTTTAGAACATTTCTTATGCTCGAATAGATATTATGTTCTTTATGTTAATGGAGATTATTTTCTTAACATCAGTATACACACCAGTCCTTTTTCCTCTACATCAAGGGTGTCAAACTCATTTTAGCTCGGGGGCCACATACTGCCGGATTTAATGTCAAGTGGGCTGGACCAGTAAAATAATATTGTGGGCACCCAGCACAATGCAGACTGATAATATTCACACTCAGCAGGGATTGCATATGGACAGAGAGCCCCTTGGGGGACAACCAGTTAATCAGACGATTGATATGTATTGACTGATATGTATATCAATATGTAAATGTGCCATGCATTCTCTCTTGTCTGTATAAAAGAGCTGACTTTACATGCCTCACGAGAGCGCACTCACAACAGCTCACACACAGCACACAGTGCTGCAGTGTGTCTCATGATGATGGACGAATAAAACTCTTAAACCTTCAGCTCACCGTGTCTCACCTGAACTTATTTTGTTCCTCCACACTGGTGACCCTGGACGAAAAATGGAACACCAGGCGAACACCCCGAAGATGACCTGGACGGGAAGCCTCAGCACGCGTCATGGTGCGACCCTCGCCTGATCTTTTACCAGCACCATGATCAACACGAGTGAATGAAGGAAGCAGCCTGAACGGGGACAATCATCAACGCCGACTGCACTGATTTCCATCAAGCTTCCTGACCCTGACTCACCTCTCGACAACAGACCTTCCGCGCACAGAAGCCACGAGCGCACATCGCAGAGTTATGAGGACAGCGCAACTGCCAGCTATGTCGTCACTGTGCCAGGCGCGCGCCACGCACCAGGGACGAATTGGCTCCACAGACTGATACAGTGTCCTCCGCCGCTGCACATGCCCGAGTTAAACAGCCTATCGCCACCCTCGGATCCTTCAGGGCTGCTCGCGCACCTGGAACAGACGTGCAGACAGCACACAGGACTTTGTATGAGTTTTCCAGCCACGGCGCACAAGGGGAATTTAGCCGATTGCTTTCCTCGATGACTTTAGGGCTGTTTCCCGCACCTAAAGCCAAACTGCCGAGTCCCTGACACAGCTTCAGTTTATCACAGCCACTACGCATCCTCGGGGAATTTGGCCGCTCGCCTTCCCCACATCCTCACTGGACCAAACCACGAGAGAAGTCAGAGATATACATTTTTTTTTTCACAGCCACTGTGGATCTCCGCCACGTTTAACAGGAAAAGTTCTTCACCATCGCGGATCCACACGCAATTTTTGCGCGGCCCAGACACCTTTGACGTCCCGGGCCGGCACTTGCTTACTCCCACCCTCTCAACCTCCTCCTGCACAGAGCTTTTCCCGCACCTCACTCCTAAAGCCGGCCGATCGCAGTCTGGTTCCATTACGCACGACTGCACACCGGCCCGTGTGCCCACAATCCACGGCCGTTCAACATGCTGGAACTCGGAGCGGAGCACACTGTCCTTTCCACCCCTCCCCTGTCCCCCTCACGGACTGACATCCCCTCCGACAGTTCTACCGGAGCTAGAGCCCAAACGACGGTGGGGGGGGGATCACAACCCCTTCTGACCGTTCTGGGGGGAGCGGTGTGGGCACCCAGCACACGTGGGGGCACCCAGCACAATGCAGACTGATAATATTTACGCTCGGCAGGGATTGCATATGGACAGAGAGCCCCTTGGGGGACAACCAGTTAATCACGCGATTGATATGCATTGACTGATATGTATATCAATATGTAAATGTGCCATGCATTCTCTCTTGTCTGTATAAAAGAGCTGACTTTACATGCCTCATGAGAGCGCACTCACAACAGCTCACACACGGCACACAGTGCTGCAGTGTGTCTCATGATGATGGAGGAATAAAACTCAAACGTTCAGCTCGCCGTGTCTCACCTGAACTTATTTTGTTCCTCCACAATATCAAAAAAGCCTTATGGCAACTTCAAATTTCATTGCTTGTTTTAGTACAAAGAAATAAATGTACATTATGAAACGTTTACACTTATTTAACCATTAATCTTTTACAAGCATGAACCCCCTGAATTATGAATCTTCACAAATTATGAACCTGATTTTTTTCTTTTCTGCTCTGTTTTGAACTGAAGCTGCTGACGAACAATATCTTAACAGTGTTTCCTCTAGCTTAAAGACTTTGGCGGAGTGACAACATATTTGTCTGGGGGGGGGGAGGGGGGGCGCACATGACACGATTGTGACCGGATATGTTAATTTTACATCATTTCTTTTAATTTACTTTTTTTTTCACAGTAATATTGCATAATGGAACTTACCATTTGAAGTATTGTACTACCAAGGCTTGAATGTTGGAATATTAGGCCAGTTGGGGTCCCACCCAGATGTCCTGTGTTTGGACTTTTTACTGGTGTCATCCTTCTCTCCTCCCTCTGCTCTCACCTCTCCTGGACCCTCTGCCTGAACACTTTCCTCTCCTTGGCTCTTCTCTTCTGTCTCATCTTGCCCTCTCTGAGTCCTGTCTAATTCAGGTTCTCTCTCTGTCTATGGTGGTATAGAAACAGGCTAGAAAATCCCAAGTGTCATGTTTTGTCCAGCGGGATTTTGTTGGCCCTGGGATTGACTGGTGATCTGTCCAGCGTGTACCCTGCCTCTCACCCAAAGATGCTGGGATATGCTCCACCCCCCTCCTCCCCCCGCGACCCGAAAAGGATTAAGCGGAAGAAGATGGATGGATGGATGGATGGTTTACATGAAAAGCCAAAATGTGTATTTTTTTTTGTATTTTTATTCTAGTGTTTCTTTTTTCCCATTGACAAAGAGAAGGGAAGGGAAAAAACATTCATAATAGGAATTTACTCATTCATACTTAAATTATATGATCAGGGGTGGGTATAGTAGCCAGAAATTCTACTCATGTAAAAGCAGTGCTTTGAAATTAATAATTAAAAGTAGACAACCAAAAATTTCTAGTTGAGTTAAGGGTACAAAGAGCACCTACTTTAAAACTTGAGTAATAAGATAAGCCTTTATTAGTCCCACAATGGGGAAATTCCAGGATTGCGCCAGCACAGGGATAGCAACACTCAGAGCAATAATTAAGAAGATACGGAAAATATAAATAAGAGCAGTGGATACACATACATACACATAAATATATAAATATATATACCAAAGCATTGTAGCAAGATGGAATAAACAGCATCACCGTCTACTTAGTTATTCTACATAGTATGAATATGTACCCATACATATTGTCACCCTCCGTAGCGACTGATATTGTCCTAGTTGTATACTGAAGGGGACCATTTGTGTAAGTCTGTGTCATAATGGCCTGTGCGCCGATGTCATCCGCGCTCAGGCCATATTCCACCTCAGCCCAGCTCTTACTATGACAGCGTCTCAGCGGGCTTCCAGCTGTCAAGCTCTACGGGACGGCTGGAGGCCAATTACCCCTCATCAGCTGAGGCACTGTCAACCACTATAAAAGGGAGCGCCCCTGATTACTCAGGGCTGTGACCTCACATATGATCCACGCTCACCTCTCGGTGTGGATTAGGCTGGAATCCCTATGTCCGGCTCCAGTCCTCCTCTCATCCCTCATCATCATTTGTAAGTGTACCTTTTGTATTGTTTGTGTTTTGCCCCACGAGGCTCCTTTCCTTTGTTCCCTTCCTTATCACCAATAAACGATGCAAACTCACCAGTCAGCCGTTGGCTCTTATTTATGGCTCGCCAGAGCCATACGTAACAGTAGGTCACAGCCAGTGAGTTGCCAGCTGCCGTGAGTTAGCTCAAATTGGACTGTTGTTCCTACCTGTCAGGGTACCGTGCTGAAGCATGCCGTCGTGGAGGTCCCGCACTCTGAGTCAGAGCGATGTCCTCGCAGACGCCCTCGAGTGCGTGGACGAAATTCTCCTCACCGCCTCCCTCCTCGACTTCAACAGCAACGTGCCCCAGTACCTGGACCAAGCCGAGGACATCCTCAATCATCTTCCCCGCTTCGCTGATCACCCGGAGGTAAGCGTGAGGAAAGATGACATCGCTGCACAGCGCGAGATACTCTGTGGGCTGGAGGGAAATCCCGGCAGGAAGCCGAAGAGGAGGAGACGTCGCCCCTCGCTTTGGGATCCCGCTCCTGCCTCTGTTCCGGCCCGGGAGTTCGCATCATCAAAAGGTCTTTCCCCATCAAGCATGTCGTCACTCGGGATTCCCCCAGAGGAGCTGCAGCTGACAGCAATCAAGGTCTGGGACTGAGTGGCTGCTGCTCGCTCCGCTGTGCATCCATCGGCAATCATGAAGCATGTGGCAGCGGCAGTTAGACTGGTGGAGAGGAATCCAGAGTTGCGTGAGTTCCCCGAGTTTGCCAACCTGCTCACCTCTGTTTCTGCACAGGAACGGCGATTCCCGGATCTCACCTTCGCCTCGCCACCTGCAAGAAACCGTCGTCACACCGGCTGTCAACCTCGGCTTGAGTCCTGTCCGGATCCAGTTCCGGGTCGCCGCAAGGGCTCAACCCCCCACACAGCTGCCACTCCTGCGCCTTGTCAGAGGGGATATCTCTGCAGCCTCATCTCCCGGGCCATCTTCTCCTGATGTCCCGTCAGCGCCCCATGCCCGGCTCCTCTCGGCTGTCGTCCCCTCCTCCTCCTCGCCTATCCCGGCTGCTGTGTGTCTCGGGAGTCCCATCCCGGAACCTTCTCGAGCGGCTCCCCGTCGTCCTCCCAGGGGGCCCTCTGTCACCGTCCGGCGGAGAAAGGGAGGAGCAACGTCCGCCGCAGCAGGCACCATCCAGCCTCCAGGAGACAGGCAAGTCAAAACTCATTTACATTATCATTATTGTGATTTGCCTTGTCAGACTCCTGGGGGTGGAGTTCGGGGTTCGCAGCCCCTCAAGCTCCCACCACCTGCTTTGGCTCTGATTGTTAATCCCACATCCTCTGGGTCTCCCTCCGCTGAGCGGTCCTCGACGCCAGGGCAATGTCGCCGGATGAGGAGGGGAGCCTGCGGTTCTGGAGAACCTGGTTCCGGTCCCACAGCCACATCGTGGGCGGAGGAGGAGGGCGGACTGCAGCGTGGAACCTGCGCCGACGGGGAAGCGTCCCCGGGTCTCCACGGATGAGCAGTCCAGTCCAGCTGGTCGAGGGTCCCCTGCCACCACGCCGTGCGGGCCATCGACGTGGGCTTCGGTGTCGGAGGATCCTGAGGCTGCGGATACCATCATGCCAGCTGCAGAGCCCGACGTAGCTGAGTGGGAGCCTGACGACAACCTCCTGCTGTCTGAGCCTGGATCTTCGCAGTCCTGGACGGCGTCAGAACCCGAGATCAGGTTCTGTTTTGTCTTTCTCCTTTCCATCCTAGAGCATTTTAGCCTGTCTCTTGGGTAGATGAGCCGGGTGCAGCCGCCCACTGTGTCTGAGCTTATCTCGCCAGGTTCTGGCGCTACCGGTGATCCTGATTCCGGTTCTTCTCTCTCTCCTGAGCCTTCTCCCAGGGTCGCCGGTGAGGAGCTGCTTGCACCCGCTGTGCCAGAGGTTCCAGGTTCGGGGTTGGAGGTCAGTTCTGGTGCGGCGCCGACCCAATTGGGGTCCGATGCAGGTGTGTCCATGACTCAATCAAGGTTCGATGAGGGTGCAGCACCAGCGGTATCCAAGTTTGGCGAGGGAGCTGCAGATCCCCTGCCATCGGACACTGGACCGGCTCATCTTCTCCCCCATCGTCACCATCGTCCTCATCTTCACCCTCATCTTCCCCCCAAGACTTCTCCACCAGGTGCCGTATGGACCTCTCACTGTCGGCCCGGCTCACCCTCACTATTCCCCTCCACAGGGAAGCCGTTGCCTTTCTCTCCCCTGCAGTCCTGGTGGCTGAGCGATGCGGGTCGGCCGCCAGAAGTACTGCCGTGCCCATTCGGCTCTTTGGTCCGGCCACCCGACCCACTGGACTCTCTATTCGGCGGTCTGATCCGGCCGCCCGAAGTACTGTTTTTCCTGGCCTGGGATTCAGGTAGGCCGCCTGAATGCTTCCCATCACCCCTGTTGGCGGTTTGGACGCTGGGTGTGGGGAGACCCCCCGAACTGTATTATTTTTCTGTTATTCCTGTGCCTTTGGTCCCTTGTGATTTTGTGAGTGTGCAGGTATAATATGATTCTTGTAGTCCTATCGCGGTTAGCATGTCTCTCCCCCCCCCCCCTCCTGTTTGAGGATGTCCTGTATTTGTGGGATTACGCCTTACGGGCCTTTGTTTTCCTTTTAGGTCTCCTGTGGTTGTTTTTCTTTGTTGGGTCCTGTTTGCATTTTGTGGCATTTTATGGAGTATTGTGTTGTTGTTTTTTTTCCTGTACTCTGTAATTGCTTCGTTTGTTCCCTACCAATGTTGTGGGGTTTTTTTCTCTCTGTCTGCATATTGTTAGCATTTTATGGAGTATTGTGTTCTTTTTTCTTTCCCGTACTCTGTAAGTGCTTCGTTTGTTCCCTGCCAATGTTGTGTTGTGTTTTGTTTTTTTCTCTCGGTCTGCATATCGTTAGCATTTTATGGAGTATTGTGTTTGTTTTCCCGTACTCTGTAATTGCTTCATTGTTCCCTGCCAATGTTGTGGGTTTTTTTCCCTCTCTTCCCTTTTCTCGATTCACGCCCTCCTGGCTTGCGCCCCATCTGCCCACCCTAGGTGGGGGGGCTTGGGTGTTACTAGCCGTTCGGGGCCCGGCCTTGAGGGGGAGGTCCTGTCATAATGGTCTGTGCGCCAATGTCATCCGCACTCAGGCCATATTCCTCCTCAGCCCAGCTCTTACTATGACAGCGTCTCAGCAGGCTTCCAGCTGTCAAGCTCTACGGGACGGCTGGAGGCCAATTACCCCTCATCAGCTGAGGCGCTGTCAACCACTATAAAAGGGAGCGCCCCTGATTACTCAGGGCTGTGACCTTGCATATGATCCAGGCTCATCTCTCGGTGTGGATTAGGCTGGAACCCCTACGTCCGACTCCAGCCGTCCTCTCATCCCTCATCATCATTTGTAAGTGTACCTTTTGTATTGTTTGTGTTTTGCCCCACGAGGCTCCTTTCCTTTGTTCCCTTCCTTATCACCAATAAACAACGCAAACTCACCGGTCAGCCGTTGGCTCTTATTTATGGCTCGCCAGAGCCATACATAACAGTCTGTTGCGTCTTTTGCATTCAATACTATTAGGTCGTCACGTATTTTTGCTATCTCTGCGAGCAGCCCTGCTTAGGTTATACAGTTTGACAGCCGTAGGTAGGAAGAACCTGCAAAACCTCTCGGTTGCGCACCTAGGATGATGTAGTCTACTGCTAAATGAGCTCCTCAGTGCGTTCAATATGTCCTGCATAGGGCGGGACTCAGACTCCAGCAGAGATGACAGTTTAGCCACCATCCTTCTCTCTCCTATCTCCTCCAATGGGTCAAGGCGTTGCCCCAGGACAGATCTAGCTTTCTTGATCAGTTTGTTCAGTCTCTTCCTATCAGCTGCTGTAATGCCGTTGCCCAGCAGACCACTCCAAAAGTGATGGCTGATGCCACCACCGTATCATAGAATGTCTTCAGCAGCGCCCCTTGTACACCTAAAGACCTGAGCCTCCTCAGTAGGAACAGCCTGCACTGTCCCTTCTTGTAGAGTGCGTCGGTATTGTGCGACCAGTCTAGTTTATTGTTCAGATGAACACCCAGGTATTTGTAGGATGTCATCATCTCAATGTCTGTTCCCTGTATGTTTACTGGTGCTGTGAGGGGTTGTCCTTGCCTGCGGCAGTCCACCACCATCTCCTTAGTTTTCCTCGCGTTGATGTGGAGGCAGTTCCGGTGGCACCAGTCCACGAAGTCCTGGATAAGCCCTCTGTACTCAGCTTCATCTCCGTTGGAGATGAGGCCGACGATCGCAGAGTCGTCAGAGAACTTCTGTAGATGGCAGTGTGTTGTGTTGTGTGAGAATGACTTCAGTCTTGAAGGTTTGAGGTTTTTCTCCAAAATTTATAACAATTTTCTTATAGTTTTCTACTTTTCTCTGTAAATTTATCTAAATTTGCAACCATTTTCCTCAAATTTGTAATTTTCTCTTGTACATTTGAGACTATTATAAATTTGTGGATTATTTTATGGTTAATGTTTTACCTTTTTTTGATCCAATCCAATTTTATTTATAAAGCTCTTTAAAAACGACAGTTGACACCAAGTGCTGTACATCAACGATAAATAAAATATAAAAACAATAAAATACAGCTAAAGTACAAAACAGCACAAACAAAATAATCATCATACAATTGAGACCATAAGAACAAATAAAATCAATGTCTCAAACTGGTTCAAAAGAGAATAAAAATGGGTTTGAAGAGGAGGTTTAAAACTGGACAGTGAAGAGGCCTGTCCGATGGACAAAAGCAGATTATTATAAAATTGTTGTTTTTTTTAATAAAAGTGAAACAGAATGTGGCAATTTTTTAAACTTTTTTCCTCATACAATTTAAACTTTTGACCGTAATTTTGTACAGCCAGAACAGAACAATAACTCTGAATTCAAAGAAATATAACACAACATTACAAAAATAATTTTTTGTAAGTTGTCTGTGTTTTTTCAACTGATTTAAGACAATTTTGAACCGCTGAATCCGAAAATGACATCCGTTTCTCTCGATCAGGTCAGGTTTTTATGCCAAGTTGATTTTTTACAAAATCTTCTGGTCGAAGCCATTTAATTCACCTGTAAAATAAAAATACCAATTAGTCATAAATTGGCACATGCCAACTCTTCAGAGTTTGAGAAATTTCAAGAAATAAAGAATTTTGCACCATATAAAGCGAAAATACCCATGCATGTAAACAAAAATGTAAAAAAAACAACATGTGGCCATAGTTCAAAAAGTTGACCTGATTGAACAAAACCAAAGTGATTTTTAGATTCAGCACATCAAAATTGTCCTAAATCAGCTAAAAAAACTTAAGACAATAAATTTGGTGTTGACCAGTGTAATTATTAAAATTACATTTAAAGAAATAAATTAACCTCTTGCGCTCCGTTGTACCGCGGACGGGCAAGTCTATGCGTCCTAGTGTGCACGAGGGCGCTCTCGTACGCCCTCGTGCGCCCCCGGATGCATGATCCTGATGGTGGTGATGTAGGTGGTGTGGCGTCCAAGCGCACACTGAAAATAAAAGCTGCAGACACAGCCACGAACAGATTAGTTCATCTGATTGACCTCTCATTCAACTAATAAGAGCCTTGAATTGGGTTTCTGAAACCTTGAAGAACCAATGAATGAAAACCTAGCAAGGAGGACCTGCCTACTGTGAATGCAGGAGCAAACTGAAGCACAGAAGTTCGGGCTGGGTGAAGAGAGACTTACTGCTGCAACAGATGAAAAAAAAGGATGCAGGAAGAACCTGCTGCAGAACCAGCAGCACGGAGACCACCCACAAGTGCGACCTGCACTCATTCCAGCAGAATAGACGTTTAGGATTCTCTTCCATCATCATAGACCGACGGAGGCCGATGACAAAGGTCGTAAATCATTCGCCAAAACCGCAATAATGGAATTATGTTTTGACCGGGATCCAAGAGTGGACCAGCGTCGCGTTCGTCTGACAATGGGAAAGAGAAGTTCGCCAGAACAATGTGGCTGTGAAGAGGTAAGGTGTTATAAGCTAAATTATTATTTATCCCTGAAAATTGTACTCAAAAAATGACTTTTGACCGATCGGTAAATTACAACTGTACGGCGCACTAAGTACGAAGTGCGTGCGCCGCGTTACACGGTTCTTCGCCGCCTCCGAACCGTGAATGCCCCTCCCCCCGCTGCTACGATTCTGTAGCGGGGGGGTGGGGGGAGCCGCGTTGACAGCGTTGCTGTGGAAACATGCCACATCCGAGTGTAATCCGTCATGTAGCGAGGGCCGATCTCCGTCCTCTATAGCGGGGGGGTGGGGGGACAACCCCCCCCCACACACACACACACAGCCCTGAATGTGACCTTTCATTAGAGCCCAAGATGAAGCTTCTATATTGAATCATTCAAAAGTTACAGACGTTTTTCCAAACTGTGCCATTTGGCACAATTTGGCACAGTTCAGAAACGCCTGGGAACAGCCTGAGAACAAAGCTGTGTAATATATTCATTTTTTGTGGTATTGTTACAAAATTTGGACCTCAGCTGGATAACACTTGGTTCTACATTTCTGTTGCATTTTCCAGCCCGGATCTGAAGCTGTGTGTTATTTGCAAGCATCTGTATCCAAAAAAACACCCAGGCCAAATTTATTTTCTTCAAGTTCACTATGTTTAGATGACTGTTACTCAGTGGCCGGAGCACTTAGAGAGATCATGTTTTTTTTGCCAAAAAATTCAAAGTGTTTTCTTTTAAATGAGACCAACCCCATGAAGATGCTGCAAAGGGTTGAATAACAGCTTTCAATTTACTTTGGGCACGTTATTTTTTGGCGTTTTTAGGAAAATTGACCGGAGTGCAAGGGGTTAACTTAAATGACCACATATGTAGTGATTTCTATTATAATATTTCTATGTATTTATAGTTTTTAAAACTCTCCTCACCAACCAGACAGCAGGAAAAACCTCCCTTATTCTGAAATCCAAATCTTGACATGTTTAGTTTGTCTGAAGGCTGCTGATGGATTAAAGTCACTGACTTTGTGAATTTGTCATCTTAACTTGCCAGGAACATAATAATGAACATAAATTATTAGTTAATATTGCAGTAGCTGGTGAAGTAAATCCTCAGCGATTCATCAGTCACTCTTTCCTTTCCCTGCAATGAATCCTAACCAGACCTGTAAGTTAAGTGACTCCTCACTCCTCATTGTTGTTCCAGTTATCAGCGGGTTAAAATCACTATAAATGCCTCCACTCTCTTGTACTTTTTTCGCGTTTAAAGTACTTTAATAAGCTCATTTTTCTCTCGGACAGCAACGCTACAGAGACACAATCTGCCTGCAGAAACGGTCACGGGGGCGCTTCCGCGCGGATGACAGTCACACACGTTCGTGTGCATGCTTGCAGAGCGTTTTTTTCATATTTAATTTTTACTTAAATTAATATATTTTAGGCATGGCGGCAAACTTCCTTAGTGTGGCAGGCCGCCACACAGAAATGTTACTAGAGGAAACCCTGTCTTAATCACAATAAAAACAAATGCATCTAAGGCACCAGATATTGTATTACTGCCATCTACTGTTTAGTCCTAGAAATTGTTTGTATTTTGAACAATAACCCTGGTTACATGGTCACAATAAACAGATTACTGGCAAAAAACTGATAATGCTAATAATAAGTGTTCTCGTGTTTACATGCACTGAATAAATAGATTACTGGAGGGTAAACCACTTGAGTTCCACACACACAGGAAGAGTAGTTCTTTTGACATACCATGTCAATGTACTTTAAAAACAAAACAAACAAAAAAAACTTATGACTGACTTGAGTAGACATCAATTATACCCAGTTGGAGGAAGTCATTTGACACAGAATGAGGAAATTCATACTCTGAAAATATGCCATTATGCTGAACATAAACTACAAGAGATGGAGAATGATATTGATCCTAATAACCACTTTTTCAATAATATTCATAATCATTGTGAATATTACACTGAAAAGCAATTCAAAAGTCAAGCGCAACTAGACGGTAAACTATCAGTAATACACTTCAACAGCAGAAGTCTTAACAAAAACTTTCCACAGATTCAGGATTATTTAAAATGGCTAGACAGAAAATTTACAGCTATCGCAGTCTCTGAAACTTGGCTTAATGAAGAGCAGGCTCCCCTGATGGCAATAGAGATCAGATGTTTCATATTAACAGATCTCAAAAAAGGGTGATGGTGTTGCACTGTATATTGATGACCTGTATAGGTCTAAGCTTGTAAATGGAATGTCCTTTGCACTACCAGGGATTTTAGAATGTGTTACTGTTGAGATTGACCAAGATAAAACAAAAAAATCTAATTATAAGTTGTATATATAGAACACCGGGAACTTGCATTGAGACATTCAGAGATAAATTAGTCGAGCTGTACAATAATATTACTAATAAGAAAAGGGTAGTAATTTAAGGAGATTTCAATATTGATTTACTAAATCCATATCAACAAAATGTAATTACAGAGCTCATGAATTCTATGTACAGTATGAGTCTATATCCCACAATAACACATCCCAGTAGAATCACAGTTCACACTGCTACACTTATTGACAACCTGTTTGTTAATATTATTGATAAGAAAATGGAAAGTGGATTATTGATAAATGATATAAGTGACCATTTGCCAGTCTTTGCGCTTATCCATGGCCACACGGGGGCCAATACAGAAAAATTTTTAAAATTGTTCAGATACAAATCACAAAATGCAATCAGTTCTTTTAAAGAAGACTTGCTGAAGCAAGACTGGACAAAAGTCTATGTATCAGATGTAAATGAAGCCTATGACACATTTATGAACATTGTAACCGCTCTTTATGAAAAAAATTGTCCATTAGTAAAGAAAAAGCTAAAATATAAATTTGTCGATAAGCCATGGTTAACCAAAGGATTACAAAAGGCGTGTAAAAAGAAAAATTTATTATAAAAAGATTTCCTAAAGAAAAGGACAAAAGAAGCAGAGCAGCGGTATAAAACATACAAAAATAAGTTAACATATACACTAACGGTTCAAAAGTTTGGGGTCACTTAGAAATTTTCTTATTTTTGAAAGAAAAGCACTTTTTTTCAATGATGATAACTTTAAACTAATCAGAAATACACTCTATACATTGCTAATGTGGTAAATGACTATTCTAGCTGCAAATGTCTGGTTTTTGGTGCAATATCTACATAGGTGTATAGAGGCCCATTTCCAGCAACTATCACTCCAGTGTTCTAATGGTACAATGTGTTTGCTCATTGCGTCAGAAGGCTAATGGATCATTAGAAAACCCTTGTGCAATCATGTTAGGTCTGCAATGCTGTAATTGTTGCAAATGGAGGATTCTTTGACGAAAGCAAAGTTTGAAGGAAAAAAACATTATTTCAAATACAAATCATTATTTCTAACCTTGTCAATGTCTTGACTATATTTTCTATTCATTTTACAACTCATGGTGGTAAATAAGTGTGACTTTTCATGGAAAACACAAAACAATTGTCTGGGTGACCCCAAACTTTTGAACGGTAGTGTATGTATAATAAGATGCAGTAAAAGGGACTATTACAGTAAAGAACTGGAGAAAAAACAGAGACAATATTAAAAATACATGGACAATACTTAACAATATTCTTGGAAATAAAAACAGAAATACAAAATCAATTCAATGTTGTAAATCAGTTTAAATATTTAGGAATCCAAATTGTGCCTAAGCTAGAATCAGTCGCCAGTATCAACTATGAAGCCTTAATGACAGACATCAATGAGTTACTTCAGAGATGGATGTCATTACCAATGTCGATGATCGGGAGAATCAATATACTTAAAAGTAATATTTTACCCAAAATACTTTATTTAGTTCAATACATTCCTTTACCACCACCTTCAGATCTATTCTCAAGAATTAAAAAAAGTTAGTGGAATTTTTATGGAACAATAGGAAGGCTAGATTACGTCTGTCCTTACTATATTTACCATTTGATCGTGGAGGTCTGAAATGTCCAAACTTTATGTTGCATTACTGGTCAGCACAACTGAGGTCTATGACATATTATTTTTCATCAAATGATCTCCCTCACTGGACTGAAATGGAATCATACAATTTACCTTTACCTCTTCCCATATTCATTTACTCAGACTCGGCAAAAAAATTACAGAAACAAGTTAAAAATCCATTTGTAAAGCATATGATCAAAATACGGTGTGAAACCACAAAATATTTAAAAGAACCACACTTACTGTCACAATTTAGCCCAATATGGGGTAATCAATATTTTAAACCAGGGAGAGCGGATGCTGTATTTAAAGTATGGAATTTAAAAGGGATTCAAAAGATTCAAGACTTATGTCTGTCATGTTCAGATAACATAATGTCTTTTGAAGAACTGAGGATCAAATTTAATCTTAATAGAACACATTTTTTTAAATATCTTCAGCTTAGGAACTTTATTCGATCAAATCAAAATAATGGTCTCATCCGACCTACTTATTCATCCTTGGAAAAAATTTTGACGAAAGATAGTAAGAGAAAGGGTATTATTTCAGAGTTTTATAACTCATTGACATTATCCTCAAGTGAAAACTCACAGAAAAGATTGAATTATTGGAAAGAAGACCTGCAAACTGAAATCTCAGAGGAACAATGGGAATTGGCTTGTACAGAAGCTCAAACCAAATCAATAAATGTACGTCTTAAATTGATACATTTTAAATGGTTAATGCGGATGTATGTTACACCAGTGGAGTTAAATAGATATAACAAAAACATACCAGATACGTGCACAAAATGTATGGAAAGGAAAGGAACCCTATTTCATTGTTTATGGGAATGTAGAAAAATTAGAATGTTTTGGGAAGAGGTGAGGGTAACAATTGAAAAAATAATTTCAAAACAAATCATATTGAATCCTAAATTGTTTTTGTTGGGTCTGTATCCAGAAAAGCATAGCTTTAATAAGAGTGAAAGAGCATTCATAGACCTCAGTTTGCTTAACGCCAAAAAATGTATTGCACTACTGTGGAAAAAGACTCATAGACCAGATGTGACTCAGTGGTTAAAACAGATGTTAACAAACCTTCCACTAGAAAGAATAACATACATACTGAAATCAAAGGAAATTGTGTTTGAGAATATATGGAGACCTTTCATTGATTATGTAAAGAATTTAGAATCAGAATCAGATTTATTGCCATTGTCCATGTAGTACACAAACTAGGAATTTGTCTCGGTGCAATGCTGCAACATTAAACATGATAAAATAAAAGAAATAAACTATACATGCAATAAAGTGTAGAATAAGTGAGTAATACTAGTCAGCAGTTTAAATATATTAGCGAGCAGCAGATAATGTGGAGAACCATATAGTGCAGTCGGTAATGCAGGAAGAAAACAGTGATGATTGACATGAGTCTGGTTGAGCTGCTGTACATAGTGCACGAGAGTCAATAAGTCACTTAAGCCAGTTTTCCACTAGCCCAGCACACCTCGGTACGGCTCGATTCACTTCAGTACGGCTCGGAATGCTTCTGTCTCCATTAGCCCAGTGTTGCGGGGCAGCAGCAGATTCTCAGCGAGGCGGGGCCACACTCCCGTGATGTTATGCACCGGACTGAGTCCTTATTTACATGAGACAAAAAATGGAGGATCCAAGGATTATTGCCTTGCTCGCTCTGTGGTTTTATCTCACAATTAATTTTATCTCATAATTAAGCTGCAACAACACAAGTCACTTTTGTTTTGAATTAACTGCCAAATGACCTAGAAATAATGAGCTGAAACTTGTTTTTATTCGTATTAAATAATGAGACGGTGGCACACTGGACTACACCACATCCTAGGGCATTTTTGATGTACTGAATTAAAAAAATTCATGTTTTTCACCTTCAGGTCAACGTTTGGAACAACAGTATTATTATTTTCCGTTTAGATGATGCTACACTCCTTCTAAAGTATTGTAAATCTCTGAATTTGGAATGCCGATAGAACATTCAATTTACATATACTTGTACCTTTGACTTGGTGCTAATTTTTTATGATATTTCAATAAAAAGAACAGAAAGCTTACAAAAAGATTTCTTTTTTGGTCTAGTTAAAAATTACATTACCTTTACAATGGTTGACCCTCAGCATCATTTTGATCAGACAAGGCAATGGAATTTCTATGTAATTATACTGTTTTATAATTCAGTGTTATAACAGACAAACCACACTTTCCAAAACAATTCCATTTTATTATATACAAAATATTAAAATAAAAAAAAAACTTTGCAACACAACATGAAGGTTAATCGACATTTTATACACGCCGACCACTGAGTGCTGAGGCTCGGTAGAATTAATCCGTCTCTGCCAGCTGTGGGTCAGGATGGCTCGGTTGAATAATCTGTGCGGGCTGTCGCGGCGGACGCGTGGGATGATTCTACAAGGAAAATGCACACAATAAAATACAGCACGAAATATATACAGAAAAGACAATAGTTTTTAACAAGAATACATAAGCTTATTTCAGCGTATTGTTCACATGAATAATTACAATAAAAGCTTTAGTCCGCAGTGTGCTGCAATAAAGCAGCGATCCATCCACAAATGAACAGCATTTTTATTACATAAATAAACTGAGTGTCTTACCAAATATATTTGCGAAAAAACGCACAATAAAAAAAAATTAAAACTCACCGTTAAAGGACTCCGATGTCGAGACCTCCCGGTATATTTTTTCATTCCGGGCGTCTCCGTCTAACTCGCGCTGAATACGTTCGTCTGACAATGCAGTCAGCAGACACTGCAGCTCCTTACTGGTCCATGGAACACCCTTATTACGCAAAGCCATTTTTGATAGAGAATAAATGAAAATAGCACAGCAATACACTGAAAAGGAACCGCCAACAGTGGTTGCGTGCTGAGTAAGGCGGTCGTGAAGATTCTTTTTTTTTTTTTTTTTTCAAAAACTTTATTGAGAAGGTCGTGAAGATTTGGTAGATGAGGAGGAGGGGAGGGGCGGTTACAACCTGACCAATCAGCGCCGGTTACGACCTGACCAATCAGCGGCGACCAGTCTGTTAACGTCACAACACGGCACAGCTCAGCACTGCTGTACCCCGCCCTTCAGCGGGGCTGAGAATTGCGGCTGTTAAACCGTGTTGGGGCTTGTGGAAAAGCGTACAAAGCGTGCTGAGCCGTCCCGTGTCGCACTAAAGCGTGCTAGTGGAAAAGGCCCTTTAGTGTTCAGAAGTCTGATGGCAGAGGGGAAGAAGCTGTTCATGTGACGGGAAGTTTTAGTCTGGATGGACTGAAGTCTTCTACCTGAGTGGAGAGGGGCAAACAGTACGTGACCAGGGTGTGAGGGATCGGCTATGATCCGGCCAGCACGCCTCCGGGTCCTGGAGATGTACAGATCCTGGAGAGATGGGAGCTTGCAGCCGATCACCTTCTCAGCAGTGCGCACGACGCGCTGCAGCCTTAGTCTGTCCCTGGCAGTGGCTCCTGCGTACCACACGGTTATGGAGGTGGTGAGGATGGACTCGATGATGGCTGTGTAGAACTGCACTAACATCTTGGTGGGTAGCTTCAGCTTCCTCAGCTGCCGCAGGAAGAACATCCTCTGCTGGGCCTTTTTGATGAGGGAGCTGATGGAAGGAATCAGCAGTGGTGATGGGAGAGCCTGTGAGGGTGAGGGGGGGCAGAGGGGTTGTGACGTTCCTGAAGTCCACAATCATCTCCACTGTCTTCAGAGCGTTCAGCTGCAGGTTGTTGTTGTTGCACCAGGACGCCAGCTGGGCCACCTCTCTCCTGTAGGCGGACTCGTCGCCGTTGGAGATGAGCCCAATGAGGGTGATGTCGTCCGCAAACTTGATCAACTTGACAGACTGGTGGCTGGAGGTGCAGGAGTTGGTATAAAGGGAGAAGAGTAGGGGGGAAAGTACACAGCCCTGGGGTGATCCGGTGCTGATGCTAGCAGAGTCTGAGACAGTCTTTCCCAGCCGCACATGCTGCCTCCGGTCCGTCAGGAAGTCGGTGATCCACCTGCAGAGGGAGTCAGGCACGTTGAGCAGGGACAGCTTGTCCCGGAGCAGAGCGGGGCGGATGGTGTTGAATGCGGAGCTGAAGTCCACAAACAGGATCCTGGCGTAGGTTCCCGGGGAGTCCAGGTGCTGCAGGATGGAGTGGAGGGCTAGGTTGACTGCGTCGTCTACAGACCTGTTGGCTCGGTAGGCAAACCGCAGCGGGTCCAGGAGGGGGGTGGTGATGGACTTGAGGTGGGGCAGGACCAGGCGCTCAAAGGACTTCATGACTACAGAGGTGAGCGCTACAGGTCTGTAGTCGTTAAGTCCAGTGATCCGTGGCTTCTTGGGGACAGGGATGATGGTGGAGGATTTGAGGCAGGACGGCACGTGGCATAGCTTAAGGGATTTAAAGCTTAAAGAATTTAAACATAACTCTTGAAGAAGAAGGTGAATGATGTGTGTGGACCTTGTAAATTCCAAACTGGTGAATGTATAATATGTATACTTATGTAATGGATTGCCTAGACTAAACAGAGGAGCATTGTCGAAGATCTGTCTTTGTTAGTGGTTGTTGGTGTTTTTTAGTACAACTTTTATTTTTTTATTTATTTTTTTTTAAATTACTTTAGTGTTAGTGTTTGATTGTTTGTGTTGTGTTTGTAAAAAAGGTTCATTAAAAAATATTGTGGAAAAAAAAACAGAAATACAAGCTACCCAACCAATTTTTCAAAAAATAAAAAGACTCAGAGTGTGAATGCAGTTTCACCTGCAGATGAATTTAATAACTTTTTTGTTAACATTGGTCCTAATTTGGCTCGAGAAATACCCATTACGGCACCTATGGGTGATACAATAAGCAAAAACACGGCTATAAAAGACTCTATTTTCATAAAGAACACAGACGAGAGAGGTCATTGAAATTGTTAAATCGTTTAAAAGTAAAACATCTGGACTTCCGGTCTGGACGCCATGGCGACTGCAGCTTAACACTGAAGTTCTCAGACCCAATTCAGGATAACACCTTGAAAATCAAACTTAACGGATTTTTGGAGGAGTGAAAATCAAAAGACAAAATCATCATGTCTAAAGGAAAACAGAAGAAACTGAAATTCTCCAGGCCAGGACACGTATCGGCCGGAGAATCCGAACTGGAAGATCTCCGTTCAGAAGACGAGGAACTGGTGATAGCTAACAAAAGGGTTAGCCTGAAATCACTATTTGAGGAGCTACGACGATTTCGCCGAGATGTTACGGCCGAATTTCGGGAATTCAGAGAAGAATTGAAAAGGACAAACAGCAGAGTGGACCAGGCCGAGAACCGAATCTTGGAAACAGAGGATCGAATAAAAGTGCTCGAAGATTCTGTGCTAGACCTACGCAAAAGACAAGCAGCTATAGAGGCTAAGCTAATCGACCAAGAAGGAAAACAAAGAAGAGACAACATAAGAATTCATGGTCTGATAGAAGGAACCGAAAATGGTTTTAACTCAATGGCAGAATGCGTGGAATCCTTACTAAGAGAGAAATTGGATATTCCACAAACCACCGACTTGAAGATAGAAAAGGCACATCGTTCATTAGCCGCTAGGCCGGCGGCGGAAGCGCCCCCACGTTCGGTGTTGGTAAGATTTTCCAATTTCAAAATAAAACAAGAGGTTGTAAGACTGGCCTGGCAGAAAAAAGGATTTATGCACCAGGAGAGAAAAGTCTACGTGGAACACGATTACGCCCCGGAGGTCCTTAAAAAGCGCAGGGAATACAATGACGCGAAAAAGGTGTTAAGAGAGAAGAAATTGCGCTTTCAGACACCATTTCCTGCGAAGTTAAGGGTCTTCTACGGCGATGAAACGTGTCTCTATAATTCGGCGGAAGAAGCAACAGCTGACATGGCGAAAAGAGGCCTCCCGGTAACGGTATTTAAACCCCCAGCAGACCCGAGTGCGAAGATCAGAGCTCAAACATGGACAACACAAAGACCTTCAAAATCCACGGACCAGCAGCGGGAAACCCAGCACCAGAGCGTCGCGGATAAACTATCCGTTTTCAGGTTGGAATAGCGACCTTTTTTTTTTTTTTTTTTTTTTCTCTTGAATCAATCCGCACATCCAACCCCCCTCATACAAGGTAACAAACATTAAAGGAGATGCATATTCAGCATGTGGTAAAACATTTCATGGAACAATCATATTATTTGAAACAAATAAGTCTTTGTAATAAAAAAAAAAAAAAAAAAAAAACTTGTTAAAATAGAAATGTGACAATAATCCACATGTTCTCCTCATACTAACAAATATTGTTTTTGCGTGAATGTTTGATGTGATGGGGGTGGGAGGGTGCACACAATTTCACAGGGTTTAGGCATAAAAGGAAAAAAAAAAAAATCATTACAAGTTTGGATTGGGTTCTGAAACTCACGTTAAAAGCATGGGACTACTTTCAGTGGTAAGAGAGGGCCCTCAACACGTAACAGAGTTTGAGGAATTTCCCTCAGAGCCTTCACTCCATCAAGGCTCTTACAGGGTCTTTAAAAAGACCTCAGCTCAGGAAGTTCTTATGACAGCTTTTTGTTTTAAAGTTTTTTACACTATGTTCTTAATGTTTTTCTTGTTTTTAATGTTCTTTCAGTTTCTGAGTAGCACAAAAGAGGGCCACCACACAGTTATACTAAACAAAACAACACAATGGAGAAACAGGGTGTAACCAAAATAATTTCATATAATGTAAAAGGAATCCTGAATCCAGTTAAAAGATCCAAGATTCTAGGCAAAATGAAAAAAGACAAAGCAGGAATAATACTTTTACAAGAAACCCACCTAACAGACGTGGAACACAATAAACTCAGTAGACAAGGGTTTAAAATGATCTCTTCATCTTCATATAAATCAGGGAGGAGGAGGGGAGTAGCGACATTGATATCAACCAAAATTACATTTGAAAAAAAATCAGAACACAAAGATAAAGAAGGGAGATACAGTTTGGTAACTGGGCGGCTAGAGGGAGAAGATATCACCCTGCTGAATGTGTATGCTCCCCCAGGGGCTAACTGGAAATTTTATAAAAATGTATTCGACCTAATGATAACTAAAGCTCAAGGTTTAGTGATATGTGGTGGGGACTTCAATCTTAGACTGAATCCATACTGGGATGCTTCTGGTAATTCCCCACATCAAAATAACACCCAAAACAGGAAGACTCGGATGCTACTAAAAGAATTGGGAATCTGTGACGTGTGGAGGGAACTCAACCCCAGTGTAAAAGACTATACATTTTACTCAACTCCACATTCATCTTACTCAAGGATTGACTATTTTTTTATGTTTAATAGAGACATTGGAAGAGTAAAAACATGTAAAATAGGACTGATGGATCTCTCCGACCACAGTCCGATCTACATGGACTTAAATATCCAAAAATACACAAATAATACATTTTCTTGGAGGTTAAATTCAAATGTCCTGAAAGGACCATTGAAAGATGAATTGGAATCAGATATTCTCAGATATTTGGAAGATAACGATAATGGAGAAGTATCCCCTTTAATACTGTGGGATGCATGTAAAGCTGTAATAAGAGGAAAGATTATTGCAAAACTGGCAACCCAAAAGAAACTAAGACAAGAAAACTATCCACATTAGAGTCAGAACTTAGGAACCTAGAAAAAGAACACAAAGGCAACACTCATTCTACTGACTCGCTCAAGATTAAGGAAATTAAAAACCAAATAAATGAGATCTACACAATAGAAATCCAGAAGAAACTTACATTTCTGAAACAAAAATACTATGAAGCAGGCAGTAAATCGGCAAAATTGCTAGCCTATAAATTGAGGAAACATCAAACAGAAAGAGCAATCTACAAAATCAGAGACCCAGTATCAAAGGAAATAAAATTCAGAATTCAGGATATTCTTAAAAACTTCGAGAATTACTATAAGAACTTATACTCCCACAAAAAACATAAAAACGCATCCGAGGCATTCCTAAACACATTAAACCTTCCCCAACTTACGGAGTCACAAAATAAAACACTACTGTCAGAAATACATCCTAAAGAATTGGAAAAAGCAATTATGAAACTTAAAGCTAACAAATCCCCAGGAGCTGATGGCTATACAGCAGAGTGGTACAAAACCTTTAAACAGCAACTATCTCCTCTCCTCCTGAAAACATTTAATTATGTCCTCCACACAGGGGAAATCCCCCCCTCCTGGAGAGAAGGGGTCATTGCAGTTATACCTAAACCTGAAAAGGATAAACTAGAGTGCTCCAACTACAGACCAATCAGTGTACTAAATCAGGACTATAAGCTTTTTACCATTATCCTTGCCAAAAGGTTAGAAAATATACTGACAGACCTAATTCATTTAGACCAAACAGGTTTTATAAGACAAAGACAGACACAAGACAACATTCGACGCACTTTACACATAATTCATCATATAAAAAAATATAACTTAAATGCAGTCATATTGGGATTAGATGCTGAAAAAGCATTCGATTCGGTTGACTGGTCTTTTCTATATAGAATCTTATCCAGTTTCAATTTTCATAACAACTTCATTAGAACTATACAGGCATTATATAAAAAACCAACAGCTAAAATAAGGATTAACGGTAATTTATCATCATCTTTTGAACTGGAAAGAGGATGTCGTCAGGGCTGCCCCCTGTCTCCACTGCTCTTTGCAATCTTCATAGAACCTCTGAGCCAATGGATAAGACAAAACCAAAAAATTCAAGGTATTACACTTGGTCAGAAGGAACATAAAATAGCACTCTTTGCTGATGACATTTTAATATACCTAGGGCAGCCGGACACTTCTTTACCAGAACTAACCTCAGTTTTTTCAGAGTATGGAGATTTATCGGGGTACAAATTAAATATGCATAAAACCCAAGTTTTAACATTCAACTATGACCCAAATCATTATTCACTAAGCAAACTCAAAACTAACTGGGAGTCGGAATCTATGAAATATCTGGGGGTCAATATCCCGAAACAACTCGACAAAATTATATCACTAAACTATGATCCACTGGTGACAAAAATAAAATCTGACCTAGCAAGATGGAATATGATACCATTCTTGGGTACTGCACAAAGAATTGAAGCAGTCAAAATGAATATACTTCCACGTCTTCTATACCTTTTCCAAACAATACCGGTAGAACCTCCCAAAAAAACATGGCAGGAGCTGGACAGAAGGATCTCAAGATTCATATGGCAGGGCAAGAGACCTAGAATCAGATATAGAACCCTACAGCTAAACAAAGACAAAGGTGGGCTCGCGCTGCCAAATATCAGGGACTACTTTAAAGCCGCGCAAATTAAAACTTTAGTAGAGATATGTAACCCAGTCTACACTGCACAATGGAAGGAGATCGAATGCCAAATAACAAGTGACATCCCCCTACAGGCGATAATAGGGAACAATGTCTTACCTAAGCTTTTGAATAACACTAACCCGTGGATAGAGACCCCGCTAAAAATTTGGTTTAAGATAGTCAGAGAGAATCAAACTAAAGAGCCCTATCGACTTCTGCAATGGATCGCCTATGATCAGGACTTTACTCCTAATAAAACAGACACCAGATTTAAAAAGTGGAAGGAGAAAGGGCTGATAAAATATTACGATTTTTTTAAAGGGCAAATCTTAAGAAGTTTTGAAGATTTGAAAAAACAAGGCCTAATAAATCAAGACCTTTACAGGTTCTTCCAGCTTAGACACCACATAAACAATATACTTAAAAAGGAGGTTTTGGAAAGGGCCCAGTCAGGTGTTCTGAAGGTCTTCTTAATGGCATATAAAGGGATCCCAGGGATCAGATACATTTCTAAAATATACCAAGGTCTTCAAGACTTAAAAGGAGACAACACATCTTATATAAAAGAGAGATGGGAAAAAGAGGGGAATTTCACTTTACAACTGGAAATATGGGAAAAGCTAAATAAACAGCAATGGAAAAGTACCTCATCCCTGCAGTGGAGAGAATTTGGATGGAAAAACTTGGCAAGATTTTTCAGAACACCTGCACAAAACAAATTTACCCATAAGGGATTGAACTGTTGGCGCTTGTGTGGTGAAAAGACTGCAAATCATTTTCATGTGTTTTGGTCATGCCCAGTTATCCACCAATATTGGACCAAGGTACAGACAATATTGGGGAAAATATTCAAAATTACAGTTCCCTTTTCTTTTGTAACTTTGTATTTGGGTTTACTACCGGACTCACTGGAAAGACGAGGAGAAAAATACTTATTCAATGTTTTAATATTGGCAAGCAAAAAAGCTCTAACTAAAAAATGGATGTTGAAGGACTGTCCTACACCTGAAGATTGGACTAACGTGATCCAAGACATTTACTCGATGGAAAAGTTGACATTCGCACTGAGACAGGACATGGATGTGTTCATGAACTTTTGGCAACCCTGGACCGCATATGTGTCTTCCATTAGATCTAATCTTTGACAAATACCATTTCAATAATGGTTCCGCTCTTTGTTCCAACGCTACTCAGATGCTCTTTTATCTTTATTTACTTACTTTTTCTTTTTGTTTGTTTTTTACTGGTCTGTTTGTTTTTTTGTTATTTGTTTTTTGTTTTTTTTCTCTTTAATTTCACTTTTTCTTTCACTTTAAAAAAAAAAAAAGGGGTGTTGTAAGAATTAATCTTCCAATGTTGTCAGATATCAGAAAATAAGGGAACATGTGATGAAAATGTAAACACTGCATTGCTGTAACGACCTGTATACCCTTTACAAAAACTTAAATAAAAAAAAAAAAAAAAAATCCCATAAGGATTGTCATGTCCAGTCTGTGTTGTGTTGTTGCTTAGTTGTTTGGTTTTTTTTTGTCACATTTTGTCTTAGCTTTGTTCTGAATTGTAATTGCTCTTGTTTTGTTTTTCTTTTGAATTCTTGGATGGAATATCGGTGGGCAATATAAGCTGCGGCTTCAGCCATCACCCATTTCGGATAACTTTGTTGAACTGTATAATCAGAGGAGTTATTGTTAATTTGACCTTGTTGGATTTTCTTTCCCCCTTTGTTATATTGTTCTGTTTCTTTTTTTAATTTTTTCCTTTATTCTATCCGAAATAAACATTCATTCATTCTTTCATTCATTCATTCAAAGATTCATTCATTCAGTTAATGACCCCAGTTACATGGCCTTTGTCAGATTATTCTGTTTTCATGGCCACCTGAATAATCTGATAACTGCAGAAATCCAATCATAACCAGTTTATTAGTGTACATGTAAACATGATCATTGATCATTTCTACATGCACATGAATAAACAAACCTGGTGGGGGGGCAAGGGGGGCAAAGCCCCCCGAAGCTCCTGGGTTTTTATGATTTTTAAGTACCAGAACTGTGCTTAAATGACATAAAACAAACAGCTGAATGTCACTTATTACTGTATAATATCGACTTATGTTCCAAGAAGATAGCATTCCTAAACTAGAAAAGCACTCATAGAGCGCATACCTCCGCCAAGGCTCCTTCTGTTTGTCATGGATCACCTCCAAAATGTAATGGGTTTGTGTGTAGGCCTATGGAGTTTTTGCGTAGGCTCGTAAAATTCACGTGACTCGCTGGGGTAAACATAAACACGCCATAGGTGCCGCCATCTTGGATGGCAAGAGCAGCAGTTGCACTGTGACAACCCAGGCGTAACTTGTACTGTTTAGCGATCAGAATGAGTGAGGAGAACACACAGTCACAATCTGACATAATAACATCCTATCATCCTCTTCAACAACTGACACTATGGCCTCTGACACTGTGTCTGCGATGTCTGTGTCATATTCAGTGGAGTAATTGTCAGCAGTCATAACAGCAGACAAGTGTTTTTAATCTTGCTCCCGTGCGCTCCTCTGGTGTGCCGAAATGCCTCAGTTGAACGGAGGTGGTGGGTGTGGGGTAACAGCTGGAGCAATTAGCAGAACAATGACTGCCAGTAATCTGCTCAGCGGGGATGATTTGGGGGCAAACGATGAGATGATATCTTTCAAAGACGAAGGGGAGCAGGAGGAAAAAATATCGGAAAACGTGTCAGCGGAAAGGGATGTGGATGATGTGAAGTCTTGGCTGGTGAACGAGTCGGAAAACAACAGCAGCTCCTCACTCGGAGGTGAGTGAAGCGCGCTGCGTGTTTTTTTTTGTTTTTTTTTAAAGGCTCTCCACGGCGCGCCGCGTTAAAACGTACCTGATTTTATGCACATGTACAATAGTTTTCTCCCCTTTCATGTGTGCATCGTAGCAAGCAGAGAGGCGCCCCCAAACCACAAAGTTTTTTTTTTTTTTTTTTGTTACTTATTTGTACCCGTAGGTAGATTTGGTTTGCAGTCTGGTGACAAGCCACCGGCCGCTGCGTGCGCGAGCGCCCTAAACCTACATGTTTTTGGTATGCGGGAGGAAACCGGAGAAATCCCGGAGTAAACCCACGCAACACGGGGAGAACATGCAAACTCCACACAGCTCACTGTTGGTCGGGGGCTGGGATCGAGCCCACGGTCTCATGATCCCCGCGATCCCCCGGCCGAGGGTAAAACTGTCAGTGAAGGTAATTATTCAAAAATCCAACTTTTTTTTTTTTTTTTTTTGCATTTCACACCGGCCATTTAATTCCCCGCTTATCCCCTTATCAGGGGGAACAACAGGAGTACACCATTTTGCGGAGTTTGTAGATACACATGAGCTATGTGGTTTGTTTCACCCTGCTGCTGCCGTTTCTTGCCATCCAATATGGCGGCACACTAACGGGCCAGTGCGGCACGCCCCCTGACGTC
This sequence comes from Pholidichthys leucotaenia, assembly GCA_020510985.1. NCBI lineage: Eukaryota > Metazoa > Chordata > Actinopteri > Cichliformes > Pholidichthyidae > Pholidichthys > Pholidichthys leucotaenia. The sequence goes on from CM035844.1 coordinate 275,244,770, forward strand.
ATATGCAAAAACTCCATAGCCCCTTGTGGTGAAAATTGCAACAAAGTCTGTCCATCAGTTTTGGAGTATTGTTGCTAACACACTGTGAGAAGATAAGAGCCTTAGCTGAGGTATGCATTCTCAGATCATCACCAAAATACAATGGGTTCCTCTGTAGCCCAAGAACCACCTCTGGTGAAAATTTCATCCAAATCCATCCAGTAGTTTTTGTGTAATCCTGTTGCCTTGACCTCTGTGGTCATGAAATCCTTGGAGAGATTGGTGCTGAACCACCTGAAGGTCGTCACAGGCCCCCTGATGGACCCACTGCAGTTTGCCTACCGGTCAAACAGGTCAGTGGATGATGCAGTGAATATGGGACTACACTACATCCTGCAACACCTCGACTCCCCAAGGACGTACGCCAGGATCCTGTTTGTCGACTTCAGCTCAGCGTTCAACACCATCATCCCAGGCATTCTTCATCAGAAACTCCTCCAGCTCAAGGTGCCCCCCTCCACCTGCCAGTGGATCTCCAGCTTTCTGACTGACAGGTGGCAACAGGTGAAGCTAGGGAGATTTATATCCAGCTCCCGAAAAATTAGTACCTCGTCCCCCAAGGATGTGTCCTTTCCCCACTGCTCTTCTCCCTCTACTCCAACGACTGCACCTCAGAGGACCCTTCGGTGAAGCTCCTGAAGTTTGCGGACGACACCACAGTCATCGGTTTGATCCGGGATGGTGATGAGTCTGCATACAGGCGGGAGGTGGAGCAGCTGATCCTCTGGTCCAGCCAGAACCATCTTGAACTTAACCCAGCCAAAACGGTGGAGATGACCGTGGATTTCAGGTGACACCCTCCTTCATTCCCCCCACTCACCATCCTCAACAGCACAGTGTCCACTGTGGACTCCTTCAAGTTTCTGGGTACCACAATCTCCCGGAACCTGAAGTGGTCCTCCCATATAGACACTGCCCGGAAAAAGGCCCAGCAGAGATCGTTTTTTCTGCGTCAGCTCAAGAAGTTTGATTTGCCTCAGGAGCTGCTGGTTGTCTTCTACACTGCCATCATCCAATCTGTCCTCTGTTTTTCCATCACTGTCTGGTTTGGATCTGCCACTAAACAGGACAAGACCAGACTGCAGCGGATCATTAAGTCTGCGGAGAGGATCATTGGTACCGACCTACCCTCCATTGAGAATTTATATCGGTCCATAACCAGGAAACGGGCAGGAAACATCTGTGCTGACCCGTCACACCCCGGCCACAAACTGTTTGAACTTCTATCTTCTGGTCGTCATTACAGATCACTGAAGGTCAAAACCACCCGTCACAGGAACAGTTTCTTTCCTCAAACCATTACTCTGATGAACTCCTAACATTCACCTAGTCCTACCTGTTGCTGTACTCATGACTTTTCATCCATTCTTACATTGCACATAACTCTCACACTGCTTTTTACTTCATTCACATTATATCACTGAATCTGAGTTCACATTGAAATACTGTTTGACTGTATATTTTTTCATATATTTCTGCAAAGAGTGGATTGTCTGAGTAAATAAGCTGCATATATTCCTGTATATATTTGCATCCTTTTATAGAAACGTGGACAGACTGTAATTTACTGTACATACTCTGTTGTCATTGAATCCTTATTTAAATCTTATTTAAATCCTCCACCTGAACAACGAGAGCAAGTTTTTAGCCAAAGTCAAATTCCTTGTATGTGTTGTGCATACTTGGCCAATAAAAGCTGATTCTGATTCTGATTCACATATACAAACAAAGCCCTTGGTGGAGGTATGCACTCTCAGATCACCAAAATCTAATCATCTGTAGGATACCCCATTTCTGACAATCTGTGAAAATTTCATGAAAATCCGTCCATAACTTTTTGAGTTATCTTGCTAACAAACAAACAAACAAACAGACAAACCAATGCCGATGAAAACATAACCTCCTTGGCGGAGGTAAATATTCCAACAAGCATTATCCATCACATGTGTGGCGTTAAAAATATTTTTTAAATAAAGTCCAAAACATCTTCAGCAGGCAAGATGAAGAAAAGTGAACTCCTGTGGCAGATATAAAGGTCTACATTTAACCATGAGAAACTCCAGGTTAGCTGAGCAGTGTCTCCCAACAGTGACAGAGTTTGTGCACCAAGCCTTGTTAATATAAATGCATACTCCCCCACCTCTGGTCTTACTGGAGTCATCAGCTGCTCTGTCTGCCCGGAGAGTGTGCCATCCGGCCAGCTTGACAACACCGTCAAGTAATTCAATTCAACTTTATTTATAATGCGCCACATCACAACAAAAGCCGTCTCGTGGCACCACACAAGTACTCCACTATGTAGCCATGTTTCCGTGAAAATCATGATATTGCAGTTCATAAGTTTCTTATTGTTGGTGATCCGAAGCCGTAGCTCACCCATTGTGTTCGCCATTGACCGTACATTAGTGAGGAAAATGCTGGGTAGAGAAAGCTGGTGCGGTGTTAACTTTAGCTTAGCTCTTAGCCCTCCGCGCTTCCCCCGCCTTTGTTTACGGTCTCTACACCGCCTGCGAGCATTTCCGGTCAGCCGGGTAGCTTACCTAGCGTTGGGGTGTTCTCTAGAGCTCAGAGATGAAACGTAGGTTGCTGATAAAAAGGTCTTTATTTTGTAATCCAATGTCCAAAAGCTCATTTCGGGTGTAGGATGTAAAAGCGAAGCTGTTCTGAACAAACAGACCCGAAATGAGCAGAAATATCGCTGCTAATCCACAAAATCTGAAGAGACGCTGAGCCTCGCGTTGTGCACGTGCCGCCATCTGGTCTGAAAATTTTTGGAAGATAAAAAAAGCGGAATTCTGCGAATTAGCGGAAGAATCACATCCCTATTATCCTGGACATCGTGGGATGTTTTTATGACTGCTGCAGCTCAAAAAGCCTGAATTTGCAGGAGCTTATTAAAAAAAGTTGTGATAAACATTGTAATGTTTTCAAAGTTGTTTTTTTTTTTTTTGCACTAAAAGTTGTGGGAAAACTTATGGAATCTAAAGCAGATGCTCCCCCCCCCATAGTTTTTTGGAATGATATTCTATACACCACAACAAAAGCACAGGATTGTCAAAAATTTCCAAAGAAACATCCACCCATCCATCCATCTTCTTCCACTTAATCATTTTCTGGTTGCGGGGGGGCTGGAGCCTATCCCAGCATCTTTGGGCGAGAGGCAGGGTACACCCTGGACAGATCACCAGTCCATCGCAGTTCCAATTAAACGGTTATTTGTAAATTAAGCAGAAACTTCTGCTATACAGAAAAACGTTTGTGCAATAGCAAATACAGACTTTAAAACAATATCCATTACAACAGCTCAATTGCACTGAATGCATGTTAAACAGTATAGCTTTGGAAATTATGGCAGTGTGAAGGAAGTAATCAGACGAGACCACGAGCTGATGACACCGACTTTATTTCTCCTCCATCAAATATAACAGACTCCCTCTGAGTGCCAGAGTGATCTCTCTTATACACTTATTGCTGCCTCTCTGGTACCCAGGGTAAACACATTAACATACACGCTGTGAAACATGCACACACATCCACCTACACATTAACATACGTCACAGAGCAGGTCTTGATACAATACATTCACACCCCTGCATCCTCAGGTGTGAATGTGGCACAGCGGGGGAGAGAAGGCACATCTTTCTTTGGCTTATTACCCCTTAGCGCTCTGGCAGCCTTAGGTGCTCTTCTCGCCTTTTCCATTATCATTTCTGACTATCTTCTCCCCTCACCAACACCCTGTCCTGGGTGGAGTGTCATGACCTATTGTGTCCCCCACATAGCCCCCCAAACACCCAGAAGGGGTCCTATCCCTCCGGACTTTTGGGCTTGAGCAAGCGCCTGTAGCGGCTGTAGCGTGGAGCTGCCGCGCCGGTCAAAGTGCCTTCTTGTTGAAGTGGGTGGGAAAGGAGGTCGACCAGTCTCTGGAAGGGGAAAGGGTGGGGAGGGAAAAGGATTAGTCCCGTGAAAACCATTCTCTGCTGGGGAAACACCAACCTGCGAAGCCACTGCGGGTGGGTGCCCACGCCGGGGAACTTGGGCCAACACCACCTGTTTGTCTGCCAAAACATAAGCGGGCTTCAGCCTGTCTATGCAGACGGTTTCCTTACACCCCCCCCCCCCCAAGTCTAACACAAAATATTTCTCCCCAGTTTCCAACACTCTGAACGGGCCATTGTATGGCAGCCTCAGCGGGGTTCTGTGAGCGTTGTGCCTGATGAAAATGAACTTGGTGTTCTCTAAGCGTTTTGGGACAAAAGGGCAGGGAAAACAATGATGTGCCAGGCTTGGAATGCTGGCAGCCCCTGTACTGTAAAAAAGGTGCGCGGGTGGGATGGTCCAGAGCACAGGGCTCTCAGGCAAAAATTCTCCCAGGATCCACAATGGCTGAGAAAAAACGAGTTCTGCCGGGGAAACTGACAAATCTTATAGTGGGGTCCTGAGGTATCAGTCACTTCAAGTTTTTGCAAAAGTTTGATTTTTGGTACTAGGTTGAAGCTTAGGGTCTAAGTAACAATTTTGGTCCGAGTGGACAAAGATCACATGGAGTCTTCATACATTCCCGCCATTTTCCAAGATGGCCGCCATCAAAATCTAATAATTGTCAATATCTCGGAAACTATTCAACCTAGAAACATGAATTTGATAGATAGATAGATTAGTTTATTTGACAGGGACAGTGCAATAAACATAGACAATTAATCAATGACAATCAATCTGATGTGTTGCACATAGAGTGTATAGCTATTAGCTAATTTGCAACTCTTGTCCCTGGATGGGCTTTAGAAAAGAGAATCAAGTAAAAAAAGAAAAAGAAAATACCTAATAACCACATACATCAATGCAAAAAGATTATAAATACACAATTATAAATATTATAAATATTATAAATACACAAATATAACAACCTGATTCACATTTGCCTATTTCAGGCCTCCCTCCCTTCGTCACTCATTATAAACAAACACATTCATTCCTTCCCTTCATTCACTCTCACTTTGCAGACAATCAATTCATACATGAGTACATTCTTGTTTATTTTTATTTTTTGGTGTCTATACCTAGGTTTTCATGGTCAAGGAATCAGATAAAACCATTTCTGACAACATCAGAGTATTTATTTGTCCTGAAATAGTAAATTACACAACAAACGTTACAGTACAATGTAGCAGAATTATGCATGTTAACAATTGAACACATACAAACGTAAATTCTATAAAATACCATGAATATAAACCGAACAGTCTATTTTCATTGTTCTTAGTAATATTTCATTGATTAGGTAAGTGCAACTAAAAAATCATTACTCATTCTCACTACAATCATGGTCATTTAGTTAGGACATTTGCACTTGCATAAACGTGAGCACTTCAAGTCAGCCTTTTTGCACTTGCATGACGAGCAGGGTTTTGTGCACGCGCATTTTACGTCTAGATCAAACACATCCCTGGCAAGGGGCAACGTGGTCCATATGGGAACCAGTTGGACATCTTTTTCCATCCATCCATGATTGCTTGGGCTTGGGACTAGTGCCAGTGGCTCGTGCGCTGTAGTCCAGATGCTCGCCTGGAAGACACTCCTTTTGAGATGTTGGTCGAGCGCATCACTTGTAGGGGGTATTCTTTCCACATCCCGAGTCCTGTGACAGAAAACTCTCATTTGAACAAGGTCAACATTGGTGTCATCAGTGATAGGTTCGTCGGAGTGCATTTTGCAAACAAAGTGACTCACCACTTCCCTCAACTCTGGCGATGTAAGAAACGGGGTGCTAGCAATTGTCGCAAACTCACTCAAGAGGGATGGAACCTCATCTTTCCGCTTGAAGCAGTATCGCTTGCCTTTGTATTTGAAAGATGACGTGCTGTCTGACCCAGTGAATGCATGAAAGAGAGCCAAGGCTTTGCACGTTGTCACACCCAAACTTGAGGCAATGTTGTTGAGGGATATCATGTTGACTGTCTTTCCTGTTTTGAAAGAAATCCAGATGTTTGACTCCGGATTCACCACTTTGATGTGGTGGAAGTTACACAGAAGTATTACGACAACGTCTGTGTCACCAGTATAGACCATTCCCAGTGATTAATATTGGAGGGCATGAAGAAGATGTACCAGGACACGAGTATCTGCCTCCTCATGATTACATCGTCCCATGAGCAGTCCATTCCCTGCATTGAGGACTTGGTCACCAGAAGTTATATAAACCTGTTTGCCATCTTGGAATGGTGTTTGCACAATGCTTGTTGACAGGAATGAAAAGAGCTCTTTTTTATTTTCGGCATTAGACAAAAAGTTTTGCCAATTTCCAGGCACTTTGGCAGAACCAGATACTCGCTGTCGTGTGCCTTTTCCTCGCTTTTCTCTTGTGGTCGCTTTGATTGACATTGAGCGATACTGATCCCATACAATATCCACTCTCGCTGCTCTTTTAAACTCATGCTGGATTCTTGGGCAGAAAACTTTGGTGAAATATTCAGCAAATGTTTTGCCTTGGACAGTTGTGCCAGGAAGAGAGTGGATCAGTGCACCGCCATCAATAACGATGACCCCATAATCATCTGGTGCGACGAGCTCCGCATCTGCGGATAGTCCGGTACTTGCACTTGCTTCCATAATGCACGCCAATAAATCTGACTTGTTGCAAGAGTTGATGGACCCTTCAGAAGCCAGTGCAGGTGGTGATGAGGAGGATTCGTGACGGAAAAATTCCTCCAATTTTCCACCTCGGCTATCAACCATAATGAATGCTTGTCCATACAGATCTGTATGTTGTTCGAAGTGCTGCACCTTCTTCTGAACTGCTGTCTTTTTTCGAGTTTTCTCCTCATGGAACAGCAGGAATTTGTTTTAAACCTAGGTATAGACACCAAATTCATGTCTCTAGGTTGAATAGTTTCCGAGATATTGACATTATTAGATTTTGATGGCGGCCATCTTTGAAAATGGCGGGAATGTATGAAGACTCCATGTGATCTTTGTCCACTCAAACCAAAATTGTTACTTAGACCCTAAGCTTCAACCTAATACTAAAAACTAAACTTTTGCAAAAACTTGAAGTGAAAATGAAAATTTGCTCATGGCACGCAACCCCAATAGAACCCAAGGCAGCCAGTCGGCCCAATTTGCATCCATTAGCGAGGCCCTGAGCACTGCTTTAAGTGACCTGTGAAAATGCTCAAACAAACCGTCAGCCTGTGGGTTGTATGCGGTCATGCGGTGGATTTTGACCCCCAGGCTATTGGCCATCTCGGACCAAAGCTCTGAAACAAATTGCGAACCCCTGTCAGAAGTGCTGTCTGAAAAGGATCCGAACCGTGTGACCCAAGCTGACAAGAACACACGGGCTACCTTGGCAGACGTGGTGGAACTCAGCAGAACCATCTCCGGCCAACACATAGTGTGGTCCACGATTGTTAAAAGGTGTGTGAACCCCTGTGACGGTGGAAGAGGGCCCACTAAATCCACATGTACATGGTTAAAACTCTTGGCTGGAATCTGAAATGGCTCAAGTGGGGCTTTGGTGTGCTTATGCACTTTAGCCCGCTGGCACGCGATGCATACCGCAGCCCATTCCTTCACATCCCTATGTAGGCAAGGCCAGAAAAATTTGGACCCCACCAGTTTAACCAAGGCACACACGCTGGGATGTGAAAGGGAGTGGACAGACTCAAAAGCACGGTGGCACCAATAGCTCGGAACCACCGGGGGAGGGGGGCACCCTTCTTACACCACTCTGGTCTCCGGTTTTAATCCAGTAGCTGCGGTCTGGAGCACGCAAATGTCTGCATCCACGGTTTGGTCATTGGCCACAGTGGGAAAATCTATCCCCATGCAGACCAAGGAGACTAACGCGTGCGACAGAAAGTCAGCAATGACGTTAAGCTTACTGGCTACGTGCTCAGTGTCGGTAGTGAACTCATGAGATTGCGGCCAAGTGCCATTGCTGCCGAGCCGACCACGGTTCCGAGACTTTGGACACTGCGTACGTCAGTGGTCTGTGATCGACAAACGCGGTGAACTCATGGCCCTCGAGCCAAAACTGGAAATGACGTGTAGCCAGGTGGAGGGCCAGCAACTCCCGGTCAAAAGTGCTGTATTTACGCTCATTGTCACGCAAAGTAAGGCTGAAAAATGTGAGTGGCACCCACGAACTGCTCCACCACAGCCCCATCGCGACGTCAGACGCATCTGTGGTGAGCCCTATCCATGCTGACGGGGTTGGGTGGGCCAGCAGAGCCGCGTTAGTGAGCGCCCTTTTGCCGTTTGTGAATGCCTGAGCCCGCTCAGGGGTCTAGTTGATGCTGAGCATGCCGTACAGCCGTTGCAGCAGCTGCGCTGCCCGGGGGAGAAAACGATTCTAAAAATTAACCATCCCCAAAAATTCCTGCAGTGCCCTCACGGTCTGTGGACACAGAAAATCTGACACTGCACGCACTTTATCCGGCAGCGGGATTGCTCCATCTGGCGAGATGCGGTGGCCCAAAAAATCAATCACTAGAAGCCCGACTGGCACTTTGCTGGGTTAACAATAAGCCCATGTGCTTCCAACTGCTGGAAAACTTGTTTGAGGTGGGCGAGGTGCTCCTCCTCTGACACGCTAGCCACCACAATGTCATCCAAGCAGACAAAAACAAATGACAGGTCCCGGAGTACCATGTCCATCATTCTTTGAAAAGTTTGTGCTGCGCCTTTTAACCCGAATGGCATGCGTAAAAACTCAAAAAGGCCAAAAGGAGTTATTACCACCGTCTTGGGAACATCCTCTGTGTGAACCAGGACCTGGTGGTACCCGCGGACCAGATCCACTTTTGAAAAATGCGTGTCCTAGCCAGGTGCACAGAAAAATCCTGGATGTGCAGGATGGGATACCGGTCATGTTCCGTGGCGTTGTTCAAGCATCGGAAATTGACGCACAGCCGCCACAACCCATCGGTCTTGGGCACCATGTGCAGTGGAGATGCTCACGGGCTGTTGGTGCACCCAACAGTGCCCAATCGCTCTAAGTTAGCAAATTCCTTGCGCGCACTGGCTAGTTTAGCTGCGTCCAGGTGGCGAGGGCGCACGAACACAGGGGGACCTTTCGTTGTGATAAAATGTTCGACCCATGCTTGGTTACCGCAGCGGAAAAGTGGGAACCGTGAGTGCTGGGAACTCGGAAGACAAATGCTGGTATTGACCCCCTGGAGCTAGAACATTAGCGTGTGCTGGTGGCCCAACTCCCCGAGCTGTGCAGGGCAAGGAGGAAAAAGAAACAGCATCAACTAAGCGTCTGTTTGCAACATCAACCAGCAATCCGTGGGGACACAGAAAATCCGCACCTAAGACGGGGACCGAACATGCAGCTACTACAAAGTTCCACTGGTAATTGGGTACGTGTAAACATACAGTTACCGTCCTTTCTCCAAACGTCCTGATGTGGGATCCGTTGGCGGCTGTAAGAGCCGGGCTGCTGCCTCCTGCCAACCAGTCTGCACTGGCTGGCAAAATGAGGCTCTTCTGGCAGCCGGAGTCCACCAAAAACGTCTCCCAGAATGTGTGTCTGTGATGAAAAGCACCTTCTCCCTGTTGCCAGCGGTCGCAGCTGCTACCAACTGCTGGCTGTCTCGTTTCCTGGCTTTCTTGAAGTGGCACGGCGGCAGACAACATTGTGCTTCCTTGCCAAAATGGCAGCGATAAAAACACAGCGTGCCGTCCCTGCCACCACCATCAGCTCCCCAACCTCGCTGGATTCCTTTGGAGATCCTGGTGTCACTATGTGCACGCTGAGAGCCCTGTTTGCCAGGTTGATTGGGTCTGCCTCTTGTGCCAGTGCACAGTAGTTCCTGGTCACCAGCAGCGGTGAGTTAGCGAGGATCGCCCGTGCCATAGCTGTTAGGTTCCTGAGGAAGAGGTGGGTAAACAGGAAAAATCTGTCGTCTTTACCCATTAGCACGAGCATGCTCTCCATCAGTTTCACAGCCTGTCACCTAACTCCCGAGCGTGTGAGGAGTTTCTCTGCCCTCTCCCTGTCCGAAAGGGCGTAACATTGCAACAGTGTTTGCTTGAGAGTGTCGTATTTACCCTGGACTGGTGGCTCTTGGAGTAGGCTCATGACTTGTTGTGTGGCATGCGTGCATGTCCAGCGAAGCTACCACATGTTGGCACTTTGTGTCATCTGTTGAGACTCCGTGGAGGGCGAATCGGGTTTCCACGTGAATAAACCAAGCGGTCGGGTTCAATTCAATTCAATTCAACTTTATTTATATAGCGCCATTTCACAACAACAGTCATCTCATAGCACTATCAACTGAAGGGGGAACCCCCACGGTTGCAGAAAGACCCCAGCAATCAGGCGATTGAAGCCAAAAGTCCGGGAGTCTGACTACAGCAGTGCATACAGCAGTGGGAGCCTCCAGCAGGAGTGTCTCCGTGGTGGTGCTCGGTGCGTGTTCCATTTCACGTCTCTTGGTCACCAATGTGGAGAAGTAATTAAACAAGACCACGAGCTGATGACACTGACTTAACAGCTCCTCCATTAAATATAACAGACTCTGAGTGCCAGAGCGATCTCTCTTATACACTTATTCCCGCCTCTCTGGCACCCAGGGTAAGCACATTAATGCTGTGAAACATACACGCACATCCACCTACACATTAATATACATCACAGAGCAGGTCTTGATACAATACATTTGCACCCCTGTGTCCTCACGTGTGAACTTGGCACAGTGGGGGTGGAAGGAACATCTTTCTTTGGCTTATTGCCCCCTCGCGCTCTGGTATCCTTAGGTGCTTTTCTCACCTTTTTCCATTACTGTTTCTATCTTCTCCCCCCACCAACCCCCTGTCCTGGGTAGAGTGCCATGACCTATTGCATCCCCCACAGCGGTACCTTCATTTGTCAAGAGCACTGTGAGGCTAGTGCAATATCCCCTGCCTCTGTTTTCTTTGAAGATCCCAAAACTCACTGACAGAGAGCAGTTTTCAATTTTTCAATATAATTACTGTGGTACAACCAAATCATAATAAGCCCATCATCCACGAATATACAACAAAGTATACAACCCATAGCTGTAGGTCAGGATCCCGAGGTGAACCTGTGTAGCAAGTTTGGTGACCCTAGAGAGCTTTACATATTCTATAGTAAGAGTTCATAGGGAGTGCCAACCTTGACCTTTGACCAAGAGGTCAGGATCCCAAGGTGAACCTGTGTAACAAACTTGGCAACCCTAGCTTTCTCTGTTGTTGAGATAGAGTTTATAAGCCATTGACCCTTGACCTTGTGACCCCAAAACCATAGTCACACTTCAGGGTCACAGAGTGAACCTGTGTACCAACTTTGGTGACCCTAACTTTACTTGTTGTACAGTAATAAGGCATAGGGAATGTTAATCTTGACCTTTGCCTTTTGACCCCAAACTCATAGTCAGAGGTCAGGATTCCAAGATGAACATGTGTACCAGGTTTCGTGGTCCTAGCTTTATGTGTTGTATAGTAATAAGGCATAAGAAATGCTAACCTTGATCTTTTGACCCCAAACCCATAGTCAGAGTTCAGGATCTCAAGGTGAAACTATATACCAGGTAACAGTAAATGTAGCATTTACCATAGTGCAACTGCAATGTTAACGTTGAACCTTTGACCCCTTGACCCCAAACACCACATTCCAAACTAGAAAAGCACTTGGAGAGCACAGACCTCCGCCAAGCGCTACAGTTCCCCCTATACAGTGTTTTACATCATAAATATTAATCCTATATTTATTGTGTCTACATTTTCAGATTCCTTGACCATGAAAACATATGACTAACAATTGGATTGACATTGATAGGATTAGTGGTTCAGTAGTTATTCACGAAAATCGCATTTCCCGTAATGGCGGTTTTCTTCTGGATCTAGGTCCATAGCTTTTAAAGATAAGATAAGATAAGATAAGATAAGATAAGCCTTTATTAGTCCCACAACGGGGAAATTCCAGGATTGCAACAGCACAGGGATAGCAACACTCAGAGCAACAATCAGAAGGCAAGAAAAAAAACAAGCAAGCAAGAGCAGCTAATAAACATATGTACGTATTACTATAAAATATATATATATACACACACACACAGACACACAGTGCAGAGCATTGTAGCTGGATGGAATAAATATATGAATATATGAACACACAGTGCAGAGCATTGTAGCTAGATGGAATAAATATGTAAATATATAAACACCCACAGTACAGAGCATTGCAGCTAGGTGGAATAAATATGCAAGTATATAAACTATCTTGTATAAGATACAACAAATCTGTTGACACACTACAGATTCCACAGTGTGTTGGCTACAGAATGGTGTTTGTTGAGTGATTATAGCTTCATTTGTTCTCTTCCTATGACGAAAATTCCAAAGGTCCCCTATATTTTCCATATTCTGGATCATAGTATCCGGAATTATTCCATTATCCGGATCAGTCTTCGATATATTATAGAACCTGTGGGCATCTTGTCCTGTATTTTTTTTTCCAAGTGTTCTAACGATTTTTGGCAGAGTTACATGCACAAATATTGAAAATGGCCCTATCTCGCAATGTTAAAGAATCCTTAAAAAAATTCCTGGATCCAGATGGTGATCTGGATCACCACCAAAATCTAATCACCTGTAGGATAGCCCATTTCTGACAATCTCTGAAAATTTCATGAAAATCTGTCCATAACTTTTTGAGTTATCTTGCTAACAAACAAACAAACAGACAGACAGACAGACAAACCAACGCCAATGAAAACATAACCTCCTTGGCGGAGGTAATTATTATGCAAATGATATTTGTCTCTGATTTTCCTAAATAGTCGATGCAAATGACAGTATAATTTCCAAGTCATCAACTGTTAGAGCATAATTTGAATTTTACTGAACAAACCTCCTGCGATGGACTGGTGATCTGTCCAGGGTGTACCCTGCCTCTCGCTCAAAGATGCTGGGATAGCCCCCCCCCACACACACACACACACACACACAGAAAGGATTAAGCGGTAGAAGATGGATGGATGGATGGATGGATGGATGGATGAACAAACCTCCCAATGATAACTATTTTTTTTAAAAAATAAAAAAAAAAACTCAAAATGCACTGTTCCAAATTATTATGCACGACAGAGTTTCAAAACATATTATTGGTTGTAAATAACTGATTAGATTATTTGTTTATTTGACAGGGACAGTGCAATAAACATAGACAATTAATCAATGACAATCAATCTGATGTGTTGCACAAAGAGTGTATAGCTATTAGCTAATTTGCAACTCTTGTCCCTGGATGGGCTTTAGAAAGGAGAAACAAGTAAAAAGAAAAAAAGGAAAGGAAAAGATAAAAAAAAATGAAAACAGAATACACAATAACCACATACATCAATGCAAAAAAAGATTATAAATACATTATAAATACACAATTATAAATATTATAAAATGGTCATTAGTTGAATTTGCAGCATTAGGCCCTATTTACTGAAATCAAAAGCTATTTCAATCAAAAACATCTTAACAGGTCAAGGTACATGTTAACATAGGACCCCTTCTTAGATAGAACCTTCACAATTCTTGCATCCATTGAACTTGTGAGTCTTTGGAGAATTTTTGCTTGAATTTCTTTGCAAGATGTCAGAATAGCCTCCCACAGCTGCTGTTGTGATGTGAACTGCTTTCCACCCTCATAGATCTTTTGCTTGAGGATGCTCCAAAGGTTCTCAATAGGGTTGAGGTCAGGGAAGGATGGGGGCCACACCATGAGTTTTTCTCCTTTTATGCCCATAGCAACCAGTGACACAGAGATATTCTTTGCAGCATGAAATAATGCATTGTCATGCAGGAAGATAATTTTGCTATGGAAGGCATGGTTCTTCTTTTTGTACCACGGAAGAAAGTGGTCACTCAGAAACAGTATATACTTTGCCGAGATCATTTTCACACCTTCAGGGACCCTAAAGGGGCCTTACAGCTCTCTCCCCATGATTCTGGCCCAAAACATGACTCTGCCACCTCCTTGCTGATGTCGAAGCCTTGTTGGGACATGGTGGCCATCCACCAACCATCCACTACTCCATCCATCTGGACCATCCAGGGTTGCACAGCACCCATCAGTAAAAAAGACTGTTTGAAAATTAGTCTTAATGTATTTCTAGGCCCACTGCAACCATTTCTGCTTGTGAACAATGGTTAAGGGTGGCCAAATAGTAGGTTTAGCACAACTGCAAGCCATTGGAGGATCCTACACCTTGAGGTTCATGGGACTCCAGAGGCACCAGCAGCTTCAAATACTGTATTTTCAAAAGACAACCTCTGGATATGACACTGAGCACGTGCACTCAACTTCTTTGGTCGACCATCATGGCGAGGCCTGTTCTGAGTGGAACCTGTCCTGTTAAACAGCTGTATGGTCTTGGTCACCGTGCTGCAACTCAGTTTCAGGGTGTTGGCAATCTTCTTACAGCCTAGGCCAGTGGTTCCCAACCTTTTTCCCAGGAGACACCCCTGCCTTTGTCACAGAAGTGCCGGGCCCTCCCTAGCACACATGATCACACCAGAGGAATTAAGTCATTCATTCATTCATTCATCTATCTTCTTTCGCTTAATCCGTTTCGGGTCGCGGGGGGGCTGGAGCCTATCCCAGCATCTTTGGGCAAGAGGCAGGGTACACCCTGGACAGATCGCCAGTCCATCGCAGGGCCAACACAGAGAGACAGACAACCATTCACTCTCACAGTCATACCTAAGAACAATTTAGAATCCCCAGTTTTGGTGCCAATTAACCTAACTTGCATGTTTTTGGCTTGTGGGAGGAAACCGGAGAAATCCCGGAGTAAACCCACGCAGACACGGGGAGAACATGCAAACTCCACACAGATCACTGTTGGTCGGGGGCTGGGATCGAACCCAGGATCCCCCGGCCAAGGGTGAGTTGCTGTGCTGCCGCAGTGCTAACCACTCCGCCACCGTGCCGCCCAGGAATTAAGTCATTTTAGAACATTTATTTAGGAAAAAAATAACATCAGTTTTGTGCTTAACCTATTACATTTGTTTTGAAATGTAGATTTGTTTTCCTTTATACTTAAACTAAATTTAAAGATATGAACATGTGTATCACACACAGACAAAAAATAAATGTGGCAAATGACTGCAATGGTATTAAAATGTTTGTCCTTTTAAGACAACATTACTTTTAAACATGACCTTTTTGACACCAGAAGGCAGTCCTAAGTCTTCATTGTTCATTGTCAGTAACATAAAGTTTTC
The DNA here is from genome assembly GCA_020510985.1 of Pholidichthys leucotaenia. Classification (NCBI taxonomy): domain Eukaryota; kingdom Metazoa; phylum Chordata; class Actinopteri; order Cichliformes; family Pholidichthyidae; genus Pholidichthys; species Pholidichthys leucotaenia. Next base: position 275,260,058 of record CM035844.1, read on the forward strand.
ATTTTTGCCAGAGGTATGCAACAGAAATGTTAACAAGAATGTGTCCCTTGTGAAAGCAAACATTTCTAACAACCAAAATAGTGGGTATACACACACATGGCCGCATAAATCAGTAAAGGCCTAAAAGTCAGTGTGGGCCTAATGGCAGAAGGCCTAAAAACACCCCTGTCATATACTAAGAACAAATATCCTTGACTGCTCTTTCTCATAACACTACCCAGCAATTAACATTGCAAAAAAATAATTCAATGATTCTTTGCTTTTTACTCTGTCCAGTGTGTTGATTCAAAAAAGAATATTAATGTGTACCTTGAGCATGCATGGCAACGGGGCAACGAGGTTGCCGTTATAGTTAAATTTTCCATAAAAATATGTTAACAGTTCAGGTTTCTGTCCTTCCATGTAAGATAAGATAAGCCTTTATTAGTCCCACAATGGGGAAATTCCAGGATTGCAACAGCACAGGAATAGCAATACTCAGCGCAACAATCAGAAGGCAAGAAAAAAACAAGAACAGCTAGTATACATATGTACATATTACTATATATACTGTATATATATATATATATATATATATATATATATATATATATATATATATATATATAGTAATATATAGTATATAGTAATAGTAATATATATATATAATATAGTAATATATATAGTAAAGTACACCTTTCACTCTGTATACATATCACGGACGCACGGATCGCCCCGGGGGTCTCCCGGGTCGGCGGACGGAGCCACGGTTTGCAGCGGGAGACGTTACAGCGGGGAGGAGCTAGTGCTAGCTAGCACTTGGCCGCTGCCCGGTGCTAATGGGAAACTCGACATACCGGGAGCTGTAGCGAAAAGGACGCGGGTGCCGGGCTGGAGTTTAGGCGGCGTGAAAGAAATATAAGACAGAATAATAAAGAGCGATGGCAAGAACCAAGCAGACCGCCCGTAAAATCTACTGGAGGAAGAAACCCCCCAGGAGACAGCTAGCCACCAGGGCTGCTCGGAGAGGCGCTCTGGCCACCGGCAGAGTGAAGAGGCCTCGCCGTCACAGGCCCGTGGCTCTGAGAGAGATCCGTCGCTACCAGAAATCCACGGAGCTGCTCATCCGTAAGCTGCCCGTCCAGCGCCTGGTGAGGGAGATCGCTCAGGACTTCAAGACCGTCCTGCGTTTCCTGAGCTTCGCCGTCATGGCTCTGCAGGAGACCAGCGAGGCCCACCTGGTGGGTCTCTTCTTCGCTAAGGCGGTCACCATCATGCCCAAAGACTTCCAGCTGGCCCGCTGCATCCGCGGAGAGAGAGCTTAGACTTTCTGCTGCACATTCACCAGCCATAATGCTCTGCACTGTGTGTCTATATATATACATTTATAGTAATATGGACATATGTTTACTAGATGTTGTTTTTTCTTGCCTTCTGATTGTTGCTCTGAGTGTTGCTATCCCTATGCTGTTGCAATCCTGGAATTTCCCCATTGTGGGACTAATAAAGGCTTATCTTATCTTATCTTATATATATATATATATATATATATATATATATATATATATATATATATATATATACACACATACACACAGTGCGGAGCATTGTGGTTAGTGAATGTGCAGCAGAAAATCTATCTGTTCCCATCCAAGCTAATCATTTATTTCCACCATCAACAATGGATAAGGGTTTTGCAGTATGGTCTGATCTGGGTCTTAAGACACGAAAAGACTTATATATATCGATAGTGAGGCGGATGATAAAATAAAGGCAGCGAAGTGAAGTTTTAAATAGGTTTTTTAAATGATACCGCCATCATAGGAACTCCGCTCCAGCCCTTGAGTGAGCAGACCGGAGCGGGTCCTCAGGCTCTCAGCAGCAGTGGTAGAAGCAGTCGTCAGAGTGAGAGAGAGATTTACAGAATGGTTCAGCATATATACCCAACTACAGACAATACATGAAAGGCATTCACAGCAGTAGGTATGGGCATTTGCATTTGAGAGAGACACATAACAATAAGAGGATTGCAAGCCAGGATTCGCCTCTGCAGGACAAAAGAGGTTACAAGGCACATCTACATATTGTCATGAGTGTATAGGCACAGTAAGGACAGGAAGCATGAACACAATGCATGAATGGCACATTAACATCACAGTAGTGAGCCGGAAAAAGCCAGGAGAAGCGGGCTGTCTGTAGACATTAATACACACATTGCTGTGCCTGTCCAGCTGTTGTGGGGATTACGCCACAGATAGGACCTTTATGTCCTTTTGTGAGCTTGTTGAAAAATTCTCAATCCCAAAACCACTTTTTCACCATCTTCAGGTCCGCAGTTTTGCTTGTGAAGTCACCCCAAAATTTCCAGTTTTACCGAACGCAACATCTTTTCATACTGTTCTAAAACCTCTCTCTTCACCTAAGAAAGTAATTTCTCAATTCTATGACCAAATTCAATCTATACAGCCTGACCCCATGGACAGGATCAAGTCTCCGTGGGAGTAAGATTTGCTTATTGATTTTGTAGACAACGAATGGGATCAGATTCTTAAAAAGTTTCACTCCTTCTCTACTTGTGCTAAACGTGGCATTATTCAATGCAAACTCAGTCACAGAATTTATTGGACCAAGACTAGATTAAACCTAAAAAGAAATTTTATTTATTTTATTGTGGCTACAATATTGGAGAGTTTACTACTGGCACTTTGCAGTTTTTCTGTCAAAGCTGTTCCTGCTTATACAAAAGCAGTTTTATGTTTTGCATTTTGTTTCCTTACTGTACCGTAAATTAACTGAACAGTGAGCTTAAACCCAAGGTACGTACTGAACTGTGATTTTAAGCGTACGGTTACACCCCTATTCTATAGGCAGAGAGCATAGGGAGTGTCAACCTTGACCTTTGACCTTGCGATCCCAAACCTGGAGTCAGAGGACAGGGTCTCAGAGTAAACCTGTGCACCAGGTTTGGTGACCCTAGCTTTCTTTGTTGTTGAGATATAGTTGAAAAGCCATTTTGATGTTGACCTTTGACCTTGCAATCCCAAAACCAGAGTCACACTTCAGGGTCACAGGGTGAACCTGTGTACTACGTTTGGTGACCCTAACTTTATTCGTTGTACAGTAATAAGACATAGAGAATGTTAATGTTAACCGTTGACTCCTTGACCCAAAACCCATAGGTAGGTCAGGCTATAAATCTTCCAAGATGTGTATTAGATACAACTACTGTATCGATTTGAAAAGCCTACATCCTTTAATAATAATAATAATAATGTATCAGATTTGTAAAGCGCTTTAGCATAGACACTCAAAGATGCTTTACAAATACATACAGTGGGGCAAAAATGTATTTAGTCAGCCACCAATTGTGCAAGTTCTCCCACTTAAAAGATGAGAGAGGTCTCCAATTTTCATCATAGGTATACCTCAACTATCAGAGACAAAATGAGAAAAAAAAAAATCCAGAAAATCACATTGAAGGATTTTTAATGAATTAATTGGTAAATTCCTCAGTAAAATAAGTATTTGGTCACCTACAAACAAGCAAGATTTCTGGCTCTCACAGATTGTAACTTCTTCTTTAAGAGGCTCCTCTGTCCTCCACTCGTTACCTGTATTAATGGCACCTGTTTGAACTCGTTATCAGTATAAAAGACACCTGTCTACAACCTCAAACAGTCACACTCCAAACTCCACTATGGCCAAGACTAAAGAGCTGTTAAAGGACACCAGAAACAAAATTGTAGGCCTGCACCAGGCTGGGAAGACTGAATCTGCAATAGGTAAGCAGCTTGGTGTGAAGAAATCAACTGTGGGAGCAATTATTAGAAAATGGAAGACATACAAGACCACTGATAATCTCCCTCGATCTGGGGCTCCACGCAAGATCTCACCCCGTGGGGTCAAAATTATCACGAGAACGGTGAGCAAAAATCCCAGAACCACATGGGGGGACCTAGTGAATGACCTGCAGAGAGCTGGGACCAAAGTAACAAAGGCTACATTAGAAACACACTATGCCGCCAGGGACTCAAATCCTGCAGTGCCAGACGTGTCCCCCTGCTTAAGCCAGTACATGTCCAGGCCCGTCTGAAGTTTGCTAGAGAGCATTTGGATGATCCAGAAGAGGACTGGGAGAATGTCATATGGTCAGATGAAACCAAGATAGAACTTTTTGGTAAAAACTCAACTTGTTGTGTTTGGAGGAGAAAGAACACCATACCTACTGTGAAGCATGGGGGTGGAAACATCATACTTTGGGGCCGTTTTTCTGCAAAGGGACCAGGACGACTGATTCGTGTAAAGGAAAGAATGAATGGGGCCATGTATCGTGAGATTTTGAATGAAAACCTCCTTCCACCAGCAAGGGCATTGAAGATGAAACGTGGCTGGGTCTTTCAGCATGACAATGATCCCAAACACACCGCCCGGGCAACGAAGGAGTGGCTTCGTAAGAAGCATTTCAAGGTCTTGGAGCGGCCTAGCCAGTCTCCAGATCTCAACCCCATAGAAAATCTTTGGAGGGAGTTGAAAGTCTGTGCTGCCCAACGACAGCCCCAAAACATCACTGCTCTAGAGGAGATCTGCATGGAGGAATGGGCCAAAATACCAGCAACAGTGTGTGAAAACCTTGTGAAAACTTACAGAAAATGTTTGACCTCTGTCATTGCCAACAAAGGGTATATAACAAAGTATTGAGATGAACTTTTGTTATTGACCAAATACTTATTTTACCGAGGAATTTACCAATTAATTCATTAAAAATCCTTCAATGTGATTTTCTGGATTTTTTTTTTTTCTTATTTTGTCTCTCATAGTTGAGGTATACCTATGATGAAAATTGGAGACCTCTCTCATCTTTTAAGTGGGAGAACCTGCACAATTGGTGGCTGACTAAATACTTTTTTACCCCACTGTACATTATTCATTCACTCCAGACAGACAATGGTAGTGGAAGCTACTATTGTAGCCACAGCTGTCCTGGGGCAGGCTGATGGAAACGTGGCTGCCAAACCATGCCAAACGGCCTCTCCGGTCACTACCAAACTTTTATACACACTCAAATCCAGTGTTATGGACAATGGAGGCAAGGCGGGATTTGAACCGCCAACCATCTGGTTATTGGACAACCTACTCTACCTTCTGAGCCACTGCTGCCCCATTTCTTTCAGTAGTTATTGTGTTTAGAAGGTTTAGGGAAAAATCCGACCTCTGACTTTTGATATGCAATATGTGCATCATCAGAGTATATCAAACCATGGTACCAAGTTTCAAAACAATCGGAACAGAACTGTAGGAGGTAGTAAATATCCCATCTGATGTTCATAGTAAACTTAATAATAAAGGACTTTGCAACATTGTTATGGGCCTCACTGAGCTTGGGCTAGCATGCCCAAACTGCTCCACTGCCAGCCAAAACAAATTTCCAGAAGAAGCTGAAGTGGAATAAAAAGAGAACTCCGTACGCTGGAAATGTGCACCAGAGCAGTGTGAATAGTTCACGTTCAGTAAAATCTGCAGGTGGATTTTTCATGCTGCCACATCGCAGCAGTGTGAAAGAAAACAAAAATATTTTCAAACCACCCAAGCAGATTCTCTTTTAGGCAACTCTACAGGTAGAGCAGCTGACATCTTCTCCTGCCATGTCTGTTATATTGTGCCATGGATCACGTAACTTACATCTGCAGTGAAACGGTGTGGTGTCATTACCAAGTCAAAATGTGGCATGATTTACTTTTACCCTGGGATCAAAATTTAAACTGGCATTATTGTAAACGGTGCAATATGGCACAACCCTACTTCAGATTTGATTACCAATTTGTGTTTAAAACCAAAATAGTGTCAGTGGTTAATTCTTCATTCTTCTGTAATTTCCCAGTTTGGGATCAATAAAGTACATCTATCTATATTTTTGCTGATTTCCACCATTAAAAGAAACATTTGGAAACATTTAAAGCATCTTTATGCCATTATCAAAAAAGTTTGTGGATGTAACTGGTTTGGTTTGAAATGGACAAACTAGAGCAGTGACCTCAGATGACCTTTATTGTAAATGTTAGTCTTAAAAAAGCAGAGCCCGAATGGCTTTTTATTGGCACAAACAAGCACAAATGTAGCACTAAATATTTTCACTGTTCTTCAAACTGGACAAAGCAGTGGATGCGGTCCACCTGTTTGACCTTTCATAACTGTTACCTCAAAAACAGAGACAGCACTATCTTTTTCAACAAAAATGTAGCACTAATAAATGACATTTTTTCCTGCTAGTTCAAGAAAGTGGCTGAGCCGACTTCACTCAAATAAGTCAAACACCCAAAGGATTACCTCATGTTCTTTTTTGTGGTGAAACTTCATGGTGCAAGCGGCCGGCGCGGTGAAGCCACAGCCTGGAACCTCACAGTGGAATGCTGATTCACTGCTGTGGGAGTCCAGATGTTTGTGCAGGTCAACAAGGTTATGACATCTATGATTACAGGTAGAAGCAAACAAATGAGAGTTTAACACCTAATTCCAGTTTTGTATCACTGCAGCCTTACAGGATGTGACAGTACCTGTGTTCACAAAAGTCACAACTGTACGGCCTCTCGTTACTGTGGAGGAACTCGATGTGACTGCGGAGTGAAGAGGGTGAGGGGCAGGTCATGTCACATGACGGGCATTTTTTTTTTTTTTTTTTTTTTTTTTTTTTTTTTATTTACTCGGCGCCACACGAGTCGGCTGCCTTTTGCAACAGCGGCTCGATTCCGAGTCTTTTTCCCTTCCTCTCTCTTTTGATCCGTCTTTTTTTTTCACCCCACTTATATCACGGACACACAGATCGTCCTAAATGTCTCCTGAGCCGGTGGACGGAGCCACTGTCTATAGCAGGATACGATACAGCAGAGAACAGCTGCTAGCATTCAACCGCCACCCGGTCCCATTGGAAAAACTCGACATACCGAGTGAACTGAGGCGAAAACGCCGCGGCTGCCGGGCTGGAGTAAGGCGGAGGACAAAAAATATAAGGTACAGACCCTCCCTTCCATCTGTTGTCATGGGAAATGTACGGTCGATACTGGGAAAGTTAGATGAGCTAGCGGCTATCTCCCGTTATGATAGCACATACCGGGAGTGCTCTCTCCTTTTGTTTACTGAGACGTGGCTAACTGAACTAGCAGCAGATGCTAACATTGAGCTGGAGGGTTTTCACATGATACGAGCTGACCGAACACCAGACAGTGGCAAGGCTAGGGGCGGTGGAGTGATCATGTATGTTAACAACAACTGGTGCAGACCGGGACATATCACTGTTAAACAACGACACTGCAGCAAAGACATTGAGTTGCTAGCTGTTAGCATGAGGCCTACATATCTCCCGAGAGAACACTCACACGTGATCTGCATTGTTGTTTATGCAAATCCGACGGCGAACGCTGGGACAGCACGTGACGTCATCCATTCAGTAACCAGCAGGCTGCAGACAGAACACCCAGATGCTCTTCTCCTCATCTCAGGCGATTTCAACCATGTTTCACTGTCTCCCATTCTACCCACGTTCACCCAGTATGTCACATGCCACACTAGAGACAATAAAACACTGGATTTATTCTACGCAAACACTAAGGAGGCGTACACCTCATCACAACTACCCCCACTCGGGAGATCGGATCACAACTTGGTTCATCTCCGGCCGGTGTACAAACCCCTAGTGCACAGACAACCTTCGGCCATGCACACTGTGGAGTTATGGTCTGAGGAGACAATGGACACCCTAAAGGGCTGTTTTGAAGCCACCGCCTGGAAGCAGCTCTGCGATCCACATGGTGAGGACATCGATGGCCTCATTCACACCTTCACGGGCTACCTCAGCTTCTGTGTGGACAAATCCGTTCCCACCAAGACCATACGGCGTCACTCAAACAACAAACCCTGGATCAACCCTGAGATAAAAACACTTCTGAGAGAGAAGAAGAGGATCTTCAGGTCGGGGAACAGGGAGATGCTGAAGTCCGTACAGAGGGAGCTGAGGAGAAAGATCAGAGAAGGCAAGGACAGCTTCAGGAAGAAGATGGAGGACAAGCTGCAACAGAGCGACATCAGCGGGGTCTGGAGAAACCTCAAAACCATCTCGGGGCTCCAGAATACCTCCCCCCAGGCCACAGGGGGCAGGGAGTGGGCGAACAACCTGAATCTGTTTTTCAATAGATTTGACCAACCGCCCTCCCCCCTGACTGCACAACAACCACTGCTGCCTCTAAAGAAATCAAGTCCTGCTGCCCACTCCCCACTCTACCAACACCCCCCCACTCCCAACACACAGCCCCCCATCCTGACCCTGACCAGGACCCAGGTGAGGATGGAGCTGAGGAAGATCAAGGCGAGGAAGGCGCCGGGACCGGACGGCATCAGCGCAAAGCTCCTCAAGTCCTGTGCAGACCAGCTGTGTGGGATTGTGACGTATATCTTCAACATGAGCCTGAAACTGGGGAGGGTACCACAGCTGTGGAAAACATCTTGTGTGGTACCTGTACCAAAAACTTCCCACCCCAAAGACCTGAACAGCTACAGACCGGTGGCCTTGACGTCCCACTTGATGAAGACCCTGGAGAGACTGCTCCTTGCTCACCTCCGCCCCCTGGTGGAACCAGCGATGGATCCACTCCAGTTCGCCTACCAGCATGGCATTGGGGTGGAGGATGCGGTGATCTTCCTCCTTCACCGTTCTCTGTCCCACCTGGAGAAGCCCGGGAATATGGTGAGGATCATGTTCTTTGACTTCTCCAGTGCTTTCAACACCATCCAACCGATGATCCTGAAGGACAAGCTGCTGCGCGCAGGGGTGGACCAGCACCTGTCATCATGGATCCTGGACTACCTCACGAACCGGCCTCAGTTTGTGAGAACCCGGGACTGTGTGTCCGACACGATCATCAGTAGCACGGGGGCCCCCCAGGGAACGGTGCTGGCTCCCTTCCTGTTCACTCTTTATACTGCGGACTTCTCACACAACACAACACACTGCCATCTACAGAAGTTCTCTGATGACTCTGCGATCGTTGGCCTCATCTCCAATGGAGATGAAGCTGAGTACAGAGGGCTTATCCAGGACTTCGTGGACTGGTGCCATCGGAACTGCCTCCAGATCAACGCGAGGAAAACTAAGGAGCTGGTGGTGGACTGCCGCAGGCATGGGCAGCCCCTCACAGTACCAGTAAATATACAGGGAACAGACATCGAGATGGTGACATCCTATAAGTACCTGGGTATTCATCTGAACAATAAACTAGACTGGTCACACAATACTGATGCACTCTACAAGAAGGGACAGCGCAGGCTGTTCCTGCTGAGGAGACTCAGGTCTTTTGGTGTACAAGGGGCGCTGCTGAAGTCATTCTATGACACGGTGGTGGCATCAGCCATCACTTTTGGAGTGGTCTGCTGGGGCAGTGGCATTACTGCAGCCGATAGGAAGAGACTGAACAAACTGATTAAGAAAGCTAGCTCTGTCCTGGGGCAGCGCCTTGATCCGATGGAGGAGATAGGAGAGAGAAGGACGGTGGCTAAACTGTCATCTCTGCTGGAGTCCGAGTTCCACCCTATGCAGGACATACTGAATGCACTGAGGAGCTCATTTAGCAGCAGACTACATCATCCCAGGTGCACAACCGAGAGGTTTCGTAGGTCCTTCCTACCAACGGCTGTCAGACTGTACAACCTAAGCAGGGCTGCTCGCAGTGATAGCAAAAAGACGTAACAAACTAATAGTTTTTTGAATGCAAAAGATGCAATAGACTTACACAATGGTCCTCTCCGGCATACAACTAGGAACATACCGGTCGCTATGGAGGGTGAGAATATGTATGGGCACATAATCATACCATGTAGGATAACTAAGTAGACGGTTATGCTGTTTCATTCCATCTAGCAACAATGCTCTGCACTGTGTGTGTTTATATATTTGCATATTTATTCCATCTAGCTACAATGCTCCGTACTGTGGGTGTTTATATATTTATATATCTACATATTATTCCATCTAGCTACATTGCTCCGCACTGTGTGTGTTTATATACTTGCATATTTATTCCACCTAGCTGCAATGCTCCGTACTGTGGGTGTTTATATATTTACATATTTATTCCATCTAGCTACAATGCTCTGCACTGTGTGTTCATATATTCATATATTTATTCCATCCAGCTACAATGCTCTGCACTGTGTGTCTGTGTGTGTGTGTATATATATATATTTTATAGTAATACGTACATATGTTTATTAGCTGCTCTTGCTTGCTTGTTTTTTTTCTTGCCTTCTGATTGTTGCTCTGAGTGTTGCTATCCCTGTGCTGTTGCAATCCTGGAATTTCCCCGTTGTGGGACTAATAAAGGCTTATCTTATCTTATCTTATCTTATTTGTAGTGGCTCACTGTTAAAAAAGACCAAGCAGTGTTTAGTTTAACCCCTTGCACTCTGGTCAATTTCCCTAAAAATGCCAAAAAATAACGTACCCAAAGTAAATCAAAAGCTGTTCTTCAACCCTTTGCAGCATCTTCATGGGATTGGTCTCATTTAAAAGAAAACACTTTGAATTTTTTGGCAAAACAGTCATAATCTCTCCAAGTACTCCTGCCACTGAGTAACAGTCATCTAAACATACTGAACTTGAAGAAAATAAATTTCGCCTGGGTGTTTTTTTGGATACAAATGCTTGCAAATAACACACAGCTTCAGATACTGGCTGGAAAATGCAACAGAAATGTAGAACCAAGTGTTATCCAGCTGAGGTCAAAATTTTGTAACAATACCACAAAAAATGAATATATTACACAGCTTTCTTCACAGGTTGTTCCCAGGCGTTTCTGAACTGTGCCAAATTGTGCCAAATGGCACAGTTTGGAAAAACGTCTGTAACTTTTGAATGATTCAATATAGAAGCTTGATCTTGGGCTCTAATGAAAGGTGAAGGGCTGTGTGTGTGTGGGGGGGAGGTTGTTTATTCATTCATGAATGAATGAATGAACAAACAAGCTCCCACACACAAAGAAGCATGCCACGTAAAAAATGTGTGGCTTTTTTTTTACAAGAAAAAATAACCTACAGTGCACTAAAAATTATACTAAATTATTTGTAATGTAGAAGATAACAACTCCCACCCCACCTCCCACTACAGAGGACGGACATCGCTCATCGCTACATGACGGAAAGCGGTGACGGCGCGCCGCGGTCTACTACGCACAGTTGGACTAAAATAACTGCAATATATCTGCAATCCACTACAGAAGAGTAGCAGGATGGGGGGGCACGTTCACAACATGACGGGGGGGCCGTTCGCAACATGACGGACCCGGACCGGAGCGATCCAGGTCCGTCATGTTGCGATAACGCACAGTTGTAATTTACCGATCGGTCAAAGGTCATTTGGATTACAATTTTCAGGGATAAAGAATAATTTAGCTTATAACACTTACCTGTCCACAACAGCAAAGTCACTGGCGAACTTCTCTTCCTCATTGTCAGATGAACATGACGCTGGTCCGCTTGTTACGGACTCGTGGTTCTGGTCACGCAACCCGGTCAAACCATAATTCCATTATTGCGGTTTTGCGCTTCCATGATTGCGGTTTTGGCGAACGATTTTTCAAAACAAATAAGAACAGTAGTAAGAAAAAAAGACTGGCGAACGCCTGTGTGTCACCCAGCCTTACACAAAACAGATTTCGAACTTCTGTGCTTCAATTGGCTGGCTGTATTCGCAGCCGTTGGTAGGCGGGTCCTTCTTGCTAGGTTTTCAGTCATTGGTTCTTCAAGGTTTCAGAAACCAAATTCAAGGCTCTTATTAGTCGAATGAGAGGTCAATCACATCTAAACCAATCAAAGCACTCCTTTGGCTTTTTGTTCACGGCTGTGTCTGTAATGGAAGAACAGAAATGCAGCTTTTTTTTCAGTGTGCTCTAGGACGCAGCGCCCTCATGCGCTCTAGGACGCAGAGACGTGTCCACCCGCGGTACACCGGAGTGCAAGAGGTTAAATCATCTACGGTATATCATCAGTCAACATTCATGTAGAGCTCTTTCTCAAAGGCATTCCTTCACTCACTTTCCAGCCAAAACCAGAAATTATAAAGATCAATTTTCACTTCCTTCCTGTCTTCATTAAGCCAACAACTTCTTGCAAAATATCCACCCATACACATTTTAAATCTCTTGCATAAGTGTCTGGTATAGAAACAATGAGACTGCAAAGTGAGTTGCCCACAAAAAGCAATCTTCCTCTTTCAGCTGCTCCCTTTAGGGGTCTCCACAGACGATCATCTGCCTCCATCTCATCCTATCCCTTCATCTTCCTCTGGAACACCAACCCTCTCCATGTCCTCCTTCACTACATCCATGAATCTTCTCTGTGGTCTTCCTCTTTTCCTCCTGTCTGGCAGCTCCATCTTCAACATCCTTTGTCCTATATCGCCACTATCCCTCCTCTGCACACGTCCAAACCATCTCAGCCTCGACTCTTACTTTGTCTCCAAACCACTCAGCCTGAGCTGTCCCTCCTCTGATACACTCATTTCTAATTCTGTCTCTCCTACTCCAAAGAGAATCTTCGCATCTTCAACTCTGCCTCGTGTTTTTTTGTCAGCACCACCATCTCCAAACCATACATCATAGCAGGTTTCACTATAGTCTTGTAAATCTTCCCCTTCACTCTAGCTGCTACACTTCTGTCATAAACCACACTTTGACACTGACATTCGTCTCCACCCACTCCACCCTGCCTGCACTCCCTTCTTCATCTCTCGTGCATTTTCCATTGCTTTGGACAGTTGACCCCAGGTATTTAAACTCATCTACCTTCATGACCTCTACTCCTTCCATCTTCAATGTTAGACCTGCCTCCTTCTCATTCACACTCATGTACAGTATTCTGTCTTGTTTCTACTGACTTCCATTCCTCTTCTCTCCAGAGCATACCTCCACCTCTCCAGGTTCTCTTCCATTTCCTTCCTACTCTCACTGCAGATAACAATGTCATCAGTGAGCATAACAGTCCACGGAGACTCCTGCCTAACCTTGTCCATCACCATAGCAAACAAGGAGGACCTCAGAGCCAATCCCAGATGTAATCCCACCCCTGCTACAGCACACCTCAACAACATCTGGGTGTCTTCATGCATGTCCTGCACCACCCTCACATACTTCTCTGCCACTCCTGCCTTTCTCACACAGTACTACACATCCTCTCTTGGCACCCCATCATGTTTTCTCTAAATCCACAAAACCGCAGTACACAACTCCTTCTGCCCTTCTCTATACTTCTCCATCAATAAAGTTAAAGGAAACATTGCATCTGTAGTACCCATTCACTTTACAATTACTGCCAATGTATTAAAACTGCCATTTTTGCAAGCAAGTATGGAGACAGATTTAAAAAGCTCTGACACATAACTGTATTGACAGCAACGATTATTCACAAATAGCCCATTTGTCACTCTCCAGGTAAAAAAATAAATAAATAAATGATGTTATAGCTTAGACTGGTTAGATTTGCATTACAGAAGAAAATACACATTAAAAAGTCCTAAACCCACAATCTGAGGTTCAATGGGTTGTCTTATTTTTTTTTATTTTTTTTTTTCATTTCTTTTCACATTTTCTTGACTTGCTGGATATGAGAAGTCAACAACAAAAAAAGCTTTTCTTTGACAAGTGAAAACGGTTATATTTCCTCTCTGACTGCAGGCTTAAAAAATGCTGGTTTGTTCAATTTTTAATTCAAATGTAGCCGCAAGTGGCAATTATCGGGTGTGCCATGCACACGACAATGTTTTTACCACAAACTGTGGAAGTTCATCTACAGTTGAGCTGTCCATACATATGACGCCGGGTATTTGGAGGTGTGAAGGTGTAGAGATTTGAAACCAGGCTCCTGAGTGGAGAGGTTTTCTCAGCACTATTTATTCACGTCCGTGTGTTAAAATAGATTTCCGTCAATTCACACACCAAGGAGCATTTATTTCTCACAGAGAAATACAAACTCTGTGATTAAACTTTAACCTGATGTGTTTATAGTTAGGATAAGATTAAAAAGGCTCCTAATGGTATCTGTAAAACTCTTCTACACAATAGATGCAGCCTTATAGAGAAAAATCATCAAAATTATAACCAAGGATCCCTACCTTTGCTAAAGGATTAAAAAAAATCAGTGGAGCAGCCAATGTTTAAATCCAGTTCTGCACCATAGCACAAATGATGTAATTTCTGCTGCTGCTGACATCACATCATTTCACTTTTTTTTTCTTACTTGTATTGCTTTTCTAAAAGTTATGACTGAAGACTCCTTATCAAATATTCAAACCAGCTGTCAGTAAGTCAGATATTTTTATTGCCTGCAATTATTCAGGTTATTATTTATTTAGCTTTTTTTATGACTCCCTCAATCTTTCATCTTAAAAAACGAACTTAAATATTTCTTGCAGATGGAATCTGGTTTTTATAGTTATAATCCAAAGTCCCGAGAAAAACTTCTTTCCAGAATGGACAAAATAGAAGCTGTATGCTATAAACAAATCAAACAAGAACTATTTAAATAGCTCAACACAACTAATATTACAAATGGTTTCTCCAAATTCAACACAAAATTCCACGTTTAATGACTACTGCAGTTTCAAAATTATTCAACCCCTTGATGATAAGCCTCTTTAGTACTTAGTAACACACCCTTTTGCTGTTATGACCTGCTGCAAACATGCTGCATAGCCAGACACCAGCTTCTGGCGGCGTTCCTGAGGAATCTTAGCCCATTCCTCATGGGCAAAGACCTCCAGATCACTAATATTCTTGGGTTTGTGGGCTGCAGCCGCCTTTTTCAAATCCCACCAGAGATTTTCAATGGACTTCAAGTCAGGAGACTGAGATGGTCACTCTAGTATCTCCCAGGACTTTTTCTGAAACCAAATCTTGGTAGACTTTGAGGTATGCTTGGGATCATTGTCCTGTTGGAAGGGCCAGTGATGCCCAAGCTTCAGCTTCCTCACAGACAGCATGACATTTTCTCCCAGGATTACCTGATACTTGATTGAATCCATCTTACCCTCCACATGCTGCAGGTTTCCAGTGCCAGAGGAAGTGAAGCAGCCCCAGAGCATCACTGTGCCACCACCATGCTTCATTGTTTACATTTTGCCAATAAACCTAAAATACAGTGGAGGGTGAATGATTTTGACTGCAACTATATTTCATAAAGATCATTTTTTGGCACACACTATGAAGAAAATTACATGACATTTGGTGTGCCTTGAAAGAATGCAGTTGTGACTGTGAGGCAGTGATGTGCTGTAAGGGGAGGCAGGTGAGCTTCACCTGTCATCATGAAAAATAAAAAATAAATAATTATAAATCAGCTGCTTGTATCCACAAGCTTTCTTCGTAGGATTGCTGGACTCACCCTTAGAGATAGGGTGAGGAGCTCAGTCATCCGAGAGAGGCTCAGAGTACAACCGCTGCTCCTTCACATTGAAAGGAGCGAGTTGAGGTGGTATGAGCATCTGATTAGGATGCCTCCTGGACGCCTCCCACTTGAAGTGTTTCAGGCATGTCCCACTGGGAGGAGACCCCGGGGTAGACCCAGGACTCGCTGGAAAGACTACGTCTCCCAGCTGGTCTGGGAACGCCTTGGTATCCTCTCTGAAGAGCTGGAGCAGGTGACTGGGGAGAGGGAAGTCTGGGCTTATCTGCTTGAACTGCTGCCTCTGCGACCCGGACCTCCAGAAAAGCGGTAGAAGATGGATGGATGGATAATTATAAATCAGTATTATTATTTGTCCACTGCTCTGTCTTGCAGTTGTAATAGTAATTTATGAATGACTCTAATGACTTCAATAATATTATATTTAATAAAAGGTGAACTTGAATATTTCCTCATCAAATTCAAGGAAGAGAGGCGAGGTGAAGCAGCGACATATGGAGCCTCAAATGGATTGCAGTCCTTCACAAACTGGACTGACCTTGTCCAATACGCATGCTCCCATTGCCATCTCTCTGTATGTTACCAGTGTAATGTTTGTAGGCACGTTTATTGTGTGTCCTCACTTTCCATAGTCTAGATGATGTACTTCAAAATGTTTAGAACATATTTAGTCTTCCTAATCTGACATACAATGGATATAAAAAGTCTACACACCCCTGTTCAAATGCCAGGTTTTTGTGACGTAAAAAATGAGACCAAGATAAATCATTTCAAAACTTTTTCCACCATTAATGTGACCTATAACCTGTACAACCCAATTGAAAAACAAACTGAAAACTTTTAAGAGGAAAAACAAAAAATAAAAACAAACTTACAATAACTGGTTTGCATAAATATGGACACCCTTAAACTAATACTTTGTTGCAGCACTTTTGGCTTTTATTACAGCACTCAGTCTTTTTGGGTAGGAGTCTATCAGCGTGGCACATCTTGATGTGGCAATATTTGCCCACTCTTCTTTGCAAAAATGCTCCAAACCTGTCAGATTGTGAGGGCATCTCCTGTGCACGGCCCTCTTCAGATCACCCCACAGATGTTCCATCGGATTCAGGTCTGGACTCTAGCTGGACCATTCAAAAACCTTAATCTTCTTCTGGTGAAGCTATGCTTTTGTTGATTTGGATGTGTGCTTTGGGTCATTGTCGTGCTTAAAGATGAAGTTCCTCTTCATCTTCAGCTTTCTAGCAGAAGCCTGAAGGTTTTGCGCCACTACTGACTGGTAATTGGAACTCTTCATAATTCCCTCCACCTTGACTAAGGCCCCAGTTCCAGCTGAAGAAAAACAGCCCCAAG
This sequence comes from Pholidichthys leucotaenia, assembly GCA_020510985.1. Taxonomy (NCBI): domain Eukaryota; kingdom Metazoa; phylum Chordata; class Actinopteri; order Cichliformes; family Pholidichthyidae; genus Pholidichthys; species Pholidichthys leucotaenia. Next base: position 275,276,828 of record CM035844.1, read on the forward strand.
GTATGATGGTGCCACCACCGTGCTTCACTGTAGGTATGGTGTTCTTTTGGTGATGAGCAGTGTTGTGTTTGTGCCAAATATACCTTTTGGAATTATAGCCAGAAAGTTCAACCTTGGTTTCATCGGCCCTTAACACATTTCCCCACATGCGTTTGGGAGATTTCAAATGTGTTTTTGCAAAATATAGCCAGGCTTGGACGTTTTTCTTCGTGAGATAAGGCTTCCGTCTTACCACCCTAAACAGGAGATTGTTGTCACATGTACTGATCAGCCAGTACTTGCCAAAAATTCCTGCAGCTCCTTTAATGTTGCTGTCGGCCTCTTGGCAGCCTCTCTGACCAGTTTTCTTCTCGTCTTATCAGCAATTTTGGAGGGACGTCCAGTTCTTGGTAATGTCACTGTTGTGCCATATTTTCTCCACTTGATGATGACTGTCTTTACTGTATTCCATGGTAGATTTAATGCCTTGGAAATTCTTTTATACCCTTCTCCTGACTGATACCTTTGAACAATCAGATCCCTCTGATGCTTTGGAAGCTCTCTGCGGACCATGGCTTGTGCTGTAAGATGTGACTACAAAAATGTCAGGAAAAGCCTACTAGAACAGCTGATCTTTATTTGGGGTTAATCAGAGGCACTTTAAATGGTGGCAGGTGTGTGCTGACTCCCATTTAACATGAGTTTGAATGTGAATGGTTAATTCTGAACACAGCCACATCCCCAGTTATAACAGAATGTGCATTAAGGCTGTGAATCTTTATGTCACTAGTAATGTTAAAACTGAGGCCTTACAAAACAATGAGCAACTTTGAGACAATAGCTTCATGAGCGACACAGAGTTATGAAAAATTTAATAAAGAATCAGAATTGCATCTGAGTGAAAAACCTGAAAAAAAATCTCAATACTTTTTTTTTGGAGCATGGGGCCATCCCAGGTCTATTCAAAACTAGACGGCAGGAACAAACAATTCAAAGCAAACAAAAAACAAACTAATTCCATCTCAAACTTCCCGCGAGCCCTCAAGTCACGTGATGTCACCGACATAACGAGGCCTCACTTGCTACGGTCATGTGACTGTAGGCGTGCTGAAACAGCACTAGATGCACTGCTCTAGACACTTCTGCTTTATATTGCTCAAATCAGTATCGAGTGGGCGATGTCAAGCGTAAAATCATTAGAAGTCATACAATTCGATTCAATTCCCATTTTTGGGATCATGATTTGACTCACAATCAATTTTAGATTCCAAACATTTTTTGATTCACATTTGGCTCTCACTTCAGTAAAAGCAGAGTACAGTGTGTTGATGTTTTGGGGGGTTATATTTTTAAAAAATTACCCAAACTGATTTGCAATAATCCGTAGAGCATCCGCCCCACACCCTGGAGGCCTGGGTTCAAATCCCAGCCTGGTCATGCCGAAGACCATATAAAAGCGGAACTTTCTGCCATCCAGCTTGGTGCTCAGCTTCTTCTTCTTCGTCGATCGCTAGATGGTCACACCAGCTGCCCTGACGAATGCTGCCGTCCTGCGGAAGTCCCCGTGCAGCTTTTGGTTTAGCGATGTGGGGTCAGGCCACGTAGCTCGTCTGAGTGCAGTGTGGTCTGGGCAGTCTTGGAGGAGGTGTTCACTGGTCATTTGGGCAGTACCACATGGGCATCTGTCCGATTGTCCAACTTTAAGTTTCTGGTGCATGTGAGCATGCATTCTGTTATGTCCAGTTTGGAGTCTGAACAGAACGACTTGGTCAGCCCTGCTCAGACTGTAGTAGTTGTCATCCTTGCAGAAGTTTGGGTGTTGCTGCTGCCACTTCTTGTGAGACAGGGCCTTAATAATGGTTTTCTCCTCACTGTAAGAGACCTGCCTGTCTTCCTGGTCTTGCTGCCCACCCTCCTTAGCAAGTCTGTCAGCTGTCTCATTTCTGTAGACTCCACAGTGCGCAGGAATCCACTGGAGTGATACGTTCGCCTGTGTTGCTAGTTGAGACAGAGTGAGGGCGAGTTCATTCAGTTCTTTGCGTCGGGGGTCCTGAAGTGCATCCAAGACAGAGAGGGCATCAGTGAAGATGACGACCTGCTTGTGTGCCTTGTCTTGATGTTCCCTGATGTGGGCCGCTGCTGTTCTCAGGGCCTCTGCCTCAGCCCTGAAATTGGTAGAGTACTTTCCAGTCGCAATGGGAATGTGGGTCTCCTCGTCAGCGTACCTGATGTACACGCCGCCTCCTCCATTCCTGGTTGCTTCCATGGCAGAGCCGTCTGTGTAGACGTGAGTCCACTGCTCTTTAGGCTAGGCAGACCGAATGAACTCCAGAGCCAGCGACTTCCTCTCTTGGTCTGACTGTGTTCCTTTCTTCCCAATGCCCGATATGTCTGTGCATATGGCTGGGAAGTTCTGTTGGTTCCAGGAGGGAACAGATGCTATGGGTGGTATTGGTGTGGGTATGTGGTCCATCAGTTCTGGGTCTCTCCTTTCAAGTGTCCTGCTCTGGTGGATGAAGCTTGATCTCTTAAGTCTCCCTTTTGTTGGCTTGCTCAGTCTGTCCTTCATGGGATGGTTTTCCAGTCTTTTGAATTTGGCGGCCTGGGTCAGTACCTTGACGTTTCTTCTGTCTTCCAGTGGTGCAAGGCCTGTTGTTGTCTCCAGCGTTTTGATAGGGGTACTGCGCATGGCTCCTGTCATCATTCGCATGGTTTGGTTTCATTAAAAATAAGTGTTGTCTTACATGTCCTGCACCACCCTCACATACTTCTCTGCCACTCCTAACTTCTTCATACAATATCACAGTTCATCCCTTGGCACCCTATCATATGTTTTCTTTAGATACACAAAGACACAGTGTGACTCCTTCTGAACTTCTCTGTACTTCTCCATCAGCAATCTTAAAGCAAACATAAGATAAGTTAAGATAAGCCTTTATTAGTCCCACAATGGGGAAATTCCAGAATTTCCCCACTGTGGGACTAAGAAACATTGCATCTGATCTGATCAGCGTCATGCCTCTGCAGTAGGGCGGGCCGATACACCATATATACTTGATGTATCGGTCCATGTATGATACATAAAATGCCTATATTGCACCTATCAGATATAATTTGTCATGTTAATAGAACCTGACAATGCGATTCAGCTTACTTCTCTCTGTTGCTGGTGCAGTGGTTAGCACTGTTGCCTTACAGCTAGAAGGTTCTTGGTTCGAATCCCCAGGTTGGCAGGGGTTGGAACCTTTCTGTGTGGAGTTTGCATGTTCTCCCTGTGCTGCGTGGGTTTACTCCGGGGGCTCCGGTTTCCTCCCACAATCCAAAGACATGCATGTTAGGTTAATTGGCTGTTCTAAATTGTCCCTAGATATCTGTTTCCTATAGGCCCTTAGAATAGAGGGTTAGTACTAGTGAAAGCGCTTTGAGTGGTCTTTGTGACTAGAAAAGCGCTATATAAGTGCAGGTTAGTTAGTTAGTTAGTTAGTTGCTGCGGTTCCTGCGGCAGCTCTATTCCCCAGCCATTCCAGCCAGAAAAAAAGCTCAGGGTGCATTTTAAACTGCAATTCAGGGAATGTCTTTCTTCCGAAAATTACTTTTGCACATTCACACAAGTTTTTTAATGTTGGAAGTGCTTTATGGAAATGACTTTTATAAGCTTACTGTATATGACAACGATAAACACAATGAGCAATGTCTGTATATTCTGTTATCACAATGCTGCAGGAGCTGTAAAAATGGGAATTACATACCCCAATCTGGCACCACCATTTGGCTGGGAAATTTTAGCCATGGTCGGCTATTTAGCCGAAACCAGAAGTTGCGCCCATAATTGATTCTACAGCAGCGCCTTCAGGAATAAGGTGGATAGTATGACAACAATACTCCGATTTTGAACACCCAGGATTAAAGGGGTCATTGACTGAAAAATTGTGTGTTTGTAGATTTTCACTGCCTAAAATGAATCTACTGGTGCTCGGCAATAATGGAATGGAGGAGGGAAATTTGTGGCAGCGCCTTGCATGGCAGCAACTGCTCTGATTCTAGATGTGATTAACATTGTAGATTGGAGAAATGTAATTTCGTTCTACTGTACATAATTGGCTGTATGGATTGAATGACAAAGTTGGCTTTACCTTTTACTTTTACCTTTAAAATACTGTTAAATGAAAAAAGAAGGCTTAGCTCAGTAACTGCTTTTTTATTTCTTGAAAAGAAGAAGAAGAAGAAGCCATCTCTGTTGTCATTCAGTCAATCATGTATGGTAAAACGAAATTACGTTTCTCCTATCTACAATGTTAATCACATGTAGAATCAGAGGGGTTGCTGCCATGGAAGGCGCCGCCACAAACTTCTCCTTCCCACATTCTATTACACTGAGCACCAAGCTAGAAGGCGGGAAGTACCATTTTTATATGGTCTTTGGTATGATCCAGCCAGAATTTGAACCCACGACCTCCCGACTGTGGGGCAGATGCTCTATCAACTAGGCCACCACTCCAGTTGAAACTTGTGAGTTTCAAAAATGGAACTGTACAGTGAAATACATTTTGAAAATTTTCCTTTTCAGCATATCACAATTCCTAACTGCTTTTACACAGTGGAGGCTCGGTCACCCTCCAGCATTCTAGAAATATAGGCTATTCATTTAAAAACAAAAGTAAATTCTATTACAAATGCTTTGAACATCCATTTAAATAGTAATGCTGCCTGACTGTATGCAGTCAGTGTACAGTAACCTATACAGTAACTTAATGCAATGAACAAATTCAATAAGAACTGAATGCAACTGATGTATAAGAGAAGTAGAATTAATTTTAAACCAGTAAAAATATAAACTTAAGTATCTAAATTCTTCAGACTTAGAAAACAAATTAAAGTTATAAAAAAACAAAATAAAGTGCTGTTACAAGTTTTCATGATTTTTTTTTTGCCTGTGTAGAATTTGCTGGGAGTTTGTTAAAGTGCTGCAGTGTGGTTGTTCAGCAGGAGGACTTAGAACTTTTTCCACTTCTTTCAACTCTGGCTGATGATCTGGTCATGGTGCTTTGCCTGGTGAAGCTTCTCCAGGAAAAGGTAAAGTAAATGCAGTAATGTAAAACAAAAATAAACTTCCATCCAGTGTTAATTTTGTCAGCTAAAACTGCATCTATTTTTTCATCCATTAAAGCTAGAAATTAAACTAAAATGACCATTTATGCATTTTACTTCCATCCATCAATCTTCTACCGCTTTTCTGGAGGTCCGGGTCACAGAGGCAGCAGTTCAAGCAGAGAAGTCCAGACTTCCTTCTCCCCAGCCACCTGCTCCAGCTCTTCAGAGAGGATACCAAGGCGTTCCCAGACCAGCTGGGAGACATAGTCTCTCCAGCGAGTCCTGGGTCTGCCCCGGGGTCTCCTCCCAGTGGGACGTGCCTGAAACACCTCAAGTGGGAGGCGTCCAGGAGGCATCCTAATCAGATGCCCATACCACCTCAATTGGCTCCTTTCACTGTGGAGGAGCAGCGGTTCTACTCTGAGCCTCTCCCGGATGACTGAGCTCCTCACCCTATCTCTGAGGGTGAGTCCAGCAATCCTATGGAGAAAGCTCATTTCACCTGCTTGTATCCGCGATCTCGTTCTTTCAGTCATTACCCAAAGCTCGTGACCATAGGTGAGAGTAGGAATGTAGATTGACTGGTAAATCGACAGCTTTGCCTTAGAACTCAGCTCCCGCTTCACCACAACAGGCCGGTACAACGTCCGCATCACTGCAGATGCTGCTCCGATCCGTCTGTCAATCTCTCGCTCCATTTTCCCCTCACTCGTGAATAAGACCCCAAGATACTTAAACTCCTCCACTTGGGGCAGGAGCCTGTCCCCAACCCAGAGAGGACAATCCACCTTTTTCCTGCTGAGGACCATGGACTCGGACTTGGAGGTGCTGATTCTCATCCCAGCCGCTTCACACTCAGCGGCAAACCGTCCCAGCAAGAGCTGTAGGTCATTGCTGGATGAAGCCAGCAGGACAACATCATCTGCAAACAACAGTGATGAGATCCTGTGGTCACCAAGCATGACACCGTCCATTCTCTGGCTGCGTCTAGAAATCCTGTCCATAAAAATTATGAACAGGATCGGTGACAAAGGGCAGCCCTGGCGGAGTCCAACTCTCACTGGGAATGAGTCCGACCGAGTGTTGGCAATACGAACCAAACTCTCACAACGGTCGTACAGAGACCGAATAGCTCGTAACAACAAGCCCGATACCCCATACTCCCGAAGTACCCCCAACAAAAAACCACGAGGGACGCAGTCAAATGCCTTCTCCAAGTCCACAAAACACATGTAAACTGGTTGGGCAAACTCCCACGAACCCTCGAGAATTCTCGAGAGGGTAAAGAGCTGGTCCGATGTGCCACGGCCAGGATGAAAACCATATTGTTCCTCCTGAATCAGAGGTTTGACCAGCAGCTGGACTCTTCTCTCCAGTACCTTGGCATAGACCTTCCCAGGGAGGCTGAGGAGTGTGATCCCTCTAAAGTTGGAGCACACCCTCCGGTCCCCTTTTTTGAAGAGAGGAACCACCACCCCGGTTTGCCATGCCAAAGGCACTGCCCCCGACCTCCATGCAATGTTGCAGAGCCGTGTCAACCATGACAGCCCAACAACATCCAGGGCCTTGAGGTACTCAGGGCGAATCTCACCCACCCCCAGGGCCCGGCCACCAAGGAGATTTTTAACCACCTTGGCGACCTAAGCCTCTGTGATAGGCGAGTTGTCCCCCTTGTCAACAAATCCTGATTCCGCACTGTGTATGGTGCAGATGGGGGGCTGTTGACGTCGACCGGGGATATCGTCGGGCGGTGGAAGGAATATTTTGAGGATCTCCTCAATCCCACTGATGCATTTTACTTTTTACACCTAATCTGAGTCCAGATTTCTTGTGATGATTTTATTTTTATACTTTTATTTTAGTCTGTTCATTATCAATAGTTTTTCTCTACTTTTAGTCAATAACAAGATTTGGTTTTTATTCATTCAATGAAAAGAACACTGCTTCCATCACTGTCAAAAAATGTTAGAAAAAAACTCAACTTCGGCTGTCAGGGTTGCTAGGCAACGGGGTAGCGCGTGGTCATGCAAACAGACGTCATCCAAAGACTAGACCATAAACTTTTTTTACCGTCTATGGACTAAACTCTCATTTTTAGATTCTCTTACCTTCATCCTTCTAAATGTGTGGCCATCGTCGGCCCGTCTACAACACCTGAATTTGTGTATGATCAGCCCAGTGCTGCTCAGCCATATTTGCACGGTCAGCTACGGTCAGCCATTTTGTGGAGTGACGTAACGTGGGGGCGTAACTTGCTGAGGGAGCGTAACTGGTTGAAGGGGTGTAACTCGACGGAGACTGCGAGCTGCAAACAGACCTGTCCCGAATTTCTTGCTGCTCCATTTTTATTTTATTCCGACTGTTTCATCCGGCTGCTAGCTTAGTAAGCTACTCTGTGTGGTTCTCCTGTGTATCACAAAGCAGCAATACGTGTTACATGATGGAACCCTGACGCCACCGCAAAAAAAAAATATTAAAAAATAAATATAATAATAATAAATCAATTTTTAATTTTTGTGAATTGGTTCTGGATCATGTAAAATGAGAATCTAGATTCTTATGTGAATCGATTTTTTCTAACACCCCTAGTGTGCATATTTATTTTATTTTATTTATTTGTTTATTTGTCAGGGACAGCACAATAAACAGACAAAAAAAGAAAATCTGATGTGTTGCACAGAGAGTGTATAGCATTAAGCTAGTTTGCAACTCTTGTCCCTGGATGGGCTTTAGAGAAAAGAAACGGATAAAAAGAGAAAAAGATGAAGAAAAAACCAGGTTATTCTAAGTTTTTTATTTTCCCCTTAAAAGATTTCAGTTTGTTTGTCATGTATGAAATGATTGTCTGCAGGGTGAGAGTGAATGAAGGGAAGGAATGAATGTGTTTGTTTATAGTGAGTGACGAAGGGAGGGAGGCCTGAAATAGGCAAATGTGAGTCAGGTTGTTATATTTGTGTATTTATAATATTTATAATATTTGTAATCTTTATAATATTTATAATTGTGTATTTATAATGTATTTACAATCTTTTTTGCATTGATGTATGTGGTTATTGTGTATTCTGTTTTCATTTTTTTTTTTTTTTTTATCTTTTCCTTTCCTTTTTTTCTTTTTACTTGTTTCTCCTTTCTAAAGCCCATCCAGGGACAAGAGTTGCAAATTAGCTAATAGCTATACACTCTTTGTGCAACACATCAGATTGATTGTCACTGATTAATTGTCTATGTTTATTGCACTGTCCCTGTCAAATAAACAAATAACAACAACAATTTGGGTTGCACAGGTTATAGGCCACATTGATGGAAAAAGTTCTGAAATGATTTATATCGGTCTCATTTTTTTCATCACCAAAACCTGGCATTTGAACAGGGGTGTGTTGACTTTTTATATCCACTGTAGAACTGCAGCTAAAAGTCATGAGGTGAAGCAGTCAGTCCTGCTGCCGCACGAGGATTACGCATGAGTAAACTAAAAGAAGATAAAGAGCTATTAGTAATGTCATCACAGAGATTTTTGTCCAGAAGGATAGGTGAACAAACTTCATGTCCAAGTAAAGGTGAGACCATGCCTGCATACCTGCAGTATATTCTTGAATTTGTATTAACTGAGTGTAAATTGTGGACCTGCAATACACAAGAGAGCGATGCGCTGTCTCTGAGCCATTATATTTTTAATGTTCTCTCTTGGACAAAAACAAAGTATAATGAATTGTGGGCCCCAAAACATGTTTGTAAAACAACTTAAAACATTATACGTGTGTAACTGAGGGTCTTTGCATTTCATTCATACTCAGGAGAGCTATACATTAAAAAAATACTGGTGGCTACCAGTGGTAGCCCTCAGCCCCTTTGTTTGTTGTTGAGAAGTAGTTTACATGGCATTTTGACCTTGACCTCTGACCTTGTGATCCCAAAAGGACAGTGACAGGTCAGGATCACTGGGTGAACCTGGGTACAAAGTGTGGTGACCCTAGCTTTACTCATTCTATAGTAACAGTGCAAAGGGAATGTTTGCGTTGACCTTTGACCGTTTGACCCCAAACCCATAGAGATCATGGTGTAAGCTGTTCAAGATTTGTCTTTGATATGATGGTATCGATTTGAAAAGGTGCCATCATTTCTTTCTGTAGTTACCACGTTTACAAGCTTTAGGGAAACGCTTTCATCGATACAACTATGGTATAGATTTGAAAAGAACTGAAAAGCGTACGTCATTTCGTTCTCTCGTTATCGTGTTCACAAGGAAGGTGTTGATGCCGCTGACACCGCCCATCTGCCCAGTGGCGTGACAACAATACCCCTTTAGCCTTTAAGCCACTTTTCCGCGAGCACCTACTCAGCTCGACTCGCCCCGACACGGTTTAGGTTATTTTCCATTACAACCAAATACCACCTCAAGGTGGGTGGGTTCATTACAGGAAGGCAGCCCGTTATGTTGTTGACATGCTGACGTTTTAACTGATAAATAACGTAAAAGATGCTTAAAAATCACAAAACACTCACCATCTTCCCCATGAGCAGCCATCAGCTCCGAGGCCTCCTGGTATTTCATTTCAGGTCGCTCCGCCGTCGACGGGGCTGAAAAGTTCATAGTGGTCAAATTTGACAAAATGTGGTTATTTTTCAACAGTCTCCCCATCGGTCCGGATACAGGTCAAGTGGACCCCAGGATCCAGTCTGTACATATACATACATACAAGTGCATTTTCACTCCAGTGATTTATAAAGCAACTCATAATTTCCTAAAGCCTCATTCAGAACATTATAGTCCCACATACCTGTGGTGTAGTGAGTGTGGTGTGTGTGCGCTGTCGTGCCCGCCTGACATCACCTCAGGGGCGGGCATGGCCCCAATATATAAATAGTTCTGTTCATGTAATGAAGAGGATGACTTGCTGCATGACAGAGAAGACTCCTGTCCCTCATTATACAGACATAACATTTAGCGACGAGGAGACCAATTATGGGAGTGTGTGGGCTGCATCTAGCACTGGCACCATTTCTGGAGCGCGCGGGAGAGCCGGTGATCTTGTGGCCACACTGGAGGGCCATGTTCAAAGATTACATCAGGTCGCTGGGCGTGCATAGGCTTGACAGGAGACGATGGCTAGCACTCCTGGCCCACAACCTCGGCGCGGAGGGCCGAAGAATCTTCGGTACACTGGGTGGAGCGGAGTGCTACAAGGATGCTGTTGAACGGCTGAACGGGTACTTCGACGGGCAGACGAGGTCCATGAGGCTGCAGGTGATGGAGCTATTGGCGCCAGGAACGGCTGAGCTCGCTAGCTGTGGGAAGCTAGCGACCCGTTCTTTGCCAACGGACAGGCTAGCTGATGAGCTAACTTGCACCAAAACTGGGCTACGAGCGGCCAGCTAGACCTCGAGGTGAAACCAGGACCACGACTGGAAGAGTCCCTGGTCACTGAAGCCGGTGGGCCAGTCACGGAGCTCAGCATGGTGCAGGACCATAGTGCTGATGGGTCAGACGGCGCGGTGTGCAATGACAGCGGAGAGGGAGAGCAGAAGGAGTCATCCCCGCAGCTGGAGGATAGGCAGCGAGTGAGCGGGGCCATGGGCTGAGGGCCCCGGGGAAGAGCAGCGGCAGTCGGGCGCAGAGACGACGCAGCGAAGCGCCTGGGACAAGGGTGCTGGGAACAGTGACGAGGTGCCCAGGTCGGAGAGTGGAGCTGACAAGAGTGACGCTGAGAACTCCGAGGGAGAACAGCCGCAGCCAGACAGGGAGTCAACACAGCAGAGTGCCCTGGACGAGATTGCTGGGTGTCGCGGTGAGACGCCCAAGGCAGTGGGCGGCGCCGACAAGCAGGTTTTGTTTTTTCCTGGAGTGTGGCCACGGGAGGCTGGAGTGTTTGGAGCCATGATGGCGGTGTTGAAGGCAGTCAGGAGCGGACCAATAGGCAAGGAGGGATGGCATGCCAGACAGCAGCACAAGGGGCCAAAGGGGAGACGCAGTCGATGGCGGGAAGAGACATTTTCGCCAGGGAGGGTGGCTTTGATCCTGGAGGCAGACAGCGGCCAGGGGCACACATGCTGTGGGGCTGCCCAGGGCCTCCGAGCCAGTTTTGTAAACGACTGTCCAGGGACTGGGGAGTGACATAAATGTTTTAATGTAAATATGTATATACTATGCTGGTGTGCATGTGAGTATGTGTGATATGGGATTAATTTTACATTACAGAGACTTGGTCCAATTTTAGTTGTTTTCTTTGGGTGAATGTGATAGGCCATTTTTCTACAGTTCATAATTCCTTGTTCCTTAGTGCACCATTTGGGTTCTAAATTGGGGAGGGTCTTGATGGTGTGCACAGTTTGCATTTTTGTAAGGGGGAGGGGAATTGTGGTGTAGTGAGTGTGGTGTGTGTGTGCTGTCGGCCCTGACGTATAAATAGTTCTGTTCATGTAATAAAGAAGGTGACTTGCTGCATGACAGAGAAGACTCCTCTCCCTCATTATACAGACGTCACAATACCTATTCTGTGGATTTTCATCTGGGGGCAGCCAGTGGTGATGAGCTGCAGCGGTAAAGAAGAAGAAAAGTTTTTTGAACGCCAAAAACTTGAGGTTTATATAAATATAGCTGACGCGGAGGTTTATATATATATATTTTTTTTTAATTTTTTTTACACTTGTTGGTGACCAGGAAAGTATTTCCAACAATTAATGGACACTCCGTACTCTTGCCACTCTGTGCCCAAATCACAACGTACCCTAGCCATTCCGTACCCACTTTCGTGCCTGGTGCCTTTTCACCAAACGCAAACGGGCGAATTCATAACTTCTGCAGCAGTGTTCAACCTGCTGTGGAAATCCACAAAATAACATCATACTTAGGTTTACATTAACCGACAGAGGGCTCACCTGAAAAAGTCGTCTTCACCTCCAAAACTTCACAAGATGGGCGTTTACATTGCTAGCTATGTGCGGGTAAACGATGACATCCGGTCCTTCTACCTTTTCTAACTAGTTTACTCCCCAAGGTTGATACTTTCATTCCAGTTACTCTAACGTTCTTTTCTTCTGTTTTGATATCAAAACAAACCACAGCATTTTGGTTCCAAACAAACGTGTGTTGCAGCCTTTTCGGAAATTTTTATTCTTGCATTTGTTGTTAATTCTTTTTTTTCTCTTTTGCATCACATTTTGATATCAAAAATAAACCACAATATTTTGACTCCAAACCAACGTTACAGTAACCGGAGCAAAAGTATCAACATTGATGAGTTAACTCAGAGATGGATGTCACTACCAATGTCGATGATCGGGAGAATCAATATACTTAAAAGTAATATTTTACCTAAAATACTTTATTTATTTCAATACATTCCCTTATCACCACCTTTAGATTTATTCTCAAGAATAAAAAAAAAGTTAGTGGAATTTATATGGAACAACAGGAGGGCTAGATTACGTCTGTCTTTATTATATTTACCATTTGATCGTGGAGGTCTGAAATGTCCAAATTTTATGTTGTATTATTGGTCGGCACAACTGAGGTCTATGACATATTATTTTTCATCAAATGATCTCCCTCACTGGATTGAAATGGAATCATACAATTTACCTTTACCTCTTCCCATATTCATATACTCAGATTCGGCAAAAAAATTACAAAAACAAGTTAAAAATCCATTTGTAAAGCATATGATTAAAATATGGTGTGAAGCTAAAAACTATTTAAAAGAACCACAGTTATTGTCACAATTTAGTCCAATATGGGGTAATCAATATTTTAAACCAGGGAGAGCGGACGCTGTATTTAAAGTATGGAATTTAAAAGGGATACAAAAGATTCAGGATTTATATTTGCCATGTGCAGATAACATAATGTCTTTTGAAGAGCTGAGGATCAAATTTAATCTCAATAGAACACATTTTTTTAAATATCTTCAACTTAGAAACTTTATTCGATCAAATCAAAATAAAGCTCCCACTCGACCTATTTATTCATCCTTGGAAAAAATGATGATGAAAGATAGTAAAAGAAAGGGTATTATTTCAGAGTTTTATAACTCATTGACACTATCTTCAAGTGAAAATTCACTGAAAAGATTAAACTACTGGAAAGAAGATCTGCAAACTGAAATTTCAGAGGAACAATGGGAATTGGCTTGTACAGAAGCTCAAACCAAATCAATAAATGTACGCCTTAAATTGATACATTTCAAATGGTTAATGCGGATGTATGTTACACCGGAGGAGTTAAATAGATATAACAAAAATATACCAGATACATGCACAAAATGCATGGAAAGTAAAGGAACCCTATTTCATTGTGTATGGGAATGTAGATTAATAAGAATGTTTTGGGAAGAGGTGAGGGTAACAATTGAAAAAATAATCTCAAAACAAATCATATTGAATCCTAAACTGTTTCTGTTGGGTCTGTACCCAGAAAAGCATAATTTTAATAAAAGTGAAAGAACATTCATAGACCTCAGTTTGCTTAATGCCAAAAAATGTATTGCACTATTATGGAAAAAGACTCATAGACCAGATGTGACTCAGTGGTTAAGACAGATGTTAACAAACCTTCCATTAGAAAGAATAACATATATACTGAAATCAAAGGAAATTGTGTTTGAGAATATATGGAGACCTTTTATTGATTATGTAAAAAATTTAAACATAACTCTTGAAGAAGAAGGTGAATGATGTGTGTGGACCTTGTAAATTCCAAACTGGTGAACATAATATGTATACTTATGTATTGGATTGTCTAGACTAAACAGAGGAGCATTGTTGAAGACTTGATTTTGTTGGTGGTTGTTGGTGTTTTTAGTGCATTTTTTTTTTGTAGTACTTTAGTGTTAGTGTTTGATTGTTTGTATCATGTTTGTTAAAAAAAAAAAAGGTTCAATAAAGATATTGTGGAAAAAAAAAGTATCAACATTGAAGAGCAAACTAGTTAGAAAAGGCAGAAGGACCGGATGTCACTGTTTACCCACGGACAGCTATTTAGCTCGCAACGTAAACGCCCATCTTGTGACGTTTTGGAGGTAAAGAACTTTTTCAGGTCAGCCCCCCATCGGTTCATGTAAACCTAAGCATGATGTTATTTTGGGGATTTCCACAGCAAGTTGAACACTGCTGCACAAGTTATGAATTCGCCCGTTTGCTTTTGGTACGGAAGTGGGTCCGGAGTGTCCGGATACCTTTAAACAGTTTTACTGAAATTCTTCTTGTTCTCCTCCTTGCTGTTTAAAAATCGATCTTTTTGTCTTGTTCTCCTTCTTCGTGTTAAATTTGCTGTTTCTTTTCCACCGCCGCTGCTCGTCACGGCTTTATAAATCACTGGATTGAAAATGTACTTGTACATGCAGAGACTGGATCCCGGGCTCCACCAGGGGTGCTCACTTGCTCAGGGGTCCACTTGACCAGATCCCTGTGCAGTCAGAGCAACATGGAGGAAAGAGAGAACACATCAACACTCACCCTCTGCCTCGTCTTCTTCCTCCGCCTTTAAAGCCACAAGATGATTCTCATTATGTTTGGAAAAGGTTTCCATCCGATCAAATGAGTCTTGACAAGAGCCCCACTCACAGTCTAACTTCAGGCTTTTCTTTTGTTTCCGTTTATTAGGAGCCATTCCTACGTTGTTCCCACCAGTTAGCGCCACCTGCTAGCTTACTTTAGGTGCTGTAGTTCCTCTGAAAAGATCTCGATGATCTAACTAGACGAGTTTGAAACACGACCGACGTCACGAGTAAAATATTAATACACGAAAGCAAGAAGTTTGCACAAGTTTTGATACGACTGTAGTGATGGCAAAATCGGAACAGTGTTCTGGAACGTACCGGAACCTAGGCGGAACTTGTGATTCAAAACGCTGTTCCGAGGTCTGTAGCAGAAGGACGGTGTCACGTGACTGTTCCATAGCGCGTTCCATTCCGCCCCCAATTGTTTTGAAACGTCACAGTCGTTTTTGTTTCAGCAAGTGAAAACAAATCCGTGTGTGGTTCCTTCATTTGTAATTCCAATTCAAAATAAAATCAGAAAAAACAAATTTTTGGTCTCATTTTTGTTTTGTCCTTTTCCAAACTTAGGTAGAAAAAAAATCAAATTTTTGGACATACCTGTGTTTAATTTTGCTCTTATTGTTTTATAGTCAAAACAAAAATATTAAGTTATTATTTTGGTTTACTATTTTGCGACACCGGAAGTGTTAGTGTTAGTGTTAATGTAGGTGATGAGTTTAATCAGTTATTTAAAGTGTCTCTAGTTTTATCTATGATGTCTGACCTCCATTACACAAAATTAAAATGCCTATTATATGAAAACTAGTGATGGCAAAGTCAAAACAGTGTTTTAGTGCGTTACCGAAACCTAGGTGGAACTTCTGAATTGAATCAATATAAGCAATTGAATTGCAATATAAGCTGCAGCTTCAGCCATCACCCATTTCGGATAACTTATGTTGAACTGTATAATCAGAGGAGTTATTGTTTAATTTGACCTTCTTGGATTTTTTTCCCCTTTGTTATATTATTCTGTTGTGGCACATATATTGAGTTCATATTTCCCCACAAATGTATGACTGTATGTGTATTGGGGGCTTCACGTCTCGTGGGACAAAAGAGGTCTGGACCTGCAGAGATCTACAGGAGATGACGAGTAGGTGTGAGTTTTGGCCTTTGTCTCGGAGAGGATGTCCCAGGAGGATTCCCGGAACATCGAGGGATAAGAGACAATAGTGAAACATGAAAGAGTGCATTGTGACTGAGATTATGTACCATGTGATTATATGTTTGCTAAAGCATCATGTGACTTAGGTTCGTGGCTCCAGCAGAGTATAAGAGTGTGGTATTTGATTGCTCAGTCTCTTTTCCTGCCTAGAGATTGATAGAGCATGTGTTCACTTAATAAAACTGATTCTGAGAAATAAACTCAGCCTCATCCTTGAACGCATTCTCTACACTGGTGACCCTACGACAAGTTATGGCCGGTGACGACCTTCACACACCGGACTTATCAGGAGCTAACCAGGCTAACGCAGCTACCGCAGTCCAGCTGCCCGATTTCTGGCAGCACAGCCCGCGCGCCTGGTTCAACACTGTCGAGGCGCAGTTCCATCTCCGGAGAATTTCAGCGGATGCAACGAAATTCTACCATGTAGTCGCAAAGCTGGACAGCCTCACAGCACAGCGGGTGGAGAGCCTGACTAACTACCCACCAGACGACGACAAGTACGGTGGATTGAAAGCCGCTCTCATCCATGCTTTCACCCCCTCGCTGGGAGAGCGAGCAGAGAAGCTCCTGATGTTGACTGAAGGCGAAGCAGACAGGCCCGCGGACCTGATGGTGAGGATGCTGGGTCTGAGAGGCGAGGATGATGACCGCTTTATCTTCGCTCATCTTTTCCTCAGGACACTACCGTCAACGGTGAGAGTCACCCTGGCCAGCTCGCAGCTGCTGACCAACCGAGGTTACCACGAGCTGGGCCAGGAGGCACAGCGACTCGTCGACGCCCATAGACGGCACACGGCCACGATGGCAGCAGAGGAGCTGAGCGCAACGCCCGGAGACGGCAGGGGGCCAGAGGCTGCAGCACCAGATTCGCTGACGTCAGCAGCGGCGGGGACCAGGAGACTCAGAGCGCGCGACACCCTCTGCTTTTATCATCGACAGTTCGCCGAGAGGGCACACAAGTGCATTCCACCGTGCCAGTTCAAGCGCTCGGGAAATGCCAGGACCGAGAGTCGGTAGCAGCTGCTGCTCTCGGCGCGAAGAATAAGCTGCTCTACCTCACGGACGCAAAATCAGGAAGGCGGTTCCTGGTGGACACGGGCTCCCAGCTGAGCTTCATCACACCGTCCTACACTGACTGGCTGGCGCCTTCCAGCGGACCCCTGGTGTTGGCGGCAAACGGCTCGACGATCAAGACTTTTGGGGAGAAGACCCTCCCCCTGTCTTTTCACGGTCGGACATTTGAGTGGACTTTCGTCGTGGCAGCAGTCAGTCATAACATGTTAGGTGCTGATTTTTTGTGCTCAAATGGTTTATTGGTTGATCTTACTAATAGACGTCTGGTTAATGCACTGTCTTTCCATTCCATTTCCTGTACAGCCTGGGTGGTCCCGCCGACTGCAGAGCCCAACGTCACAGCTGCGGGTGGTAAGTTTCAAGCACTACTCACTCAGTTTCCAGCACTCACAGTCCCAACGTTTTTGGCGTCAGTGGCTAAACATGGGGTGGAGCACTTTATAACTACCACCGGCCCCCCCGTTTTTGCAAAAGCTCGGCTCTTGGACCCAGCTAAACTGGCCACAGCGTGCGAGGAATTCGCCAACCTGGAACAACTGGGCATCATTAGACGCTCTAACAGCCCCTGGGCATCACCACTACATATGGTCCCCAAGGCTGATGGCTTGTGGCGGCCTTGCGGTGATTTCCGCAGGTTGAATAACGCTTCAGCACACAACCGCTACCCGATTCCACACATCCAGGATTTTTCGGTGCATTTGGCGGGGGCGTGCATTTTTTCTAAAATAGATTTGGTGCACGGGTACCATCAAGTCCCAGTCCATGCTCAGGACATACCCAAAACAGCGGTAATAACTCCTTTTGGGCTTTTTGAGTTTTTGTGTATGCCATTTGGACTCAAGGGGGCTGCGCAGACATTCCAGCGCATGATGGATGCAGTTTTACGCGACCTCCCTTTCGTGTTCGTCTACTTGGATGATATTTTGGTAGCCAGCACGTCCGAAGACGAACACAAAAGCCACCTCACAGCGGTTTTTCGGAGGTTGGCAGAGCACGGGTTAATAATTAACCCAGCGAAGTGTCAGTTTGGGGTGGCGCAAATCAATTTTGGGGGGCACCGCGTTTCGCCAGAAGGAGCGGTCCCTCTGCCCGATAAAATACGCGCAATAACGGATTTTCCCCAACCTCAGACAGTCAAAGCATTGCAAGAATTTTTGGGAATGGTTAATTTTTATAACCGCTTCCTCCCAGGCGCAGCGCAGCTCATGCAACCATTGTACGCGGTGCTTAAAAAACAAAAACCTGCAAATAAGGTCGAATGGTCCCCGGAGCAGGAGCGCGCACTCTCCCAGGTCAAATCAGCCCTGGCGAACGCCGTTTTGTTGGCACACCTGGTGCCAACGGCACGTATGGCGCTCACCACGGACGCTTCCGATTTAGCTGTGGGGGCGGTCGTTGAACAGTTTGTGGCAGGGAGCTGGCAGCCCCTCGCGTTTTTCAGCAAAACTTTGCGCGATAACGAGCGGAAATACAACGCGTTCGACAGGGAGCTTTTGGCTCTGCATTTGGCCATCCGCCATTTCCAGTTCTGGCTGGAGGGGCGCCGTTTCACCGCGTTTGTGGACCATAAGCCGCTAACGTTTGCGATGGCCAAGATTTCTGAGCCTTGGTCGGGCCGTCAACAAAGACAGCTGGCCGCGATATCAGAGTTCACCACCGATATTCAGCATGTCGCGGGCAAACATAATGTAGTGGCAGACTGCCTTTCACATGCAGTAGCAGCGCCAAGCCCCGTGGGGGCAGGCTCGGCAGCCGTGGCCGCGGGCCAGGGTTGTGGCGCGGAAGCACTCGCAGTTCAGGTCCGCGTGGGTTTAGATTACGCAGCCATGGCCGCGGAGCAGGTTAGCGACGCGGATGTGCGCGCGCTCCAGTCTGGACCAACAGGGTTAAGGCTGGAGCACAGGGTGCTGCAGATAGGTATGCCCCCTCTAATCTGCGATGTCTCCACCGGGCGGCCTCGCCCCGTGGTTCCAGCTGCATGGCGCCGCCGCGTTTTTGACTCAATCCATTCTCTGGCGCACCCAGGGGTGCGCGCATCGATTAAGATGGTGGGGGAGAAATTTGTTGGCCGGGGTTGCGTAAACAGATCAAAGAATGGGCAACAGCCTGCGTAGTGTGTCAGCGAGCCAAAATACACAAGCACACTAGAGCCCCTTTGGAGCCTTTTCACATCCCGGCTAAGCGTTTCGATCATGTGAATGTCGACTTGGTAGGCCCCCTTCCGTTGTCACAGGGGTGCACGCACCTTTTGACGATGGTAGATCGCACCACGTGTTGGCCAGAAGTGGTCCCTCTGGCGTCAACTACGGCAGCAGACGTTGCACGCGCGTTTTTAACGGCTTGGGTCGCGCATTTTGGAGTTCCGTCAGACATAACGTCCGACAGAGGTCCCCAATTCGTTTCCGAACTCTGGTCAGCCATGGCCCACAGCCTGGGGGTGAAGATCCACCGCACTACCGCGTATAACCGCCAATCTAATGATCAGCCTCGCTGAACGGCACTCCTTTTGGGCTTCAAAGCTATCTCGGTAAACCTAAGTTAGTGTGCTATATACATGTCAGTATCTTGTTAGATAACTGTCAGAAATGTCTTCTGGACTAAATGGACTAACGTCAGATATGGCTGGAGACAACCATGGTGACGACCATCCCCTGCATGGGCCAACTACAGCACTCCCACATCAGATGCCCGTCTGTGAGCTGCTGTGCTTTATGCAGAACAACATGGGTAATGTCCCGATGGCCTATCTTGTGAAATGGGTTAGCGACTTCCACGATGACAACCAGGTTGAAAGTGCAAAGAAGCTGCTGTTCGAGCAGTGCCCAGAGGGAACATCGTGGAAGATTAAGAGGACCGGCCAAAACCGGAAGAGAGGCAACATCACCGACATCTACCACAAGCTGAATGAGGCTGGTCAGCAGGCGCCACAATACGTTGCCCGAAACCTCAAGGATTTGCCACCAGCTTCGATGGAGTCATTTGACCTTGCCAAGCTGTCTAATGATGTGCGACGCGTGATGTCCCTTGGAGAGAGCATTGCTACTGTGTTCAAAACGATATCTGCTATCCAGGTCGACGTGGCGGCAATAATGTCCAAACTCTGCGACACACCCCCTCCAGCTGACGTCCTGGTCGAGGAAGGTGAGGACGAGGCTGGCAGTACTCAGAGTGCTGTCTACATCACCAGCGATGAGGAGACCGTGGTAGCAGCTGCCGACCACGCCTCGGTCTCCAATGCAGCCCGTGGTCCTCCACCTACTGCCATGGCCGACGGTGAGAATGCGGACGTGGCCGCCAACTCTACAGATGCTTGTACTGATGATGCTGTCAGCAGCAGCCCTTCTGGGGCTGCCAAAGCTACCAAAATTGCTGTAACTGCTGAAGAACGCGAGTTTGAGTTCGAGGAAGTTGAGAGTCGCTGCGCCAAGAAGAAGAAGAGGTACTACGCCAATGCACTCCAATCATCTGACAACCAACCGACTGCCAAGCAGACCACGAACCAGCTACAGGTCGTCAACAAGACACGCCCCCACTCACAGTTACGCATTGTACCGAAGTCTGGTAGGAGGGCTGGCGGTCATCAGGGTCAAGGTCAAAGTCATAAGAAGACCCCACCATGTACGCTCCTATATCAATACTCATGTTAAATTAAAAGACAATCTCAAGATTGAGCAACTAGAAACCAAGTACGATGGTTATGCCTCCTTGAAGATTACATGTCCTGCCAGTTGCAGCAAGAAGTTGCTTGAAAAAAATGTGTGGCCATCTGGTTTATACCTTCGTCAGTTCTTTGAGAGGAAATGATCTACATGTGATTGTCACTATTGTGTTTGTCATTACATTCATTCAGTAGTAGGACCAACCTTAGAATATGTTCATTCAACTGCCAGAATGTAAAAACTTCATCTAATGAGATCTCCAGTTTATGTGATAACCATGACATTGTGTTGTTGCAGGAACACTGGTTGTTCGAAAACGAACTGTCTATTCTGAGCAGATTACATGGTGACTTTATAGGACAATGTGTCTCTTTTATGGATACGGAAGAACGTGTTATCTTAGGTCGCCCCTATGGCGGCATCGGTATCCTATGGCGGAAGTCACTTGTGAACAGTTGTGTTGTGAAAACTTACGAGTGCGTAAGAGTTACAGGTATTGAAGTCAACCTGGGTGACTTTCACTGTCTTATATTGTGTGTATATTTCCCCTGTGATAGTGTTGAAAACTTGGATGAATACTTGCACTGCCTGAGTCTTGTTAAACGTATCACTGAGGATTTTCCAACTCCATATGTGTTCACAATTGGTGACTTCAACGCCAATACAGCATGCTCATGTTGTTTTGGAAATGAACTGGTGTCTTTTTGTGAGAGTTACTCCTTACACATCTCGGACAGGATTATCTTTCCAGGTGATACCTTTACTCATGTTAGCATGGCTCATGGCTCTACATCATGGCTTGATCACTGTGTGACTACATCCTCAGGCCATGATAATGTGTCCAATATCAAAGTTCTGTATGACTATGTGAGTTCTGATCACGTACCTGTATCTATGGATATTGTGGTATCTAGTGCTGTAAGTAGCCCCCGGGGAGCTCCCTCAGCCACAACGGGCAGTAGGACATACAAATGGCGTGATGCCACAGAGTCAGACCTGTCCAAATATAAGAAACTTACTCGCAGGAAACTCTGTGACATCCGTGCTCCTACGGACGCCATCAGGTGTCACAACCGTAATTGTGCGGCACACAGGGACGATATCGACAGGTTTTACAGTGATATTGTTGATGCTTTAAATTATTGCGTGAGTGAATGCATTCCTAGCCACAGTGCAGCCACCCAATATAACGTCCCAGGCTGGAATGATGTTGCTAGCGAGGCTCACACAGCTGCTCAGGATGCTTTTTTGTGGTGGAGGAGTAATAGCAAACCACGTTCTGGTCCAATATTTGAGAACATGAAAAATTGTAGGGCTAGGTTCAAATATGCTCTACGAGCATGCAGGCGCAATGAAGAAAGTATCAAATGTGACCAGCTAGCTAGTCACATGAGTGAACTGAACATGGTAGAATTCTGGAAACAAATGAAGGCTATGAGCTCCCACCGGCCTGTTAGATCAAACACCATTGATGGTGTGACTGGCGATGCTAATATTGCTGAAAAGTGGAAATGTCAATATGAAGCTATTTTCAACTCAGTCAAGAATGTTTCAATGAAGGATTCTGTTATGCACGATATGCGCCTGTATAACGACATGTTCGATGCCTCTGATATTTCTGCTGTCACTCCTGTTGAAGTTGCTTCCCTGATCAAAGCTCTCAAGAAAGGCAAATCAGCTGGCCCTGATTGTCTCACCAGTGAATGCCTCATCAATGCTGACTTCAATTTGTGTATTCTGTTGTCATTGTGTTTTAACTGTATGTTTGTTCATGGTTACATGCCAGATATGTTGATGGACTCTGTTATTATTCCTTTGGTGAAAAACAAGTGTGCCAGTCTGTCTGACATGAGCAACTACAGACCTATAGCTATTACAAATGTTATATCTAAACTGTTAGAGGGTCTAATCCTGAACAGAATTGAGGATTATTTGTGGACAAACGACAATCAGTTTGGTTTCAAGTCAGCTCTTTCGACTGACAAGGCTGTTTACCTACTCCACGAATTTGTTGACTACTTCAGAAGCCAATCCACTAGTGTCTATGCCACGTTCCTAGACGCCAGCAAAGCCTTTGACAGGATCAACCACTGGTGTTTGTTCAGAAAACTGATCGACCGAGGCATTCCTATTTACATTGTTAGCATCCTGTTATACTGGTACAGAAGGCAGTCTATGGTTGTTAGATGGAGCAATGTCACCTCATCCAAATTTCATGTGACCAACGGTGTTAAATAAGGTGGTATACTGTCACCCTTGTTGTTTAATGTCTATGCTGATGACCTTAGTGTACTGTTGAACAATACTAATGTGGGTGGCTCCTTTAACGGTGCACTGTTAAATCACATTTTCTATGCTGATGACCTCTGTTTGTTAAGTTTGTTTACTGCAGCGATGCAACATCTCCTTTTGGTATGTGAAAAATTTGGTGAAGAAAATGACATCTTGTTCAACTGTACTAAATCTATGTGTATGGCTTTCAAACCGAAGGGTGTCAATACGTCGAATCCTGCTATGCCACTTTGTGGTCATAGCTTGAACTTTGTTGAAAAAGTCAAATACCTAGGTGTGTGGATTGAATCTGATAAGACCAATGTTGACTGTAACAGGCAACTCAGGAAACTATATGCTCAAACAAACTTACTGTTGCGAAATTTCCACAGATGTTCTCCTGATGTCAAATGTATGTTGTTCAAGACCTTCTGTACCTCAATGTACTGCTCGCCTTTATGGTTTAATAGCAATGTTGGTGTCAGGAACAAAATCCGCATTGCATATAATAACTCCCTAAGAATGTTGCTAGATGTACCACGAAGGTCGAGTGCAAGCAAGATGTTTGTGTCTGTGAATATTCCGTCTTTTGGCGAGTTGATACGTAAGAATGTTTACAGTTTTATGAGAAGGCTGCTGGCATGCAACAATAATCTTATATCAGCAACTGTCAACTCGTCACTCACACTTCACTCCAGCATTTGGAAGTGGCAGCGTTCCATCTTATACTGAGCCCAATATTGTATGTTATTGTTGTTACAAGAGCGCCGAGTGTCTGCTGATCTGTATATACTTTTATTTATCTATTTATTTTATTTTATATTTGTTTTAGTTCTGCATTTAATATGAACCCTGAGTTTGAAATAAACATTTGAATTTGAATTGAATTGAATTGAATTGAATTGAATAACCCCCAGGCTAACAGTTTGTGCAAACGCTTTCATAGGTCATTGAAAGCAGCCCTCAGAGCGTCTCTCATGGATACAAATTGGGTGGATAAACTTCCATGGGTTTTATTGGGGTGGCGTTCTGCACCTAAGGAGGATTTGCAAGCCTCTCCGGCTGAATTAGTTTTTGCTCAACCCCTCCGTTTGCCGGGAGAATTCCTTCCTGACAACCCTGCTCCAACTTGCCCCCCCCCCCAGCTCAGCTATTGCAGAGCGGCACAGGATCAAACACCCTTCCTGGCCCAGTTCATTACAGTTTTCCACGCGTTTTTGTGCCGAGGGCTTTAAAGAATGCGGAGTTTGTTTTTGTTAGACATGATGCTCAGTGACCAGGTTTGCGACCGCCTTACGACGGGCCTTTCAGAGTGTTAGAAACAGGGGAGAAACATTTTTTGCTTGATTTGGGAGACAGAAAAGAGTTGATTTGCATTAACAGACTCAAACCCGCCTTTGTTCTGGCTGATGAACACGTGCAGTTGGCCAGGGCCCCCCGTCGTGGCAGGCCGCCGGGAAGACATTGTTCGGAGCCACCACAGAGATGTGCTAACAATTCTGATTCACAGATGCAGGGAGCCGCTGCAGAAGGAACAAAGCCGGCTTACAGCAGATATGGCAGGAGGTTTAAACCCAAGCAATTGGTGGATTGATTTGTGATATGTTGTGATGTTTTCTGCCATACATCTCTGATTATGTTTTGTCCCTGAATAAGACGTTTTGGGGGGGGGGGGGGTTATGTGGCGCATATATTGAGTTCATATTTCCCCACAAATGTATGACTGTATGTGTATTGGGGGCTTCACGTCTCGTGGGACAAAAGAGGTCTGGACCTGCAGAGATCTACAGGAGATGATGAGTAGGTGTGAGTTTTGGCCTTTGTCTCGGAGAGGATGTCCCAGGAGGATTCCCGGACCATCGAGGGATAAGAGACAATAGTGAAACATGAAAGAGTGCATTGTGACTGGGATTATGTACCATGTGATTATATGTTTGCTAAAGCATCATGTGACTTAGGTTCGTGGCTCTAGCAGAGTATAAGAGTGTGGTATTTGATTGCTCAGTCTCTTTTCCTGCCTAGAGATTGATAGAGCATGTGTTCACTTAATAAAACTGATTCTGAGAAATAAACTTAGCCTCATCCTTGAACGCATTCTCTACACTGTTTCTTTTTAATCTTTACTTTTAATCTATCCAAAATAAATAAAAATCATTGTTCCGAGGTCTTTATCAGAAAGAGGATGTCACGTGACTGTTCCATTTCGCGTTCCATTACGTCACCAGCTGTTTTCAAACTTCACCGTTGTTTTATGCAGTGATTGTTTTATCCCGTTTCTCAAATGGAATAATAAAATGCTGCCATTACACAATATTAAATTGCCTATTCTATGCACAATTTATGTATTATATAAATACTTGATATGTAAAATACTAATTTCTCGTGTCCTTGCCTGACTGGCTGCTGGTTCATCAGCCCACATGCCTGAAACATTTAAAAGCTCCTCTGTAGTGCAGTTTGTTTGTGAAGTCTTGCCTCTCTGAGTGTCTTGTACTGAGCTGCTTTTGGATTTACAGTGGGGCAAAAAAGTATTTAGTCAGCCACCAATTATGCAAGTTCTCCCACTTAATAGATGAGAGAGGTCTCCAATTTTCATCATAGGTATACCTCAACTATGAGAGACAAAATGAGAAAAAAAAATCCAGAAAATCACATTGAAGGATTTTTAATGAATTAATTGGTAAATTCCTCGGTAAAATAAGTATTTGGTCACCTACAAACAAGCAAGATTTCTGGCTCTCACAGACCTGTAACTTCTTCTTTAAGAGGCTCCTCTGTCCTCCACTCGTTACCTGTATTAATGGCACCTGTTTGAACTCTTTATCAGTATAAAAGACACCTGTCCACAACCTCAAACAGTCAGACTCCAAACTCCACTATGGCCAAGACCAAAGAGCTGTCAAAGGACACCAGAAACAACATTGTAGACCTGCACCAGGCTGGGAAGACTGAATCTGCAATAGGTAAGCAGCTTGGTGTGAAGAAATCAACTGTGGGAGCAATTATTAGAAAATGGAAGACATACAAGACCACTGATAATCTCCCTCAATCTGGGGCTCCACGCAAGAGCTCACCCCGTGGGGTCAAAATGATCACGAGAACGGTGAGCAAAAATCCCAGAACCACACGGGGGGACCTAGTGAATGACCTGCAGAGAGCTGGGACCAAAGTAACAAAGGCTACCATCAGTAACACACTACGCCGCCAGGGACTCAAATCCTGCAGTGCCAGACGTGTCCCCCTGCTTAAGCCAGTACATGTCCAGGCCCGTCTGAAGTTTGCTAGAGAGCATTTGGATGATCCAGAAGAGGATTGGGAGAATGTCATATGGTCAGATGAAACCAAGATAGAACTTTTTGGTAAAAACTCAACTTGTCGTGTTTGGAGGAGAAAGAACACCATACCTACTGTGAAGCATGGGTGTGGAAACATCATGCTTTGGGGCTGTTTTTCTGCAAAGGGACCAGGACGACTGATCCGTGTAAAGGAAAGAATGAATGGGGCCATGTATCGTGAGATTTTGAGTGAAAACCTCCTTCCATCAGCAAGGGCATTGAAGATGACACGTGGCTGGGTCTTTCAGCATGACAATGATCCCAAACACACTGCCCGGGCAATGAAGGAGTGGCTTCGTAAGAAGCATTTCAAGGTCCTGGAGTGGCCTAGCCAGTCTCCAGATCTCAACCCCATAGAAAATCTTTGGAGGGAGTTGAAAGTCCGTGTTGCCCAGTGACAGCCCCAAAACATCACTGCTCTAGAGGAGATCTGCATGAAGGAATGGGCCAAAATACCAGCAACAGTGTGTGAAAACCTTGTGAAGACTTATAGAAAACGTTTGACATCTGTCATTGCCAACAAAGGGTATATAACAAAGTATTGAGATGAACTTTTGTTATTGACCAAATACTTATTTTACCGAGGAATTTACCAATTAATTCATTAAAAATCCTTCAATGTGATTTTCTGGATTTTTTTTTCTCATTTTCTCTCTCATAGTTGAGGTATACCTATGATGAAAATTGGAGACCTCTCCCATCTTTTAAGTGGGAGAACTTGCACAATTGGTGGCTGACTAAATACTTTTTTGCCCCACTGTATATTATTTGGAAATGGATGGCGGTAGAAAGCGTCCCAGGTCAGCTGTTTGGGATCACTATGACCTTCTTGAGGGGAAAGAAGTTAAATGTATGCACTGTATGCAACATCTTGCATTTTGTAACAATACAACAAGTAGGTGGAGACACCTACTGTCAGAAGTCTGAAATATAACCTCACAAATACAGAGTACAAAAAGGTATTAGACTGAATCAAAGATCAGACTTAAGACATGCAGAGCCTTTGAAGTTTTTACTTGTACAAGGAGTATCAACACATACCTTTTACAGGGCGAGTGGGATACTGACGAGGCAGTCTCGTACAGTAATTCTTATAGGCAAAGATAAGACAGTGACAGCTTTACAACCCATTCTTTTCCCCCACACAGGGGAAAGCACACACAGTTTGTACACAACAGTGAAGATAAAAAAAGGGTACAGGATATGCAAAAAGGTACAAGATATGAAAAGGATGAGTCCTGGCACACAACGCTCCAGCTACACCCACATGTGGGGACATCAGTTTCAGCTTCATGAATCATTAATAAAATGATAACTGTTTATATACATATATACAATTTTTTCCAACATTTCCCTCCTGTTTATTATTTTATTAACCCTTTTAATCATATGCAATTATCAGTACAATGTAACTTCAAAAAGATTTTCTACATTGACATCATTAAGCATTATTTCCGAATTTATACAGGAGTATAGTCGTCATACTTGTCTGGATTTGGGTCATATACTTCACCATCTCCCTAGGAGAGAGGAGTATACTGCCTGTTGTGGGAATGTGTCAGAAAGGCCTGCTGTAACATGAATGTATGTTGTGTAAGGGCCCTGGAAATCATTGACCTTATGTATGGGATTACACACATGAATAGTACACAAAAGAGCATTAGTACCACAATAACGGGGGTGAGCCAATTCAGCAGAATCTGCCACCAGGCTCCACTTTGTAACCAATCCAGGAGAGACCACCCTTTTTCTTCATCCAAAGACCATACCACAGATTGTAGGTGTAGTCTGTCAGAAGTCCATCATGGTCTGTGGAGACGCGTCCAGTCACAGGCTGGGATAGACATGCGATGAAGAGCAAAGCGACCCACATGGTGTCTATTTCCCCTGGGAGGATACCTCAGTCGGCTCCTTTCTTCACCAGAATCAGACCCTGTCCTTATCCTGCAGAGTTATCTGGACTTACCCCAGGGGTGGCTGGAGATCACCAAGGGGCATGCGCAGTTTCTTTACGTGTGATAGGTGGATCCAAGAGGGACGTTCAGCGATTCTTATTGCAGTGGGTGTGGTCAGCAATACCTCATATGGTCCCAGCCAATGGACATCAGACCATCCTTTTCGGTGGTGATTTTTCAAGAACACGAAGTCTCCTGGTTTGATGTCTGGATCTGTGGTGACCTGTGGTTCAGAAAGGCTTTTGACAGAATCAATATATTCACGTTTTTCTTGATAGCTCTTGAGACATTCTCCCAAACTTTTATATTTTTCTGGCATTATAAACATTTTGACTTCAGGCAACAAATAAGGCCTATGAAAGGCGCATTCAAATGGTGACAAGCCTGTGTTCTGATCTGGTGTGGCATTTATCATTATTTTAACAGTTGGGAGCGCTCTTGGCCAAGTAATATTATTACTCTGAACTTCTTTTCTGAGCATTTGCTTGATAGTTCCATTTTTTCTTTCCACTAAGCCTGCACTCTGTGGGTGATAGGCCGTGTGGAATTTTAATTTGGTACCAACTGAAGAGGTTAAATCTTTAACTGCTTGTGCTGTAAAATGACAGCCATTGTCTGCATAAATAACTTCTGGTATGCCAAAGGTAGGGAAAATGTTGTTCTGTAATACTTTACAAACAAACTTTGAATCGGCTTTTGCTGTGGGATGGATCTCTGTCCATTTTGTGAAGGTATCAATGAGGACCAGGCAATATTGCAGTCGTCCCACCTTGCTTAATTCAATGAAGTCCATACACCATTGTGAAAAGGGTGTTTTAGGTGGTGGGAAACTTCCTTGTCTTGTTCTCATTGCTCCTTGTGCGTTATTTTGCAAACATACCGTGCATCTTTGACAGATCTTTTTCATGGTTTTTGCAATCCCTGGGCAATAAAAATGTTTTTCCACCAATTGTATCATCCCTCCTGTCGACACATGACCTCTGTTATGTGTCGAAATAGCTAGCCAGGAATACAAGGAGGGAGGGAGGATTATCTTGCCCTCTGGTGTATAGTATAACCCGTTAGTTGACACAGTGGCGGTTTGTGGGAGTTTCATTTGTTTTTGTTCATCTTGCAGCACAGAGAGATCAACAGCTGCAAGGAAGGTAGTAGTAGGATGACCCCTGGCGGCGCACTGAGCAGTGTGATCCGCCAGAGCATTTCCCCTACTAAGAAGGTCAGTGCTTTTGGTGTGTGCTGGGCAATGAACAATGGATACTGTACGTGGTAGCCTCAGGGCTGCTACTAAATCCTGTAACAAGTCACTATGTTGTGTTGGTTTCCCAGAAGAAGTTGTGAACCCCCTGAGTCTCCACATAGCAGTATGTGAGTGTGCAGCATTAAAAGCATATTTACTGTTGGTGATGATGCAAACGTCCAAGCCCTCTGACCATGTTAATGCTGCTACAAGAGCCGAAAGCTCAGCCTTTTGTGCTGAAGCTGGTTGTGGGACATTATGCACCATGACAACGTCAGTAAGGGTAGTTACAGCATAAGCTGTGGAGGTTGATCCGTTTGGCATTTTAACCGATGAACCATCAGTAAAGAGCCAGAGGGAATTTAATTTAATCTGCTGTGACAGGTCTGGTCGGGGCAAAAAGTCTTTCAGCGTCTGAGCAACGCAGTCATGGAAATCTGAATCATCACCATCAGTAGGTGGTAGCAATGTAGCAGGATTCAACGAGGTGCAGCGAATGAATGTAAGGTGTGGTTGTGACAAAAGTGTCATAGTGTAGCGCAAACAACGCGCATTTGACAACATAGTGTGTCCGTGCTCTGACAAAAGAACTTCCACAGCATGTGGAACGTGGACTGTAAGTGGATGATATAAAACAATGTCAAGCACAGCATTAATGGCATCAACGGTGGCTGCAACTGTTCTCATACATAAGGGTAAGCCTAAAGCTACTTGGTCAAGCTTCCTGGAGTAGTAAGACAATGGTTTGTAATGTCCAGCATGCAACTGTGTCAATACAGCCGACATGTGTCCCTCCACAGCATCACAGAATAGATGAAATGGTTCTTCATAATTAGGAATGTGTAAAGCACAAACAGTGGATAACATACTGTAGATTTCAGATCCTCAATAGCCTGCTCATGTTTGGGGGTTAGAATAACTGAAGAATGAAGATTGCCCTGTGGGCCCTGAAGTAGTGCATACAGTGGTGCGGTGTGCTGTGAAAAGTTAGGCAACCACTGCCTGCAATAGTTCAGGGTGCCCAAAAGTGACATAAGGTCTTTCTTTTGTTTTTGGTAATGGTAAGTTTTGGATTGCAGTGATCCGTGACCCCTCCAGCATCTTCCCATCAGCTGACAGTGTGTGTCCAAGGAATTTGACACTGTTCCTGCAAAACTGCAGTTTCTTTTTGCTGCATTTCAAACCATTGTCTGTAAGGAAATGTAGTAGAGCAAGTGTGTCTTCTCTGCATTGATCTTCATTTGAGGAGGCGACCAAAATATCGTCCACGTGCAAGAGAATCTTAGACCCTGCAGGTGGTACGAATCTAGCCATTAATGAAGACATTTCTTGGGAAAATATAGTCGGGCTTTCACAATACCCTTGAGGTAGCCTAGTATAGGTATATCTTTTGCCGTCAAATGTAAAAGCAAACCAAAATTGACTGTCTTCATGTATTGGGATGGTAAAAAATGCGTTACTGAGATCAATTACAGAGAAAACAGACGCGTCATGGCCTACAGAATTCAACAGTGTATGGGGGTTGGGCACAAGGGGTGCTCTAATTACAACGGATGCATTAACTGCCTGTAAATCTTGCACCAGTCTCCACCCAACACTAGGTGGAGCCTTTTTCACAGGAAACAGTGGGGTATTTACAGGAGAGGCTGGACATGGTATGATCACTCCACTTTTTAATAAATCAGTGATGACTGGTTTTATGCCTTCTATCGCCTCGGGCTTCAGAGGGTACTGTTTCTTGTAAAGAAATCCTCTCCCGTTGGAGGTCATTTGTACGGGAGTAGCATTTTTTAATTTACCTACGTCTGCATCACCTGCTGACCATAATGAATTTGGTAATTCTTGTAATTCTCATATTCCTGCAGATACCTGTCCAAGGGGGTGAAGGGCATTCAAAGCTTGGGGGGCATGTTCATCCCCGCAAAAATGTTCAATTCCAAAGTACACCTGCAGTGTCATAACCAGGGGGACCATGTACAGTCCAGTGGAGGGGGAGAACCTTGTCTGTCCCTTATTAGTGGACTGCCAGTCACATGTTTGAATGCCCATCATCACCATGGCACCGGAATCTGCCCAAAAGTAATTTTCAGGTGCCCACAATGACATATGTGGTGGCATTTTGTTCCTAGAAAAAGGGTGAATACTGGATGGTAAAATGATTTCTAACACAGCCACACCAGTATTGTTAAAAAACAATCGCTGTGAAGTCACTTGCACTGTTGGGTGTTGTGACAACTCAGCGGCCAATTGATGATCAAAAGGTTCGCCTGCCGGTGAGTAGTACATGGTGATGTGCAATGTATCTGGTGTTTGTAAACCCTGTGCCTGTGGGTAGGGAACAACTGCTGACAAGTAGGAGGCACTGTCACCACGCAAAGCAGTGTCAGTGTCGTTTCCTTTCTGTACATTGTATGCATACAATGTGCCACACCCGTGATCATCGGGTTCGTCTGAGCCTTCTTAACAATTTCTGAGGACTGTGTAATCATCCCTGTCTTTATCAGGGCCCAGGGTAATGTCCAATTTGAAAAGCACATCTCTCCCTAGCAAATTTACAGGACAGGAGGGTGCAACCACCACAGTGGTGATACACATGGTTCCTGTGCTCGGGTCAACCAGAGTTACAGGACCAAAAACTGTTTCCACTGTGATGGTGCCTCCTGCATTTTGGACATTAATAGTTTCACCTGTAGGCTTGCAATGTGGTGGAGCCTCACGCATAGTGGTTTTGGTTGCTCCCGTATCACAGAGAAATTTCACCTTTCTCCCATTAACCAATAGCTCCAGAGTGGGGGCGGAAGCTGTACTGCAGTACATGTTTACCGCCATTAAATCAAGGACGTCGTCATTCCGTGGTCTAGTCAGGGCATCAGCCAGTCTTTGTCTCTGATCAAAGATTGTCTGTTTATCCTGGGCAGAGAGCCTGTCAAAGTCATTGTCGGTCAGTCATGCTCTCTGTCCCGTCTGGTCCTGACCCCCTAAGGGTCTGTCAGGCTGTCCGGGCCCTTGAACATATCTTCTACCTCGTTCTCTCACAGGTCTTTCAAATCTTCCTCGTCCCTTACGTCCCTGTCCTCTTTCATAATTCCCTGGTCTTTGGGGCATGAGGCATTCTCGCCACCAATGTCCCATTTGTCCACAATTAAAACATACATTTTGCCTCCAGTCTTTCCTTCCCTGTTCTTCAAAACTTACTTTTGGTCGGGCCCCTTCGCAGTAGGCCCGTGTCGTATACACTGTATCATCATTTTGCAATGTAGGAAAGAAGGCTTGCTTTTTGTCCTTTCGCTTTATCTTAGCCTCCGCAACGTGATAAACATGCGTCTTAAAATCATCTTCATCACAAGTTTTCAGAGTGACACAACTTGTCTTAATTGCTTCTTTAAGCTTGGTTGGCAAAGTGTCCAGAAATGTATATTTAAACACCAAAAGATTTTCTGGCGTCATTCACGTGGTGACTGTCTTTAAATATACATTACGGAAGCGATGATAGTATTCAGGCATATCCTCACCTGGTTTCATGCGGAGCATGGACACGTCAGTCAAACTTTTTACCGGTTTATATTGTTCTTCTAATTTTTTGACTATGTCTTCCAATTCTGCCTTTAGGCTAGCACGATCATCTTGTGGTTCGTACTCCCGTTCCGTCCATTGTTTGTTTTTTAAGTCCTGGGTGTAAACGTCAGCTTTTGCTCCTAATACAATTTTCAATATTTTCAGGACTTCTTGTGGGCTGGGGTCATATATCTCAAACATTTCCATTATTTCATCCTTGCAGCCCGTTATATCAGTTTCTGGTTTTGGAATGGTTTTGGCAATATTGTGCATTTCAGCCAAGGTCCATGGTTTATAAACCAGGGTGCTCTTTATTTCTCTTGCTTCCACTACTTCTACTTCCTCTCCGCCTTCTATTTTTAACTTCTTAGTTATATCTGCCATCATTGGCTTGACAATGAACGGGAGGACAGTGTCGCCTGTTTCCTGAGGTTCATATTTCCGTTCCACCTCTTGTGCCTCCTTTAACAACTTAGAATATGGACCCTCCTTAGGATCAGAGTTGGGGTAAGGGGGGGGGTTTCGGTGCCGCCCTGGGACTTTAGCAAGGGCGGTGCCGAGCTGTCAGTACTGACTTGAGTTTTTACAGTTCCCCTTTTTTGTTCGTTTTTTCTTTTTCCTTCATCAGACTTTTTCTTTGCATCCTCAGCTGCTTGAGACCATAAAATCGCACACTGGAGTTCGGGATTATTTTTAGTGTCTGATTTCTTTTTTTTAGACGTCATTTTCACTGTCATTTTCACTGTTGAGACCAATACTGCGCATTCATGTGTATTGAGAGTGGGTTTAAAAGAGAAATCTTTTTCCCATTTATTTAAATATTTTTCTGGATCCCTTATTTTTCCCTTTTCATTTTGTCTGTTATTGTAATTTTTTACAGTTGCGCGCGCTATGTCCTGTTTTTTCTTCTGTTTATTCGTCTGCCTATCCGGTTTTCTAACACAATTCCCCATTTTTAGATAGTCAGGAACGTTATCAGTACGCCCACCGTAACAGTATTACTGCCCAATTTTTGGGGTGTTTTCGTGGTCAGGGACGTTATCAGTACACCAACTGTTAACACTATTACTGCCCAATTTGGGGTGAATTCCTTCACCCTACTTATTTTAAAACCTGACCACCAAACAGTTGTGAATCGCCGTCACACTGTCTCCTGCACCCCTCTTTATTTTAAAACCTGACCGGTCAGTAACCGTGAATCGCCGTCACGTTACTTCCTAAGACCACTGCATTCCTGCAGCGGTTTTTAACCACAAGGAAAAGTACAGGGCGCCGCCTTATACTACCATTACTCGCTCGTCAGCTGACCCGTGGTTCTTTAAAAATGGGAAATTGTGAGGCTCGGTTATTCTTCATATACGTCTACTACAGTCAATCTGAAAAGGGAAAAATTTGTAACTTACTTTTTAGGCTCTATCAGTAAGGACAGCCTTCACCAGATTAGAGCCGGGAGAAGGAGAGTCTCTGGCAGCGTTCCCTCAAGTCGGGTTTCCAATACTGATGGATACCATCAGACCGTGCACGTTTTTTTCAACCTGCAGGACGTCCACTCCCGTTCCACCTGGATCTCAACTGTCCCGGGTTTCGGCACCACCTTATGTCAGAAGTCTGAAATATAACCTCACAAATACAGAGTACAAAAAGGTATTAGACTGAATCAAAGATCAGACTTAAGACACGCAGAGCCTTTGAAGTTTTTACTTGTACAAGGAGTATCAACACATACCTTTTACAGGGCGAGTGGGATACTGACGAGGCAGTCTCGCACAGTAATTCTTATAGGCAAAGATAAGACAGTGACAGCTTTACAACCCATTCTTTTCCCCCACACAGGGGAAAGCACACACAGTTTGTACACAACAGTGAAGATAAAAAAAGGGTACAGGATATGCAAAAAGGTACAAGATATGAAAAGGATGAGTCCTGGCACACAACACTCCAGCTACACCCACATGTGGGGACATCAGTTTCAGCTTCATGAATCATTAATAAAATGATAACTGTTTATATACATATATACAATTTTTTCCAACACCTACGGACAAAACATCCTGACGCCTGCATTCCTAGCACAACACAACCGAGTGCTGAATCAAGCCACGGCCAGCGTAATGTTTATGGTATGTATTCATGTTCTTTTAATACACATACGAGTATACATTTATTATTTATACACCTTTATTATTATTTACAATAAATATAATTATGCATTTGATCACTAAAAGAAGCCATATTGTTGTACATTTACATATAGTTACATATATTTACAATATATGAAGTTGCATGGCAGCATTCCTCCTAACTCAGTCTTTTTGTTGTTCCTTGACAAGAAGGCAAAAAGAACTGAATGTACACAAGCACCCCCTAAAAACAGTGACTGATGTCTATTTTGTAAACAAGCACCCCCTACAAATACTATTATTTTTTTTTTTTTGTTACTTATTTGTACCCGTAGGTAGATTTGGTTTGCAGTCTGGTGACAAGCCACCGGCTGCCGGTCGCTGCGTGCGCGAGCGCCCTAAACCTGCATGTTTTTGGTATGCGGGAGGAAACCGGAGAAATCCCGGAGTAAACCCACGCAACACGGGGAGAACATGCAAACTCCACACAGCTCACTGTTGGTCGGGGGCTGGGATCGAACCCACGATCTCATGATCCCCGCGATCCCCCGGCCGAGGGTAAACTGTGCTGCCACAGTGCTAAACCACTGCGCCACCGTGGGGGCTGCACGGTGTATTAATTGAAAAAATATATATTTTCAGACAAATACTAGAAACCCAAACAAAACACGAAACGTTGAGATAAAGACCCGAAAACACTTCCGATTGGTTCAGTGTAGTATTATAACATTTGGCCACCAAATGTCACTGTGGGGAGATGTTTCAAATGTTCCAAAACATCAATTCTTTTTCTGAATCAATTGTTCCAAATGATTCGATCTCTCGATCATTCCATTTCTGCCATCACTACGTCATGGGCAGAGGAGAGGGGCAGTCTGCTGTTTGGAGCCTGCGCCAACGATCAAGCATCCCCGGGTCTCCGTGGAGGAGCAGCCCAACTCAGCAGGTCACAGATCCCCTGCCACCACGCCGTGCAGGCCTTCGGCGTGGACTTCAACGCCAGGGAGTCCCCAGACTGTGATGACCATCGTGCCGGCTGCAGAGCCTGCCACAGTTAAGTTGGAACCAGGAATGGACCTCCAGATTATTGAGCCTGGATTGTCGGAGTCCTGGACAGCGGTGGAGCCCAAGATCAGGCAAGTGCTCTATTTTGTCTTTCTCTTTTCCGTTCTGGAGCATTATTGCCTGTCTCTTGGGGAAACGAGCTGGGTGCAGCCGACCGCTGCATCTGAGCTTGTCTCGCCGCGCTCTGCCGCTGCCGCTGCCGGTGATCCTGATCCCAGTTCTTTTTGTTCCTCTGAGCCTTTTCCCAGGGTCACTGGTGACAGGTCAGCTCCGGTCGTCATGGAGGTTCCAGGTTCGTGCTCGGAGGTCATCGCTGGTGCTGCGCCGGCCCAGTTGGGGTCTGTTGTGGGTGCTGCTCCGGCCCATTCGGGGTCTGTCATGGGTGCTGCTCCTGCCCAATCGGGTTCCATTGTGGGTGCAGCACTGGCCTGATCGGGGTCCAGCAAGGGCACAGCGCCGGTTCGGTTCAAGGTCGGTGAAGGAGCTGCAGATCCTCTGACATCTGTCGCCGGACTAGCCCCTCATCCTTTCCCCAATCCTTCTCCACCAGGTGCCGCTGGGGTTCCCCGTATTTGGCTCGGCTTTCTCTCGCTATCCCTCTCAATAGGGAGGCCGCCTCCGAGCTTTCCCCTCCGGTCCTTGTGGCCAAAAGACGCGGGTCGGCTGCCCAGGAGACTGCTTCGCCGGTTTGGAGTTCTGGGTCGGCCACCCAACAGACTGCCTTGTTTGTTCAGCGACCTGGTCCGGCCGCCTGAGGTACTGTTTCTCCGGGGCTGGGGTAGGCTGCCTCGAACTGCTTTTTTTCTGCCAGTCATTTGGAATCTGGATGCGGGTAGACCACCTGAACTTCTCCGTGCTCTACCTGCCGGCTTCCGTCGAGTTGTGTTTTTTTTTCTCCTCTGTAAGTTTGAAGAGATGTTTTTTTTTTTTTGTCTTTGCCTGGTTGTTAGTATTGGACTATATCTGTAGCGTTGCTGGCTTGCTGTGTGGCTTTTGAGTTTTGTTTTTCTCTGGTGTTTGTAGGGTACTTGTGTATTTTTTGTCATGTTACCTGTATTTTGGTTTTTGTGTTTTGGAGTTTTCTTGTTTTCCCTTTTTTCTTAGTATGTATAGGGTACCTGTATTTTCTTTTTCTTTTTGGAAATGTACCTGTATTTTGGTTTCTCGTGTTCCTTACCAGGCAGGATGTCATGTATATTTTTGGTTATTTGATTCTACTGTGCCCGAGGATTTCTTGTATGTTCTGCCTTTGATTTTTCTGTGCTTAGTCTCACCATTTTATTAGTTTTCTTTGTTGCCTGTTCCTTGTGGGGTTTTTTTCTTGGTATAGTATTTTTCCCTTTTTTTTTGGTTCTCGCCCTCCTGGCCTGTTTCCCCCTCCGCCCTCCTTAGGTCGGCCCTGGTAGCTTTCTGGATGGGGGCGGGGGGTGCTTGGATGTTATGTTTGTGCCTGGAATGTGCCTTGTGAACGGGGGGT
Organism: Pholidichthys leucotaenia; assembly: GCA_020510985.1. Classification (NCBI taxonomy): domain Eukaryota; kingdom Metazoa; phylum Chordata; class Actinopteri; order Cichliformes; family Pholidichthyidae; genus Pholidichthys; species Pholidichthys leucotaenia. The sequence goes on from CM035844.1 coordinate 275,314,350, forward strand.
ACTGTTATGGCCTGAGTGCAGATTCCATCCGCGCTCGGGTTGCCCAGTATTTTCCCCGTTTCATCCTATTTCCAGCCGTGTTATTATGGCTTTCCAGGGCTTTTGTTTTGACAGTGTCACGGCGGGGCTTCCGGCTGTCAGAGCCGCGCTGCGCCGCACCGTAACAGCTGGATTGCAGTTCATTGATTACATTCTCCTTTCCTGATTAGTCTTAATGCATTATTTAAGGGAACAGCTGAGGCTTACTCCTCACTGTGACCTCACACGACGTTGGACTGGAGTTCCTAACCCCGATTCCAGTCTTCCTTTTGATTCATTGTTCTCAGTAGTTGTGTTATTCCTCCTCAGAGTCTATTGTCTAGTATCTTAGCCTATGTTTGTGTTTTTGCCCCACGTGGCTGATTATTTTGTCATTTGTGTCTTTTGTTAATAAAACATGCAAACTCATCGGCTGGCTTATAGTGTCTTAATGATGTCCCACAAGGGACATCCATGACACTTTTGGCCTTTTTGAGTTTTTTCGCATGACATTCGGGTTCAAGGGCATGGCGCAAACCTTCCAAAGAATGATGGATGCGGTGCTCCATGACCTTCCTTTCATTTTTGTCGACTTGGATGAGATTTTGGTGGCTAGCACGTCCGAGGAGGTCAACCTTGCCCATCTCAAAATAGTTTTCCAGAGGATGGAAGCGCACGGGCTTATCGTTAACCCGACGAAGTGCCAGTTCGGTGTGCCAGTGATTGATTTTTTGGGTCAACGCATTTCACCGGAGGGCGCGATTCCGCTGCCTTATACGGTGTGCGCCATGTTAGATTTTCCATGTCCGCAGACCGTGAGGGCCCTACAGGAATTTTGGGGAATTGTCAACTTTTATCAATTGGCAATCCTGCCGTCACAAGGGTTCACGCACCTTTTGACAATCGTGGACCACACACCATGCGTTGGCTGGAAGTGGTCCCCGCTGGCTGCTACCACATCCAGCCAGAAAGCCAGAATGTATGGAATAGACACTATTGATATAGCTAACACCAGTCCAGTGAGTAATGTTCCCACTTGGCTGTTCCCTGGAAAAGAAGTAAACATCAGAAAAAGGATTGGCATATGAGTGAAGTTGGTGTTAAAACAAGTATTTACTTCAGGAGTAATTATTATAGCTACTTACAGCTCTATACTGACGGTCCAAAAAACAAAGAGGGCTCTGTTGGAATTGGAGTATTGTGGAAGATGGAAACAGACGAGGCAGCGACCTGGGTGACAAACGAAGTTTATTCCACTTCCAACATAAGCACAGAAACTCTAAAGCTGGATTCATGTTGCATCTCTGCTATCCGTGTACGTGTAACTGGAAACCTTGTGTGATGAAATTTACGTCATTGTCTCCACTCCGCTAGTGTCCGCAATGCTTGACCACAGATGACCACATGCAGCCCAAATTTTATGACCGTGCCGCCTGCCCACGACCTGAACGCATTGAAAAGCGCATGTGCAAGACTGAACGCCCCATTCACGAGGTGGCGATATCGGCACAGAATACCAAGAAAAAGTAGACGAAGAAGACAACAAGGAAGTAGAGGACGAGAATAAACATACATGAATCATACATATGTAGGAAACTGGAAATGAAGAGACTGAATGATTTTTCAGTATTGGTTTATTCCATCTCAAGTCCTACAGCTCCTCTCTCAGTCAGGGAATGAAGAGGGCGAGCTGTGGTAAACCACATACCTTTATACTGTTACATCAGACACAAATCACATTCACATCAAACACAGAATTCCATTCATATCTAATCCTCCTATTGTCCTCTCGGCTTCTCTGTCTGACCCTAGGAGTCAGACAGTCTCTTCAGGTCCACTCTCAGATCTTCTCACTTCTTCTCTAGTCCGCAGGGGGTCCAGACTCAATGTCCGTTTGAGGCGTGATGTCAATACACACTGCAAACTCAAAGTTCCCTCATGTCTGGGTCTCTGCCAAGGAATATGTGAGCTACATAATGTTACGCCACATCACTCCCCCCGAAACGCCCAAGAACGGACATACACCAACCTTAAGTCAATAATGGACAGTCATACACACTTTGTCAAGAATGGACACACACACACTGACTTCATGTCCATAATGGGCAGTCATACACATTACACCCTTACATCACCCCCCCTTTGCAGGATCTACAGCACAATTTACACGGGTTGATCAAAATACACATCACTCTGCCCGTTGCTTAGGCTTCAATCTCCTCCCGAATCTGCTGAACGCAGGCTTCACAGCCTGTGTTGTGCCGTACTGCGGTGCGCCTGTGGAATGAGGGGGAGAAGGGTTATTTACCCCCTGCTGGGGAACTAGGGGCTGTCCCTTGGGAGGCCTGCTGCGTCGAGGTGCCCCCGCCGGCCGTACAGGTTTGTCACGTAACACAAAAGCAGGCTTTAATCTGTCAACACTGATTGTCTCTTTCCTGCCCCCCAAGTCCAGTACAAAATATTTCTCCCCGGTTTCCAGCACTCGGAACGGACCGTCGTAAGGTGGGCGGAGGCTGTGACGCTGGGCGTTGTGCCTGACAAAAACAAACTCTGCGTTTTGCAAAGCCTTGGGAACAAGGCTTTTTTACGCCGGTGCGGGTGGTCTCCGGTGAATCAGGTTCGGAGTCGGAGAGACGACCTCCAAGCCTTTCCATATTTCTCACGTCGGGGTCACCAATGTAGGAAACTGGAAATGAAGAGACTGAATGATTGTTCAGTATTGGTTTATTCCATCTCAAGTCCTACAGCTCCTCTCTCAGTCAGGGAATGAAGAGGATGAGCTGTGGTAAACCACATACCTTTATACTGTTACATCAGACACAAATCACATTCACATCAAACACAGAATTCCATTCATATCTAATCCTCCTATTGTCCTCTCGGCTTCTCTGTCTGACCCTAGGAGTCAGACAGTCTCTTCAGGTCCACTCTCAGATCTTCTCACTTCTTCTCTAGTCCGCAGGGGGTCCAGACTCAATGTCCGTTTGAGGCGTGATGTCAATACACACTGCGAGCTCAAAGTTCCCTCATGTCTGGGTCTCTGCCAAGGAATATGTGAGCTACATAATGTTACGCCACACATAAATACTTCAGCAGCAGCAGCAGCATCTTTGTGGAAAAGGAGTGAAAACCGGGAAGTCAAGCAGCAGAAAGCAAACAGTGTGTCTTCCTTGGTGAAAATCCTGGTATGTCAGCGCATTGGCGCTACCTATCAAACGGGAGGGAAACTACAAATGATGGTTGGGTGCGTGAGTCAGCCGCTTGGCCTGGGTAGATGAAAAAAGTGAGCATGGACACCGCCGCGTGCGTGCGGGGCTCATCTAAAGCGCACGCAGGCCAAAGCGGAGTAGAGGGGAAATGCAGCATGAATAAGGCTTAAAACCTGAGTGCTTGAGCAAACTCCTTTATACACTTTCATTCCCGCCTCCAGCACTCAGGGTAAACACATTAACATTCAGACTGCAAGACATGCACACACATTAACATAACATTGACCCACGCATCACAGAGCAGGCCTTGCTACAATCCATTTGCACCCCTGCATCCTCAGCTGTCAGCCTGGCATGGCAGTGGGCAAAAGGCACATCTTTGTTTGGTTGCCTCCACACAGCTTTCCCCATTAGCATCTGCAACCATCTTCTCCCCCACCAACTCCCTTGTCTTGGGTGGAGTGCCATGTGTATTGTGTCTGTAGGATCGTAGTATATATACAGTATATATAAAATATTAGTATGGCGGTGCCCTAGGCAAGGGAGGGGTGATGCCCCGCCTCTGGGAGGAGGTGTACCTGGAGTTTATAAGCCTGGAGTGGGAGACATATTATCTCTTCGCTGGGACTCCTGTACTCATGGTAGGGTCTTCCCGTGTGTACATAGTTCTTGATAATAAACATTATAAAATGTCACCTCACCTCCTCGTTTATTCGGACACAACATTTGGCGACGAGGATAAACGGAGATGGAGAGGGCTGCTGCCACGCTTTGCTTTGTGTTGCAGGCTCCAGGTGAACCCTTGGTCCTGTGGACCAGGTGGCAGGCGGCCTTCGAATACTGTCTGTTGGCGTTAGACTTTGGCGACCTTGATAAATTATGCGCAAGGGCAATCCTGGTCCATAACCTGGATGTGGAGAGCCGGAAGGTCCTGAGCACATTTGGAGAAGGTGACTTATTTGGCCATGTGGCAAGGCTCATGGCGGGCTACTTTTGCGCTACTGAAAGCATCATAAGGCAGCACATGCAAGTCAAGCAGTGGAACCAGCGACCCGGAGTGTCAGTTCAACGGTTTGTGGCGGACCTTTGGCAGCTGGCAGGTGAGTGCAAGCTTGGGACTTTGGAGGAGGAGTTGGTCGGCGACAAGTTAGCGGAACATGCAGGTGGCTCCTCGGTGAGAATACGCCTGCTAACTCGCGCTGGTGAGCTAGCACCTTTAGCAGCCATGGAGCTAGCACGACTCGATTCAGACGATGGAAGCAATGTTGACCACGCAGCCATCGTGAAGTTGAGGTCCACCCCTGGGACACCGAGAGGCTATGGCTGCGGATCCAGCTGGCACCACTATCGAGCCAGGGAGTATACAGTGGAGGGCAAGCGTTGTTGACGGTGTGGTCTGCTCCATGACTTCGCTAGAGTTTGCCACATTTTCGACAAGGAAGAATGGAGGTCTGCTAAGGATGGTGGAAAGAAGAAGGCACACGCAGTGGTCCATACTGTCTCTCCCAAAACGGATGGGACGCCAGTGCTGATGTTGGTGGACACGGGGTCGGCAACCTCCATTTTGAACTTGGAAATTAAAAGATGGTTTTTCCTCCACTACAATGTGAGTAAAACATACATTGCCTGTCATGATTATAGTAACAATCCCCTTGACATCTCGATGTCTCGAGAAGGTATTAATCTGGTGGGTAGTGACTTGTTTTACGGGTTCGGTTTCACCATCACATGCGTAGATATGGAGGAGTGGGCAGGTGGTGGTCTGTGTAACCGGCCATTTTACGTGGGAAGTGGCAAAGAAGTGTGGGACTTTGGGTGGCCCATTCTGGGTGAAGAGGGACACCACCAGCACCTTAGCACGCCGACAAGGCCAGGGTCCCGTGCCAGTGTTTGTGGTCCCATGGACGGTGGACTCGAACAGCATGGTTTGGCCCCTGCGGTGGCGGAAAGGTCTGAAGAGCGTGAGCTACAGGGCTCCGGTGGCCAACGAGTTCCAGCTGCTGAGCCAACAGTGACTGGCGCCACTCCGACGCAACATCATCTGGTATCCGGGGTACCACCAGACGGCACAAACCCTGGCTGTGCTGATACCAAAAGCAAAAGACATGGCTCAAGTCAACTTGGCGAACTGCTGAGGAGTCATAAGGGTGCCAGATCGTGACGCAGATGATGGAGAAAGCCAGTGAGTGCTCCCCTGGGTGAAGGTGATGATGTGCGCCCTGGGGTCGAGCCTTGGCTTGGTCAGGTGCGCAATTCCAGGAAACTGACAGCTGGAGAGTATAATCTGTGGCTGGTCCAGTCCGGCAGCGATGGCTACCTGAGTTTGGCTGATGGGTCAAGATGACATCCCAATGAGCTGCGACGTTGGACCAGAAAAGGACGTCTATGCAGTCCGTCTCCTCTCACAAAGAAACGGAGATGCTCCGGAAGTGGGCCGCGTGACGGACACTCCGGGGGGGAAGTGGGCCTTCGGGAGACCCGGGTTGAATGTGTGAGGGCTTACGGTGTGTCTGATGATGTGTGTTTATTAATAGATGTGTTTTGTTTATGGTTATTATGTTCAATATATTCTGACTGTATTCACATGTTGAAGTTGTTATGGAATGGGATGATGAGAACCATGTGGGTAATATGAAACATATAAGTTGGTTCTTTTGGTCATTTGTCCTAATAGTGGTACAACTGAGGAGTGTGACGTGGATATCTGGTTCGTTTTGGTAACAAAAAAAAAGAGCAATGTTCATAGATTTGTGTTGCCACCTCTTTGTAATAGTAATTACTTACAGTATTTTTGCAATGATGTGTTTTATTCACCGCACTGAAATTGCCTTAGTGAAGGTCAATAATGACCTCCTGATCGCATCCTGGGTGGCAGTGGCTCAGGAGGTTGAGCGGGTCATCTAATAACCGGATGGTTGGCGGTTCGAATCCCGCTCTCCCCAAATATCCTGCCGTTGTGTCCCTGGGCAAGACACTTCATCCGCATTGCCTCCAGTGTTCATAACTGTTACGTGTGGCTCTGGGGAGCCACACAATGAGAGCCAAGGGCGAGCCAGTGAGTTGTGATGTTTATTGTAGGCAAGGGGTGAGGGACAAGGAAAGCACAGATACTCATACAGAGGAACACTCACGAGTTGTACAAGACAGGAGTAGGACGCCAGCACCGGGCGTAGGGGTACGAGGCATAAATACTCACAGCGGGTAACACTCAGGAATGCTGTAAGAGGAGAAGAGGACTGACACCAGACGTAGGGGCTTCAGCCTAACAGTGCTGTATGTCGCCGCCCCGAGTGATCGAGGCTGCTCCATTTTATCCTCATTAGCAGCGCCCCAGCTGATGAGGGTTAATTGGCCCCAGCCGTCCCGTGACACTGACAGCTGGGAGCCAGCTGAGACGCTGCCAAATGAGAGGCAGGGATGAAAAGGAATATGGGCTGAGCGCCGGGACCCGGCATCTCATCCCATGTGACAGAGCCTCCCCCTCACGGTCGGGCTCCGAACGACCAGGAACATCCCAGCCCCCCCACACACACACACACCAAGGGTGGGCGGCTGGGAGGCGGAACCGGAGGGAGAAAAGCGGAGAAAAAGAAAAGAGAAAAAACCATGAGTGAATACAGAGTACCGGAGAGAGAAAACACAAATACAATACTCCATATTACACAGGGAAAAAATTAACCCAGGACACAGATGGGGAGAAAACTGAGTATGGGAACAGATAAAAAAAAAAAAACCATTACTCAAGAACATACAAATAACAAGCAGATCGGGCAAAGGGAGAGAAACAAAACCCACCAAAAAAAAAAAGGGTGACAGGAACTGATGGGCAATTACGGAGTACGGTTGGGAAAAGAACAAAACACATAACTCCATAACGCACGAGCAAGGCTAAGATCAAGGCAAAAAAAATAGGGAGAAAAATGCTGAGTACAAACAGTAAAAACACAATACACAGCACTATAAATATATACATTCACCAAAAGGACAAACGATTACCCCCGAGTGACCTTAATAACAACAAAAGGGTAGGCGACACCCGAGGAATATGGCAGGCAGAGTCCAAAATGGCCGAGATGGCTCCGGAGGTCTCCCCGCCCATTGTCCAGTTGGTGAACCGGGGAAAGGGAAATGTTCAGACGGCCAACTCCAGACCCAGGTCCCAAGAAACCAGTCCACTGGTAGCCGTACCAGGCCACCCAGAAGCAAACACAGTTCGTCGGGGGGTTGGACCAGATCGCCGAACCGGAAGTCTTGCAGGTCGAGCCGTCGACCCGCATCACTCAACCACCAGGACCGTTGAGACGGGCGAAGGGTCAAAGCGGACCCCGGTGGAAGAGGCTCAGGGGAGAGCCGATGACGAGGTAGACAAGCGTCAGGCCGCTGGGAAACAGCCACCTCCTCACCGGACCTGAACAACACTAGGGCTGCACCCACGTCGGGCCCCGATTGGACCTTAGGCGAACCCACGTCGAACGCCGCTGGAGCAGCACCCACGTCGGACCCCGATTGGGTCTCGGGCGAATCCACGTTGAATACTGCTGGAGCAGCACCCATGACGGACCCCGACTGGGTCGGCACCGCACCAGAACCGACCTCCAACATTGAACCTGGACCCTTCAGCACCACGAGGAACGGCAACTCGTCGCCGGCGACCCTGGAAGAAGGCTCAGAAGAGAAAACAGAACCTGGATCAGGATCACCGGCAGCGCCAGAACCCGGCGAGACAAGCTCAGACGCAGCAGGCGGCTGCACCCGGCTGCACCCGGCTCATCTCCCCTAGAGACAGGCTAAAGTGCTCACAGATAAGAAGGGAGGAAAGAAAGGAGAGCACTCGCCTGATCTCGGGTTCTGACGCCGTCCAGGACTGCGAAGATCCAGGGTCCGTCGTCAGGAGGTAGTTGTCAGGCTCCCACTCAGCTGCGTCGGGCCCCGCAGCCGGCACGATGGTCAGCGCAGCTTGAGGTTCCTCCAGCGTTGGTAACCACGCCGACGGTCCACACGGCGTTATGACAGGAGAACCTCGTCCCACTGGACCGAACTGCTCCTCCGTGGAGACCCGGGGACGCTTGGTCGTCGGCGCAGACTCCACGCAGCAGTCAGTCCTCCTCCTCCATCCACAACGTAGCTGCGGAACCAGAACTGCAGGCACCCTCCTCGTCCCACGACGTCGACCCGGAGCCGGGGACCGCTCGGTGGAGAGAGACACAGAGGATGCAGGATTGAGATCACAGGTTACAGCAGGTGGTGGGAGTTCAGGGAGCTGCGAACCCCGAACTCCACCTCCAGGGGTATGACAGAGCAAATCACAAAACTGATGTGAAAAAACTGGGACTTGACTGCCTCCTGGAGGTCGGGTGGAGCCTGCTGTCGTAGACATCGCTTCTTCCTCTCCCCGCCAGGCGATAATGGAGGACCCCCTGGGAAGACGTCTGGGGATCACTCGTGTCATCTCCAGAAGAGGGCACGCCAGGTCAGGATTCCAGGCACACACAGCAGTCAGGAAGCACGTCGAGGAGAAGGGGATAACAGCCGGGATGAACCAGCCCGAATGCCTTGGGATGACAGCGGGGGAAAGAGGCTCGGAGAACGGGGCTGTGAAATCTCCATGCTGACGAGACAAAGAGGTGACAGCTGTGTGGGGGAAAAGGTCCTGGCGGCAACCCGCAACTGGATCCGGACAGGGGTCGTGCGGAGGCGCCTGGGCGTTGTGATGACGGCTATTCCCAGGGGATGAAGCGAGGGGAGTACCCAGGAATCACCGCTCCTGATCAGAGCTCGAGGCGAGGAAGGCGTTGAGCACGGGAAAGCTTCGTAGCCCTGGAGTCCTCTTCACCAATCTCACTGCCGCCGCCACATGCCTGAAGATGGAAAATGGTAGCACAGCGGAGCTCGCGACAGCCGCTCGGCCCCGGACATAACTGCTGTCAGCTGCGGCTCCTTCAGGGGAATCCCGAGTGACGTGGTGCAGAACGGGGAAAGCCCTCTGGGCGGCGCGAACTCCCGGGCTGGAGAGGAAGCAGGAACGGGGTCCCGAAGCGGGGGGCAACGTCATCCACTTCGGCTTCCTGCCGGGGTTTCCTTCCAACCCGCAGAGCTCCTCTCGCAGTGCGACCATGGCATCTCTCCTGGCACCGGCCTCAGGATGGTAAAAATGACTAGGCAAAGTGTCCAGGAGGTTCTCAGCATGGTCCAGATGCCAGCGTCTCGCATTGGAGGCGTCGTGCAGGGTGAAGAGCGTCCTGTCGACAGCCTCCGAGATGGACCTCAGCTCGTCACCCTGGCGTCGGACGTGACTCCTGGGAGACGGCATGCTAACGGCACTGACACCTGGACAGGAAGGTATGAGTCCACACAAACTCACGGCCGCCGGCAACTCATCTGGCGGCGACATACTGTTACGTGTGGCTCTGGGGAGCCACACAATGAGAGCCAAGGGCGAGCCAGTGAGTTGTGATGTTTATTGTAGGCAAGGGGTGAGGGACAGTGAAAGCACAGATACTCATACAGAGGAACACTCACGAGTTGTACAAGACAGGAGTAGGACGCCAGCACCGGGCGTAGGGGTACGAGGCATAAATACTCACAGCGGGTAACACTCATAGGAATGCTGTAAGAGGAGTAGAGGACTGACACCAGACATAGGGGCTTCAGCCTAACAGTGCTGTATGTCGCCGCCCCGAGTGATCGAGGCTGCTCCATTTTATCCTCATTAGCAGTGCCCCAGCTGATGAGGGTTAATTGGCCCCAGCCGTCCCGTGACACTGACAGCTGGGAGCCAGCTGAGACGCTGCTAAATGAGAGGCAGGGATGAAAAGGAATATGGGCTGAGTGCCGGGACCCGGCGGCTCATCCCATGTGACAATAACACTGGGTATAAATGTATAAAAATGTTCGGTGGTGGCCGGAAAGGCCGTTGGCGCAGATTGGCTGCCACGTTTCCGTCAGCCTGCCCCAGGGCAGCTTTGGCTGCAGAAGGAGCTTGCCACTACCATTGTCTGTTTGGAGTGAATGAATAATGTACCTAATTGTAAAGTGTCTTTGAGTATATATGATAAAGCGCTATATAAAATCGATGCATTATTATTATTATATTATTATTATCTGATAATGGACTTGTTTCTGTTCTTGTTCTTTTAGATCTTAGTGCAGCCTTTGACACTATCGATCATGCCATTCTACTTGATAGATTAGAACACTATGTTGGACTAAATGGAACTCCGTTGCAGTGGCTTAGATCTTACTTGTCTAATAGATTTCAGTTTGTCCACATCAGTGATGAATTTTCTTCCAACTCTAAGCTCAGTCACGGAGTTCCACAGGGATCTGTGTTAGGCCCTACTTTTTTTAGTTTATATATGCTTCCGTTAGGCAATATCATTAGAAAGCACTGTATACATTTTCACTGTTACCCAGACGACACACAACTATACCTGTCAGTGAAGCCCGATGATTGTAATCAATTAACCAAGTTAGATGCCTGTCTTAAGGACGTCAAAGCTTGGATGACTTGTAATTTTCTACTATTAAACTCAGATAAGACTGAAGTCATTTTTGTTGGCCCAAAACATCTTAGAAATTCCTTCCTAAATCATGCCCTTAATTTAGATTAGATTAGATTAGATTAGATTCAACTTTATTGTCATTACACATGTATGAATACAAGGTAACGAAACACAGTTTAGCATCCAATCAGAAGTGCAAAGGACAGCAGGGCAGTATATACGGTAATTAACAGTATGTGCAATTTAAGCAAATATATGCAAATATATGCAGCAGTGCAGAAAGTTAAAAGTACTGTTATGTGCAAATAATGTGCAATAAGTTAGATGTAGTTATGTAGTTATGCAGTTATGTACAGGTGAGGATGGTAAAAGATGATTGTAAGAGAGTCAGCGGGGAACTAAGTTCAATAACGTGACAGCTGTTGGAAAGAAACTGTTCCTAAACCTGCTGGTTCTAGTCCGAAGGCTTCTGAAACGTCTTCTGGAGGGGAGAAGCTGGAACAGTCCATGAGCAGGCTGGTTGGAGTCCCTAAGAATGCTGCGTGCCCGGCGCAGACATCTTTTCCTGTAGACGTCCTCTATAGCTGGAAGTGGAGTCCCTGTGATGCGTTGGGCGGTTTTCACCACCCGCTGCAGCGCCTTGCGGTCAGCTACAGAGCAGCTCCCATACCAGAGTGTGATACAGTTGGTCAGGGTGCTCTCTATCACGCAGCGGTAGAAGTTGCCCAGGATGTCAGTTGACAGATGGTTCTTCTTCAATGTCCTCAAGAAGAAGAGGCGCTGATGGGCCTTCTTGATCAGGCTGGTGGTGTTAACTGACCAGGACAGGTCCTCCGAGATGTGGGTCCCCAGGAATTTGAAGCTGGGGACACGTTCAACAGCTATGCCATTGATATGGATGGGGTCATGTGTCTCTTCCCTCTCCTTCCTGTAGTCCACTATGAGCTCCTTGGTTTTGCTGGTGTTAAGGAGCAGGTTATTGTCAGCGCACCAAGTAGCCAAGTGCTCAACCTCTGCCCTGTAATCTGACTCGTCGTTGTCCCTGATGAGTCCAATCACCGTGGTGTCATCTGCGAACTTTATGATGGAATTGGATCCATACATAGGCCTGCAGTCATGGGTGTAGAGGGAGTAGAGGAATAGGCTGAGCACACAGCCCTGTGGTACACCAGTGTTGAGTGTGATGACGGAAGAACGGTTGGGGCCTGACCTAACATGCTGGGGTCTGTTGGTCAGAAAATCCATGATCCAGTTGCAGGTGGAGGTACTGATTCCCAGGTCCCCAAGTTTGGTGAGCAACTTGGAGGGGATAACTGTGTTGAATGCTGAGCTGAAGTCAATAAACAGCATTCTTGCGTAGGTGTTCTTGTCATCCAGGTGTGAGAGTACATAGTGCAGCGCTGTAGAAACCGCATCCTCTGTACTCCTGTTGCTCCGGTAGGCGAACTGATGAGGGTCCAGTGTTGGGGGCAGGCCTTTTTTGAGCTGTGCCAAGACCAGTCGCTCAAAGCACTTCATGACTATGGGCGTCAGTGCCACAGGGCGATAGTCATTTAGGCACGATGGTGTTGAATGTTTCGGCACTGGTAGAGATGCCGCCACTCTCACTCTGAATAGTTCTGTGAGGAACCTTGGAGTTATTTTTGATCAAGATCTGTCCTTTAATTCACATATTAAATTTGTTTCTAAGACTGCTTTCTATCATCTGCGCAATATTGCCAAGATTAGGAGCATCTTGTCTCTGAATGATGCTGAAAAACTGATTCACGCCTTTGTCAGCTCTCGATTAGATTATTGTAATTCGCTATTATCTGGTTGTCCTAAAATTGTCATGGGTGGTCCTCGTGGACCACTAATGAGATGCTGTAGGCGACCAATGAGTTTGCATATTTATTAACAGACTGGAAAAAGGTACAAAGGAATGAGCCATGAGGGGCAAAACATAAATAAAGGCTACACTAGACACTCTGAAGACATACAGAGAACTAGGAAGACTTACTGGGAGCACCGATACAACACTTAAGTGAGAATAGCGAGGGCGAAACCTAACGCTGAAAGGAACTGGCTTTGGATGTAGGGAAACCAGACTGGATAAGGCGAGGTCGCAGCCCAGAGTGACAGAAGATGCTCCCTTAAATAGGGCAAGATGATTAAAAATGACAAGGGCCAATACAGAACAAATATGAACATGGTGCACAACAGAGCAAGGAAACAAAACCCACAAATATACTCCATAATGAACAGGTAGAAAACAGATAGAACAATGAATGCAGATAATACAGATACTATGCCTGACGACCATAATACCCAGGCCAAACGAGACAAAAAGCAACCACATTGCATCTTCTCAAACAGGAAGGGAGAAGAAGGGAAAAAAATCACACTAAATAGCGGCAAACTACAGACAGTAGATAAAGTCCCCAAATAACTGGCAAAGGCGACAAAAGCGCATATTACAGACTACCGAGGGGAGAAAGGGAGAAAAATAAAAAAAAAACATGCTAAAGAGCGGCAAAGCACAAACAGTTTCAAATAATTCAGGTGACAAACGAAATGCAGACAATTACAGTCAGTACAACTAAATTGCAATAGGCAACAAAAAACATCTCTCACAGACTACAGAGGAAAACCCAAAAACACGCTAAATAGCAGTGATATGCATACAGTTTCAATATAGTTCAAATACAAAACACCAGCACATCCCTAATATTTCAAAGGAGAGCAAAGAGGAAAAAAAACACAGGGATGACGACGGGCAGAGCACAGTAGCACAAAAACAAATAGTTCGGGGGGTCTTCCTGCATCCAGCGTTCAGAACGCTGGCAGGGAAAAAAGGATTAGTTTGGGTGGCCTACCCCAGTCCCAGGCCTGAAGAAACAGTACCTCTGGCAGCCGCACCAGGTCGCCGAACAGAGAATCCATTTCGTCGGGTGGCCGACCCAGAACACCAAACGGGCGAAGCAATCTCCCAGGCGGCCGACCCGCGTCATCCAGCCACCAGGACCGCAGGGGAGAACTCGGAGATGGCCTCCCTATTGAGAGGGATAGCGAGGGAGAGCAGAGCCGATAACGGGGAATCCCAGCGGCCCCCAATGGAAGGGAAAGGGGAACGGGGAAAGGATGAGGGGCCAGTCTGGCGTCGATCAGCAGAGGATCTGCAGCTCCTTCTCCGAACCCCACACGGAGTGGCACTGCGCTGTCATTGGATCCAGAGCGGGACCGTGCTGCACCCACAACGGACCCCGACTGGGCCGGAGCCACACCCACGGCGGACCCCGATCGGGTCAATGTAGCACTCACGACGGACCCCGACTGGCCTGAAACCACACCCATGACGGACCCCGACTGGGCTGATGTTGCACCCATGACAGAACCCGACTGGGCTGGAACAATACCCACGACGGACCCCGACTGGGCCGGCGCAGCACCAGGGATGACCTCCACACACAAACCCAGAATCTCCAAGGCGACAATCGGAACAGACTCGTCACTGGTGACCCTGGGAGAAGGCTCAGAAGAGAGAAGAAAACCGGGATCAGGATCACTGGCAGCGGCAGAGCTCAGCGAGACAAGCTCGGATGCCGTGGACGGCAACGCCCAGCTTGTCTCCCCGAGAGACAGGCAAAAATGCTCCAGGATAGAGGAAAGGAAGATAAAATAGAGCACTTGCCTGATCTCAGGCTCTATCGCAGCCTAGGACTCCGTCGATCCAGGTTCAGAGCACTGAAGGTCCAGTTCTGGCTCCCACTCGACTGTGGCGGGCTCCGCAGCCGGCATGATGGTGTCCACAGTCCAGGGATTCCCTGATGCTGACGTCCACGCCGAGGGCCCACACGGCGTGGTGGCAGGGGACCCGTGACCTGCTGGGTCGGACCGTCCCTCCGTGGAGACCCGGGGATGCTTGCTCATCGGCGCAGGCTTCAATTTGCAGTCCGCCCTCCTCCTCTGCCTGTGTCGTGGCTGCGGGGCTGGAACCAGGCTCTCCAGGCCCGCAGGCTCCCTCCTTGTCCGACGGCGTAGTCCTGGCACTGAGGAACGCTCAGGGGGAGGAGACACAAAGGTAGCAGGTTCATAATTAATCACCGCAGCAGGTGGAGGAAGCGCGGAGGACTGTGAGCCCCGAATTCCACCCCCAAGGATCAAACAAGGCAATTCACCCAGTGAAGGAAAAGAATGAAGAGACACTTGCCTGATCCGCTGAGGACCTATGGAACCTGCTGCAGTGGGCTTGGTTCTTCCCTTCCCTGGATGGAGACGGAGGGCCCCCCGGGAAGACTAAGAGGAGCCGCTCGCACCGGATCAGGAACGGGGGCAGCCGGAGATGGACTCGTGGACCTCACAGCAGCTGGGGGGAGCGTCGAGAAGGAGGGAGAAACAGCCGAGGCGATCCGGGAACAAGGAACTGATGGAACAGCAGGGACAGATGACCCGGAGGAGGAGGCTGCTGGGTTTTCCTCCCGTTGTGACGCAGGAGTAACAGCTGGCTGGGAGGCAGAGTTCCTACGGCGACCCGGAACTGGATCCAGACGGGGTTTTCGCTGAGGCTTAATACGGGCATTGTGACGACGTCTACCAGCAGAGGGTGAGGCGAAGGTTAGGTCAGGAAACTGGCGCTGCTGTGCAGAGATGGAGGCCAGCAATTCGGCGTACTCGGGATAATTATGGAGTTCTGGATTGATCTCCACCAGCCGAACTGCCGCCGTCACATGCCTTATGATTTCAGATGGATGGAAAGCAGAGTGAGCCACAGCCACACAATCCTGGCGGATCACAGCAGTCCACTGCGTCTCCTCTGAGGGCTGACGTCATCCTCCCCTGTGGGCGAGAACGGCACTCGAGCGTCATAGACTCCTGGGCTGGATGGGGGACAGGAACTGGATTCCGAGGCAAGGAACGGGGATGCCTCACCCTCGGTTTCCTGCCGGAGTTTCCCTCCAGTCCGCAGATCTTCTTCTGGAGTGCCGAAATCTCCACCATCCTCGTCGTGATCTCGGGGTCAGCGTAGCGAGGAAGGCGGTTAATTGCTGCCTCTGCGAGATCCAGGTACTAGTGTACGCTGCTGGGAATGGAGTTATGTTCGAGAGGATCCCATCAATATCGATGATATCGAATTAATACAGAATGGGAGGAAAACACTGCATGACCTGAGCGCGGACGAGATCGGTGCTCAGACCATGACAAAAATATCCTTAAAAAATCTTCAGTTGACTCAAAATGCTGCTGCTAGAGTTTTAACTGGTTCTAGAAAAAGAGATCATATCTCCTCGGTTCTGTCCTCCCTTCATTGGCTTCCCATAGAATTTAGAATCAAGTTTAAAATCCTTCTTCCCACTTTCAAAGCTCTTAATAATCAGGCCCCACTATATATAAAGGATCTGATATTACCGTACCTTCCTAATAGAGCATTACGCTCCCAAAATGCTGGACTACTTGTGGTGCCCAGAATCTCCAAAAATACATTGGGAAGGAGAGCCTTCTGCTATCAAGCTCCTTCTCTCTGGAACCAGTTACCACTCCGGGTCCGGGAGTCAGACTCGGTCTCTGTTTTTAAGAACAGGGTAAAATCCTTCTTTTTTAATATAGCTTACAATTAAGGAGGGATTTTGTGTCTCTTAACCCCATTTTTGTTCTGCTGTTATGTGATTCATACTGCTGGTTGACCTCCAGTAATGTACTTGGCTTCTCACTGTTATGTTCTTTATGTCTGTCCTCTCCACCCTCTCTATCCCCTCACCCCCAGCCAGTTGCAGCAGAAGACTGCCCCTCCCTGAGCCTGGTTCTGCTAGAGGTTACTTCCTGTGAGAAAATTGTTTATCATGCATGTTCAGTCATTTATCATTTTATAATTACTAACATCATTATCATTATCATTGCATAACCATCTTATATGATTAAAATGTATACTGCATGCATCTTCTATGAGTTTATAGCATACTATATTGTTTTCTCTGTAATAAGTGGACCCATTGAGTGTCCTTCATTAAGATGTGCTTAGAAGTCAAAGTGCCTCACCAGACCAGACTATGTATATGATAAGGGGTCTGGGAGTGAGGGAGAATTAATCTTGTTTTCCTATGAAATGCTGTGACTATGATTAACTTGGAGTCTGGGGCACACCTGCAAGGCCATGCTTTCAGTCCAGGCCAGTGTTTCGTATACTCATATTATGACTGTGAATTGTATCCAGTAGATGTTTTGTGTGACTGACTATGTATAAATACTTCCTGATTGTTTTTGATGGCCAGTGCTGCATTTTCTGTTAAAAGTATGGCACTCCTTGCAAGTAAAGAGCTCATATGAGGAATATACTTGTGTCATGAATCTTATTTGAGGTAACGAACCAACATACGATCACTCTAAAGTTTCAAGATTCTGACATACTTGGTGCCGGTGACCCGGATGGGCAATATCTGGACGACGGATAGAGGCGACGCGCTCTCCAGGTTGGAAATCCATGCGCATGGTCTGACTGCATACAGTCAGTATTGGACTCCCCATTGAGGAAATCTGGATTGTGCGGAACTCAAGACGTCGTCTAGTGAAGCCCATCCTCCTCAATTAAAAGAAAGAAAAGTAAGTGACGTCTTTTTTATTATTTACTATATGTGCGTTTAGAAGATTCTCTAAAATCGAGCCTTGAGTGAGTAATGTTAAACATGTTACAAGAATCTCCAAATCCAACTACGAGTGACTAACGCGAAAAGTAAATAAAGGTAAATAAAGTGCGCGGAAGTAGTTGCAACAAGGTAAAAGGTTTGGGTTGAAATCCCCGGTCAGGGACAAAAATAAGTTTTTGGGTTGAGATCCCCGAGTTTTGGAACTAAAAATAGAATATCAGGTCACGGTTATGCTGTAATGGTAGTGTGACGGCATTTCACACTTTTCCTGGTAAAGCATCTTAATTCCTGTGGAATTACCAAGGGGTTTAAAAAAAATAATAAAAACAGCAGAAAAAAGGGAAAAATGGGTAACTGTGTGGGGAAAAAAGAGAATAAGCAAAAAACTAAACAGCAGAAAAGGGAGCAGACAGTGCATTACAATGACCGGTTAAAAGATAGAGAGCAGATAAAGGATCCTGAAAAATATCTGAGCAAAGGGGAAAAAGACTATTCTTTCAAACCCACACTGGATGTGGATGAATGCCCAGCCTTGGTGTCGACAGTAAAGCTTACAACTAAAATAAAGATAAAAACAATAAGATAAATATCAAAACCAACCGAGCATTTAACCATTATTAAATGAAAAAGATAATCCTCCCCCAGCTTAACAATGCTGTGATCCTAAGGAGGGTCCATACAGCAAATTATTAAAAGAAGCCCAAGAGGTTGGGAGAAGGAGGAAGTAAATAAAATCATAATAATAACTTTACTCTATGTTATAAGATATTGATACTAGACTATAAGATCTAAAGACGGTCGGGTTAAGTGGCAACGGAACCGGATAACGCTAAAACGGACAATGAGAAACAGTTATTTTATTTTTGTGTGTGTGTGAGCCTTAGAGGCAGCTGCAGCTTAGATTGTTTTTGTTTCTGTAAATGGCTCCAGTGTGAGGAAAAGGGATGAAAGTTCTGAGTTCTCTGCGAAGGCGGAGGGAGCAGGTTTTTAAACTGTTTGTAATTTTTGGTATAAAAGGATTGGTTGTCTAATTGTTATCCTTCTGAGAAATGTTTGAAATTATAGGTATCTGAAAATAGTGGCCTTGAGCAGAAGGAGTTGACTAGTTTGTGTTATGGCTGAGTTGAGAGAATGGAAGGAGCTGCATCGACCTTGTGGAAATAAAAACAATCCTCTGTATGTGTGTGGTTGATCTGTGTGGAAAAAGTGGTCTAAATATGGGTATTTTTACAAGGTTTGGGATTTTTATCTTTTCAATCTAACTTTGTGGGGTCTTGATTAATGTTGCGTACGTGATAAACTGTTTACATATTTTTAAAAGCAATTTTGACGCATTACTGACCTTTTTTTCCCTTAGACTGAAACATGACAGTGCAGGACTGACGTGTGACACATATGATTTGCCAGGGGCTATGGATTATCAGACAAAGATCTTGGAGAAAGGATCCTTGTTGATAAACATTTTTTGAAGCCAAGTATGACTTTGTATGACATTGTAGATAACATAAGGTGTACTGATTCAAATGACTTCGACTTTACAAATGTAATGTTTATATGATTTTATATTGATATTACTCACCACAAATGGTGCAGCAACATCATATTTCAGAAATGTGACAGTAAGAAGGAATGTGTTTTTCCTGATTCGGCAGTGGCCAAGCTGGGTCAGGGTAAACTACATTCACCCCATAATTTACCAAGGAATATATAAAAATCATTTTGTATATTCCTGGTAAAAATTTAAATCAAATTCTAATTAGGCAAAAGGTCCACCTTTCCGTCGACTGAAAGAGTGTGATACAATCTTTATTCATTTATTCAAATTATCTTATTCATCAATGCTGAAGCATATCAAAAATGCACAGATAGTTATTTGTTTCCCTTAAATGGAAGGAATTGGGCTACCCACACTTTTTATCAAGCAAATACCCTGTAACTTTGCTGCATGTGCGTCTTCATGTATCAAAGCAGGGGGTATCAAAGAAATTAATTAGCAAATAATTAGTAACCCTCAGAAAAATAGATAATGCATAAAAATTGTCAATAAATGAATAAATAAATGAATTCAATTCAACTTTATTTTCATAACACCTCATTGCACTTTGAGCTATAGGGGGAACCCCCATACTTGCACCTCCCATAGTTGCACCCCCATACTTGCAGAACTGACAGCCTAGCTACAGTGCTGAGAAAAGAAGAAAGAAAAAACTGAGATTACCTTTGTTTTCTTCTATTAATGCAGACTAATGCAGACTAATGACTTATTTTATCTTTTCTAAAAAAAAAAAAAATAAAATAAAGAAATTCTTCAAGTTAAATAGATTTCATCTAAATAAATGAAGTGTCATTTTCTCTAAGGAGGAGGGAAAATGAAGAAAAATTGCTACAGCATATGACATTTTGAGGAGAGAGGGGAAAAAAAAAAAACGTTACACCAGCCTCCAATTTAGAATTGAGGACTGAACTTAAAGAGCTTATTGATGCTTATGTGTGGTAGTTTTGCTAAATTAGGACAGGACTTTTATTTTATTTCATTCTCTATTTTTCTGTAGTGCCCAGGATAAACACATTGCTGCAATTATAACTCAAATACATGCTGAGCAATACAGACCACTTTCTTATTATTTATGGGATAATAGCAAAATCAGGCCCTCTATTATCCTTATAACGCATGCTGCCTGCATACCGCTACCTTGAACCTGCGGGGTTTGTCACCTCCACAGGAAAACCAGTAAACCTTGGCTGATATCGCTGCTCATTATACTGCTATTGATTTTTTAAGAACCGTCTGTTTCTTAATAATGTTGATGTTTTAAAAGACTGTTAAAATAATTTGGACCTCCCTCCTGTTACATGTGGCTTGCCTGATGGAAAAATTGATTTGCCACCCATGTTATACAAATGGGCTGCCCTGGTGGCACATGAACTATTCATGTGCCAACAGGAGGGAATGATGAGGATGTTGGGAAACTGTCCTAATATTTTGAAAGAAGTAACAAAAACATGCCAAAAGTGCATCATTTGTTTATAAAATAATGCTCAAGGAGGAATGAGAAGCTACGATATTGCTTGGTGTTGATTGACACCCTCACAAGGTGGACAGAAATTCACCCCACATCCTCAGCAAATGCAGAGCATGAATCACGTTTTTCCCGCCGTTGGGGTTCCAGAACTGATTTATGCAGATAATGGAACTCATTTTACGGCACAAACAGTTCAAGACTTAATCCAAGCTGTAAGAAGTAAGATCAAATTTCATAGTGCCTACCACCCACAAAGTACAGGTCTTGTGAAAAGAAAAATGGTACAATCAAACTAATGATTAACCCTATACCATCCTTATGTATTGCCTGACCTCTCACCACTAATCACGTCTAACAAATACATCTCAGAGCACATTGATTCTGTCAAGAGCTCTCTCTACTCCACAGAAAGAAAGCGGATAACTTCATAAAGAACCACCACCGACAACACTGGACACTCCCACCCCCACTGCCATACGTATTGCTGAACGACCATCTTGGATTCACCTTTCACACTTTAAGAGACTGCGGGTGCCAGTAAGTGAACTAACTTGTTTCCCTGAGTAAGTCCAGTTACAAAGGGGGCTTTGTCCTTCTAAGGACAGAGCCGTCTCAAACCTGGTGAGGATAGGGGCCCATATGGGTACTCTCTCAGGTGGAGGCATGGCACCAAAGGTACTGATGACTCTGTGTTCCATACTTTTCATGACTGTGGGGTGGGGGACCATTTCTGATTCCAGGACGAGGAGCCCGCAAAACATGGACCGCAAGACATGGACAATGGACAATGGACAATACGTGGACTATACGCACAACCTGTGGTACCAAACAATGGTGGTTTCGGTGAGAGGACTGGGAATCAACACTTCCTGCTATGTGTGTTCATTGCTACCCCATTCACACAAGACTGCAATCCCCATGATGTGCCGCTGAGCGAAGAGGAGACAGCTGGAGTGACAATAGCGATGACCTCATGTCTCAATCTGCTAAATTCAAGTAATGGTGTTAGACATTGGTTAGTAAGAAATTTGTCTGAAGGGTATTTTAATAAATTGAATGTCACTGTTACTGATTACACTGGGTCTAAGTTAAGACTATTCAACACTACTGGAATTGGGAAGTCTTTGCTTGCTGTTAAAAAGTCCTTGATAAAGGTAAATCCTACACTGTTTACTTCACCAATCTGTTTTAATAAAGCTTGTAATGAAAATAATTTCAGTCTAGGTTTTTCACCAAGGTGTAATGATGTGAAGACGGCAACCTGTGGAGTAAGATACCATGATTCTGTTTGTAGAAATGCATTTCACTTTCCCTATATTGCTACTGGAAATTTTACCTTAAAGAGCAAAAATTATACTTTTAACTGTAGCAATAATCCTACTGTTTTTTGGCCAAATGATGATGGGTATGGATGTTTAGGGTCTAATGTTTACTCATTACTTCCTCCAGGGTGGTGTGGCAGATGCTACATGGCTATTTTGATCCCACACATTAGCATAAGTTCAAATCTCACACATAAAATGAAGACATCATACTCCCATTATTATCATCCTGATCAAACTGAAATTCACACCAGGGCACGGAGAAATACAACCCCAGATATGCAACAACTAGTAGGTAGGCTGTCTGGGAAACAGAGGATTAGTGATTTCAAAATTGTAATGAGTACTCTTTTTCCAATGTATGGCAGTTACCTGGCTACATATCACATAAATGCGTTAGCATGGACAGTGGAAAATCTAACTGTATTAACGGAACAAGGTTTCACAGCTTTAACTGAGGAGCAGAAATTCTCAAGGATGATGACATTGCAAAACAGGATGGCTTTAGATTTAACATTAGCTGCACAAGGAGGAGTGAGTCATGTTATTGGCCAGGAGTGCTGCATACATCCCAGATTTTAATCAGAATCTCTCTCACATTATTAGCCATTTAAATGACATTTTACACTTACAACACACTTTAGATGAAGATAAGGGTTGGAGCCCCTGGGATTGGTTTCAAAGTGGAACTTGGTGGCAAATTCTTTTGAAGCGGTTGACCCTATTGATTGTGATATTGGTCTTATTCAGTGTGCTCTTCATGTGTGTTATTTCCTGTATGAGATCTATGATTACACGGGCCATTGTTCATCATACTTTTCTGTTGCAAACTGCTATGTTGAAACTTGAGTGTAAAGGACAATATGCAGCTCTTTCAAAAACTGATGATGACTGTGAAGATTGTGAATAATCTCCTGTATAATTGGAATATGATGCAAATGATGGGCATGTAGAAAATCGAGAGAAGTTACATGTTTCTGATGAATAAAAACATCCCTAAATGAAAACTGTGATAAAAAATGATAAAACAGGAGGGAAATGTCAGAAAATTGTTTATCATGCATGTTCAATCATTTATCATTTTATAATTACTAACATCATTATCATTATCATTGCATAACCATCTTATATGATTAAAATGTATACTGCATGCATCTTCTATGAGTTTATAGCATACTATATTGTTTTCTCTGTAATAAGTGGACCCATTGAGTGTCCTTCATTAAGATGTGCTTAGAAGTCAAAGTGCCTCACCAGACCAGACTATGTATATGATAAGGGGTCTGGGAGTGAGGGAGAATTAATCTTGTTTTCCTATGAAATGCTGTGACTATGATTAACTTGGAGTCTGGGGCACACCTGCAAGGCCATGTTTTCAGTCCAGGCCAGTGTTTCGTATACTCATATTATGACTGTGAATTGTATCCAGTAGATGTTTTGTGTGACTGACTATGTATAAATACTTCCTGATTGTTTTTGATGGCCAGTGCTGCATTTTCTGTTAAAAGTATGGCACTCCTTGCAAGTAAAGAGCTCATATGAGGAATATACTTGTGTCATGAATCTTATTTGAGGTAACGAACCAACATACGATCACTCTAAAGTTTCAAGATTCTGACACTTCCTGTTAAATGGGAATTTTTCCTCTCCACTGTTGCTAAGTGCTTGCTCATAGGGGATCGTCTGATTGCTGGGTTTTTCTGAGATTGTGGGGTTTTCTTTGCATTTGTGGTGCCGCGAGACAGCTTCTGTTGTGATGTGGTGCTGTATAAATAAAGCTGAACTGAATTATTTCCAGCACTTTATGCTGTGTTTTAATTTCCCTGTCTGTGGTGTGGTCTTAATGGTTGTTTACATTCTTGAAAGTAAAAGGAATGTCTGCCACTGTAACAGGGTGTTTAAGGGATTTGAGGCACAAGACCACTGTTGTGTGACTGTTTAGTGAGTGTGAGGTGCAGTAGCACCTGGGTGTGAAAGGGTATGTTAATTGCCCTGTAGTGTGATACTTGTGTTTTTATTGTGGGGAGTTCTCTGTGTGTACTTATGTGTATTCTGCAAGTTTATGGGATCGTGTACCGCCATTGTGTATGTCTATGGTTGTTGTGTGTATATGTTGTTTTGTGTATTGTTGTGTGTATATGCATCGGCGGCCGTTTAGTGGAGAGAGTGGAGAACATCAAGTTCCTCGGAGTGCAGATCTCGCAAGACCTGACCTGGAGCAAGAATTCCTTGGGGATCAGGAAGCGGGCTCAGCAGAGACTGCACTTCTTGAGGAAACTCAAACAGGCCTCTCTCCCCATCTGCATCCTCAGGACCTTCTACAGAGGTGTGGTGGAGAGTGTTCTGACGTACTGCATTGCTATATGGTACTCCAGCTGCAGTATGTCAGACAAAAAAGCCCTGCAGAGGATAGTCAAGGGAGCTGAGAGGGTAATTGGAGTCTCCCTCCCCTCTGTCCAAGAACTTTTTCAGAACCGTTGTAGGAGCAGGGCACTGAACATTGTCAAGGACCGTTCTCACCCTCTGCATAAACACTTTGAACTTCTGCCATCTGGTAAACGATTCCAGAGCATCAGAGGCAGAACCACCAGAATGATCAACAGCTTCCTTCCACAAGCTGTCAGGATGCTGAATGGTTGACCTGGAATCTCTCATATTCACTACTGCACCTACAGACATTATGTGCATTATTTGTATATTATAGTTAGTTTTTTGTTTTTTTTTGTTTTTTTTCCCAAGTATGTCTCAGGGATGTGTTAATGGATGGGGGGGGGGGGTGAAGATATGTGTGAGTGTGTCTTAAATCATGTTGCTTCTATTTATATGGATGCCGAGAGAAACGCAATTTCATCTTGCCTGCACTACAGTTGTATGTACAGCAATATTTGGGGCTGCACGGTGGCGCAGTGGTTTAGCACTGTGGCAGCACAGTTTTACCCTCGGCCGGGGGATCGCGGGGATCATGAGATCGTGGGTTCGATCCCAGCCCCTGACCAACAGTGAGCTGTGTGGAGTTTGCATGTTCTCCCCGTGTTACACGGGTTTACTCCGGGATTTCTCCGGTTTCCTCCCACATACCAAAAACATGTAGGTTTAGGGCGCTCGCGCACGCAGCAACCAGCAGCTGGTGGCTTGTCACCAGACTGCAAACCAAGTCTACCTACGGGTACAAATAAGTAACCAAAAAAATAAAAAAATATGACAATAAAGTTTGATTTGATTTGATTTGATGTTTAGCTTTAACAGGAGTTGGGTGAGTGGCCCTTTTTCTTTTCTAGGACTGTTGTTTACATAGCGGAGAGCTCCGCTGGGCCAGTGTGGTGTGTGAATGAGAAGGCCTATACTCTCTTGTATTAGTGTGTGAATCGGGTGTAAATTATTTGGTTGGGTAATTTGGGTGCTTGCATTTTTTCAAAGGGGAGGGGGGGTGTAGGATCATAATATATATATAATATTAGTATGGCGGTGCCCTAGGCCAGGGAGGGGTGATGCCCTGCCTTTGAGGGGTGGCGTCACCTGGAGTATATAAGCCTGGAGCGGGAGACATGTTGTCTCTTTGCTGGGACTCCTGGACTCATGGTAGGGTCTTCCTATGTGTACATAGTTCTTGATAATAAACATTATAAAATGTCACCTCATTTCCTCGTTTATTCGGACACAACAGTGTCCACCACAGTATACATTCCAGAGTTTAAAGTTACCATCTCAAAAAGACTCCAACAATAAATCCGTGTATACAGCAGAGATGGTGGTGTTATGTCCATAATTTAGTGAATGAAGAGAGACGCTCACCTTAGTCAACGAAGGTTTATTAAATAGATCAGTAACTATTGTAGCATCATCGTTTCCTCAAACCAAGACAGATCACTTCCCTCCATTCTACAGGAATTTCACTTTATTCCTTCTACAGGAAAACCACTTTTCTGCATTCTACAGGAATATCACTGGCTTTCATATCGACTACACTCATCCAGGCCTGACCAAAGATGTTTTCCCAGGACCCCAATGTAAACAGTTGCCTCTTGCAGAGATGGTAAGGATTAGAATTTGCTTTTAAAGGCTCAAAGGAACATAAAACTCGGGAGACCAGACCTCCAACGTGAACACTGCATTTAGATAACATCCTCCTTTACAGGAAACCAATGCTCTTAAAAGGGTCATAAACGGCTTAATCAGTCGGGGTTTATGACCTTCAATGGTTCCCAGATTCTTTTCTTCCAGATATCATGGACCTAAAGAAATCTACAGCTCAACAGTACCTTGTGGATACCTACGGAATGTGCTTCAGTATGTAGGATGACTTTTTAATTTGTTCTAAACATTAAGTTTCTTTCAGCTTATCCTCTTCCTTCATCCTAAGGACACTGAGAATCATCCTTTTTATCACTAACCATAGTTGGCAGTAATACATCAAGCTTTGATCTAAATATGAATGCATGTATTATAATTATGTATAAGAAATGCTATGTTCACGAGTGTTATTCAAACAAATGTAACCTTAGAGTAATGGTATAAATGCTTGATCACCCAATAGTAGCCAAGTCATTTAATTTAGTTAGATTTTATATTGAGCACCTAATTTCATAAGAACTGACTGAGTGTTGATTTTTCTCTGCAATTTCACGGGATGGTGTCTTCGTTTGATTGGCTGCTGTCAAACAAAGAAATGTTTTCACATTGGATGGCAGCCATTTCAAACTGATTTTGATAAAGTCGATTGGTCAGTCTTGCGATTGGCATCACAAGTTTATGACCAAGGCGGGGTCATTTAAAAAGTAGTAGAAGCTGCTCTGCAGTTAGAAGAAGATGAACACAGTTAGAATTTTAAAAAAAAAGAAGGAGAGAATTAGAGAAGAGAATGTAAGCACAAGACAGGACACAGGCAGAAAAAGCAGACAAGACAAGCAGAAAGAAAAGAAAGTTAGAAATGTAAGACAAACAAAGAGACAGAATGAGATCAGAGAAGTTTGGGAAGATTTTATTCCACCATTTCAAGGTCCTCTGTAGTTTTATTTTATCTAAATTGTTCTGTGTGAAGTTTGTCAAATCCTGCATTAGTTTTTCTGGTTACTGAGGAGAAATCACCTTTTTCTTTAGAGCTCGCTTTCTCAGAGAATCAAATTCTCAAACTTTTTTTCTTTCACCTCAGAAGCCATTCTTAGCCTAGTAAATGTTTTTCTCATTTTTTTTTTATTTAAGTTTTTGTAAAGGGTATACAGGTCATTACAGCATTGCATTGTTTACATTTTCATCACAGGTTCCTTTATTTTATGCTATTTGACAACATTGGAAGAATAATTATTACAACACCCTTTTTTTAAGTGAAAGAAAAAGTGAAATTAAAGAGAATAAAACAAACAAACAAACAAAAACAAACAAACAAAACAAAAGAGCAAAAAACAAACAAAAAAACAGAAAAATAAAAATAAATAAAAGAGCATCTGAGTAGCGTTGGAACAAAGAGAGGTGCCATTATTGAAATGGTATTTGTCAAAGATTAGATCTAATGGAAGACACATATGCGGTCCAGGGTTGCCAAAAGTTCAAGAACCCATCCATGTCCTGTCTCAGTGTGAATGTCAACTTTTCCATCGAGTAAATGTCTTGGATCACGTTAATCCAATCTTCAGGTGTAGGACAATCCTTCAACATCCATTTTTTTAGTTAGGGCTTTTTTACTTGCCAATATTAAAACAGTGAATAAGTATTTTTCTCCTCGTCTTTCCAGTGAGTCCGGTAGTAAACCCAAATACAGAGTTACAAAAGAAAAGGGAATTGTATTTTGAATATTTTCCCCAATATTGTCTGTACATTGGTCCAATATTGGTGGATAAATGGGCATGACCAAAACACATGAAAATGATTTGCAGTCTCTTCACCACACAAGCGCCAACAATTCAACCCCTTATGAGTAAATTTGTTTTGTACAGGTGTTCTGAAAAATCTTACCAAATTTTTCCATCCAAATTCTCTCCACTGCGGGGATGAGGTACTTTTCCATTGCTGTTTATTTAGCTTTTCCCAAATTTCCAGTTGTAAATTGAAATTCCCCTCTTTTTCCCATCTCTCTTTTATATATGATGTGTTGTCTCCTTTTAAGTCTTGAAGACCTTGGTATATTTTAGAGATGTATCTGATCCCTGGGATCCCTTTATATGCCATTAAAAAGACCTTCAGAACACCTGACTGGGCCCTTTCCAAATCCTCCTTTTTGAGTATATTGTTTATGTGGTGTCTAAGCTGAAAGAACCTGTAAAGGTCTTGATTTATTAGACCTTGTTTTTTCAAATCTTCAAAACTTCTTAAAATTTGCCCCATAAAAAAATCATAATATTTTATCAGCCCGTTCTCTTTCCACTTTTTAAATCTAGTGTCTGTTTTATTAGGAGTAAAGTCTTGATCATATGCAATCCATTGCAGAAGTCGATAGGGCTCTTTAGTTTGATTCTCTCTGACTATCTTAAACCAAATTTTTAGCGGGGTCTCTATCCACGGGTTAGTGTTATTCAAAAGTTTAGTTAAGGCATTGTTCCCTATTATCGCCTGTAGGGGGATGTCACTTGTTATTTGGCATTCGATCTCCTTCCATTGTGCAGTGTAGACTGGGTTACATATCTCTATTAAAGTTTTAATTTGTGCGGCTTTAAAATATAGTCCCTGATATTTGGCAGCGCAAGCCCACCTTTGTCTTTGTTTAGCTGTAAGGTTTTATATCTGATTCTAGGTCTCTTGCCCTGCCATATGAATCTTGAGATCCTTCTGTCCAGCTCCTGCCAAGTTTTTTTGGGAGGTTCTATCGGTATTGTTTGGAAAAGGTATAGAAGACGTGGAAGTATATTCATTTTGACTGCTTCAATTCTTTGTGCAGTACCCAAGAATGGTATCATATTCCATCTTGCTAGGTCAGATTTTATTTTTGCCACCAGTGGATCATAGTTTAGTGTTATAATTTTGTTGAGTTGTTTCGGGATATTGACCCCCAGATATTTCATAGATTCCATCTCCCAGTTAGTTTTGAGTTTGCTTAGTGAATAATGATTTGGGTCATAGTTGAATGTTAAAACTTGGGTTTTATGCATGTTTAATTTGTACCCCAATAAGTCTCCATACTCTGAAAAAACTGAGATTAGTTCTGGTAAAGAGGTGTCCGGCTGCCCCAGGTATATTAAAATGTCATCAGCAAAGAGTGCTATTTTATGTTCCTTCTGACCAAGTGTAATACCCTGAATTTTTTGATTCTGTCTTATCCATTGGCTCAGAGGTTCTATGAAGATTGCAAAGAGCAGTGGAGACAGGGGGCAGCCCTGCCGATATCCTCTTTCCAGCTCAAAAGATGATGATAAATTACCGTTAATCCTTATTTTAGCTGTTGGTTTTTTATATAATGCCTGGATAGTTCTAATGAAGTTGTTATGAAAATTGAAACTGGATAAGATTCTATATAGGAAAGACCAGTCAACCGAATCAAATGCTTTTTCAGCATCAAATCCCAGTATGGCTGCACTTAAGTTATATTTTTTTATATGATGAATTATGTGTAAAGTGCGTCTAATGTCGTCTTGTGTCTGTCTTTGTCTTATAAAACCTGTTTGGTCTAAGTGAATTAAGTCTGTCAGTATATTTTCTAACCTTTTGCCAAGGATAGTGGTAAAAAGCTTGTAGTCCTGATTTAATACACTGATTGGTCTGTAGTTGGAGCATTCTAGTTTATCCTTTTCAGGTTTAGGTATAACTGCAATGACCCCTTCTCTCCAGGAAGGGGGGATTTCCCCTGTGTGGAGGACATAGTTAAATGTTTTCAGGAGAGGAGATAGTTGCTGTTTAAAGGTTTTGTACTACTCTGCTGTATAGCCATCTGCTCCTGGGGATTTGTTAGCTTTAAGTTTCATAATTGCTTTTTCCAATTCTTTAGGTTGTATTTCTGACAGTAGTGTTTTATTTTGAGACTCCGTAAGATGGGGAAGGTTTAATGTGTTTAGGAATGCTTTCTGATGTGTTTTTATGTTTTTTGAGGGAGTATAAGTTCTTATAGTAGTTCTCGAAGCTTTTAAGAATATCCTGAATTCTGAATTTTATTTCCTTTGATACTGGGTCTCTGATTTTGCAGATTGCTCTTTCTGTTTGTTGTTTCTTCAATTTATAGGCTAGTAATTTTGCCGATTTACTGCCTGCTTCATAGTATTTTTGTTTCAGAAATGTAAGTTTCTTCTGGATTTCTATTGTGTAGATCTCATTTATTTGATTTTTAATTTCCTTAATCTGGAGCGACTCATTAGAATGAGTGTTGCCTCTGTGTTCTTTCTCTAGGTTCTTGAGTTCTGACTCTAATGTGATTAGTTTTTCTTGTCTCAGTTTCTTTTGGGTTGCCAGTTTTGCAATAATCTTTCCCCTTATTACAGCTTTGCATGCATCCCACAGTATTAAAGGGGATACTTCTCCATTATCGTTTTCTTCCAAATATCTGAGAATATCTGATTCCAATTCATCTTTCAGTGGTCCTTTCAGGACATTTGAATTCAACCTCCAAGAAAATGTGTTATTTGTATATTTTTGGATACTTAAGTCCATATAGATCGGACTGTGGTCAGAGAGATCCATCAGTCCTATTTTACATGTTTTTACTCTCCCAATGTCTCTATTAAACATAAAAAAATAGTCAATCCTTGAGTAAGATGAATGTGACGTTGAGTAAAATGTATAATCTTTTACACTGGGGTTGAATTCCCTCCACACATCACAGATTCCCATTTCTTTTAGTAGCATCCGTGTTTTCCTACTTTGAGTGTTATTTTGATGTGGAGAATTACCTGATGCATCCCAGTATGGATTCAGTCTTAGATTGAAGTCTCCACCACATATCACTAAACCTTGGGCTTTAGTTATCATTAGGTCAAATACATTTTTATAAAATTTCCAGTTAGCCCCTGGAGGTGCATATACATTCAGCAGGGTGATATCTTCTCCCTCTAGCCGCCCAGTTACCAAACTGTATCTCCCTTCTTTATCTTTGTGTTCTGATTTTTTTTCAAATGTAATTTTGGTTGATGTCAATGTCGCTACTCCCCTCCTCCTCCCTGACTTATATGAGGATGAAGAGATCATTTTAAACCCTTGTCTATTGAGTTTAGTGTGCTCCACGTCTGTTAGGTGGGTTTCTTGTAAAAATATTATTCCTGTTTTGTCTTTTTTCATTTTGCCTAGAATCTTGGATCTTTTAACTGGATTCAGGATCCACTTTACATTATATGAGATTATTTTGGTTACACCCTGTTTCTCCGTTGTATTGTCTTATTTAGTATAACAGTGTGGTGGTCCTCTTTTTTGCTACTCAGAAACAGAAAGAACAATAAGAACATAAAAAAACATTAAGAACATAGTGTATAAAACTTTAAAACAAAAAACTGTCAAAAGAACTTCCTGAGCTGAGGTCTTTTTAGAGACCCTGGAAGAGCCTTGATGGAGTGTAGGCTCTGAGGGAAATTCCTCAAACTCTGTTACGTGTTGAGGGCCCTCTCTTACCCCTGTAAGTTGACCCATGTTTTTGATTTAAGTTTTTGTAAAGGGTATACAGGTCATTACAGCATTGCATTGTTTACATTTTCATCACATGTTCCCTTATTTTTTGCTATTTGACAACGTTGGTAGGATAATTATTACAACACCCCTTTTTTTTAAGTGAAAGAAAAAGTTAAATTAAAGAGAATAAAATAAAAAAAACAAACAAACAAACAAACAGAACAGCAAAAAAGCAAACAAACAGAAAATTAAGTAATTAAAAGTAAAAGAGCATCTGAGTAGTGTTGGAACAAAGAGAGGTGCCATTATTGAAATGGTATTTGTCAAAGATTAGATCTAATGGAAGACACATATGCGATCCAGGGTTGCCAAAAGTTCATGAACCCATCCATGTCCTGTCTCAGTGCAAATGTCAACTTTTCCATCAAGTAAATGTCTTGAATCACGTTAATCCAATCTTCAGGTGTAGGACAGTCCTTCAGCATCCATTTTTTAGTTAGGGTTTTTTTACTTGCCAATATTAAAACATTGAATAAGTATTTTTCTCCTCGTCTTTCCAGTGAGTCCGGTAGTAAACCCAAATACAAAGTTACAAAAGAAAAGGGAACTGTTATTTTGAATATTTTCCCCAATATTGTCTGTACATTGGTCCAATATTGGTGGATAACTGGGCATGACCAAAACACATGAAAATGATTTGCAGTCTTTTCACCACACAAGCGCCAACAGTTCAACCCCTTATGGGTAAATTTGTTTTGTGCAGGTGTTCTGAAAAATCTTACCAAATTTTTCCATCCAAATTCTCTCCACTGCAGGGATGAGGTACTTTTCCATTGCTGTTTATTTAGCTTTTCCCATATTTCTGTTATGACTCGCCGCTCATCAGCGGCGCCAGCCGTGCGCACACCTGCTCCTCGTCAGCTGCGAGGTATTTAATCCACTCTGCCCTGGGCTTCGGCCTGAAGCCGTCTCTCTACTTCGGCCCCTTTGCTACTACGGATCTCAAACCGACTAGCGAAGATATCCTGGGTAAGCTCCCCTTACCTCTCTCCTCTAGCTTTCCCCTGTGCACAGGTGGACATTCCCGGCGGCGGACTTCATCATCTCGCCGTTGGCTCTACGCTGCTGCCACAGGTACCGCAGGTCGCTGTCTCCCGGGCTCCGCCCTTGTCGACGCCAGCCACCTGTCACAACCTAGTAAGCCAGCTACCATCATTATTCCCTGTATTGGTGTGGTGCCCGTTACCCTTCTCCCTCTGCTCTCTCCCACAGGGTTGTCCAGCTGTACGGCCTCCTGCCCCCGTGCCTGACGCAGACGCCACCACCAATACATTCTTATTCCACAGACACGCAGCCATACACTCCCTTGTTGCTAATAAAGCTGTTAAATCTATCCTGAGCCTGCACGTGTGTCTCCTGGGCCGTGCATTATGTCAGTACGGCTTCAGCAGAGCGGCTCGGCAGACAGCGGGCTCGCACGCCGTCTTTCCACCCTCGAGGCTCGGGTGGATTTAATAGCTCATCAGCAACAGGTGATACTGAATCAATTAATCATCATTACTAACCGATTAGACTGCTTGGACCCCCAGCAGCCGTTCCCCTCGGCTCGTCCGGGTGGCGTGGCTCCTGCGGCTCCGGTGGCCGTCCAGCCTGCTCCGGGTGCGCCAACACGGCTCACACCAATCCCCACTCCTGCTCGCTTCAGCGGTAAGCTGGGTGGAGCTCGGGGTTTTATTATGCAGTGTGAGTCCGTGTTTCTTCGCGTTCCCGGAGATTTTCCCTCAGACCATAGCAGGATTGGCTATATAGGTAATCTCCTTGAGGGTCGTGCGCTTACCTGGGCTTATGCCATTATGGTGAAGCCCAGCTACGCCACCCTCACCTATGGCCAGTTCGTGCGACAGTTTCTGGAAGTGTTCGACCATTCGCGTTTGGACAGTGTCCAGGTCGACCGTCTTCTCGGACTCCAACAGGGGAGCCGATCGGCGGCCGACTACGCGATCGACTTCCGGGTTACCGCGGAGGAAGTTGGCTGGGAAGAGCGTGTGCTCTGCGGCATCTTCCTCCGCAGTCTAAATTCCGGTCTGAGGGATGAGTTGGCTGGACAGGATACCCCGGAGACGCTGGCGGAGCTGATTTCTCTCACCATCAGTTTGGATAACAGGCTGCGTGAGCGCGCCTCCGAGCAGAAGCAGTCTTCTCGCTCGCGGGGCGCCTCTGCACGTCTGCCCCAAGCTCGCCCCCTGGCATTGCCGCCACCGGAGGTCTCCGAGGAGTCGGAACCAATGGTGACGGGCCGGACAAAGCTCCCCCTGGCGGAGAAACAGCGCCGTCATGACCCGGGCCTCTGCATGTATTGCGGAGGTAGCCAGCACACGGTGGAGCGTTGTCCGGAGAAGCCAAACAAGGTGGTCCGCGAGTCACTGTAGGGGGCCTCGCGGATGCTAATCGGTTAAGTCCCCTCACACATTTGACGCTGCCCATCTGCTTCTGTCACAACCTCACTGGGCACCTCACACATGCACTGGTGGATTCAGGCGCGGAGGGTAGCTTTATTTCACAAAGCCTGGCAACCCGACTGGGCATCCACTGTCACCTCCTCGAAACTCCTCTCGCCCTAGTTAATCTCTCCCGAGTTTCCCTGGGAAAAGTAACTCACCAAACATCCCCTGTCCCGGTGATCATCTCTGGAAACCATCGGGAGGATATCTCCTTTTACGTCCTGCCCACCTCAGTAACACCTGTCATCCTCGGTTATCCCTGGCTCCGCCTCCACAACCCCGCCTTGGACTGGAAGACTGGGAAGGTTTCTGCGTGGAGCACTTTCTGCGTGGGTACCTGCCTCCAATCCGCGGCCTGTGCCCCGTCCTCACCTCCCACAGCTCAGGACACCGCGCTCCCGGATCTCACCCTAGTGCCCTCAGAGTTCCACGACCTGGGTGCCGTTTTCAGTAAGTCCAAGGCGATGTCTCTGCCTCCTCACCGGCCCTACGACTGCGCCATTAACATCCACCAGGGGGCGCCCTTACCCTCAGGACGCCTGTACAGTCTGTCAGCGCCGGAGAAGGAGGCAATGAACAGCTACCTGAAGGAGTCGCTCAGTGCTGGGATCATCCGACCGTCCTCCTCTCCTGTTGGTGCAGGGTTCTTCTTCGTTGGAAAGAAGGATGGATCTCTTCGTCCTTGTATCGACTATCGAGCTCTCAACGATATCACGGAGAAGGACCGGTACACCCTGCCCCTTATGGACACTGCCTTCCACTCCCTTCAGGGGGCGACCTGGTTTACTAAGCTGGATCTCCGCAGCGCTTACCACCTCGTCCGGATCCGGGAGGGAGATGAGTGGAAAACCGCCTTCCAAACCCCAAACGGGCATTTTGAATACCTCGTGATGCCGTTTGGGTTGACCAACGCTCCAGCCGTCTTTCAGCGCCTCATCAATGACGTCCTCCGGGACTTCATCGGCCTGTTCGTATTCGTCTACCTGGACGACATTCTCATCTTCTCCAGGTCCAGGGATGAACACCGGGTCCACGTGAGGCGGGTCCTGCAGAGACTGCTGGAGAACCGTCTGTACGTCAAGGCGGAAAAATGTGAATTCTACGCCAAGACAACTTCCTTCCTGGGGTTCGTCATCTCCCATGACCAGGTGCTTCCGGACCCAGCGAAGATCAAAGCAGTGGTGGATTGGCCCACACCAACTTCTCGAAAGCAAGTTCAGCAATTCATCGGGTTCGCCAATTTCTACCGCCGCTTTGTCCCGAACTTTGGAGCCATCGTCGGGCCCCTGACCCGCCTCACCTCTCCTAAGACCCCGTTCCGGTGGACTGAAGAGGCCGCTTCGGCCTTCCAGGCGCTGAAGACGGAATTTTCCTCCTCCCGGGTCCTCAGCCAGGTCGATCCCGCGCTGCAGTGCATTGTGGAGGTGGATGCTTCGGACACGGGGGTGGGGGCGGTGTTGTCCCAGCGGTCCCCAGCCAATGGAGTCAAGCGACCCTGCGCCTTCTTCTCTCGGCGCCTGTCCCCGGCGGAACGAAATTACGACGTGGGGGACAGAGAGCTTCTTGCCATCAAGCTTGCCCTTCAAGAATGGTGTCACTGGCTGGAGGGGGCAGCCTTGCCTTTTGTGGTCCTCACTGACCACAAGAACCTGGAGTACCTAAGGTCTGCCAAGCGTCTGAACGCCCGCCAGGCGCGTTGGTCCCTGTTCTTTGCAAGGTTTAAGTTCAGCATCACATATAGGCCTGGCTCCAAGAACGGCCTGCCCGACGCCCCCTCCAGGCAATTTGACCCGGAGGCCGCAGAAGACGTTGCTCACACCATCTTGCCCAGGTCGTGCGTCGTGGGGGCTGTTACATGGGACATAGAAGACAAGATCCGGAGGGCGCAGGAGTCGGAGCCGGACCCTGGCGGCGGACCGGAGGGGAGGCTCTTCGTGCCATCTGCCGTCCGGGGAGACGTCATACACTGGCTCCATACCTCCAAGCTCACTTGCCATCCTGGAGCTTCGCGGATGATTGACCTTCTCCAGCGATCCTTTTGGTGGCCAGGCCTGCGGAAGGATGCCGCCCGTTACGCCCGGGCCTGCCCCGTCTGTGCTGCCAATAAGTCAGGTAACGCTCCCCCTGCAGGTCTGCTCCAGCCCCTGCCCGTCCCTGGCAGGCCCTGGTCGCACATCGCTCTGGACTTCGTCACCGGGCTCCCTGTCTCCAACAACTTTGACACAGTTCTGACCATTGTAGACCGTTTTTCCAAGGCCGCCCACTTCATGCCCCTACGTGGACTTCCCTCAGCCTTGGAGACGGCGGACCTCCTCATCCAGCACGTGGTCAGACTGCATGGAATCCCGGTCGACGTGGTCTCCGACCGCGGCCCCCAGTTTTCTTCGGACATCTGGAGGTCATTTTGCAACGCCCTGGGAGCCAAGGTAAGCCTCTCCTCCGGCCATCACCCCCAGTCTAACGGGCAGTGTGAGCGGACTAACCAGGAGCTGGAGGCTCCGCTCCGCTGCGTCACGTCATCCAAACCCACGTCCTGGAGTTCTCACCTCTCCTGGGTGGAGTACGCCCACAACACCTCTCGCTCTACGGCCATCGGGATGTCGCCCTTTAAAGCATCCTTGGGCTATGATCCACCCCTGTTCCCCGCACAGGAGGGCGAGTTGGCTGTTCCCTCTGTCCAGGCACATCTGAGGCGGTGCCGTTCCCTTTGGTCCACAGCGCGTAATGCGCTTTTACGCACGGCGGAGCGCAATAAGTCTACGGCGGACCGACATAGGAGACCTGCACCTGCCTACCAGGTGGGACAGCAAGTTTGGGTTTCCACACAGGACGTAAACCTAAAGGGTGAGAGGAGAAAGCTGGCCCAACGGTTCATCGGCCCTTATCCCATAACCAGAATCATTAACCCGGTGGCTGTGCATGTGGCTATTCCCTCCTCCCTCCGCATCCATCCCACCTTCCATGTCTCCAAAATCAAACCGGTGGTCTCTGACCCCCTCTGCCCTCCACCTGCGGCGCATCCCACTCCCCGGATGATTGGTGGCCATCCGGCCTGGACCGTCGCTGACATCTTGGACGCCCGACGCCGGGGTCGCGGATTGCAGTACCTGGTGGATTGGGAGGGCTATGGACCCGAGTGGAGACAGTGGGTGCCTTCCTCGCTGGTGTTGGATCGGTCACTCATTTCTGAGTTTCATCGAGCGCACCCGGAAAAACCATCGCCAGGAGGCGCTGCTAGAGGGGGGAGTACTGTTATGACTCGCCGCTCATCAGCAGCGCCAGCCGCGCGCACACCTGCTCCTCGTCAGCGGCGAGGTATTTAATCCACTCTGCCCTGGGCTTCGGCCTGAAGCCGTCTCTCTACTTCGGCCCCTTTGCTACTACGGATCTCAAACCGACTAGCGAAGATATCCTGGGTAAGCTCCCCTTACCTCTCTCCTCTAGCTTTCCCCTGTGCACAGGTGGACATTCCCGGCGGCGGACTTCATCACCTCGCCGTTGGCGCTACGCTGCTGCCACAGGTACCGCAGGTCGCTGTCTCCCGGGCTCCGCCCTTGTCGACGCCAGCCACCTGTCACAACCTAGTAAGCCAGCTACCATCATTATTCCCTGTATTGGTGTGGTGCCCGTTACCCTTCTCCCTCTGCTCTCTCCCACAGGGTTGTCCGGCTGTACGGCCTCCTGCCCCCATGCCTGACGCAGACGCCACCACCAATACATTCTTATTCCACAGACACGTAGCCATACACTCCCTTGTTGCTAATAAAGCTGTTAAATCTATCCTGAGCCTGCGTGTGTGTCTCCTGGGCCGTGCATCATGTCAATTTCCAGATGTAAAGTGAAATTCCCCTCTTTTTCCCATCTCTCTTTTATATATGATGTGTTGTCTCCTTTTAAGTCTTGAAGACCTTGGTATATTTTAGAAATGTATCTGATCCCTGGGATCCCTTTATATGCCATTAAAAAGACCTTCAGAACACCTGACTGGGCCCTTTCCAAATCCTCCTTTTTAAGTATATTGTTTAGGTGGTGTCTAAGCTGAAAGAACCTGTAAAGATCTTGATTTATTAGACCTTGTTTTTTCAAATCTTCAAAACTTCTTAAAGTTTGCCCCTTAAAAAAATCGTAATATTTTATCAGCCCTTTCTCTTTCCACTCTTTAAATCTAGTGTCTGTTTTATTGGGGGTAAAGTCTTGATCATAGGCAATCCATTGCAGAAGTCGATAGGGCTCTTTAGCTTGATTCTCTCCGACTATCTTAAACCAAATTTTTAGCGGGGTCTCTATCCACGGGTTAGTGTTATTCAAGAGTTTAGGTAAGGCATTGTTCCCTATTATCGCCTGTAGGGGGATGTCACTTGTTATTTGGCATTCGATCTCCTTCCATTGTGCAGTGTAGACTGGGTTACATATCTCTATTAAAGTTTTAATTTGTGCGGCTTTAAAATAGTCCCTGATATTTGGCAGCGCGAGCCCACCTTTGTCTTTGTTTAGCTGTAAGGTTCTATATCTGATTGTAGGTCTCTTGCCCTGCCATATGAATCTTGAGATCCTTCTGTCCAGCTCCTGCCATGTTTTTTTGGGAGGTTCTACCGGTATTGTTTGGAAAAGGTATAGAAGACGTGGAAGTATATTCATTTTGACTGCTTCAATTCTTTGTGCAGTACCTAAGAATGGTATCATATTCCATCTTGCTAGGTCAGATTTTATTTTTGTCGCCAGTGGATCATAGTTTACTGTTATAATTTTGTTGAGTTGTTTCGGGATATTGACCCCCAGATATTTCATAGATTCCGTCTCCCAGTTAGCTTTGAGTTCACTTAGTGAATAATGATTTGGGTCATAGTTGAATGTTAAAACTTGGGTTTTATGCATGTTTAATTTGTACCCCGATAAATCTCCATAGTCTGAAAAAACTGAGATTAGTTCTGGTAAAGAAGTGTCCGGCTGCCCTAGGTATATTAAAATGTCATCAGCAAAGAGTGCTATTTTATGTTCCTTCTGACCAAGTGTAATACCTTGAATTTCTTGATTTTGTCTTATCCATTGGCTCAGAGGTTCTATGAAGATTGCAAAGAGCATTGGAGACAGGGGGCAGCCCTGCCGACATCCTCTTTCCAGCTCAAAAGATGATGATAAATTACCGTTAATCCTTATTTTAGCTGTTGGTTTTTTATATAATGCCTGTATAGTTCTAATGAAGTTGTTATGAAAATTGAAACTGGATAAGATTCTATATAGGAAAGACCAGTCAACCGAATCGAATGCTTTTTCAGCATCTAATCCCAATATGACTGCATTTAAGTTATATTTTTTTATATGATGAATTATGTGTAAAGTGCGTCTAATGTTGTCTTGTGTCTGTTTTTGCCTTATAAAACCTGTTTGGTCTAAGTGAATTAAGTCTGTCAGTATGTTTTCTAACCTTTTGGCAAGGATAATGGTAAAAAGCTTATAGTCCTGATTTAATACACTGATTGGTCTGTAGTTGGAGCATTCTAGTTTATCCTAAACAGGTTTAGGTATAACTGCAATGACCCCTTCTCTCCAGGAGGGAGGGGGATTTCCCCTGTGTGGAGGACATAGTTAAATGTTTTCAGGAGGAGAGGAGATAGTTGCTGTTTAAAGGTTTTGTACCACTCTGCTGTATAGCCATCTGCTCCTGGGGATTTGTTAGCTTAAAGTTTCATAATTGCTTTTTCAAATTCTTTAGGTTGTATTTCTGACAGTAGTGTTTTATTTTGTGACTCTGTAAGTTGGGGAAGGTTTAATGTGTTTAGGAATGTCTCAGATGCGTTTTTATGTTTTTTGTGGGAGTATAAGTTCTTATATTAATTCTCGAAGCTTTTAAGAATATCCTGAATTCTGAATTTTATTTCCTTTGATACTGGGTCTCTGATTTTGTAGATTGCTCTTTCTGTTTGTTGTTTCCTCAATTTATAGGCTAGTAATTTTGCCGATTTACTGCCTGCTTCATAGTGTTTTTGTTTCAGAAATGTAAGTTTCTTCTGGATTTCTATTGTGTAGATCTCATTTATTTGATTTTTAATTTCTTTAATCTTGAGCGAGTCATTAGAATGAGTGTTGCCTTTGTGTTCTTTTTCTAGGTTCTTGAGTTCTGACTCTAATGTGATTAGTTTTTCTTGTCTCAGTTTCTTTTGGGTTGCCAGTTTTGCAATAATTTTTCCCCTTATTACAGCTTTGCACGCAAAGGGGATACTTCTCCATTATCGTTTTCTTCCAAATATCTGAGAATATCTGATTCCAATTCATCTTTCAGTGGCCCTTTCAGGACATTTGAATTCAACCTCCAGGAAAATGTATTATTTGTGTATTTTTGGATGTTTAAGTCCATATAGATCGGACTGTGGTCAGAGAGATCCATCAGTCCTATTTTACATGTTTTTACTCTTCCAATGTCTCTATTAAACATAAAAAAGTAATCAATCCTTGAGTAAGATGAATGTGGCATTGAATAAAAAGTATAATCTTTTACATTGGGGTTGAATTCCCTCCACACGTCACAGATTCCCATTTCTTTTAATAGCATCCGAGTTTTCCTACTTTGAGTGTTATTTTGATGTGAAGAATTACCTGATGCATCCCAGTATGGATTCAGTCTTAGATTGAAGTCTCCACCACATATCACTAAACCTTGGGCTTTAGTTATCATTAGGTCGAATACATTTTTATAAAATTTCCATTTAGCCCCTGGTGGTGCATATACATTCAGCAGGGTGATATCTTCTCCCTCTAGCTGCCCAGTTACCAAACTGTATCTCCCCTCTTTATCTTTGTGTTCTGATTTTTTTTCAAATGTAATTTTGGTTGATGTCAATGTCGCTACTCCCCTCCTCCTCCCTGACTTATATGAGGATGAAGAGATCATTTTAAACCCTTGTCTATTGAGTTTAGTGTGTTCCACGTCTGTTAGGTGGGTTTCTTGTAAAAATATTATTTCTGCTTTGTCTTTTTTCATTTTGCGTAGAATCTTGGATCTTTTAACTGGATTCAGGATCCCTTTTACATTATATGAGGCTATTTTGGTTACACCCTGTTTCTCCATTGTATTTTCTTATTTAGTATAACAGTGTGGTGGCCCTCTTTTTTGCTACTCAGAAACTGAAAGAACATTAAGAACATAAAAAACATTAAGAACATAGTGTACGAAACTTTAAAACAAAAAACTGTCAAAAAAACTTCTTGAGCTGGGGTCTCTTTAAAGACCCTGTAAGAGCCTTGATGGAGTGTAGGCTCTGAGGGAAATTCCTCAAACTCTGTTGCGTGTTGAGGGCCCTCTCTTACCCCTGTAAGTCGTCCCATGTTTTTAACGTGAATTTCAGATCCCAATCCGAATTTGTAATGATTTTTTTTTTTTTTATGCCTATACCCTATGAGATTGTGTGTACCCTCCCACCCCCATCACAGCAAACATTCACTCTAATACAGTATTTGTTAGTGTGGGGAGAACATGTGGGTCATTGTCACATTTCTATTTTAACAAGATTTTTTTTTTTCCTTTAAATTAAGAAGACATTTGTTTCTAATGCTATGACTGCTCCATGAAAGGTTTTACCACATGCTGATTCTGCATCTCCTTTAATGTTCGTTACCTTGTAGGAGGGGGGATGGAAGTGCAGAATGACTGAAAAGAAAAAACCCAAAAAGGTCGCTATTCCTTCCTGGAACTGGAAAGCTTATCTTTGTAGCTCTGGGGCTGGGTTTCCCGCTGCTGGCCCGTGGATTTTGAAGGTCTCTGAGTGGACCACGTTTGAGCCCTGATTCTATCGCTCAGGTCTGCTGCGGGTTTAAACACCGATACCGGGAGCCCTCTTCTCACCATGTCAATTGTTGCTTCTTCCGCCGAATTATAGAGACATGACTCTTCACCGTAAAAGACCCTTAACTTCGCAGGAAATGGCGTCTGAAAGCGTAGATTCTGTTCCCGTAGTACCTTTTTGGCGTTGTTATATTCCCATCACTTTTTAAGAACCTCCGGGGCGTAATCGTGCTCCACGAAGACTTTTCTCTCTTGATGCATAAATCCTTTTTTCTGCCAAGCCCGTCTTACAACCTCTTGTTTTATTTTGAAATTGGAGAATCTTACCACCACCGAACGTGGGGGCGCTTCTGCACCTGGCTTTGCAGCTAATGTACGATGGGCCTTTTCTATCTTCAAATCAGTGGTTTGTGGAATATCCAACTTCTCTCTCAGTAAGGATTCCACGCATTCCGCCATTGTGCTGAAACTATCTTCAGCTCCTTCTTTCAGACCGTGAATTCTGATGTTGTCTCGTCTCTGTCTTCCTTCTTGGTCGGTTAGCTTAGCCTCCAGCTTTGACTGTTTTTTGTGTAAATCCAGCATAGAATCTTCAAGCACTTTTATTCTTTCTTCAGCTTCCAAGATTCGGTTCTCGGCCTGGTCCACTCTGCTGTTTGTCCTTTTTAATTCCTTTCTGAATTCATGAAATTCGGCCCGAAATCGTCGTAATTCATCAAATAGCGATTTCAAGCTAACCTTCTTGTTAGCTACGTTCAGCTCCTCGTCTTCTGAACGGAGGTCCTCCGGTTCAGATTCTGCGGCCACTGCGCGTCCTGGCCTGGGGAATGTCAGTTTCTTCTGTTTTTGGTTAGGCATGGTGTTTTTGTCTTTTGATTTTTATTCTTCCAAAAATCCGTTAAGTCTGATTTTGAAGATGTTTTCCTGGATTGGGTCTGGGAGCTTCAGCGTTAAGTTGCTATCACCATGGCGTCCAGACCGGAAGTCCTCGACCCATGTTTTTAACGTGAATTTCAGATCCCAATCCGAACTTGTAATGGATTTTTTTTTTTATGCCTATACCCTATGAAATTGTGTGCACCCTCCCACCCCCATCACAGCAGACATTCACGCTAATACAGTATTTGTTAGTGTGGGGAGAACATGTGGGTCATTGTCACATTTCTATTTTAACAAGTTTTTTTTTTTAAATTAAAACGACTAATTTGTTTCAAATATTATGACTGTTCCATGAAATGTTTTACCACATGCTGATTCTGCATCTCCTTTAATGTTTGTTACCTTGTAGGAGGGGGGTTGGATGTGCAGATTGACTAAAAAAAAAAGGTCGCTATTCCCTCCTGAAAACGGCCAGCTTTTCCTTGTAGCTCTGGCGCTGGGTTTCCCGCTGCTGGCCCGTGGATTTAGAAGGCCTCTGTGCGGACCACATTTGAGCCTTGATCCTATCGCTCAGGTCTGTTGCGGGCTTAAACACCGTTACCGGGAGCCCTCTTCTTGCCATGTCAGTTGTTGCTTCTTCCGCCGAATTGTAGAGACATGCCTCTTCACCGTAGAAGACCCTTAACTTCGCAGGAAATGGCGTCTGAAAGCGCAGTTTTTTCTCTCGTAGCACCTTTTTAGCGTTGTTGTATTCCCGGCGCTTTTTAAGGACCTCCGGGGCGTAATCGTGTTCCACGAAGACTTTTCTCTCTTGGTGCATAAATCCTTTTTTCTGCCAAGCCAGTCTTACAACCTCTTGTTTTATTTTGAAATTGGAGAATCTCACCAACACCGAACGTGGGGGCGCTTCCGCCGCTAGCCTAGCGGCTAATGTACGATGAGCCCTTTCTATCTTCAAGTG
Source organism: Pholidichthys leucotaenia (assembly GCA_020510985.1). NCBI lineage: Eukaryota > Metazoa > Chordata > Actinopteri > Cichliformes > Pholidichthyidae > Pholidichthys > Pholidichthys leucotaenia. The sequence continues at coordinate 275,357,678 of CM035844.1, forward strand.
GGTGGTTTGGGGAATATCCAACTTTTCTCTCAATAAAGATTCCACGCATTCCGCCATTGTGTTGAAACCATCTTCGGCTCCTTCTTTCAGACCGTGAATTCTTATGTTGTCTCTTCTCTGTCTTCCTTCTTGGTCGGTTAGCTTAGCCTCTAGTCTTGACTGTCTTTTGTGTAGATCCAGCACGGAATCTTCAAGCACTTTTATTCTTTCTTCAGCTTCCAAGATTCGGTTCTCGGCCTGGTCCACTCTGCTGTTTGTCCTTTTTAATTCCTCTCTGAATTCACGAAATTCGGCCCAAACCTCTCGGCGAAATCGTCGTAATTCTTGAAATAATGATTTCAAGCTAACCTTCTTGTTAGCTACATTCAGCTCCTCGTCTTCTGAATGGAAATCTTCCGGTTCAGATTCTTCGGCCGATGCGTGTCCTGGCCTGGGAAATGTCGATTTCTTCTGTTTTCCTTTAGGCATGATGATTTTGTCTTTTGATTTTCACTCTTCCAAAAATCCGTTAAATCTGATTTTCAAGATATTTTCCTGGATTGGGTCTGGGAGCTTCAGCGTTAAGCTGCTATCACCATGGCGTCCAGACCGGAAGTCTCTCATTTTTTTTTAATGACTTTTCATGCCGTTAAAGTGGACCTTTAATTTTCCTAATTTAAAGTGAACAGAGACTGTGTTTTTGGACTCTCTTTCCGGCCTCATATCTGCCTGACTGAGAAGTGGTTCCTTCAGTGTTTTTGGTCTATCCCGCTCCTAGAGACTTCACCGATTCGGCTGGACTCGTTCCAAGGATTTTCACGCCGCCCTGAGACAAACCATCCATGGCTGCCACTGTCTTGGAGGGCCCCCAGCTGAGTTATCACTTCCACGGCTGTGAGAAAGTATAACAGCAGTCGCATCCTCCGACGTCCTAACTTCAAAACCCAGCAGTACCGACCCACTGAAACGTGGACCTACAGCTGTTGTGTGAGTGAAACTCCCTTTTCCTATCTCCTGGGTTAAAACGTGATGTCCGAACAATTAAATTACAATAGAATATAACCTGTATTTCAGGGCTCAATTAGTCTCTTAGCCACAGGGTAAAGCTATAAACTGAAGAAGACTCAGTCATTTTTAAGTAACTGCTCTTAATTTTTGTAGATTAATTCAGAAGTTCATTTTTAGATAATCAGCTTATGAATTTTCCCCATAAAATTGCATACTGTTTTGTTAGACATTTCAGCCTTCATTTACCGTTGAAACATAAGTCTGGTTTCTCCTTGGTTCTACAAAAGTTAACGCTAGACTTTATGTTCAGGAATCCACTAACAGTTGATGTGATATCGGACGCCTGTTATCATTTGAATCTGTTTATCCATCATTTGAGTGCTGTAACCGCTCCCAAAGTCTTCTTCTAGGTCAGAAAACCATGCTCCAACTTATGTTGACAAGTTTTTTGTTTATTTTGCCACTGCAAATCTTGACCCTTAAACACCGTGAAAAACTAAAAATACAGACATAAGAAACATGAATACAAAATAAATTCTAACACTTAACAAATGTTCATAAACAAAAATAATCACATTCCGTGTGCACCTTCTGCCTAGAATTTACCGGGAAAAAAAAAAGCCTCCTGGGAGGCTGCTATTTTGAAGATCCTCCAGTCTGTGTGATGAAAACAGTCTTGCAGTGCAGAGGTTGCACTCTCTGGCAAAATCCTGATTTGTTTCACTGCTGGCCTGCTGCGCTTCAATAAAGGTTTGTAGGCAGGAAAAAAAAAAAAAAAGATGGCGGCGCGTCTAGACGCAGCGGCCCCTCTTGGTATCAGCGAGTGTGAGAGTTTTAATCATCCCAGACGTACATTCTGTAAAACTTACAACCGTGAGACCTTATTAAACATCAAGGTACTGCACGCTGCAAGAATCGCGGCGATCGGTTGTGATTTGGACATTCTACGCCAGCATGGAATTTTGGCGGAGTCCCCGCTGGAAGCTACCCAGGAGAGGAGGAAGCGGAAGCGGAGCGAGTGCAAGCAAAAGCGAGGAAAAAGGGCCGGGATCCATGCTAGGCTAAAGGCTAACCCCTCCAGACCAGCGGTACCGTCGCTTCTTCTATCAAACGTCCGCGCCCTCGAAAACAAGGTAGACGAGCTGCGTTTGCTGAAAGAAACCCGGAGAGAATGGAGGGACTGCTGTGTGTTTGTTTTCACCGAGACATGGCTCCACGACAACATTCCTGACGAGGCCATTCAGCTGGAAGATATGGCGATGTTCCGGGCCGACAGGGAAACGGCGAGCTCCTGTAAGAGCCGGGGGGGTGGGCTATGCATCTATGTTAACAAGAACTGGTGCGTTAATGCCATGTTAGTGTCTAAACACTGCTCTCCGTTGGCGGAGTTCCTTATTGTTAATTGTCGGCCTTTTTATCTGCCGAGGGAATTCAGCAACGTGTTTGTAGTTGGTGTTTACATAGCGCCGAGCGCTAACGCTAAAGCTAATGCTAAGAAGGCACTCGGGGAACTGCACAATGCAATCAGTAAAATCCAGACGTCACACCCGGACAGTTTTGTGGTGGTTGCGGGGGATTTTAACCACACCAGCTTAAAGACTGTGCTCCCCAAGTTTAAACAATGTGTAGACTTTAAGACTAGAGGAGAGAATATGTTGGACTTAGTGTACACAAACACAGATGCATATAAAGCGTTACCCCGCCCCCATCTCGGCCGTTCTGATCACATGTCCGTGATGCTGGTTCCTGCCTACAAACCTTTATTGAAGCGCAGCAGGCCAGCAGTGAAACAAATCAGGATTTTGCCAGAGAGTGCAACCTCTGCACTGCAAGACTGTTTTCATCACACAGACTGGAGGATCTTCAAAATAGCAGCCTCCCAGGAAGACAGGACAGATGTGGAGGAGTATGCTGATTCGGTCACCAGCTACATCGCGAAGTGCACAGAGGATGTCACTACAGTGAAGACCATCACTATGCGGGGTAATCGTAAGCCCTGGATGACTGCAGAGGTGCGCTCGCTGCTTAAAGCCAGAGATGCAGCGTTCAGAGCGAAGGACAGGATTGCCCTCCGCTCAGCCAGGTCTGCGCTTTCAAAGGGAATTAAGGTGGCAAAGCGCGCCTATGCGGAGAAAATCCAGGGACACCTCTGTGACACTAGGAACACCAAGCAGATGTGGCAGGGAGTTCGGACACTGATGGGCTTTAAGTCTAGGCAGGGGGTCGATGATGACGACGCTTCGCTTCCAGACAGGCTTAACGACTTCTTTGCACGTTTTGAAGCATCAAACTCGACAATCAGAGGGAGGGCCGGCCCACTCCCACCATCGGTCGGACCAGCTTTTACCATTAACACAGCGGACACACGGAGGACCCTATCCAGAATCAACCCACGCAAAGCTGCAGGTCCAGACAACATTCCGGGACGTGTGCTCCGAGACTGCGCAAGTGAGTTGGCGGATGTCCTGACTGACATTTATAACATCTCCCTGAGTCAGGCCATCGTTCCCAGATGCTTCAAGACCTCTATCATTGTACCGGTGGCAAAGAAACCAGTGGTGTCATGTTTGAATGACTATCGTCCTGTTGCACTTACACCAATTGTGATGAAGTGTTTTGAAACGGCATGTCAAACCACACATCACAGCCTGCCTCCTGCATCACACGACCCGCTCCAGTTTGCATATCGTTCAAACCGCTCTACGGAGGATGCTATAGTCACCACCCTACACTCTGTCATCACCCACCTGGACCAGAAAGACACCTACGCCAGACTCCTGTACATTGATTTCAGTTCAGCATTCAACACCATTATTCCCCAGAGACTGATAGAGAAATTACTCCCTCTCGGTCTGAACACCGCCACATGTCTCTGGATCCTGGATTTCCTGACTGAGAGACCTCAGTCTGTCCGGGTTGGAAACAACATCTCCAACTCTGTCACGCTGAGTACCGGAACCCCTCAAGGCTGTGTACTCAGTCCACTGTTGTTTACACTTCTAACACATGACTGTGTATCCAAACACGAGGGGAACCAGATTATTAAGTTTGCAGATGACACCACGGTGGTGGGACTTATTCAGAGGGATGAGGAATCAATGTACAGGGAAGAAGTGAGAAACCTGGAGGGCTGGTGCAGGGAGAACAATCTGGTGCTCAACGTGGACAAAACGAAGGAGATGATTATCGACTTCCGGCGGTCACAGCCTGAGCACGTCCCCCTCAGCATCGGCGGCCGTTTAGTGGAGAGAGTAGACAACATCAAGTTCCTCGGAGTGCAGATCTCGCAGGACCTGACCTGGAGCAAGAATTCCTTGGAGATCAGGAAGCGAGCTCAGCAGAGACTACACTTCTTGAGGAAACTCAAACAGGCCTCTCTCCCCATCTGCATCCTCAGGACCTTCTACAGAGGTGTAGTGGAGAGTGTTCTGACATACTGCATTGCTACATGGTACTCCAGCTGCAGTATGTCAGACAAAAAAGCCCTGCAGAGGATAGTCAAGGGGGCGGAGAGGGTAATTGGAGTCTCCCTCCCCTCTGTCCAAGAACTTTTTCAGAACCGTTGTAGGAGCAGGGCAGTGAACATTGTCAAGGACCGTTCTCACCCTCTGCATAAACACTTTGAACTTCTTCCATCTGGTAAACGATTCCGGAGCATCAGAGGCAGAACCACCAGACTGATCAACAGCTTCCTCCCACAAGCTGTCAGGATGCTGAACAGCTGACCCGGAATCTCACATACACACTACTGCACCTATGGACATTTTGTATATTATAGTTAGTTATTCTTTTTCCTCAAGTATGTCTCAGGGATGTGTGAATGGATGGGGGGGTGGGAGCTATGTGGGAGTGTGTCTTAATCATGCTGCTTCTTATATGGATGCCGAGAGAAATGCAATTTCATCTTGCCTGCACTACAGTTGTATGTACAGCAATATGACAATAAAGTTTGATTTGATTTGATTTGATTTGATTTGATTTGATTTGATTTGATTTAGGAGTTGTTAGTCATTTCTCAAATTTCCCAAACAAAGTCCTCTCTCCGCATCTGATTGTGGACAGCCTCCAGCAGCCATGTGACTCTTCTAATCAGGCATGTGAACAGCGCATGCCTACCACCCATTTTTGCACCATATCTTCCCAGCAGGTGGCAGCAATGGACAAAACAAGGCACACACATCCATAAACAAACATTATTTCAGAAAAAGAACCAAAGATACATAAACCTTTTCACTGTGACAGCTACACTGCCACCAAAATTACGAAGATTTATATTCACTCAACTTTTAACAAACAAAATTAAATCTTGTAATTTTCCTTGAAATAAATGTAACCCTTCAAATCACATGTTGCTTTAATAGCATTGATATTATTCACTTTCTAAACTTAAGCTTTTCTTTGTCATTACTGTATCATCTAGCCTTCCTTGAGTTTGTGCCAGGACTGAGCTCATTACACTCCTGACTGTACGGATCTGACGTTCCCAAACGCCTCCTCTATGGCTTGCTTCAGGAATGTTCATTTGAAAGTCACACTGGTTTTGTGCCAGATAGGTAGAAATCCTCTTTTTGTCTAACTCCAACAGACTTTTCTCCAACTCATTCCTTGCCCCGGCAAAATTTGTCCCTTGGACAGATCGAATCTGCCTCACTGGTCCTCTGATTGCTATGAAGCATCTTAAGGCATTTATGAATGCATCGATAGTGAGATCTTCCAACATTTTGATGTGAATAGCTCTGGAGCTTAAACATGTGAACAACAAGCCATATCGCTTACATTCTTTCCAACCTTGTTTGGTGTAGAAGGGGCCAAAACAGTCGAGTCCAACTGTATGAGAAAGGAGGGGAAGGGTCAGCTCGGTCTGCTGGCAAGTCAGCCATGCGCTGTTCTTCAGTCGGTCCACGCACCTTTCTGCAAGTGACACAACTCTTGATATGCTTAGCCACTACCTTGCTAGCACCTATTATCCAAAATCCATTGGCTCTGAGTTCATTTAGTGTTTGGCCTCGGCCTTGGTGTTGTATTTTCTTGTGACAGTAGTCAAGAACTAGTTGTGTTACAATGCCTTCTTTGGAAGGATTACTGGATGTTCAGCTCAAAGGATGCAGATGACTTTCTCAACCTCCCTCCAACTCTAAGGAGGTTATCTACAAGGACAGATCAAGCTGATGCATTTTGTGAGTTTTTGGTAGTTTAGCTGACTTCTGACTGAACCATTTCAGCTCATCTTCAAATGCCTCCTTTTGTGCTGCTCGAATGAGTGCGAGAGAGGCAACTCTTCTCTCCTCTACACTAATTGGACCTGACCTGTCTTCTTTTGCCAGTCTTTTAATCCTTGCTACAACATTGATGGCTGTATTCCAGTCAGAAAATCTTGAAAACCTTTCAAGAAAGTTGTCTCTTTCAACAGCATCTGTCTTCAAAACCTTTACTTCAGGGTCACCTATGAGAAGCTCTGGTGAATGTTGAACTGTGACAATTTCACGTTCCCATAAAAACTCAGGCCCGGTGAGCCAGTTTGAGTCAATCAGCTCTGGCACCTTGAGACCTCTAGAAGCATGGTCTGCTGGATTTTGATTTGTTTCAATGTAGAACCATTGCTTTGGATGTGTAGTGTTTCTAATTTTCTGGACACTATTGGCAACAAACACATGGAAGCACCGAGCTTCATTCTTGATGTACCCAAGCACCACTTGAGAGTCCGTCCAGAAAACTCTTCGTCGATCTTCAGCTCAAGCTCTGCTCTGAGAAAGTTACTCACACCAGCTGGAAACTGCTGCAGCAGTCAGTCAAGACGCGGGATGGTGACTATGCTTGTGGGTGCCACTCGGGCCTTACCATGACAAAGAGCACAATGAACTTGCATCTCAGAAACAATCCTGATGTAGGAACACTGTCCATACCACTGCTGCTACCATCTGAAAAAGTGATGCAACTCAATTTTTGGATTGTGCCGAGGTATTCAGGAATGAGGCATCTTGGTATTTTTAATGTTTTGAAGATTTTCCAAATCCTGGAGCCTTATTTCCCACTTGGCCTGGATTTGAGGGGAAACAGGCTTACCCCATCTAACACCCCCGCCTGCACTAACTTGCAGCAGTTGTTTGCCAGTCAGATGTAAGGAGAGAGAAATCCTAGTGGGTCATGCACACTCTCAGCTGTTGCTAGAATTCTCTTCTTGTGGCTGGTTTTTCTTTGAGGATAACACTGAATGAGAACACATCAGCTTCCACATTCCACTTTATCCCTAGTACACTCTGCATTGGAACCTCAGTGTAATTCAGATTTACATCTTTCTTCTCACTTGCATGTTCTGTTTCTGGTATCACCTCCAGGACTTCTTTGTTATTGCACACAAATTTGTGTAAGCACAGCCTTCCTTTAGAACAGACTTCTTGTGCTTCCTTGACAATTTGTTTTGCCCTTTCAACTGACTCAACGCTGATAAGACCATCATCCACATAAAAGTTTTTGCGAATGAAGCTGGCTGCCAAAGGGTATTCTTTTCATATTCACTTGCAAGGTGTTTCATGCCGTAGTTAGCACATCCTGGAGATGATGCTGCTCCAAAAATATGCACTCTCATGTGATATTCCTTGGGCTCAGTGCTCATGTTTCTATTTTCCCACCACAGGAATCTAAGGAAATCCCTATCTTCTTGGCTGACATGAAAGCGATGAAACATTTTTTCCCACAATCGCACATGATTGCGATTGGGGTGCTCACAATCTGCACAAAGCCCTAGCCAGAGCATTTGTCAAATCTGGGTCCAGTAAGTAGGTGATCGTTCAGAGAAGTGCCTTCAAATCTGGCAGAGCAATCAAAGACAACTCTGATTTTCTCTGCTTCCTTGGATGGTATACTCCGTGATGCGGAATGTACCAGGTGCTACCATCCTTTGGTGTGGCATCTGCTTCTTCTGCATCACCATCTTCAAAAAGCACACCATCCTGAACTTGATGTAATCCTCTTGTCTTGGGATTTTTTTCCATTTTCCCCTTTAAATGCCTCAATCAAACTGTAGCAAGCTGCTTGTTGTTCCGGAAGCTGTGGATACTCTCTAAAGGGTAGGGGCATTTCCAAATGTCCTTCCTTGTTGTGGTGAATGTTTCTGTTCAAGAACTGAAGAAACTGAATGTCCTCTTGGGATATATTGTCCTCTCTTGGAGTTGGTCGCATAGAAATCTCGTTCCAGGACTTTGATCACAGAGGAGAGGTGTGATGGATCGAAACTCCTTTACAGAGACACGATTGCAGACTCCTATTACCTCCATTAGACCAGGTCCATGGTTTGGAGGGAACCCACGATAGTCCAGCCTAAGTCTGTTTTGACTGCATATGGATCATAATCATTTCCTGGTATGACCTTCCTTGGTTTTAATGCTCTTGCACCGTCATAGCCAATCAGGAGCCCTGCAGGACAGTCTAACAGATCTGGCATCACTTCTGCAATGCTTAGAAGGTGAGTCCACTCTTTTGCTGTCTCACGAGTTGGGATACTGTTTTTCTCAAGTGGAATGTATTATCTTATATAAGTAGGTGGCAAGACAACATACTCTTATGAATGGTAACCTCTTACTTTGAGCCCATCTACTCTTTGGCAATGTACAGTTGAACCCCGGTCAGTCATTGTTGTCAACCTTAACTTAACAGGTTCTCTTTTTGCATGAATTTTCTCACAAATATCTTGATCAATGAATGTATTGCTGCTTTGAGTGTCCAGAAGTGCATACACCAAGGTCTCTGGACTGTTTTCTGCTGCACAAGAGAGCCATACTGGAACAATCATTGAAGTGCGATCACTGTTGCCCACCTTACACTACATGCAATTGTGGAAGTGCATTCCTCGTTGTAGTGCATTTCTGGCTTTCTCCAGTGAGTGGACGTTCCTCGTGAAGTGGAGAGGGGTGGCTTTGCCTGCAAATTTTACAAGTGACCTCTGTCGACAGTTTTTGGTGATGTGACCACTCTAAGGCAAGGCTAAAACACGTTATTATCATGACAAATTTTTTCCTGTCTTTGAGAGGCATTGCTGCAAACTTGTCACACTTATAGATAAAGTGGATCTTGCTGACAGCAAATACACTTAATCTGCTTCTTATTCTGAGATGCTAAAGAGCTGGGCTTGGAACCTCTGCCACTTTGGGATCTGGCCTTTGAGGTTTGTTTGGATAATTGGGTACATTTGTTGAAGCTACCAGGACACTGGCCTGGACACGTTTTGTTCCTTCTCTAGTTTTTACCTGTATGCTTTAGCGCATAAAGGGAAGAAATAGGATTGCATGCTATGCGCGCTTCTTCAGCCACAAAGTGTGCAAACTCTTCGAAACCTGGATATGCCTTCCCTTCATCCAGTATTTTAGTGACATGTCTGTTCCAGCGAGTTGTTGCCCAGTCTGGAAGTTTCAGCAGTAATTTCTGATTTTCCTCACAATCATCCAAAACTCCAAGTCCTTGCACATGGGGCATGGCATTTTTACAAGAGATGAGGAAATCACTGAACTCTCTTAGTTTAAGGGAGTCTTCTGGTCCAATTTTTGGCCAGGAACTCAGTTTTCCCCTGAAAGCTCTTTGGACTACAAAGGGGTGGCCATAGCGCTTGTTTAACACTAGAAGTCCCAGAGAGGGGCCATTTGGCCTTTTTGGCTAGAAAACCCATAGGGGGACCATCAAGTGGCCACAAGAGGGCTAATGTCTGGGTCTTCTAGTGTTAAGGCATCCCAAGCCTGTGTGTACGCTTCTTCATCACTACGATAAAAGGTTCCTTCTAACACTGAAAGCGCTTCTCCACTTATGTATTTTTTCAAATAGAACAGCTTATGTGCTGGATCTGTACAACTTGTTTCTATCAAAGCCTTGAAGCAAGTGCTCCACTCTGTGAATTTAAGTGAGTCTCCTGTAAACACGAAAGGCTCTGGCGCCGGAAGTCTTGTCATAGCAAGGGATTCTTTGAGCGCTTGGACTAGTGAGACTTCGCTCTCTCTGGGCTCAGATATCCTGCCAGAGTTGTGTGGGACTGATGTACTGTGGGGAATATTGATGCGTTTACTCTCAGAGTAAGGAGGGGCCGATACATTTTGTGGAATTTGAGTGCATGGAGGGCTACTATGCTGCATTGGAAGCTGACTTGGAGGCAAAGTACTTTTTACTTTAACATCCCTTATTTCAGCATTAAACCTTGATTCCTCTTCAGCATACACACTGTATTCAGCCTCTATGACTTCAAGATCCCTTTGATCTTCCAGCCATTTTAGTTTTTCGTGCTGAGCCAAAATCTCCTTTCTCTGGGCAGATATTTCCATCTCCCTGTTTATTTCAGCCCATTTTGATGCCAAACGTGCAGCTGCATCTGCTTTTTTCGCCGATACATGACTTCCCTGCTGACTATGACTTGACTGACTACTTTGACTAGTTCTAGACACAGTTGATCCATAAATTTACCTTGCATCTTCTCTTTGGAGTAACTGAAAGAGAGATTCCTTTACAGCTACTGCATCAAATTCCTTAGTATCAACATCTGCATACCGTCTTTGCAGGAGTAGGATTATTTCAGTTGTAACTGAAGTGCAGCTATCAATCTTCCTTCTCATGTCTTGAGATGGTAAAGTAAGTGCACGTACCTCATACCTTTGCTTCTCATACCTTTGCTTTAGTTCTGACTCACACTTTTCTATTGAATGGATCATTTCACCCAACTCAGTTTTAGAGCACTCTTCCTTAAGTTTAGATCTTGTTAGTTGAATCTCTGCTTTAAAGTTAAGATACGTCGACATAAACTTTCTTTCTCTCTCTGTTATCTCCTTTCTTTTAAACTCAACGATTTTTTCAGTAGGGTGTCTCTCCCTTTCTGATCGTCTCACTTGCATTTCGACTTGAGATGATGATGGTAACCCTATCTTGTGTATTTCAAGATCTCCAATTATTTCTCCTATCCGAGTCTCAATTTCTCGTCTTTTTAAGTCGACAGATTCAGTTTTTAATTTCTCTTCCAACTTTACCTTCTCATCTTCTAGAGCTGCAAGTAGGAGCTCCACAAGGTCGTAGGAGGATCGTCCTTGTGGATCGTCACTTCCTTGTGGTAACGTATCGTCACTTCCTGTTTTGCTGTCTGCCTGTGTGGTTTGCTTTGTGGTTTGCTCTCTAGCCACTAGCTATGGCTACTAGCTCTCTTTCCTCTCCTCCTCTGGTGTGCTCTCTCTGTCAGATGTTTAGCTACACCTCTGCCTCTTTTAGCGATAACGGTAAATGTAATAAATGTTGTCTTTTTGAGGCACTCGAGGCGAGGTTGTCTGATTTGGAATCCCGGCTCCGCTGCATTGAAACACCGTCTGCACCAGTTAATCTTGACGGACTCCCATTAGCTGCAGCGGAGCTAGCTAGCTTAGGCCCCACTGTCAGCGGTCCCTCGGCTCTCCTCAGCAGCGAGGAGACTGGGTGGGTGATGGTGAGAAGGAAGCCTAGTCGCAAAGCCCCGGTACAAACACACCAACCTGTTCACGTTTCTAAATCGTTTTTCCCCGCCTCAGCGACACACACGCTGAGGAAAAAAACTCTGATCATTGCGACTCTGTAGTCAGAAACGTGAACCCAGAGACTCCAGTGGCCATAGTCCAATGCATTCCTGGGGCCAGAGCAGGCGACATCGAGTCAAATTTGAAAATGCTGGCTAAAAGTAACTGTAAATATTCCACAATTGTTATTCACGCCGGCATTAATGACATCCGTCTCCGGCAGTCGGAAGTCACGAAACTTAATGTAGAATCGGTGTGTGACTTTGCAAAAATGATGTCTGCCACTGTAGTATTCTCTGGGCCCCTCCCCAATCTGACCAGTGATGACACGTTTAGCCACTCGTCATCCTTGAACCGCTGGCTGTCTGTGTGGTGTCCTAAAAATGACGTGGGCTACATTGACAATTGGAGCTCTTTTTGGGGAAAACCTGGTCTTATGAGACGAGACAGCATTCATCCCACTTTGGATGGTGCTTCTCATTTATCTAACAATCTGGCATCTTTTTTATCCAAATTTCCAAAACCATGACTACTCAGAGTTGGGACCAGGAAGCAGAATCGCAGTCTTACACGTCTCTCTGCAGCTCCTCTTCATCCGCCACCCCTCAGCTTAGCCCCTGACTTCCCCATCAGAGAATCGTTGTCTGCTCCCTCCAAAGTGAATAAAAATATAATGTATAAGCATCCCAAAGTGATAAAGCAAAATATTGGTAAAACTCAAATTAAACATAAAGCCTCTAAATTGAATGATTTGGCCTCTGTTCCTCCTCATAATTTAAAAATTAAATGTGGTTTATTAAATATTAGGTCTCTAACAACCAAGTCTCTGTTAGTCCATGATTTGTTAATTGATGATCAGATTGATTTAATTTCTCTTACAGAGACTTGGTTAGGGACAAGAGGATATATTGGGTTTAAATGAATCAACTCCCTCTGTTATTTAAACTGTCAAAATCCCAGAAGTTCTGGTCATGAGGAGGAGTACAACAATTTACCATTCCAAATTACTAGTTAATGTAAAGCAAAAAACATGTTATAATTCCTTTGAGGGCCTGGTCCTCAGTATTGGGTATCTTATAGCAATTTAGGTTAAACCCAATTTTATTAGCCCATAGTTTTATCGTCCCCCATCAACCTACTCAAATTTTTTATCCGAATTTGCTGATTTCTTAGCTGATTTAGTGCTGAAATCTGATAGAATAATTATAGTAGGGACTTTAATATACATGTGGATGTAGATAGTGGACAGGCCTTAAAGTGGGCATTCAATCATATTTAGACTCGATTGGGTTTCTCAGAAAGTAGGAAATTCTACTCATTACCTCCACCATACATTGGACCTTGTTTTGACATATGGCATAGAAATAGAAAATTTTGTAGTGTCTCCTCATAACCCTGTACTGTCAGACCATTGTCTGTTTATTTATTTAGCGAATGCAAAGTCCTTAAGCCAAGCAGTTGCCTCCTGGTTTGCTGTATGGAGGGTGTGTAATCCTCCTTCCAGGCTTTGAGAGCGGGCAAGCCTCTATAATGTGTTCCATGTTTGCTCCTCTGCCACATGCGAACAGTGGGCTAGGGCTACTGCCCCATCTGTAAAGGCTGGCCAATGCAGGGGCCATGGCCTTCCTGAAGCGATTGAGTGTAGACCACTGTCTCCTTGGGAGGTTCGGTTGCCCGGGACCTGTTGGTTGGGGTTATATCACCAGCTGTTTGTTTTGGGGACCTCCTTGGTCTCCCCATTCCTCTATGCCAAGCTGTCTGGATGGTAAAGTCAGCTGGGGGAGGGGTTTTATCCAAATCGGGGCCGTCTGGATGAAAGTCGGGCAGTGGTGGAGTGTAGATATCTGCATGGATTGGTAAGTGAGGAGAATCTTAACTTTTTGGAGCATCCTTGAGTTAATGCTAGCCTGCTCGCCGATGTGTGGAGGGGCTATGTTTGACAGTACAGAGAGCCAGGGGAGTGGTGTTGTTGCCGATTGTCCAGTTATAGTTCTCATGGTTGAGTTGAGCTGGGTGTCTACATGGTGTGTGTAAGATGACCTGGACCAGACAGGGGCACAATAATCTGCTACAGAGTATGAAAGGGCCAGTGCTGAGGTGCGCAGGGTGGAGACTGCCGCCCCCCCATTTTGCACCTAGCGAGCTTGCAGAGCCAGGTTGTTTCGTACCTTCACCTTAGCAGCCGTCCCCTTTAGATGTTCCTTGAAGATAGAGGTCCTATCAAGGGGTCACGTCCAAGATAAGTTGGAGTTTGGGCATGCTTAAGCTTGAGTCCGCTCAGGTGGATGTATAGTTCTCTGGCACTTTTGCATTGGGTGGAGATAGATTGTCTGTTAACCTTTGATTTTACTATTTCTGACTATTTGGCTCCTAAAGAAAAATATTATTACAGTAGATGCCTCTCAGATGATGCTGTCTCCAAATTTATGCAGATTGTTTCCTCTATGCCATGTGTCAACACAACGGAAATAAGCTATAGACAGCTTGCTCCTTCTGTAATTGATAACATGGTGGATAGTGTTTCAGCTTCTCTGCATCAGACTCTAGACTTGGTGGCCCCCTTAAAAAAGAAAAAGTCTAATCAGAGATTTTTAACTCCTTGGTTCAACACAGAAACTCGTACCTTAAAACAGAAGACTCGTCAATTAGAAAGAAAATGGCGCTCTACTAATTTAGATGAAATCTATTTAGCTTGGAGAAATCATCTTTTAATTTATAAAAAATCTCTTAGAAAAGCTAGAACGAGTTATTACTCTGCATTAATAGAAGAGAACAAGAATAATCCCAGGTTTCTTTTCAGTACTGTAGCCAGGTTGACAAAGAGTCAGAGACTCTGTCAGTCCTAGCATTCCCTTAGAGCTTACGAGTCAGGACTTGCATGAACTTTTTCAAATAATTAAAATTCATTCCATCGAGATAAAATCAATCACGATTCTTCCACTAGTTTAACTGTAATACTGTAACTACAACAACTCCTTCTATGAGCTCTGTCTTGGGATGAGTTACCTTCGCCAATCGGACCCGTTTGTGGAGTTAGACAAAATAGTTTCCTCATCCAAACCTTCAACTTGTCTTTAGACCCTATTCCTACCAGGTTATTTAAAGAAGTCTTTCCCACTTATTGGTAGCTTTATTCTTCATATAAACAATTCTTCATTAACTTAGGCCATGGTACCGCAGTGCTCTTTAAAATGGCCTGTAATTAAACCCTTACTTCAAAAAGCCAACGCTAGATCCAGGAGCTTTAGCTTAATATAGTCCAATCTTGCTAATCTCTCCTTTCATTTCAAAAATCTTAGGAAGAGGTGTGTTGCTACGCAATTATTTGACCACCTGCAGGGAAATGGTTTACTTGAAGAGTTTCAATCTGGGGTTTAGAATCCATCATAGTACTGAAACAGCCTTAGCGAAGGTCACTAACGACCTCCTCATTGCATCTGATAATGGACTAGTTTCTGTACTTGTCCTTTTAGATCTTAGTGCAGCTTTTGATACTATCGATCATAATATCTACTTGATAGATTAGAACACTATGTTGGACATAATGGAACTCGTTGCAATGGTTTAGATCTTATTTATCTGATAGGTTCCAGTTTGTTCATGTAAATAATGAGTTTTTCTTTCAACTCAAAGCTTAGTCATGGAGTTCCACAGGGATCTGTGCTAGGCCCTACTCTTTTAGTTTATATATGCTTCCGTTAGGCAACATTATAGAAAGCACTGTATACATTTTCATTGTTATGCAGATGACACACAATTATACCTGTCAATGAAGGCCAGATGATAGTAATCAATTAGCCAAGTAGAAGCCTGTCATAAGGAAATCAAAGCTTGGATGACTTGTAATTTCCTGCTATTAAATTCAGATAAGACTGAAGTCATTCTTGTTGGTCCAAAAAACCTTAGAAATTCCTTTCAAATCATACTTTCAGTTTGGATGCGGTTACTCTTTCTCTTAATAGCTCTGTGAGGAACCTTGGAGTTATTTTTGATCAGGATTTGTCCTTCAATTCACATATTAAATTTGTTTCTTAGACTGCCTTCTATCATTTGCGTAATATTGCCAAGATTAGGAGCATCTTGTCTCAGAGTGATGCTGAGAAACTGATCCACGCTTTTGTTAGCTCGAGATTAGATTATTGTAATTCTTATTATCAGGCTGTCCTAAAACATCTTTAAAAAGTCTTCAGCTGATCCAAAATGCTGCAGCAAGAGTTTTAACAGGTACTAGAAAGAGAGATCATATCTCTCCGGTTCTGGCCTCCCTTCATTGGCTTCCCATAGAGTTTAGAATTAAGTTTAAAATCCTTCTTCAACTTTATTTATATAGCGCCATTTCACAACAACAGTCATCTCATAGCACTATCAACTGTAGGGGGGACCCCCACAGTTGCAGAAAGACCCCAGCAATCAGGCGATCCCCTGTGAGCAAGCACTTGGCGACGGTGGAGAGGAAAAACTCCCTTTTAAACAGGAAGAAACCTCCAGCAGAACCAGGCTCAGGGAGGGGCAGTCATCTGCTGCGACTGGCTGGGGGGTGAGGGGATAGAGAAGAAGAAAAGAACAGACATGTAGAGAGCAAACAGCACGATGGGGGACTCAATCTATGGGAGAGAACAAACAAATGTTAATGACCAGCAAAAAAAAATATATTCATAGAGAGTGAGGAAAGGAGTGAGGCCCAGTGCATTATTGGAGGTCCCCCCGGCTGACTAAACCTATTAGCAGCATAACTAAGGGAGGGTTCAGAAACACATGATCCCTCCCTAATTGTAGGCTATATCAAAAAGGAGTTTTAGCCCTATTCTTAAAAACAGAGATCGAGTCTGACTCCCGAATCAGATTGGCAGCTGATTCCACAGGAGAGGAGCTTGATAACTGAAGGCTCTGCCTCCCATTGTACTTTTGGAGATTCTAGGTATTACAAGTAATCCTGCATTTTGGGAGCGTAGTACTCTGTTAGGATGATACGGTAGTATCAGATCTTTTAAATAAAAAGGAGCCTGATTGTTAAAGCTTTGTAAGTAAGAAGAAGGATTTTAAACTTAATTCTAAACTCTATGGGAAGCCAATGAAGGGAGGCCAGAACCGGAGAGATATGATCTCTCTTTCTAGTACCTGTTAAAAACTCTTGCTGCAGCATTTTGGATCAGCTGAAGACTTTTTAAAGATGTTTTAGGACAAGCCTGATAATAAAGAATTACAATAATCTAATCTCGAGCTAACAAAAGCGTGGATCAGCTTCTCAGCATCACTCTGAGACAAGATGCTCCTAATTTTGGCAATATTACGCAAATGATAGAAGGCAGTCTTAGAAACAAATTTAATATGTGAATTGAAGGACAAATCCTGATCAAAAATAACTCCAAGGTTCCTCACAGAGCTATTAAGAGAAAGAGTAACCGCATCCAAACTGAAAGTTTGATTTGGAAAGGAATTTCTAAGGTTTTTTGGACCAACAAGAATGACTTCAGTCTTATCTGAATTTAATAGCAGGAAATTACAAGTCATCCAAGCTTTAATTTCCTTAAGACAGGCTTCTAACTTGGCTAAGTTGATTAGTATCATCTGGCTTCATTGACAGGTATAATTGGTGTGTCATCTGCATAACAATGAAAATGTATACAGTGCTTTCTAATAATGTTGCCTAACGGAAGCATATATAAACTAAAAAGAGTAGGGCCTAGCACAGATCCCTGTGGAACTCCATGACTAAGCTTTGAGCTAAAAGAAAACTCATCATTTACATGAACAAACTGGAACCTATCAGATAAATAAGATCTAAACCACTGCAACGAAGTTCCATTAAGTCCAACATAGTGTTCTAATCTATCAAGTAGAATATTATGATCAATAGTATCAAAAGCTGCACTAAGATCTAAAAGGACAAGTACAGAAACTAGTCCATTATCAGATGCAATGAGGAGGTCGTTAGTGACCTTCGCTAAGGCTGTTTCAGTACTATGATGGATTCTAAACCCAGATTGAAACTCTTCAAGTAAACCATTTCCCTGCAGGTGGTCAAATAATTGCGTAGCAACAACTCTTTCTAAGATTTTTGAAATGAAAGGGAGATTAGAGATTGGTCTATAGTTAGCTAAAGCTCCTGGATCTAGCGTTGGCTTTTTGAGTAAGGGTTTAATTACAGCCGTTTTAAAAGCCTGCGGTACATGGCCTAAAGTTAATGAAGAATTGATTATATGAAGAATAACGCTACCAATAAGTGGGAAGACTTCTTTAAATAACCTGGTAGGAATAGGGTCTAAAAGACAAGTTGAAGGTTTGGATGAGGAAACTATTTTGTCTAACTCACAAAGGTCAATTGGAGTAAACTCATCAAGACAGACATCAATAGAAGGAGTTGTAATAGTTACAGTATTTAAGTTAACTGTGGGAAGAATCTGATTGATTTTATCTCTGATGGATGAAATTTTTATTATTGAAAAAGTTCATAAAGTCCTGACTAGTAAGCTCTAAGGGGATGCTAGGATTGACAGAGTCCTGACTCTTTGTCAACCTGGCTACAGTACTGAAAAAGAAACCTGGGATTATTCTTGTTCTCTTCTATTAATGCAGAGTAATAACTCGTTCTAGCTTTTCTAAGAGATTTTTTATAAATTAAAAGATGATTTCTCCAAGCTAAATAGATTTCATCTAAATTAGTAGAGCGCCATTTTCTTTCTAATTGACGAGTCATCTGTTTTAAGCTACGAGTTTCTGTGTTGAACCAAGGAGTTAAAAATCTCTGATTAGACTTTTCTTTTTTAAGGGGGCCACCAAGTCTAGAGCCTGATGCAGAGAAGCTGAAACACTATCCACCATGTTATCAATTACAGAAGGAGCAAGCTGTCTATAGCTTATTTCCATTGTGTTGACACATGGCATAGAGGAAACAATCTGCATAAATTTGGAAACAGCATCATCTGAGAGGCATCTACTGTGATAATATTTTTCTTTAGGAGCCAAATAGTCAGAAATAGTAAAATCAAAGGTTAACAGACAATGGTCTGACAGTACAGGGTTATGAGGAGACACTACAAGATTTTCTATTTCTATGCCATATGTCAGAACAAGGTCCAATGTATGGTGGAGGTAATGAGTAGAATTTCCTACTTTCTGAGAAAACCCAATCGAGTCTAATATTGAATTAAAAGCCACATTAAGGCAGTCACTATCTACATCCACATGTATATTAAAGTCCCCTACTATAATTATTCTATCAGATTTCAGCACTAAATCAGCTAAGAAATCAGCAAATTCGGATAAAAATTCTGAATAGGTTGATGGGGGACGATAAACTATGGCAAATAAAATTGGGTTTAACCTGAAATTGCTAAAGTGCCCAACACTGAGGACCAGGCCCTCAAAGGAATTATAACATGTTTTTTGCTTTACATTAACTAGTAATTTGGAATGGTAAATTGTTGCTACTCCTCCTCCACGACCAGAACTTCTGGGATTTTGACAGTTTAAATAACCAGAGGGAGTTGATTCATTTAAACCAACATAATCCTCTTGCCCTAACCAAGGTCTCTGTAAGGGAAATTAAATCAATCTGATGATCAATTAACAGATCATGGACTAACAGAGACTTGGGAGTTAGAGACCTAATATTTAATAAACCACATTTAATTTTTAAATTATGAGGAGGAACAAACTTACAAAGCTTACTTTGTAAGCTTTGTAAGATTGTTTAGAGCTTACTTACAAAGCTCTAAACAATCAGGCTCCTTTTTATTTAAAAGATCTGATACTACCGTATTATCCTAACAGAGCACTACGCTCCCAAAATGCAGGATTACTTGTAATACCTAGAATCTCCAAAAGTACAATGGAGGCAGAGCCTTCAGTTATCAAGCTCCTCTCCTGTGGAATCAGCTGCCAATCTGGATTCGGAAGTCAGACTCGATCTTTGTTTTAAGAATAGGGCTAAAACCTACCTTTTTGATATAGCCTACAATTAGGGAGGGATCATGTGTTTCTGAACCCTCCCTTAGTTATGCTGCTAATAGGTTTAGTCAGCCGGGGGACCTCCAGTAATGCACTGGGCCTCACTCCTTTCCTCACTCTCTATGAAATATTTTTTTTTGCTGGTCATTAACATTTGTTTGTTCTCTCCCATAGATTGAGTCCCCATCGTGCTGTTATGCTCTCTACATGTCTGTTCTTTTTCTTCTTCTCTATCCCCTCACCCCCCAGCCAGTCGCAGCAGATGACTGCCCCTCCCTGAGCCTGGTTCTGCTGGAGGTTTCTTCCTGTTAAAAGGGAGTTTTTCCTCTCCACCGTCGCCAAGTGCTTGCTCACAGGGGATCACCTGATTGCTGGGGTCTTTCTGCAACTGTGGGGGTTCCCCCCTACAGTTGATAGTGCTATGAGATGACTGTTGTTGTGAAATGGCGCTATTGTGGCGGTTCGTTTTAACCCCACAACAGACTAAGGACACTCAGCCCTCTTTTCTCTGTTTTTCTGCTGCATTACTGAGAAGCAATGTGCCATTCATGTATTTGTGATGCAAACATGCATGTGTTGTGATGTAATGCGCCATTTGGTATAGTGTGCATATGGCTTGTCCTTACTGTGCTTTTTCTGAGCATCTTAGATGTGCTTTGGTGTATTAATGTCTACAGGTAGACGAGTTTCTTCTGTCTCACCTATGTGATGTTAATCGATGCCTTTCATCCTTTGTACTCATGCGTCCTGTCCTTACTGTGACCTAGAGACTCAGATCAATATGTAGATGTGCTTGTTAGCCTCTTTGTCTTGCACTTAGAGCGAGGTCTAGCTAATCTGCCCATTGTGATGTATGGCTTACAAATGCAAATACCTCCTGCCTGTTCTGTTGTCCCTTTGATCATTCTAGACTGTGGGGTATGTCTTTTTGATGTATTGTTATGATCAAGTATTTAAGGTGCAACTCTGTAACGCAATCTCTCTCTTCTTCTCTCACTCTGATCCTGCAACTGGTAGACACACACGTGTCCGCCTCTCCTTCTCTGAGAGCCTAGGGATCCCGCTCCGGGCTGCTCCACTATGCACCGGAG
Organism: Pholidichthys leucotaenia; assembly: GCA_020510985.1. Lineage (NCBI taxonomy): Eukaryota > Metazoa > Chordata > Actinopteri > Cichliformes > Pholidichthyidae > Pholidichthys > Pholidichthys leucotaenia. Next base: position 275,378,217 of record CM035844.1, read on the forward strand.
AGGGGATCCCGTGAAGGTGGTATGATTTAATAAAACCTGCTTAAAACCACAGCACGGCTGCTTATTTTTTCATGCCGCTTCACTGGTGACCCCTCGAACACGCACACGTTTTGTGCGAATGCAACCTTCCGAGCTGGACAGCTGCACAGCTGCGTTGGCGACCCCTTGAAGACGCAGCCTTCTGTTTTGGATGGCCACGCTGGCGAACCGACGCTGAAAAAAACGGGCGGCCAGCGAACGCAACACCCGGGCATGAATGCTCCGTCGCCTGAGATCTGCACAACCACGCTGGACCGGCCGCTCTCACTGAGAGCGCACGCACCTCGTCCTCTCTCCACGACGGCAACCTCCAGGGCCGACGGGGAGCGCAGCGCGTGGAACTGAACGCACCATGGCCGCACGAGCGACAACGATCGTCTCCTCCCTCTCACCGCTCCAACGCAGCTGCACGAGCCCGGGGCACAAAGATTGTCTATTGCCTCGCACCGCTCCATCGCGCCTCCACGAGCCCGAGGGACGGAGATCGTCTACTTCCTCACACCGCTCCAACGCAGCTGCATGAGCCTGAGGAACAAAAGATCGTCTATTCCCTCCCGCCGCTGCAACGCCTCTGCACGGGCCTGAGGGACTAAAGATCGTCTATTTCCTCTCAACGCTCCAACGCACCATGGCCAATCTACAGCCACAGCTCAACCTGGATTTTACCGGCGCCGTCTGCGCCGTTCTCCACCAAGTTTCTGCACCCTGACTCACCACTCCAGCGGCCCACCCACGCACTGAACCCCCGCGCACGCATCGGGGAGTTACAAGGACGGCGCATCACGCACGGGACAAGTAATGGCTCCACAGACTGCCTTCCTCCTTCGCCGCTGCCTTTCAGGGCTGCTCGCTCACCTGAGGCACGCATGCAGCATACTGGAAGGATTTGTTAACAGTCTCAGCCACGCCACAGACCGCCATCGTCCTCCGCCGCTGCCCACAGAAACCTTCAGGGCTGCTCGTTCACCTGAAGCAAGCACGCAGCTCGCCACTGGATTTTTTAATGGTCTTAGCCACGGCACAACGGGATTTCAGCCGTCAGCTGTTCCCGGGAGCTTTGGGGTTGCTTCAGCACCCAAAGCCAACAGTCCCCCTGCTTTGTTTACTTTCTCTCTTACAGCCGCTCCTGCTTTTCTTCATGGCCACAAGAGGAGTCAGAGACTAATTTTTCTTCTTGTGATCTCCGCACGTGCAACGGGACAAACCCTCGACGTCACGGAGCAGCAAGCAATTTTTGCACGGCTCAGGATGATTTCACAGCTCCTGCCGGCACTTACTACCCCTCCCCCTCCCTCCCCCTCCGCCTGCAGCGAGCTTCTCCCACAGCTCGCTCACACAGATGGATTATCGAGGTCGCGACCCCCTGTCGCGTCCTCTGGGGGGGAGCGTGTGTGGCGGTTCGTTTTAACCCCACAACAGACTAAGGACATTCAGCCCTCTTTTCTCTGTTTTTCTGCTGCATTACTGAGAAGCAATGTGCCATTCATGTATTTGTGATGCAAACATGCATGTGTTGTGATGTAATGCGCCATTCGGTATAGTGTGCATATGGCTTGTCCTTACTGTGCTTTTTCTGAGCATCTTAGATGTGCTTTGGTGTATTAATGTCTACAGGTAGACGAGTTTCTTCTGTCTCACCTATGTGATGTTAATCGATGCCTTTCATCCTTTGTACTCATGCGTCCTGTCCTTACTGTGACCTAGAGACTCAGATCAATATGTAGATGTGCTTGTTAGCCTCTTTGTCTTGCACTTAGAGCGAGGTCTAGCTAATCTGCCATTGTGATGTATGGCTTACAAATGCAAATACCTCCTGCCTGTTCTGTTGTCCCTTTGATCATTCTAGACTGTGGGGTATGTCTTTTTGATGTATTGTTATGATCAAGTATTTAAGGTGCAACTCTGTAACGCAATCTCTCTCTTCTTCTCTCACTCTGATCCTGCAACTGGTAGACACACACGTGTCCGCCTCTCCTTCTCTGAGAGCCTAGGGATCCCGCTCCGGGCTGCTCCACTATGCACCGGAGAGGGGATCCCGTGAAGGTGGTATGATTTAATAAAACCTGCTTAAAACCACAGCACGGCTGCTTATTTTTTCATGCCGCTTCACTATATAAATAAAGTTGAATTGAATTGAAGTATTTCCTCTAATGTACGAAACTCACTTGTGCTCTGCTCCATTTTCAAAAATGATTTAAACTAACACTTTTGGAATTTTACAGTGAAAGAAAAGTTAGAAAACTGCTGGGAGAACATGCAATAGGAAACAAGTGACACTCTTCAGTAATTTACAACACTTTAAGAATAGCTTTTACTTCTGTTTCTTTCTCAATTTAACTTAGGAATTAAAAGGTTCCAAACTGAAAATATACCATCTAACCTGGTACCTTAAAGGTGTTGTGACCCTTTTACAAACTGCATTGTCCATAAATGTCGCTCTGGTACCTCTTCTGTCCGGCTGAATGTCCAGCGGATGTGGGAAGAAGCATGCACGTCTTTTATTTGGGCAGCAAACAAAGTCCTTGAAGCATGGCCCTGCAGGAATCTTGCTGCTTGCTCCTGGATTAGGCACGTTTTCACTGTAACCCGCTCCCAAAGTCTTCTTCTAGGTCAGAAAACCACGCTCCAACTGATATTGACAAGTTTTTTGTTTATTTTGCCACTGCAAATCTTCGCCCTTAAACACCGTGAAAAACTAAAAATACAGACATAAGAAACATGAATACAAAATAAATTCTAACACTTAACAAATGTTCATAAGCAAAATAATCACATAACATGTGCGCCTTCTGCCTAGAATTTAGGGGTTGTTAGTCATGTCTCAAATTTCCCAAACAAAGTCCTCTCTCCGCATCTGATTGTGGACAGCCTCCAGCAGCCATGCGACTCTTCTAATCAGGCATGTGAACAGCGCATGCCTACCACCCATTTTTGCAACATATCTTCCCAGCAGGTGGCAGCAATGGACAAAACAAGGTGCACACATCCATAAACAAACATTATTTCAGAAAAGAACCAAAGATACATAAACCTTTTCACTGTGACAGCTACAAGATGCCATATCATGTAACCTGAATGACTTTAATAAAAGGGTGAATGAGAGAAGTTGAAGCGTTTTCCTTTCGCATATATATGTTTCTTAATTCACGGCAGGAAAAGAACTCACTTAATTTTGAGACTGATTCATTAAGTAATTAAAGGTACAAAATTTAAGTTAATATTATTGTCCATTGTGACTGGTGCCCCCTTTTACGAGTACTTATTTATTCAATTTAGTGCGGTGTAGAAGTGGCGGTTTAACTTCTCCCCCTTTCACACCCACAATTAAATAAAATAAATAATTCCTGTACCTTATGACAATATTTTATTATATATTCCCTCTACAGTTTATGGTGCCCCGTGCGAGGCCTGCATAAATGGAAAACGTACTGTATATGCAAAAGGAAAAATCATTGAGACATAAGCTGTTTTTTTTTCTGCAAATATTGATCCACTTTATTCGGGTGAGCCTGTGTGTTGTTTGGGAGAGACAGGCTGAGGCCTGCGTCTCCCTCTGTCTGTGTCTGTTGTGTTTGTTTACTTAGCCTCCCGCCGAGGCGTCTGGTTGCTGATAGCGGCAAAAGGGGGGTGAGTGAATCGCCCACTGTCTAAGTTGAACAGCTGTGTTGATGCATGCAGAAGAAGTTTTAAACAGTATTATATGCTGGATTAAGAAAAATAAAGGCCTAGAGTGACAGAAACTCGAAGAAAACCGTCCTGTCTCTTGCCAGTTTAACCTTCCGGTGACTATCCCAAAAGGATTAATTAAACTGGCCAGTTCTGTAATTACCCAAGCGTGGTGACATCAGATTAAGCTGGACGCAGTTTGATCTGGTCACTGAATAAACCGTTGGGGAAGTAGCGATACTATAAACTATACCCGGAATTAAATGGGTAACATTATTTGTGCAAGTTGGAGATTAAACTCCCATTTTTAAAAAGCAAGGGGCGGCGTTGTCGCTAAGACTCGCACCCGCATCACGTGTCACATGAACACACACAATCGCGCTCGTGACCAAAAGGCTTGAATGAAAAACTGCGCATGAGCAAAGTAAGCGTGCAGACGCCATTTTGAAGGCGTTAAGAGGGAGTCACTCTAGCTGCCATTTTGAGTGAGACTGGTAGACCCGCCTAGAGCAACGTCACCAGTGTCTCCTCCTCTTGGGAGGGCAGAGATAACTGCCTCCATCTTGTGGTCAACTATAGGAGTTGCAATTCTTGCATGAATGCACACTCAGATTAAAAGCAGAGCAAATCAATTAAGCTGATTTATAATCAAACAGAGCTTCCAAATTAACTTCAAATCAATCCAAATTATCCGGAACAAACCTAAAATTTAAACCCAATTCAAAGTTTTATCCCAAGAACAAAAAGGAAAAAGCAACTTGTGGGTTTGAAATTTGTCCTCATTGGTGGAAGAGATTTTGACTACATACTATATACACAGTGAAAGAACATAAAAGCATAGACTTTGTATTTACTCACGTATGTTAACCACATATTTTAATCTTTTTAATTAAAGGCATATATTTACACATCTTTTGCTAAAATCCACAAACTTTTGAAGCTATATATATGTGCTTTGTTTTTAAATATCACTTTGTGCGATTTTTTTTTTCTTCACAGGAAGCCATTCAACTTAGGGATTCAAATAAATGACAATGTTCATTTAGACTCAAGTTAATGTTAATCCTGTGCATGTTGATAAAGGATTTAGTGATTTACTAAACATTTAACCAAAATTTTCCAAAATTAGGAAACCACATTCAGCAATTAACACTTGAAAGCTTTAGCTTATTTACAGTCGTGTGTTGCTTTTGATTCAGGTTCCTCCCCAGGAGAAAGGAAAACATTTAACAAACTTACTATTTCTCACCAGGATTTGAAATAAGTCAAAAGGTGAAAACTTTGATTAGTCTGTAAAACATTTTTTTTTCTTCTCTTTTTAAATAATCATTAACTTTAATCCTAAGGAAGCCTTAGTGACAATACGCAAAGACAATTCATTTGTTTCCTAATTTGTAAATATTAAAACATTTAAAGGCTTTAGATGAAGATAAGCTTTAACAATAAAACAAAGCCAATTCTAACTTTAAAACAAAGTGAAGACTTTTAACTCTAAAGCTTAAAGCATTTAACCTTTTCTATTTTTGTTGCTTTCTTTTTTGTAAATAAAATCATTACTTTCAAGTGAGATTCAACAAAAAGTCACAACCTAGTTGAGGACTATTTCAAAACTACACTTTGATAACTGAACTAAAAGGAGTCAATCCATACATTTTTTTTTGTTTTTGTTTGTAGTGTGAAATACAAATTAAAATACAGTGTCAACAAATAAATTAACACATATTCCACATTTCTAAAGAATTCCAAAATATTTGCTTTCCGTTTTACAAGCCTGGAAGTTGAAACAAACTCAAAAAAAAAAAAGAAGCTTGCAATTACCCCTCACTACAAAAGACGTCAAGGTTAACTCTTGACTCACAAACCTTAGCCATCCATCCATCCATCCATCCATCTTCTACCGCTTTGCGTGCCCCAGTGATCCCGGAGCTATGTTGTCCGGGGCAATTTGCCTCTGTATAGGTGTCTCCCAAGACAACTGGTCCCTGGGTTGAAGGGCCAGACTACGAACAAGCAACAGACTCTCATGTACCCCACCCTTTTTGGACTCCTGTGACTGGGGTTGCCTGGAGGGTGCTCCTCCTGGAGACTACACTGTCCTACTGGGGGACTTCAATGAGCACGTGGGCAACAACAGTGAAACCTGGAGGGGGGGGGTGATTGGGAGGAACGGCCTGCCCGATCTGAACCCGAGTGGTGTTCAGTTATTGGACTTCTGTGCTAACCACCAGTCTGTCCATAACAAACACCATGTTCAAGCATAAGGGTGTCCATATGTGCACCTGGCACCAGGACACCCTAGGTCGCAGGTCAATGATCGATTTTGTTATCGTATCATCAGACCTGCGACCGTATGTCTTGGACACCCGAGTAAAGAGAGGTGCAGAGCTGTCAACTGATCACCACCTGGTGGTGAGCTGGATCCGATGGCAGGGGAGGAAGCCATTCAGACCTGGTAGACCCAAACGTATAGTGAGGGTGTGCTGGGGAGCGTCTGGCTGAGGCCCCTGTCCGGGAGGTCTTCAACCTCCCACCTCCGGAAGAACTTCAACCACATTCCGAGGGAGTCTGGAGACATGGAGTCTGAATGGGCCATGTTCTCCACCTCTGTTGTTGAAGCGGCGGCCCAGAGCTGCGGCCGCAAGGTGGTCGGTGCATCTCGTGGTGGCAACCCCCGAACCAAGTGGTGGACACCAGTGGTGAGGGGGGGCCATTAAGCTGAACAAAGGAGTCCTATCAAGCTTGGTTGGCTTGTGGACTCCCGAAGCAGCTGAGGTGTACCGGCAGGCCAAGCGGAGTGCAGCTCGGGTGGTTGCTGAAGAAAAAAACCGGGTATGGGAGGAGTTTGGTGAGGCCATGGAACAAGACTTTCAGTTGGCCTCAAACGAGATTCTGGCAAAACTGTTCGGCGGCTCAGGAGGGGAAAGCAGCTCCCCGTCCACACTGTGTATGGTGCGGATGGGACACTGTTGACTTTCGCTGGGGATATCGTCGGGCGGTGGAAGGAATACTTCGAGGACTCTCCTCAATCCCACTGATACGCCTTCCACAGAGGAAGCAGGTTTGGGGACGAGGGGGATGACTCGCCTATCACAGGGGCTGAGGTCGCCAAGGGTGGTTAAAAATCTCCTTGGTGGCCGGGCCCCGGGGGTGGACGAGATTCGCCCTGAGTACCTCAAGGCCCTGGATGTTGTTGGGTTGTCATGGTTGACACAATGTCATGACATTGTGGTTGACACAATGTCATGGTTGACGCAATATTGCCTCTGCAACATTGCGTGGAGGTCGGGGGCAGTGCCTTTTGCATGGCAAACCGGGTGGTGGTTCCTCTCTTCAAAAAAGGGGGAGCGGAGGGGTGCTCCAACTTTAGAGGGATCACACTCCTCAGCCTCCCTGGGAAGGTCTATGCCAAGGTACTGGAGAGGAGAGTCTGGCCGTTGGTCGAACCTCGGATTCAGGAGGAGCAATGTGGTTTTCGGCCTGGCCGTGGCACATCGGACCAGATCTTTACCCTCTCGAGAATTCTGAGGGTTCGTGGGAGTTTGCCAACCAGTTTACATGTGTTTTGTGGACTTGGAGAAGGCATTTGACCGCGTCCCTCGTGGATTTTTGTGGGGGTGCTTCGGGAGTATGGGGTATCGGGCTTGTTGTTACGAGCTATTGGTCTCTGTACGACCATTGTGAGAGTTTGGTTCGTATTGCCAACCACTCGGTCGGAGTCATTCCCAGTGAGAGTTGGACTCCGCCAGGGCTGCCCTTTGTCACCGATCCTGTTCATAATTTTTATGGACAGGATTTCTAGGCACAGCCAGGGAATGGAGGGTGTCGTGCTTGGTGACCACAGGATCTCATCTCTGCTGTTTGCAGATGATGTTGTCCTGTTGGCTTCATCCAGCAATGACCTACAGCTCTTGCTGGGACGGTTTGCCGCTGAGTGTGAAGTGGCTGGGATGAGAATCAGCACCTCCAAGTCCGAGTCCAATCTCTCCTGCTGATTTTTTCCTCCCCTCCTACTGGATCCCAGCTTGCTGTTGTCTGTCTGCGTCTGACTGCGACCGCCGAAAAGAAATTATGGAGTTAATAAGCTGGGCTTTGAACACAATTGACACTATTTTTTCAACAAGGAAAAGTGCTCCGGGGGAAGCTGTTTGCCCCGCTGGAACGGCTCCAGTGGGCTATCTATGTGACACAGGTATTTGGAAAATGCTGTGTCTCTCTAATCTCTCTATCGAAGATATTGAAGATTTGTTTATCTTCGTAATCTTGGTGATTGGGATAATTCTGATTGGGACGGGAATTGTCTTGGTTTACCGCAAATTGCTGAAGATGGATTCAACCTATCAAAATGCTGGCCAGGCGAGGTGCATCCAACAAATTGAGAAACTGGAGAAGACCCTGATAGCGACTACTGGAGAACTGTCTCGTAAGGTGGATTACATCATGGGTTCGCTCAGGTCTTTCCACGACGAGTTCAAAGCTGCGCAATGAAGGATTAATGTACTGAATCTACAGAAGAAATACAAGTCTTCTCTGTGATCAGTCCTATTTGGCATTATTATTCCCCATGAAAATTCCTCCTGGCTGTCTGCAGATTGTGTTTTTTTTTTTTAAAAATCATGAGCACAAGGCCTTGGACAGCCAGCTGCAGCGCCAGATAAGACTGGGCGCCAGACAGCACAAAACCTCTTCTGCCAAGGGTCCTTGGGTCTCTCTTATTATCAATCAACACTGCTCACCACCGCACACACATTGATTCATGAACTGATTAAAGATATCCTGAACACTGCTCTCTTGTGTCTCGTGAATTCTGAGTTGTTGCTCTGTGCTATTGAGAGATTTTTTTTAATTGTAATCACAATCTGCTTAAAATAAGCTGTATTTTGATAAAGTTTTTTTTTCTCCTCCCCCTTGTGTCGTTCCCTCCCTTCCCCTCCCTTTCTTATCTATCTCTGTTTGATGAGGCGCCTTTATGGCTGCCGTGTCGTTGTGTCGCGCGCATGCGCACCAATGTCAAGTCAAGTTCCTCGTGTGTTTTTTTACATGCTTGGCAATAAAGTTTATTCTGATTCTGATTCTGATTCTGAGTCCATGGTCCTCAGCCGGAAAAAGGTGGATTGTCCTCTCTGGGTTGGGGACAGGCTCCTGCCCCAAGTAGAGGAGTTTAAGTATCTTGGGGTCTTGTTCACGAGTGAGGGGAAAATGGAGCGAGAGATCGACAGACGGATTGGAGCAGCATCTGCAGTGATGCGGACGTTGTACCGGTCTGTTGTGGTGAAGAGGGAGCTTAGTTCTAAGGCAAAACTGTCGATTTACCAGTCAATCTATGTTCCTACTCTCACCTATGGTCACGAGCTTTGGGTAATGACCGAAAGAATGAGATCGCGGATACAAGCGGCTGAAATGAGCTTTCTCCGTAGGATTGCTGGACTCACCCTCAGAGATAGGGTGAGGAGCTCAGTCATCCGGGAGAGGCTCAGAGTAGAACCGCTGCTTCTCCACATTGAAAGGAGTCAGTTGAGGTGGTATGGGCATCTGACTAGGATGCCTCCTGGACGCCTCCCACTTGAGGTGTTTCAGGCACGTCCCACTGGGAGGAGACTCCGGGGCAGACCCAGGACTCGGTGGAGAGATATGTCTCCCAGCTGGTCTGGGAACGCCTTGGTATCCCCTCTGAAGAGCTGGAGCAGGTGGCTGGGGAGAGGGAAGTCTGGGCTTCTCTGCTTGAACTGCTGCCTCCGCGACCCGGACCTCTGGAAAAGCGGTAGTAGCGGTACAACCTTAGCCATAATCAACTAATCGATTTCACGCTAAGCGTTACACAAACGGTCAAACATGTCGAGTACACTTGACGAATTGAATGACCATTAACATTACACATTAACTGTCACTTAAACATTAACAATAACAATAACCAGTAACATGGAAGAGTTGGCTTCCGACCTTATACACGGTTTCTACCAACAAGTTCAGGATACTCCACCAAAGATTTGAAGCAAAATACGCAAAAACTTTTGGATGAATGCGAAGCATAACCCACCGAAAGCAAAGGAAATCCCCGCCGGTGTGTCTAGGAAAGTTACACTAGCATTAGTTTCAAGGCTAAACGAGCTGAAACCCAAGTACTCCTACGCTGAAAAGGAACTGGTGAAACAACAACAACAAACAACCCATCCCTTTCTCTTCAGGAAGAGAAAAATCACTTGTGAAAAAGCAGGAACAAGCTCGCATAGAGAAAGAAGACACCCAAAGTACGCTAGATCGGACGTTGCTAATCTGGAACAAGAAGAGGAAGAAAAGCAGTGACTAGAAGACGACAATACCCTCACTTCAGCAAGAAAAATGGGGAATTGAGAACCGCCCTGCTTTACAAAGAGAATCAACTCAAGGAAGTTGAAGGTCAATTGGACGAAACAACCGCCGACTATAGGAAATACAAACTGCTCCTACGAGAAGCACAACAAGGTCTTCAGGACGTCAAAGAAGAGCTGGAAGACTACCACAAGCGAAGGGATCTGAGACCAGAAGCCATGAACAGGCCGGTTCCCTCAACGAAGGGGGGCATCCCCTCATGGGATGGGGACTCCCCCGGTGCACACTTACCTGACCTGTTCGACGGACCCGAACGGCAATGCAAAGATGTTTGCAAATTCCATCCGATGGAGATCTCAATAAGATCCGCTCGCATGTCACGAAATTTTGACCCCACACCAGTGGGTCACCTGATACCAGGGCTTATTTGCAAGACATTGACTACTACTTGCGTAAATACCCTGATGCTACAGTTGACGATCGCATTTATTTGATTAAGTTGACATCCAACAGGTCGGTATCAAAATTTATAGATCGGCAACCATTTAACATCAAGATGAACCACCGGAAACTCTACGAAGCCATTGAAAAGGAGTTCTCCGACGACTGCTTACAGTCAGGGCTAGCGACAGCCCTAGCTGTGAAACAGGGTCGCTTAGAGCCCCCACAGGCATACTACCAGCGACTCCTGTGTGCATATTTTGGATCTCAAAACACTCCTGAGATGGAAGAAGACCACAATTTCAAGGGTCTTTTCGTTCAGAATCTCCATCCCAATATTGGACACTACCCTTGGAGTTATGGCTAACCAAGTCAAATTCGATAAACCAGGCTAAGAGAGTTCGCACATTATGCATTCCAGAAACAGCAACAAAGCAATCAGAAGTATACTGAGCCCTACCGCGGGTGTTAGCTGTCAACACCGCATCAGACACCCTGGACCTAGAGGGCGCCCAAGGCCAGCCCTGTTCCAGCACCTCGGTCACAAATAAAACCACGACAGTCCTCTAGTCAAGATAAGACTAGTCCTGACCTGGAAAAATTTTTGACACCAAGTTCCAAGCCAACATCACCCAACCACGGACTACCGTCAGAGGCTAAGCCCACCAGGTAAGTCACGAGGAATACGGTACCGGATACCCGGGATGACAGATATCGATTATCGAGATTCGCGTAACCACGGGAGGTGGTCACCTCCCCTCTTACCGACAAAAAAACTTCGCCGGGAAGCAAGACCTCCCCCTGGTAATTTAGCCTCCAAACCCTGGGAGAAGAAAGAAAAGCCCATTTTCAGCGAGAAGACCTGGAAACTCTCCAACGTATACTTGACGAACTGAAGAGGAAAAAAGAGGTGAAAGAGGACAAGAAGCCAGATGTCCTAGCCATAAATATTGTGACCACCCCAAACGATCCTTTAGGTTTGCCACAAGTCAACCCTGAGGAATCTCCTACTACAAAGGGGAAGGATACCAAAGACGCAACCGAGCATCCTCCACCAGAAACTCAGGAGGAGCTCCAAAATGCAACGCCACCCAGTGCCATTTTGGTAGTCCAGCTACCTGGGAAACCTCACTCGCCCCAAACAGGCGACTCTTTAATCTGCGTTGAACCACCGGTCCAACAATTTCTGTGTGAGTTGACCGAGAGGGGGGTTGCATGAAAATTTTTCCTCTCATTGACCCTGGAAGATGTGATGACGCACGAAGCCCTACTGGATACCGCAGCGGACATCACACTCATGTCGCAGGACCTTTTTGAACACCTACCTGTCGCTGCTAACCATGCACACAAAGACTTGAAACTAAGACCTTGCTCCTTAGCTATTCAACTTTATGCACCCTCAAACACGACTGTGTCACACATTTCATTGATAAAAATCTCCAATGGGCCCATGACCTTGATCCATCCGGTCTATGTGTCCAATCTCAACTCAATTCCATTGCTGATAGGCAAGGATCTACTTAATCGCTTTGAGCCTCTGATAGACTTCAAGAATCTCAAGCTATGGGCTCAAGTTCGACAACCTCTCCCAACCACTCTACCTGAAGCAAGCCAGATCACAGTGCTACACTCTTGACACCTTGGATGTTCCAGGAGTCAACCCACTCGCACTGCTGACCCAACAAAGTTTGACGGAAGGTGACCTTGGGGAACAGGCTGAAACAGGCACCCCTTCCCATGTCACCACATCCGACAACCCAACCTTAAATGAACACAGTTCATTCCTTTGCACCCTAAAACCAGGGGCAGTCAACGAAGAGTACTGCTCCCAAGTGGTCAAAGGACTAGTTATCCAAAGCTCCCACATAGAAGACGTGGTACTGGCCCTCTGGGCTGACTTTTGCTGCTACAAAAGTGGTCAATGATATACTTGTTGCTCTTGATAAAAAGCAGCACTGTGCTGCACTTTTCATTGATCTGTCAAAGGCTTTTGACACTGTGGACCACACAGTTTTAAAGCAAAGACTCATCAGTTTTGGACTGTTGGAACATGTAGTCTCCTGGTTCGCAAATTATTTGAGTGACAGGACCCAATGTATTAAATATGATGGTTTGTGTTCTGAAATTGTCAGTGTCCACAAGGGGGTGCCACAGGGTTCTGTATTCGGACCCCTACTATTCATTATGTACATTAATGATCTAGGACAAAATGTGTCTGATGCTAGTTTGCATTTTTATGCTGATGACACAATTATTTACTGCTTTGGCTCTTCCCCTGCTAATGCTGTTGCTTCTCTGCAGAAAGCTTTTAATGTGGTGCAGCACACACTTCTGCAGCTAAAACTAGTCCTTAATGCTGACAAAACTAAACTGATGTGGTTTTCAAATTTTAGGAAGAATTCACAAATTTTTCCCAGTGTCCACTTTTGAGGGAAATGAAATTGAGGTGGTTCACTCGTACAAGTATCTTGGTATCTTGCTTGATGACGCTCTGACTTTTAAGCCCCATGTTGAAAATCTTGTGAAGAAACTTAAACTGAAACTGGGTTTTTTATTTCAAAATAAATGTTGTTTTTCTTTTGAGGTTAAAAAGCGTCTTGTTACTGCAACTTTTTTATCTATTTTGGATTATGGAGACCTCTTGTATATGAACGCTTCAGCTCAGTGTCTGAGTAAGATTGACTCTGTATATCATGCTGTTTTGAGGTTTGTTACAAACTGTAGAGCCTTGACCCATCACTGTGAACTGTATTCTAGAGTGGGATGGCCCTCTTTGTCCACCAGGAGGTTGACTTACTGGTACATTTTTATTTACAAAGCCATGCTTGGACTGTTGCCCCCTTATTTGTAATTTGATCACACTGAGAAGCGTTGATTCTTATGGTTTGCGTTCTAATGATCATTTGTTGCTTTCTGTTCCATTTGCCCGTACTGAGCTGGGAAAAAGAGCTTTCATGTTCTCAGCCCCCTCTACATGGAACATGTTGCAAAAAGACTGGAAACTAACGGAACTTGTTTCATTGAACGACTTTAACACTAGAAGACCCAGACATTAGCCCTCTTGTGGCCACTTGATGGTCCCCCTATGGGTTTTCTAGCCAAAAAGGCCAAATGGCCCCTCTCTGGGTCTTCTAGTGTTAAAACCAGATTGAGAACACTTGAGACGGCCTCACTAATTTGTAACTGTTTTATATGAGTTATATGTCATTGTAAGTGTATTTGTGATTTTTTTTGCTGCCTCTTGGCCAGGACTCCCTTGAAAAAGAGGTTTTTAATCTCAACGGGTTTTTTTCCTGGTTAAATAAAGGTAAAATAAAATAAATAAATAAATAAATAAAATAAATCCGCAATCAGCCAGACACTTTTTGACTCTCTACACAAGAAATACCCTGACCTTATGGCCACTAACAAGTCTTTTCGTTTCCCTGCTAGGACCAAATCAAACAAAACATTGATCGCCACAAGTATCTGCGCCGTCCACCTTCAGTGGAACCATAGCTGCTAACGCATCCCTCTTGGTTGTTCCCAACCCTACCACATGCAGTCTACATCGGCAGTGATCTTCTTGTGAGACCTCGGAACCAGGTTGATACCATAACAATGTCTTATGGTCTTTCACCCCCAGTTCGAGACGCTCACTCTAAACCAGATCTTGGACACTCTAAAGTCAGGCCAGACCATCCCCTGTGGCCTGCCAGGTACTGAACACTCACATTGTCTCATACATGCTAATGTCACGTGCTACCCGGTCCCCAACTATGATTCAGACACGGACAGAAACTCATGCATCCACAAGCATATTTCCAACGGCTAATATTGCTTGACAACTCTAGGCTTAACTCGGAGGCCATGCCCCTTCTAAGCCTAGAATACAGAACCACCACGTTGCCGGTAAAACAATCCCACAGCAGAGACCATGGTCCTGCCCAAGGCCACGCCTCTCGGTTGGCCTCATCACCCACGGATTTCCACGATTTTGAAATGACTGTTCCTGTGTTAGGTGGCCTCCCCTGATTCTTTGGGCTGACTCTCTTGACCTACAGTCATTTACCCTAAGCCTTTAAGGCCAATCGCTCTTGTGTCAATGCCCACCCCCTGACAAAGAGTCAGTGGGACGAATCGACTTGATCAACAATGACCAAATGCGTGTCCAAGCCATTGAACTCCTTCCATCAGAGTCCAATCAGCAGACCAATAACAATCCCAGCGATGCTCCACTGAAATCAGTCCTCACTATCGCTGAAGAGATTGCACAGGTGGTAGCTGATGCTGATGCCCTATCCTCTGATGGAGAACGTGAAAAACTTCACCAGGTTCTTCTTAAGTATGAACAATCCTTCTCCAAAGACTCCTTGGACTGTGGACTAACCACAATCCACTCAGTACGCATTCCTACACCACCTGACGCTCCTCCCACCTACATCAGGCAGTACAAGATTCCCTTGGCCTCGTACGGCCCAGTACAAGAAATAATCGATGACCTACTGGACTGTGGCATAATCAGGCCATGCAACAGTACCTACTCGGTCCCCTTATAGCCTGTCCTAAAGCCCAATGGTGTCATCACCCGCAGCTCACGGGCCTCCACCTCAGCTGCGCGCACACCTGTGCCTCGTTAAGCCCTGCTATTTATTCCATCCTGCCCTGAGCTGTGGCCTGGAGCCATCTGTCTCCCTGCGTTTCTCCACAGCTACTTCCCTGTCGTTCGGGCCAGCTGTTTTCCTCATCGGACACGTAAGCTGTCATTTTGCTTACCTTCTCATCCAGTCTTCCCCCTATGCACAGATGGATCCCCTTGGCAGCAGACTTACTCTCCCTTGTCACACTGCTCCTCACTTGCCGCTCTTCACGGACGCACAGCAGAACGCTGTCTCCAGGCTTGGGACTTGCACGCCATCCACCGCGTCGCTACATATCCCCATCCAACTTCTACTGCTTAATCCTTTCGGGTTTGCGGGGGGGCTGGAGCCTATCCCAGCATCTTTGGGCGAGAGGCAGGGTACACCCTGGACAGATCGCCAGTCCATCGCAGAGCCAACACAGAGAGACAGACAACCATTCACTCTCACATCCAATACCTAAGTACAATTTAGAATCCCCAGTTTTTGATGCCAATTAACCTAACTTGCATGTTTTTGGCATGTGGGAGGAAACCGGAGTGCCGGAGTAAACCCACGCAGACACGGGGAGAACATGCAAACTCCACACAGAAGGGTCACCGATGGTCTGGGGTGGGATCGAACCCACGATGGTCCGCTACAAGTAAGCACAATTACATCATCACTTTCCCTTGTGGTTGCCCAGCTAATCCCTGCTGTCCTCTCTCATAGGTTGCCTGGCTGAATGGCGAACTGCTCTGTCCTGACTTCATCCTCCACCCACACCACATTCACATCTTGCATACACGCATCCATACACACACATTATTGTTGAATAAAAGCTTTCAAATCTGTCCGAGCCTGCGTGCGTATTTCCTGGGCCAAATAATATGTCAAATGGTAAGTGGAGACTCACCATTGATTACAGGAAATTGAACACTCAAGTTCCTCTCTCTAGGTGGCCTATGACTCAACTGGAGCAAGAACTCTCTAGAGTCAAAGATGCCAAATACTTCTCAACACTGGACATTGCTTCTGGTTTTTGGACTATTCCTGTCCAAGCTGAAAACCAACACAAACTGGCCTTCACGTTCGCGAATCACCAATACACATTCACCCGATGCCCTTTCGGTTATGCCAACTCTCCTGCAGAGTTCAACATTTTCTTGAACAAAACATGTCCAGACGCCCGAGACAGAGGTAACCTCATCTATGTTGACGACATTCTCATTCGGAGTCCAACTCTGGACACCCACCTCACTGAAATTGACCATGTCCTTCGCCAGCTCACGCGAGCAGGAGCCAAAATTGTGTTGCTCATTACACTGCAACTTGCCGTAGGCCATGGCATTCGCACATTGGTCATCTGCACTGACTCCAACTACGCACGCCTCAGTTTTACTTGTCATTTAGCACTCTGGAAGACCAAAAGTTTCATAACCTCCAACCGCAAACTGGTTAAACATCAAGACCTTTTCAAGGCATGTGATCACCTGGTCACCTCCAACAACTTCCAGGTGTACTGGAAAAAGGTCAGAGGTCACTCGCGCACACCAGGTCAGGACAAAGAATGGAATGACCTTGTGGACTCACTTGCAAAACAAGGAGCCATACAAGGCACACCCTGGTCCTTTGATTCTGCTCAGGTGCCGACTTCACAGTTCCACCCACCCACCCCTACAGGCTGCGCAGTCACTAGGGCCCAGACTAACAGGGCCCAGGATACGACACAAACCACAGG
The DNA here is from genome assembly GCA_020510985.1 of Pholidichthys leucotaenia. Lineage (NCBI taxonomy): Eukaryota > Metazoa > Chordata > Actinopteri > Cichliformes > Pholidichthyidae > Pholidichthys > Pholidichthys leucotaenia. Next base: position 275,395,008 of record CM035844.1, read on the forward strand.
TCCCCTTGCGGTTAACCCTGTTTTCACTGACACTGACCTTATCTCTCTTCAAACCCTTGAACCTACGATCCATGAAATGATACAATATCTCTCGGATCCTGCACTTAATTCACCATCCGACTCGGATCTCGCTAACACTCCAGATTTAAAACCACTTTTGGCCGCACGATCGTCCTTGCAACTGCGAAATGGCATTCTAGTTCATGTTTCCGATGAAATCCCTGCGCCTGCGCTTGTGGTCCCTCGTAACCAGAGGGGGGTGATGATTTTTCAGGCCCATGATCTCCCAAAAAATGGTACTTTCTGCCTTCTAGCGTGGTGCTCCGCATAATAGAACGGGGAAAGTAAAGTTACGCACAGAGCTACCAGAGGACTGACCCCCCGCTGTAGCTTTCACTACTTACAGTAGCTGTGTGGCCTAGGGTCAGAGAAACGGAGATAGGCGCCGCCCCATACACCAACATGGTGTGAAGGGAATTAACTAACTAACTAACTAACTGATCTCCCAACTGCAGGACACAAAGGCGTCAAAGCGACGTACAACGCGCTAAAACAAGTGGCATATTGGCCATGCATGCGAAAGAATGTAGCGGACTACATCAAGGGATGTTTCGTATGTTGCCAGTTTCAACCAACCAACCCGATTCATCTAGCACCCCTACAGAAAAGAGGCATTTCATTCCCATGGTCTGACCTCCAAATTGACTGGGTAGGGCCCCTTCCACAGTCAGCCAGAGGAAACAAATACTTCCTCACAGTCACATGTGCTTTCATCAAATGGGTCGAGTGCTTGCCTGCTCCTAATGACATGGCAGAAACCACGGCCTACTTGTTGATGAACCATGTATTCTCTAGATTTGGTCTGCCAAGCCGATTCAACTCTGACAGCGGCACTCATTTCACCGCCGAAGTCATGCGACAACTGTGGGAAACCTTGGGAGTTAAAGCTAACTTCCATATTAGCCACCACCCACAATCCTCCAGACAGGTTGAAAGAACCCACCGAACTGTGATTAACATACTGAAGAAGTATGTTTCACCACACCAAAAAGACTGGGATGTAAAACTCCCACTGGTCTTAATGGCCATCTGAGCCACACCCCATGAAGCTACTGGGGTGTCACCTTTTGAAATGATGACAGGCCAGCAGATGACTTTGCCCCTGCATTTACTCTGCCAACCTGGAGAAGCCAGTGTTGCCACAGCTTACACTACTCACCAGTACATGGCTGACCTGACCAAACATCTCCAACAGACTTTTGCCTTTGCCCAAAAACATTTGGACCGATCAGCTGAAGGACGCAAAGCCTACTACGACCAGAAAGCCTCACATGACGAACTCCAAGTGGGAGACAAGGTTTTCTATTACGCTTTCATTCCTCAGACAGGACAGACCTACGCACGAGCAGGAAAACTCGCTCGGAAGTTCCTCCCCAGGTGGACGGGCCCACACACGATCACAGATAAACTCTCTCCGGTCGTTTACCAAATCAAAATAAGCAAAGGTCGCCAGGACCCCATCTCCAAATGGGTCCATCGTAATCAAATCAAAGTTTACAAAAACCCCATGGGACTCGTCGGGGACAACACTGTTCCATTAAGTCAGTAAACAAACCTAAAATCTTGTTTGCGCCCGATAGATAACTGTTAGCTAACTATCAGCCTCAGTATACTCGGTCGCATTTCTCTCCTTCAATCAGGTAACTGCATTAGACCTTCAAAAGGAAAAAATTAACCCAAACTAACTGACTTCCTTAAAATCTAACTTTAAAAGACCCTACAAAATTTCATTCAGTGTCATCAAGTTACTATTTCAAAATAGTACACACTAAACCTCCAATATCACTAGCTTAAGTCAATAATCACAAAACCCACTAAAGGTGATAAAACACTAAAAGCCTAGAGCTCAGTCTCTAACAAAGTTGTTCCATCTCTGAGAATAACTTTCATCTACCACTCAGGTATCTCAAGAAAAGGAAAATCGACAAGAAGCTCAAGATTAAAATGACTCACTTCTATTCGTTTGCCAGGACGATGGCCCTCCTGTTTTTCAGTTTAGCCCTCTACCTAGCACTCTCACCTACTTTCGCCCAGTTAGAACTGGACAGAGCCCAGACAAGAAGTCAACAATCCTTAGGTAGATTCTCAACCGCGGCCTCATCATTAGGGCCCCTTGCTAGCCTTAGCACGTCTACTGTTAAATCAGTCAACACCGCTACACTGAAATGCCAGATAGTTGAACCACCAACCATTACCAAAACTTTGCAAGATACTGTGTTGGTTTTGAATGTTTGCTCCAAAGACTCGTTCAAACTCAACAAGGTCTTGGACTTGTCACTCTTCATGTTAGAGGGTGACCATGCTCACCCACATCTAATGCCTGTGTTCCTTCAAAAGGTAGCTAGAAATATTAGATTTTCAGCTAACACTTTAACAATGAGCCTGCCTTCACCTCTTCTTGCTCCTGTTCCCGATGTTACAAAGTTATTCCTCATTGCCACTCAAAGAACAATGATGATTTTCCATGTTTGCTCAGTCTTCCAGAACAAATGCCTCAAACGCCCTCTGAGTCAGACCTCTGTGGAACCATGGTTTAGTCCAGCTAAACCAATTCAATTCGAACCTCCTTGAGTTACCTCAATATTGCTTGACCTAAACATCTACCTCAAATAAGCAATAAATTTTTGTTTTGCATTCTTCGTTTTGATCTTTATTTTTAGAATTTTTGAAGTTATATGCATGCTTTTTTGACATTGACATTGATTTTTATTTGAGCATTCTAAAAAAAAAAAAAAGAAGAGAATTCAAAACAAAACAAAAAAGACAAGCCAAAAATAAAAAAGGAGTGGGAAGAAGCCAACGCTTATATAGTCCCACCCCTTTTCCATCCATCCATCCATCTTCTACCGCTTTTCCGGAGGTCCGGGTCGCAGAGGCAGCAGTTCAAGCAGAGAAGCCCAGACTTCCCTCTCCCCCGCCCCCTGCTCCAGCTCTTCAGAGAGGATACCAAGGCATTCCCAGACCAGCTGGGAGACATAGTCTCTCCACCGTGTCCTGGGTCTGCCCTGGGGTCTCCTCCCAGTGGGACGTGCCTGAAACACCTCAAGTGGGAGGCGTCCAGGAGGCATCCTAATCAGATGCCCATACCACCTCAACTGACTCCTTTCAATGTGGAGGAGCAGCGGTTCTACTCTGAGCCTCTCCCGGACGACTGAGCTCCTCACCCTATCTCTGAGGGTGAGTCCAGTAATCCTACGGAGAAAGCTCATTTCACCTGCTTGTATCCGCAATCTCGTTCTTTCGGTCATTACCCAAAGCTCGTGACCATAGGTGAGAGTAGGAATGTAGATTGATTGGTAAATCGACAGCTTTGCCTTAGAACTCAGCTCCCTCTTCACCACAACAGACCGGTACAACGTCCGCATCACTGCAGAAGCTGCTCCAATCCGTCTGTCGATCTCTCGCTCCATTTTCCCCTCACTCGTGAACAAGACCCCAAGATACTTAAACTCCTCCACTTGGGGCAGGAGCCTGTCCCCAACCCGGAGAGGACAATCCACCTTTTTCCGGCTGAGGACCATGGACTCGGACTTGGAGGTGCTGATTCTCATCCCAGCCGCTTCACACTCAGCGGAAAACCATCCCAGCAAGAGCTGTAGGTCATTGCTGGATGAAGCCAGCAGGACAACATCATCTGCAAACAACAGAGATGAGATCCTGTGGTCACCTTATCGTGGTGGGGGGGTTTGCGTGCCCCAGTGATCCCAGGAGCTATGTTGTCCGGGGCAATTTGCCTCTGATAGGGTCTCCCAAGACAAACTGGTCCTGGGTGAAGGGCCAGACTAAGAACGATCCAACAGACTCTCGTGATAAATTGTATATCAAGGATTCAGTGTACCCCGCCCAGTATGGGGTTGCCAGGGCCCCACCCTGGAGCCAGGCCTGGGGGAGGGGCTCGAAGGCTAGCGTCTGGTGGCCGGGTTTCCACCCATGGGACCCGGCCGGGCTCAGCCCGAAGGAGTTACATGGGTCCGCCCTCCAGTGGGCTCACCACCTGCAGGATGGATCATGGGGATCCGGTGGTATGTGGATTAGGTGGCGGTCAAAGGCGGAGACCTTGGCGTACTGATCCACCCCTTTTCCATACCCAACAAATTACAGTATCACTCATAATCATCATTATCCAACAACCACATTCACCATAATACACCCATAGTCAAATTATACAACAAAAATGACACAACAATGATAGTCCATATTGACAACAATACCAACATCCAACAATATTACAACAACAATAAACATACACTTCTGGCATGTTCAATACAAACACAGACAACACCATCACCTTCACAATCACCATAACACAACAACAACCTTCCCTCACTGAAGACACAATGTAACATCACTGCCCTTCATTCTCGTACTGCTCAAAAATCATTTCTTTATATGTTGATTTAAATATGTGGATGTTTGGACATTGCATGTGTTTCTCCTCCAACCCATTCCACAATTTTACCCCACACACAGACACAAAAACTCTTCCGAGTAGATCTTACTAAGTGAATTTTGAATTTTGTATTCCCCCGTAAATTATATTTCCCTTCTCTCTCCCTGAAAATATTTTGTATATTGTGTGGCAAGAGGTTTTTACTGACTTTAAACATTAATTGTGCTGTGTAATAATGAACCAGATCCCATAATTTCAATAACTTTGAATGTAAAAACAATAAATTAGTATGTTCGAGGTACCCGACTTTGTGTATAACACGGACTGCCCGTTTTTGTAAGATTAACAATGAATTGAGTTTACTTTTATAACTGTTACCCCAACCCTCTATACAATAAGTCAAGTATGGAAGTACTAATGAGCAATACAAGATATGAAGTGATTTATAATCTAGGACCTGCTTAATTTGATTTATAATTGCAATATTTTTTGCAACTTTGTTTTGTATGTATCTGACATGTGGTTTCCAACTAATTTTATCATCCAGTATTACACCCAAAAACTTGATCTCCTTAACTTTTTCAATAACTACATTATCTATATGAATATGTATATCTTCTTTATTTTTACAATTACTAAATATCATTACCTTAGTTTTATCTATATTTAGTGATAATTTATTACAATCCATCCATTTTTTAAGCTTATTTAATTCATTATTTAGAGTATGGATTAGTTGATCATAATTATTTCCAGAATAAAATATATTAGTATCATCAGCAAATAATATTATTTTTAATAATTTAGAAACTTGGAATATATCATTTATATATATGTTAAATAATTTGGGGCCCAATACTGACCCCTGGGGGACCCCACAGGCAATTCCCATACACCCAGACAGATATTCTCCCATCTTCACAAATTGTTGTCTCTCAGATAGATAACTTGTAACCCATTTCAGAGCCATTCCCCTAATACCATACATTTGCAATTTATTAAGAAGTATTGAATGATTTATTATATCAAATGCTTTTCTAAAATCTAGAAACACACCAATTGCATATTTTCCTTGATCTAATGCATTTATTATTTCCTCTGTTGCTTCCATTATCGCCAACGATGTTGTACTCTTGGGTCTAAACCCATATTGGTTCTGATTCAGCATATCTTGTTTATTTAAACAAGTTTATTTAAACATGCTTATATACAAACATATATTTATATATAGCTTTTGCACTCCATTTGGATTTTTGTGCCCAATTCAAACTATTTTTGAACAATTATAATAACTATCTCATTGTAACTATCTCATTGTAAACCAAAACACCTACCTCAGGTATGTAAGACTATGCACTTTGTATCTTCTTATTTTGGTAACCAGAATTTTTGAGTCTTTTCAAGACATATGCATGAGCTTACTACTCCTAGTCAATTTTATAATCTACATTTGTCCATATTCAAATTATTTTTGGAAATTAATGGAAGTCCTACCAGTAAACCAAAGTCAAAGATCTCTACTTAATAATAGATATTGTTTGCATGCTAGTGTGTATGGACATCACAAAAACCTTTTAACCCAGTATTTAGGTCAAGTGTTGCCAAGGAGACGAATCTGCCATGGGTGTGTACCAACGCTGACCAATGCTCACCATTGCTACAAAGAGGGGAATATGTAGCATCATCGTCTCCTCAAACCAAGACAGAAGATCACTTCCCTCCATTCTACAGGAATTTCACTTTATTCCTTCTACAGGAAAACCACTTTTCTGCATTCTACAGGAATATCACTGGCTTTCATATCGACTACACTCATCCAGGCCTGACCAAAGATGTTTTCCCAGGACCCCAATGTAAACAGTTGCCTCTTGCAGAGATGGTAAGGATCAGAATTTGCTTTTAAAGGCTCAAAGGAACATAAAACTCGGGAGACCAGACCTCCAACGTGAACACTGCATTTGGATAACATCCTCCTTTACAGGAAACCAATGCTCTTAAAAGGGTCATAAACAGCTTACTCAGACAGGTTTATGACCTTCGATGGTTCCCAGATTCTTTTCTTCCAGATATCATGGACCTAAAGAAATCTACAGCTCAACAGTACCTCCTAGTGGATGCCTACGAAATGTGCTTCAGTATGTAGGATAACTTTTTAATTTGTTCTAAACATTAAGTTTCTTTCAGCTTATCTTCTTCCTTCATCCTAAGGACACTGAGAATCATCCTTTTTATCACTAACCATAGTTGGCAGTAATACATCAAGCTTTGATCTAAATATGAATGCATGTATTATAATTATGTATAAGAAATGTTATGTTCATGAGTGTTATTCAAACAAATGTAACCTTAGAGTAATGGTATGATCACCCAATAGTAGCCAAGTCATTTAATTTAGTTAGATTTTATATTGAGCACCTAATTTCATAAGAACTGACTGAGTGTTGATTTTTCTCTGCAATTTCATGGGATGGTGTCTTCGTTTGATTGGCTGCTGTCAAACAAAGAAATGTTTTCACATTGGATGGCAGCCATTTCAAACTGATTTTGATAAAGTTGATTGGTCAGTCTTGCGATGGGCATCACAAGTTTATGACCAAGGCGGGGTCATTTAAAAAGTAGTAGAAGCTGCTCTGCAGTTAGAAGAAGATGAACACAGTTAGAATTTAAAAAACAAACAAACAGAGAATTAGAGAAGAGAATGTAAGCACAAGACAGGACACAGGCAGAAAAAGCAGACAAGACAAGCAGAAAGAAAAGAAAGTTAGAAATGTAAGACAAACAAAGAAACAGAATGAGATCAGAGAAGTCTGGGACGATTTTATTCCACCGTTTCAAGGTCCTGTGTAGTTTTATTTTATCTAAATTGTTCTGTGTGAAGTTTGTCAAATCCTGCATTAGTTTTTCTGGTTACTGAGGAGAAATCACCTTTTTCTTAAGAGCTCGCTTTCTCAGAGAATCAAATTCTCAAACTTTTTTCCTTCACCTCAGAAGCCATTCTTATCCTAGTAAATGTTTTTCTCATTTTTTTATGACCTTTCACGCCATTAAAGTGGACCTTTAATTTTCCTAATTTAAAGTGAACAGAGACTGTGTTTTTGGGCTCTCTTTCCGGCCTCATATCCACCTGACTGAGAAGTGGTTCCTTCAGTTTTTTTGGTCTATCCCGCTCCTAGAGACTTCACCGATTTAGCTGGACTTGTTCCAAGGATTTTCACGCCGCCCTGAGACAAACCATCCACAGCTGCCACTGTCTTGAAGGGCCCCCAGCTGAGTTATCACTTCCACGGCTGTGAGGAAGTATAACAGCAGTCGCATCCTCCAACGTCCTAACTTCAAAACCCAGCAGTACCGACCCGCTGAAACGTGGACCTACAGCTGTTGTGTGAGTGAAACTCCCTTTTCCTATCTCCTGGGTTAAAACGTGATGTCCGAACAATTAAATTACAATTGAATATAACCTGTATTTCAGGGCTCAATTAGTCTCTTAGCCACAGGGTAAAGCTGTAAACTGAAGGAAGACTCTTAGTAACTTTTAAGTAACTGCTCTTAATTTTTGTAGATTAATTCAGAAGTTCATTTTTAGATAATCAGCTTATGAATTTTCCCCATAAAATTGCGTACTGTTTTGTTAGACATTTCAGCCTTCATTTACCATTGAAACATAAGTCTGGTTTCTCCTTGGTTCTACAAAGGTTAACGCTAGACTTTATGTTCAGGAATCCACTAACAGTTGATGTGATATCGGACACCTGTTATCATTTGAATCTGTTTATCCATCATTTGCATGCCATATCATGTAACCTGAATGAGTTTAATAAAAGGGTGAATGAGAGAAGTTGAAGCGTTTTCCTTTCGCATATATATGTTTCTTAGATCACTGCAGGAAAAGAACTCACTTAAATTTTGAGACTGATTCATTAAGTAATTAAAGGAACAAAATTAAAGTTAATATTATTGTCCATTGTGACTGGTGCCCCCTTTTACGAGTACTTATTTATTCAATTCAGCGGGTGTAGAAGTGGCGGTTTAACTCTGCCCCCTTTCACACCCACAATTAAATAAAATAAATAATTCCTGTACCTTATGACAATATTTTATTATATATTCCTCTACACTATTACAGAGGCTTACGGCACTCTCCTGCTAGCCAGGTGGCTTCACGACGAAAGAGGCAGAGCCTCTTCTGCCCACTCTTCTATACCTAGGGCGGTGTCACCACCGAAAACCGGTAGTGCCCACCGCGGTCCATCCCATGACCAACCTGGCCGCCATCTTGCTAATACCAGCCTGTTTCCACACATAACATTTCTCCCCCCTCAAAAAAAATGCCAAGCACACAAATAACCCACACAAATTTAACACCCGACACACGCACTACTCCAAAATATGTACAAGAAACAAATAAAACACCAATCCATTCACACAACCAAGGCTGAGGGGCTGGGTCGACCACCAGCGCCCCCTACACCACTGAGCAGATTATTCTGCCCCTTGGAACAGGGAAATGTAAACTGAAATGAAATTAGGTCATGTTTTTAACTAAAAGTAATCCCGTAAAACATAACAAACAATACATACAATAAAAACACAAGACATATCCTGCAGGCGGCCCCCACCCGCACCCCAACTCCCACCCCACCCTGGGCACTCAGAGTAAAATGACCAAAGGGGCAAATCAGATAAAAAAAAAGCCAACAATCCAATTAAACCAAATTCACATAGACATTCAACCCAGTTAATACCAGTCATACGTGCCAGGCGAACTCCAGAAAATACAAAAGTAAATTCACACAGAGAGGCCATCGGCCAGACCAAATATACCCCAATTTAACTCAGTTTACTAGCGTTGAGTGCATCCAATCTACCTATACTAGGCACTCCAAATAACAATAATGATAACCCAATTAAACGTTTTCAAAAATAGTACACAAATTTGCATAATTAAAATCACCTAGCTGAGCCTCAATGGATAAAATACACAAATAAATGCCAATGATATCATAGAAAAACACCACACAAATGCTCAAATATAATATTTCCTGTTCTATTCGGGCTTCTTTTTTTTTTTTTTTTTTTTAGTAAAATTTACCAGGACACCCAATAGGAAAACCTAACATAAAACAGGACTGAAGAAACAAGACAAACATGCAAAATAAAACCCTCAGACCCCGGATGGATCCCTCTCAAGGCGTCTCCGTCGTTTCACATTGGGGCTCCTGCTGCGTCGCCTCGTCTCCATCTCTGGCAGCCTCAGATCCCTCCAGACCTGCACCCGAACTCCTCCATCCAACCCGGCTCCACCTGGAACCGCCTCTGGTAGTCCCGCTGCTGGCGTGGACTGTGATCTATACGTACTCGAGCTTCAACCTTGGTCTTCGAGGGAAACCACTTCCTTTTCATCAGATCACCGGTCCTGCGACTGGTCCCCGACTCCAGCGGCTCCGACTCGCGGGCTCTCCTGGGTCTTCTTTTGGCTGGCCGTCACTGGGAGTACTTTCCAACAACCACGCTCCGCAGTCTAGCCCTGTTTTCTCCCGGCGTTGGCACCTCGTCCTGATGAGCCTCATCGGGGGTCCCGCCGTGCCGTCTGGCACCCTCGTCCAGGGCCGCCTGCGTGACAGCATCACGTCCGTCCTGAGAGGACTCCGCATGGTGCAGTGTGTGCTCTCCCAAATAAACATTGACCGTCCAGTCCTGGTCCCGAATCATCTCATCCTCCAGGATCCCGAATCTGCATTCCCTCGCCAGCTCTCGGAGGTCCACCACGAATCTTCGTATGGGCTCACCCGACCGCTGGCGGCGCTGTCGAAATTGGATACACTTCACGATGACGTTTTCCGGTGCCTTAAAGTAGAGCGCCATTAGCTGCACCACATCATCAAAGCTGTTCGCTCCACCTAAATTTTCCAAAAGCCTTTACCCTTCCATTCCTAAATTATGGACTAACACAGCTCGTGCACGGAGATTCTCCATGTCTCCCAGACCCAGTGCTACCAGGTAGTTGGTAAAGGCTGCGAACCATCTAGGCCACGGCACGAGCGGCTTGCCCGGAGCCTTGAAGAACAGCTGAAAGCTGACAATGTAGCGTTCCATTACCGCTTTTACCTTGTCGCCATTTGTTATGTCCATAATTTAGTGAATGAAGAGAGACGCTCACCTTAGTCAACAACGGTTTATGAAATCGATCAGTAACTATATACAGAGGCTTATGGCACTCTTCTGCTGGCCAGGTGGCTTCACGACGAAAGAGGCAGAGCCTCTTCCGCCCACTCTTTTATACCTAGGGTGGTGTCACCGCCGGAAACCGGTAATGCCCACTCCGGTCCGTCCCATGACCAACCCGGCTGCCATCTTGCTAATACCAGCCTGTTTCCATACATAAAAGGTGGCAATAATTATTGGTTTGCCGTGGGTGGAGGAGGTCAGACCGGACCGGTTGGTGGTGTGCACAGATTCACTTGCAGCTTTAAAAACCATACAGACACTGATACCTTGATCATACCAACAGGTGGTGCTGTGGCTTCCTGTGGTAAAGTATCGTCACTTCCTGTGTTGCTGGCTGTCTGTGTGGTTTGCTCTGTGGTTAGCTCTCTTCATTCTCCTGAGGATTTTGCCTTTAATTGTATTTTAATCACTTTTTTCCATCTATCGTTAGCTCTCACTTCTGTTTAACAAGGCTCTTGCACCTGTGTGCGCACTCAGTGTCACCTAATCACCCTCTTTAGCCTTCTGTTCACCTTTCATCGGTGTTTGTGTTAGCTTCGGGTTAGCCACTAGCTATGGCTACTAGCTCTCCTTCCTCTCCTCCTCTGGTGTTCTCTCTGTGTCAGATGTTTAGCTACACCTCTGCCTCTTTTAGAGATAACGGCAAATCTAATAAATGTTGTCTTTTTGGGGTGCTCGAGGCGAGGTCTGATTTGGAATCCTGGCTCCACTGCATTGAAACACCGTCTGCGCCAGTTAATAATGACAGATGCTCCTTAGCTGCAGCGGAGCTCCCTAGCATAGGGCGGCCTGCTAGCGGTCCTCCAGTCCTCCTCTGCAGCGAGGAGACTGGGTGGGTGATGGTGAGAAGGAAGCCTAGTCGCAAGGCCCCGGTTCACCACTAACCTGTTCATGTTTCTAATCCCTTTTCCCCGCTCAGCGACACACCCGCTGAGGAAAAAACTCTGATCATTGGCAACTCTGTAGTCAGAAACGTGAACCTAGAGACTCCAGCGGCCATAGTCAAATGCATTCCTGGGGCCAGAGCAGGCAACATCGAGTCAAATTTGGAAATGCTGGCTAAAAGTAACTGAAAATACTCCACAGTTGTTATCCACGCTGGCATTAACGGCATTCGACTCCGGCAGTTGGAAGTCTCAAAACTTAAAGTGGAATCGGTGTGTGACTTTGCAAAAACAATGTCTGCTTCTGTAGTATCCTCTGGGCCAGGCTGACAAAGCGTCAGGACTCTGTCAATCCTAGCAGTCCCTTAGAGCAGTGGTCCCCAAACTACAGCCCACGGGCCGGATACGGCCCGCCCCCACATTTGGCCCTGCCCCCTGAACAATACCAGAGACGCTTACCCCCACCCCCCTCCACCTCCTCCTGCACAGAGCTTTTCCCGCACCTCGCTTCCAAAGCCGGCCGAGCGCCGTCTCGTTCCCCTGCTGAGCGTGTGCTCAGCCATGCATTCTGTGCCATACATTCTCTGTATCAGAGCTGACTGTTCATGCCTTACTATCAGAATTCGCTCTTAGACAACTACTCAGGGCTCACTCACAGCGCGCAGCCAGAGCGCTGGGTGAGCCTCGTGATGGAGGAATAAAACACCTTTAAACTTCGGCTTGCTGTGTCCGCCTGCACTTATTTTTTCCTCCACACTGACTGTCTCTCCCTTCTGCCACGCTGTGGACTATTTTTTGCCTCCACACTGGTAAGCGTTATGATTTTTTTTTTTTTAGTCTGGCCACGCGATCGAGACTAATACACGCATAGAACGTGACATTCTATTCCACCCTTCTGCAGTCTGTGCCCCTATCTGAACCCCACCCCCTCCAGAAAAAAAAAATTCATAGACTCACCCCTGTCAAATAAAACGGAATAATGGCAAAAAGTTTAGGTAAGAGAAAAATTGATTCAGAATGCAAGGTATTTAACCTGCAGTGGACAAACGATTATTTTTTTTGCTCAATGCAAAGAAAAGGCTGTTCAACAGCAGTGTCTACAAGCCTACTAGAACCTACAAAAGGATTATAAGGAAGAAACACAAGAACTTTGAGAGACTGCTCATATGAGTCATTTAAGTAAGAGATTCTGCTCTGACAACTAAGCTGAACTTTTACCTGTTAAGATTGTGCACGGCACAACAGAAAGTTAATGTTCCATGGACTTTTTTTCTGTGAAGAACCCAGAGAGGGTTATTTGGTTATTATTTATTTCATAAATAGTGTTATTTATTTCATTAATAGTGTTATTATTTATTTTCTGACTTTTTTTACTGTGAAGATCCCAGAAAGGGTTATTAATATTTGGTTATGTGTGGCTTTCTGGAAAACAATAAATGTTTACGTTTAGGCACCCCTGCGATCGTCACACTTTTTCTGTTACAAACTGACCCTGGCCCCCATCAGAGAAGGCAAAAGTTATGTGGCCCTCACAGGAAAAAGTTTGGGGACCGCTGCCTTAGAGCTTACTAGTCAGGACTTTTCAATCATAAAATTTCATCTATTAGAGATAAAATCAGTCAGATTCTTCCCACCGTTAACTTAAATACAGTAATCAAATCAAATCAAATCAAATCAAATCAAACTTTATTGTCATATTGCTGTACATACAACTGTAGTGCAGGCAAGATGAAATTGCGTTTCTCTCAGCATCCATATAAGAAGCAGCATGATTAAGACACACTCCCACATAGCTCCACCCCCCACCCCCACCCCCCCATCCATTCACACATCCCTGAGACGTACTTGGGGAAAAAGAATAACTAACTATAATATACAAAATGTCCATAGGTGCAGTAGTGTGTATGAGAGATTCCGGGTCAGCTGTTCAGCATCCTGACAGCTTGTGGGAGGAAGCTGTTGATCAGTCTGGTGGTTCTGCCTCTGATGCTCCGGAATCGTTTACCAGATGGAAGAAGTTCAAAGTGTTTATGCAGAGGGTGAGAACGGTCCTTGACAATGTTCAGTGCCCTGCTCCTACAATGGTTCTGAAAAAGTTCTTGGACAGAGGAGAGGGAGACTCCAATTACCCTCTCCGCCCACTTGACTATCCTCTGCAGGGCTTTTTTGTCTGACATACTGCAGCTGGAGTACCATGTAGCAATGCAGTATGTCAGAACACTCTCCACCACACCTCTGTAGAAGGTCCTGAGGATGCAGATGGGGAGAGAGGCCTGTTTGAGTTTCCTCAAGAAGTGTAGTCTCTGCTGAGCCCGCTTCCTGATCTCCAAGGAATTCTTGCTCCAGGTCAGGTCCTGCGAGATCTGCACTCCGAGGAACTTGATGTTCTCTACTCTCTCCACTAAACGGCCGCCAATGCTGAGGGGGACGTGCTCAGGCTGTGACCGCCGGAAGTCGATAATCATCTCCTTCGTTTTGTCCACGTTGAGCACCAGATTGTTCTCCCTGCACCAGCCCTCCAGGTGTCTCACTTCTTCCCTGTACATTGATTCCTCATCCCTCTGAATAAGTCCCACCACCGTGGTGTCATCTGCAAACTTAATAATCTAGTTCCCCTCATGTTTGGATACACAGTCATGTGTTAGAAGTGTAAACAACAGTGGACTGAGTACACAGCCTTGAGGGGTTCCGGTACTCAGCGTGACAGAGTTGGAGATGTTGTTTCCAACCCGGACAGACTGAGGTCTCTCAGTCAGGAAATCCAGGATCCAGAGACATGTGGCTGTGTTCAGACCGAGAAGGAGTAATTTCTCTATCAGTCTCTGGGGAATAATGGTGTTGAATGCTGAACTGAAATCAATGTACAGGAGTCTGGCGTAGGTGTCTTTCTGGTCCAGGTGGGTGATGACAGAGTGTAGGGTGGTGACTATAGCATCCTCCGTGGAGCGGTTTGAACGATATGCAAACTGGAGCGGGTCGTGTGATGCAGGGAGGCAGGCTGTGATGTGTGGTTTGACAAGCCGTTCAAAACACTTCATCACAATTGGTGTAAGTGCAACAGGACGATAGTCATTCAAACAGGAAACCACTGGTTTCTTTGCCACCGGTACAATGATAGAGGTCTTGAAGCATCTGGGAACGATGGCCTGACTCAGGGAGATGTTATAAATGTCAGTCAGGACATCCGCCAACTCGCTCACGCAGTCTCGGAGCACATGTCCCGGAATGTTGTCTGGACCTGCAGCTTTGCGTGGGTTGACTCTGGATAGGGTCCTCCGTGTGTCCGCTGTATTGATGGTAAAAGCTGGTCCAACCGATGGTGGGGGTGGGCCGGCCCTCCCTCTGATTGTCGAGTTTGATGCTTCAAAACGTGCAAAGAAGTCGTTAAGCCTGTCTGGAAGCGAAGCGTCGTCATCATCGACCCCCTGCCTAGACTTAAAGCCCGTCAGTGTCCGAACTCCCTGCCATATCTGCTTGGTGTTCCTAGTGTCACAGAGGTGTCCCTGGATTTTCTCCGCATAGGCGCGCTTTGCCACCTTAATTCCCTTTGAAAGCGCAGACCTGGCTGAACGGAGGGCAATCCTGTCCTTCGCTCTGAAGGCTGCATCTCTGGCTGTAAGCAGCGAGCGCACCTCTGCAGTCATCCAGGGCTTATGATTACCCCGCATAGTGATGGTCTTCACTGTAGTGAAATCCTCTGTGCACTTCGCGATGTAGCTGGTGACCGTATCAGCATACTCCTCCACATCTGTCCTGTCTTCCCGGGAGGCTGCTATTTTGAAGATCTTCCAGTCTGTGTGCTGAAAACAGTCTTGCAGTGCAGAGGTTGCACCCTCTGGCAAAATCCTGATTTGTTTCACTGCTGGCCTGCTGCGCTTCAATAAAGGTTTGTAGGCAGGCACCAGCATCACGGACATGTGATCAGAATGGCAGAGATGGGGGAGGGGTATCGCTTTATATGCATCTGTGTTTGTGTACACTAAGTCCAACATATTCTCTCCTCTGGTCTTAAAGTGACATTCCACGTACCAAAAGCCAGTTTAGAGAGCTTGGGATCAGTCCGCCAAGGTCTCCGCCTTTGACCACCACCTGATCCACATAGCACCGGACCCCCATGATCCATCCTGCAGGTGGTGAGCCCACTGGAGGGCGGACCCATGTAACTCCTTTGGGCTGAGCCTGGCCGGGTCCCATGGGTGGAAACCCGGCCACCAGACGCTAGCCTTCGAGCCCCTCCCCCAGGCCTGGCTCCAGGGTGGGGCCCCGGTAACCCCATACCGGGCGGGGTACACTGAATCCTTGATATACAATTCATGAGAGTCTGTTGGATCGTTCTTAGTCTGGCCCTTCACCCAGGACCAGTTTGTCTTGGGAGACCCTATCAGAGGCAAATTGCCCCGGACAACATAGCTCCTGGGATCACTGGGGCACGCAAACCCCCCCACCACGATAAGGTGACGATCCATGAGGGGGATTCCTCCACATTGAAAGGAGTCAGTTGAGGTGGTATGGGCATCTGATTAGGATGCCTCCTGGACGCCTCCCACTTGAGGTGTTTCAGGCACGTCCCACTGGAAGGAGACCCCGGGGCAGACCCAGGACTCGGTGGAGAGACTATGTCTCCCAGCTGGTCTGGGAACGCCTTGGTATCCCCTCTGAAGAGCTGGAGCAGGTGGCTGGGGAGAGGGAAGTCTGGGCTTCTCTGCTTGAACTGCTGCCTCCGCGACCCGGACCTCCGGAAAAGCGGTAGAAGATGGATGGATGGATGGATGGTCTTAAAGTCTACACATTGTTTAAACTTGGGGAGCACAGTCTTTAACTGTAACTACTACATCTCCTTCAATTGACATCTGTTTGGATGAGTTTACGCCAACTGACCTTTTAGAGTTAGACAAAATAATTTCCTTATCCAAGCCTTCAACTCATCTTTTAGACCCTATTCCTACCAGGTTATTTAAAGAAGTCTTCCCATTTATTGATAGCTTTATTCTTCATGTTTTAGCACCTTGGGGAAGCCAGATTATTTAGCATCTCAGACAAGAGACAGTGGATAAACATGGGAGAACAATGCTCAGGAGGTTCCTGGCGAGATAGCAGGAAGGAGTCAAGGACGTAGGGGGTTGAATGCAGTGTGATGCAAATGTCATGTTGTGTGTGGAGAAATGCCATGAAACTTAAGAGGAGAGTGCCTGCTGAAATGCTCAGTCTGTTCTGTGCTAGAGAGATGTGAAGTGTGGAATAAACTGTGTGCCATGAGCCCGACTCTTATTTCACACACTCCACACTGGTGACCCAAGACGTATTATGGAACACGAGGCAAGATCCCTGGAGCCGGCCCGGTCAGGCAGCTACAGCGAGGCAGCAGCCATCCCACAGACAGCCCGGACTGGAACCTCCAGCCACGCGTGTGCGGTTTCAGTCAAGCTACCGGATTTCTGGCAGCACAACCCGCGCTCTTGGTTCCACCACACCGAGGCCCAGTTCGCCCTCCGGGGAGTAACGGCAGACGATACCAGATTCTACCATGTGGTCGCAGCGCTGGACGCCCGCACAACTCAGCAGGTAGCGAGCCTGCTCGATCAGCCACCAGCCAGCAGCAAATATGAGGCGCTCAAGGCTGCGCTCATCCAGCGCTACATGCTCTCGGACTGTGAGAGAGCGGAGAGGCTCCTGACGCGGACCGAATTAGGAGATGGTTGGGCCGTAGACCTGATTGAGAAGATGCTGGTGTTAATGGGCACGGATGACGGGCACTTTCTGTTTGGCTGCACGGTGGCGCAGTGGTTAGCACTGCGGCAGCACAGTTTACCCTTGGCCGGGGGATTGTGGGGATCGTGGGATCGTGGGTTCGATCCCAGCCCCCGACCAACAGTGATCTGTGTGGAGTTTGCATGTTCTCCCCGTGTTGCGTGGGTTTACTCCGGGATTTCTCCGGTTTCCTCCCACATGCCAAAAACATGCATGTTAGGTTAATTGGCTGTTCTAAATTGTCCCTAGATATCTGCTTCCTATAGGCCCTTAGGGGTTAGTATTAGAGGGTTAGTATTAATGAAAGCGCTTTGAGTGGTCTTTGTGACTAGAAAAGCGCTATATAAGTGCAGGTTAGTTAGTTAGTTTGCTCACTTCTTCCTCTGGAACCTTCCGACAGTGGTGAGAGCGGTTCTGTTCAATTCGCCGTTGCTGGCCGCGCGCGACTACCGTGCGCTAGCCCAGGAGGCAGACCGGATCATCCTCACCACCAGGGCGATCACAGTCAACGCAGCAGCGGCGGAGCCCAGCGAGACGACCAGAGGAGGCGAGGAGCCACCGACAGTAGCAGCAGCGGGGGCCAAGGAGCGCCAGAGAGACACGCTCTGTTTCTACCACCGCCGCTTCGGAGAGAAGGCACGAAGATGTGCGCCACCGTGCCAATTCAAGCACTCGGGAAACGCCAAGGCCGGTAGCAGCTGCGACCCTCAGTGAAGAGAACAAGCTGCTCTACTTGACGGATGCACGCTCGGGGAGGCATTTCCTCGTGGACACCGGAGCCCAGAAGAGTTTCATCCTGCTGACCTACGCTGACTGGCTGCCAGGACCTAGCAGTCCCGAGATGTTGGACAGCAAACGGCTTGGATATTAAGACCTTTGGTGAGAGGACTCTGCTCTTATCTCTACACGGCCGTATATATGAGTGGACTTTTGTCGTAGCAGCACTGAATTACCATATCCTGGGGGCTGCTCTTCTGTGTGCACATGGTTTACTGGTTGATGTTGCTAACAGGCGCCTGGTTAATGCACTGTCCTTTGACTCTCTCCCCTGTATAGCTTGAGTGACCCAGCCAACAGCACAAGCCAACGTCACAGCTACAGGCAGTAAGTTCCACACACTCCTCACTCAGTTACCAGCACTCACGGTCCTGACGTTTTCTGCGGCCATCGCTAAACACGGGGTGGAGCACTTTATCACCACCACCGGGCCGCCCATTTTTGCAAGACCTCGGCGCTTGGACACAGCAAAACTGGCCATAGCGCGCGAGGAGTTCGCCAACCTGGAAAGGTTGGGCATCATCAGGCGCTCGAACAGCCCATGGGCATCCCCGCTACACATGGTCCCTAAGGCTGAGGGATCGTGGCGACCGTGCGGGGATTTCCGCAGGTTGAACAATGCCACAGCGCTCGACCGCTACCCAATTCCCCACATACAGGATTTTTCTGTTCACCTTGCCGGAGCACACATTTTTTCCAAAATAGACCTGGTCCGCAGTTACCACCAAGTCCCAGTGCGCGCTGAGGACGTACCCAAAACAGCGGTAATAACTCCTTTCAATCTATTCGAGTTCCTGCGCATGCCATTCGGGTTAAAAGGAGCGGCACAGACGTTCCAGCGCATGATGGATGCAGTGCTGCATGATCTCCCGTTCGTGTTCGTCTACCTGGACGATATCCTGGTAGCCAGTGCGTCCGAAGACAAACACAAAACCCACCTCAGGACGGTTTTCCGGAGGTTGGAGGAGCACGGGTTAATAATCAACCTGGTGAAATGCCAGTTCGGCGTGACGGAGATTGATTTTTTGGGGCACCACATCTCTCCGGAAGGAGCGATCCCGCTGCCCGACAAAATGCGCACCGTGGCGGATTTTCCCCGGCCTCAGACGGTCAGGGCGCTGCAGGAATTTTTGGGGATGGTGAACTTTTATAACTGTTTCCTTCCCCGCGCGACGCAGCTCATGCAACCATTGTACGCCGCACTCAAGAAACAGAAACCTGCGGATAGGGTAGAATGGACCCCGGAGCGAGAGCGGGCGTTCTCGGAAGTTAAAGCAGCCCTGGCAAACGCCGCACTGCTGGCGCATCCGGGCCCGGCGGCCCGCACAGCGCTCACCACCGACGCTTCAGACGTGGCCATAGGGGCTGTCGTGGAGCAGCGCGTCGCCAGGGCTTGGCACCCGCTCGCCTTTTTCAGCAGAACTTTGCACGACAGCGAACGTAAATACAGCGCGTTCGACAGAGAGTTGCTGGCTCTCCACCTGGCCATACGCCACTTCCAGTTCTGGCTGGAAGGGCACAGCTTCACCACGTTCGTGGACCACAAGCCGCTAACATTCACGATGGCCAAGGTTTCAGAACCGTGGTTGGGCCGGCAGCAGAGACAGCTGGCCACCATCTCAGAGTTTACTACCGATATTCAGCATGTGTCGGGTAAACTGAATGTGGTGGCGGACTGCTTCTCACGCGCCGTGGTGGCCCCGGTCTGCATGGGGATAGATTACGCAACCATGGCCGCAGAGCAGATTAGCGAAGCAGATGTGCACGCGCTCCAGTCTGGACCAACAGGGTTAAGGCTGGAGAGCAGGGTGCTGCAAGATGGCGCCCCCCCCAATCTGCGATGGCTCCACCGGTCGCCCGCGTCTGGTGGTCCCGATCGCGTGGCGCCGCCGCGTGTTTGAGTCGGTTCACACTCTGGCACACCCAGAAGTGCGCACGTCGGTCAAAATGGTGGGAGAGAAGTTTGTGTGGCCGAGCCTACACAAACAAGTGAAAGAGTGGGCTGCAGCCTGCGTGGCGTGCCAACGAGCCAAGGTATACAGACACACGAAGGCTCCCTTGGAGCCGTTTCATATCCCAGCTAAGAGGTTCGACCATGTTCACGTAGACCTCGTGGGCCCCCTCCCACCATCATAGGGGTGCACGCACCTCCTGACCATGGTGGACCGCACCACGCGCTGGCCAGAAGCAGTCCCGCTGGCGGCAACCACGTCCGCAGACGTAGAGCGCGCTTTTTTAACAGCATGGGTGGCGCGTTTTGGAGTCCCGTCGGATATTACGTCCGACAGAGGCCCTCAATTTGTTTCCGAACTCTGGTTAACAATGGACCGCAGCCTGGGTGTTACAATTCACCGCACAACCACATACAACCCACAGGCCAATGGGTTATGCGAGCGTTTTCATAGATCACTGAAAGCAGCACTCAGGGCTTCATTGACGGATGCGAATTGGGTAGACAGGCTGCCGTGGGTCTTATTGGGGTTGCGCTCCGCGCCGAAAGAGGATCTGGAAGCTTCCCCGGCAGAGCTCGTTTTTGCGCAGCCCCTACAGCTGCCCGGGGAATTTCTGCCAGATAATCCTGCGCTGGGCAGCTGCCCGTCTCAGCTTTTGCAGCGTAGCGCAAACACAGGCACGCTGCAGGGCCCTGCCCACCACAGTTTTCCGCGTGTTTTCATGCCTAAAACTTTGAAGAGCGCAGAGTTTGTTTTCGTCAGACACGACGCCCACCGCCCTCCATTGCGCCCACCCTATGATGGACCGTTCAGAGTGTTGGAAACAGGGGATAAGCATTTTTTGCTAGACTTGGGGGGTAGGTGGGAAAAAATTGGCATAGACAGACTCAAACCTGCTTTCGTTGTGGTGGACGAGCAAGTGCTGTTGGCTAGGGCCCCTCGGCGTGGAAGACCCCCACGGAGAGCTCCCCAGGGAAACGATTCACCACAGCAGCCACACGGACAGACCGAAGTGCCCCCCCCCCCTCGTCACAGCCCACTCGCAGTCAGATACACTCCCAGCAGCCCCCCACCGGCACAGCAGCGCCACGGAGGCGGTAAACCCCAGTTACAGCAGATACGGGAGGAGACGGAAGCCCAAGTAGCATGTGGACTGATATTCTATTGTTCTATCACAGCATGTGGACTGTTATTCTATTGTTCTATCTAAGATGCTGGGGGGGGGGAGTTTAGCACCTTGGGGGAGCCAGATTATTTAGCATCTCAGACAAGAGACAGTGGATAAACATGGGCGAACAATGCTCAGGAGGTTCCTGGCGAGATAGCAGGAAGGAGTCAAGGACGTAGGGGGTTGAATGCAGTGTGATGCAAATGTCATGTTGTGTGTGGAGAAATGCCATGAAACTTAAGAGGAGAGTGCCTGCTGAAATGTTCAGTCTGTTCTGTGCTAGAGAGATGTGAAGTGTGGAATAAACTGTGTGCCATGAGCCCGACTCTTATTTCACACACTCCACAATATAATCAATTCTTCATTAACTTTAGCCCATGTACCGCAGGTTTTGAAAACTGCTGTAATTAAACCCTTACTCAAAAAGCCAACACTGGATCCAGGAGTTTTAGCTAACTACAGACCAATTTCTAAACTCCCTTTCATTTCAAAAATCTTTGAAAGAATTTTTGCTACACAATTATTTGACCACTTGCAGGGAAATGGTTTATTTGAAGAGTTTCATTCTGGGTTTAGAATCCATCATAGTCCTGAAACATCCTTAGTGAAGGTCACTAATGACCTCCTTATCGCATCTGATAATGGACATGTTTCTGTACTTGTCCTTTTAGACCTTAGTGCAGCATTTGATACTATCAATCATAATATTCTACTTGATAGATTAGAACACTATGTTGGACTTAATGGAACTTCATTGCAGTGGTTTAGATCTTATTTATCTGATCGGTTCCAGTTTTTTCATGTCAATAATGAGTTTTCTTTCAACTCAAAGCTCAGTCATGGAGTTCCACAGGGATCTGTGCTCGGCCCTATTCTTTTTAGTTTATACACACATGGACAAAATTGTTGGTACCCCTCTGTTAATGAAAGAAAAAACCACAATGGTCACAGAAATAACTTGAATCTGACAAAAGTGGTAATAAATAAAAAGTCTATGAAAATTAACCAGTGAAAATCAGACAATGCTTTTGAATTGTGGTTCAACAGAATTATTTTAAAAAACAAACTCATGAAACAGGCCTGAACAAAAATGATGGTCCCCTTAACTTAATATTTTGTTGCACAACCTTTTGAGGCAATCACTGCAATCAAATGATTTCTGTAACTGTCAATGAGACCTGCACCTCTCAGCCGGTATTTTGGCCCACTCCTCATGAGCAAACTGCTTCAGTTGTCTCAGGTTTGAAGGGTGCCTTCTCCAGACGGCATGTTTCAGCTCCTTCCACAGATGATCAATAGGATTTAGATCAGGGCTCATAGAAGGCCACTTTAGAATAGTCCAATGTTTCGCTCTTAGCCATTCTTGGGTATGTTTAGCTGTGTGTTTTGGGTCATTATCCTGTTGCAAGACCCATGACCTGCGACTGAGACCAAGCTGTCTGACACTGGGCAGCACATTTCTCTCTAGAATACCTTGATAGTCTTGAGATTTCATTGTACCCTGCACAGATTCAAGACACCCTGTGCCAGATGCAGCAAAGCAGCCCCAGAACATAACAGAACCTCTTCCATGTTTCACAGTAGGGACAGTGTTCTTTTCTTGATATGCTTCATTTTTGCGTCTGTGAACATAGAGCTGATGTGCCTTGCCAAAAAGTTCCAGTTTTGTCTCGTCTGTCCATAGGACATTCTCCCAGAAGCTTTGTGGCTTGTCAACATGCAGTTTGGCAAATTCCAGTCTGGCTTTTTTATGATTTGTTTTCAACAGTGGTGTCCTCCTTGGTCGTCTCCCATGAAGTCCACTTTGGCTCAGACAACAACGGATGGTGCAATCTGACACTGATGTACCTTGACCTTAGAGTTCACCATGAATGTGTTTAGAGGTTGTTCTGGGCTCTTTTGTTACCATTCGTATTATCCGTCTCCTCCTGCGGCCACATCCAGGGAGGTTGGCTACAGTTCCATGGATCTTAAATTTCTGAATAGTATGTGCAACTGTAGTCACAGGAACATGAAGCGGCTTGGAGATGGTCTTATAGCCTTTACCTTTAACATGCCTGTCTATAGTTTTCTTTCTAATCTCCTGAGACAACTCTCTCCTTTGCTTCCTCTGGTCCATGTTTAGTGTGGTAAACACCATGTCACCAAACAGTACAGTGACTACTTGTCACCCTTTAAATAGGCCGACTGACTGATTACAAGTTTGTAGACACCTGTGATGTTAATTAGAGGACACATCTTGGTTGAACATGTCTCTTCTTCCGGCTTTCAGAGAGAGCAGACGCTTTTTCTCTCCTCTCCTCCTTCTCCCTCCCTGACTGAATCCCAGCTGGGACTGAATCCCAGCTTGCTACTGTCTGTGTCTGCGTCGCTCTTCTACTGGCTGATTCTTGATCCAAACGGAAAA
Organism: Pholidichthys leucotaenia; assembly: GCA_020510985.1. Lineage (NCBI taxonomy): Eukaryota > Metazoa > Chordata > Actinopteri > Cichliformes > Pholidichthyidae > Pholidichthys > Pholidichthys leucotaenia. The sequence continues at coordinate 275,418,619 of CM035844.1, forward strand.
AAATATGGATTTGCTAAGCTGGGCTTTGAATACAATTGACACCATCTTTTCAACTAGGAAATCGGGCCCGGGGGAGCCCATCTGTCCTGCAGGTACTGCTGCTGCGGGTTATGTGAGAGACACATACAATTGGAAACTTATGTCTGTGTGACCTTTCGATCGAAGATGTGGAAGACATCTATTTATTTGGCATCAATGATCTCAGGACTTCTACTGATTGGCTTGGAGTGGTCCTGGTGTATCGAAAACTGAAGAAGATGGACAGAGCTAATCAAAATGCTGACCCAGCGAAGCTCTTTCATCAATTTGACCAGCTGGGGAGGGCTCTGATAGCGGCTAATGGCGAGGAAGATTGGTAACATCTCGGTGTCGCTAGGAGCTCTCCAGGAAATGATTTTAAAGCCTGGAAATGTATTTGGAAATTATGAAGCACTTAATCCAGTCCTTCTCAAATAGTGAGGCGCGCCCCCCTTAGGGGGCGCGATGCGATGCCAGGGGGGGCGCGTATGACCCCGGGGAACAGGCTTTGCTTTTGCCGTGTAAAGTGTAATTGCACATCCACGGCAGCAGGTGGTGCAGTGGCGCTCTCATTGTCAAAGTCTGTGTGGGAGTTTAAAACTTTTTAAATTGCTGTCAACAAACCCCTCGAGAGACACCATGGAGAAATATTTAACAGTAACGAAAAGAAAGGCGGCGAGAGACAGAGGTAAAGAGACAAGTGAAAGTCTCCCAAAAGCTAAGACGAGGAAATATGACGAAGCTTATCTAGCGCTTGGCTTCACTGTGACTACGGTGGGAGACGAGGAAAGACCGGTGTGTTTACTGTGTCTGAAAATGTTGGCAGCGGACAGCATGAAGCCAAATAAATTAAGACGTCACCTACAGACATTACATCCTCAACACGTTGATAAGCCGCTTGATTTTTTTCAGCGAAAACATGCGGAGTACGGCCAACAATCATCCCGCTTTGTGAACACTACATCAGTAAACCAGCGAGCACTTTTAGCATCATTTAAAGTGGCGTACCAAATTGCGCAGTGCAAAAAACCCCACACAATTGCAGAGGAGTTGATACTGCCTGCAGCAGTAGACATGGTTTCTGTCATGCTTGACAACGCAAGTGCTGCAAAAATAAAAACCATCCCACTGTCCAATGACACGGTCGCAAGACGCATAGATGACATCGCGAACGATCTCCAGGAACAGCTGGTAGATAAACTCAAAGACAAACGGTTTGCCTTACAATTCGATGAAGCAACTGACAGCAACAAAGACTGTTTATTTATTGCTTATGTGCGTTTTGACATGACAAACTCCCTGTGTGAGGATTTGCTTTTCTGTAAATATGTCAAAAACAGAGCCACAGCTGAGGAGCTATTTAAAATGCTGGACTGCTTCCTAACTGAGAATGGGTTGAAGTGGGAGAACTGCATTGGTGTTTGCAGTGATGGTGCACAGACTATGTCAGGGATGAGAAAAGGACTGCGAGCGCTCATCAAGAAGGCTTCACCTAATGCTGAGTGGACACACTGTGTTATACACAGAGAAGCACTGGCATCAAGGCACCTTTCTTCTGAATTAAGTGAGGTTATGACTGACATTATAGGTGTAGTCAATTTTATAAAGACCAGACCACTAAAATCCAGAATCTTCTCTACTATCTGTGAGGAGATGGGAGCTGAACACCAGGCTGTGCTCTTTCACAGTGAAGCAAGGTGGCTGTCACGAGGAAAGGTCTTGTCCCGTGTTTTTGAGCTCAGAGAGGAGATAAGAGTGTTTTTGGAGCAAGAACATAAGTATGAAGATGCAGCAAAATTTAGTGATGAGAACTTCCTGGCAAAACTGGCCTACCTGAGTGACATATTTGGAAAGCTAAATGAACTAAATTTACAGCTTCAAGGGAAAAATAAACACCTCCCTCAGGTCACAGACAAGATCAGCTCTTTCACTCGAAAGCTTGCAATGTGGGGCAGGCAACTTGATGAAGGAAGAAGTGATGCATTTGAGAATCTGCATGAATTTGTTGACACCACTGACTATGATGCCACCTCAGTGATTCCAGTTATTAAGCAGCATATTGCATCATTGATGGGATTCTTCAAAAAGTACTTTTCTGAAAACAATTCCCAGTATGACTGGGTGAGAGATCCTTTCAATGCACCAGCTCCTACTGGTTTCACCTCTGCAGAGGAGGAACAGTTCATTGACGTGACATCTGACTCCACTTTGAGACTGAGCTTCACATCACAGACACTGAGTGAATTCTGGCTGAGTGTAGAGAGGCAGTATCCACTCTTAGGACAGAAAGCCATGGGCATTCTTCTTCCCTTTGCAACTTCTTACCTTTGTGAGATTGGCTTCTCTGCTGTTGCTGCACTGAAGACCAAGTACAGGTCCGAGCTAAACATTGAGCAGGAGCTGAGAGTTGCACTACCATGCTTCAAACCCCGCTTTGAAAAGCTGTGCTCCACAAAACGTGCTCATTGTAGCCATTAATGATTACTTCATTAATGTGATTTAGAAAAAAATCAGCACAATGTTTTATACCTTTTTCTTCAGACTAAAATGTTAAATATATTGGTGCTCCTGTGTTAATGTTCCAGATCAATTTACATTTAATATTATTTTTTGATTGAATTATTTTTCTCAGCATCAAATGGTTCAGTTAGTCAAAAATGTTTCTAGTTTAAATAAGGATTGACATATTTTTTATTTCAGGCACTTTGATGCACTTTAAGTTGTTTTTTTTCTGTTTTAGACTATAACAGGGTTTCTGTGTGGCAAAATAAAGTTAATATTTGTTGAAAGTTGATTTATATTGCTTTTTTCTTTTGTTAATGTTAAAAAGGATACAATTTTAGGTATACTTATACAATTTTTATAGATAATGATCTTATTTATAGTCACCGCGGCGAGTGGGGGGGCACGAAATATTTTCTCTTTCCTAGGGGGGGCTTTGCAAAAAATAATTGAGAAGCACTGACTTAATCGCATAAGAGATGAAAATTCCTCCTCTGAGTGAACTGTGCTTATTCGACCTTGTTTTCGGCGCCCCACAGCTCTCACTCCTCCTGATGAAGATAAGACAGTAGAAATGTTTTGGCTGACTTCTCTCCTACACAAACAACCTGGCGTACAGTAATCTGAACTCTCAAGGACAGCGCCATGTGACTGGCTTAGAAATTACCATCGGACATGCACTGAGAGTTGATCTCACGAGGACATGCTTTTTAAGTTTCAGACACTGAAGACATAACATCTGCTGAGAGAGGATTTTTGCTGTCCACCAGTAACTGATAACTGACACACACACTGCATTCAACATTACACGACTGATACACTTACACTGACGTATACGTATATACACACACTGCCTCTCTCAATCTCTCTGCTTTTGTTAATGTGTGAATTGTTTGTATGCTAAATGTGCATTGAGGTTTTTTTTTCTTGTAATCATAATCCCGCTCACTGAGCGCTATTCTGATAACTATGTTTTTTTTTTCTCTCGCCTACTGTGTCATCCTACCCCTTCCCTCTTTACCCCCCCACTGTTCGACTGGCGCCTTCGGGCTGCCGCGGCCTGGGATGCGCTTATAGAGCGCACCCAATGTCAAGTCAAATTTCAATTCTCCTGTATGTATTGCACGTATGGCAGTATTGACAATAAACCTTATTCATTCCCTATGGTCACATTATTTTCCATCTTTTCTAGGGGTACCATCATTTTTGTCCAGGCCTGTTTCATGAGTGTGTTTTTTAAAGTAATTCTGTTGAACCACAATTCAAAAGCATTGTCTGATTTTCATTGGTTAATTTTCATAGAATTTTTATTTATTACCACTTTTGTCAGATTCAAGTTATTTCTGTGACCATTGTGGGTTTTTCTTTCATTAACAGAGGGGTACCAGCAATTTTGTCCACGGCTGTATATGCTTCCGTTAGGTAACATTATTAGAAAGCACTGTTGGCATCAAAACTGGGGATTCTAAATTGTCCTTAGGTATGACTGTGAGAGTGAATGGTTGTCTGTCTCTCTGTGTTAGCCCTGTGATGGATTGACGATCTGTCCAGGGTGTACCCTGCCTCTCGCCCTAAGATGCTGGGATAGGCTCCCCCCCACCCCCCCGCGACCCGAAAAGGATTAAGCGGAAGAAGATGGATGGATGGATGGATGGATACCAGATGACACACAATTATACCAGTCAATGAAGCCAGATGATAGTAATCAATTAGCCAAGTTAGAAGCCTGTCTTATGGAACTCAAAGCTTGGGTGACTTGTAATTTCCTGCTATTAAATTCAGATAAGACTAAAGTCATTCTTGTTGGTCCATAAAACCTGAGAAATACCTTTCCAAATCAAACATTTAGTTTGGATGCAGTTACTCTTTCTCTTAATAGCTCTGTGAGGAAGCTCTAGATTAGATTACTATAACTATATTATCACGTTGTCCTAAAATCATCTCTAAAAAGTCTTCAGTTGATCCAAAATGCTGCAGCAAGAGTTTTAACAGGTACTAGAAAGAGAGATCATATTTCTCCAGTTCTGGTCTCCCTTCACTGGCTTCCCATTGAGTTTAGAATGAAGTTTAAAATCCTTCTTCTCACTTTCAAAGCTCTAAACAATCAGGCCCCTTTTTATTTAAATGATCTGATACTACCCCATTAAGATCAGAGATAAGATAAGATAAGCCTTTATTAGTCCCACAATGGGGAAATTCCAGGATTGCAACAGCACAGGGATAGCAACACTCAGAGCAACAATCAAGAAGACAAGAAAAAACAAGAGCAGCGAAGATACATATGTGTAGCGGGTTAATTCAACCCCCCCACAACACAGAGACAGAACACAGAGACAGTCAGCTCGCACTCCTTGGTTTTTCCCGCTGCACTACTGAGATGTAATGTGCCATGCATGTATTGTGATGAAATGTGCCATTCATGTATCGTGATGCAATGTGCCGTTCAGGTATTGTGATGTAATGTGCCATTCATTTATAGTGTTCATGCGTCCTGTCCTTACTGTGACCTAGAGGCTGAGATCAATATGTAGATGTGCCTTGTAACCTCTTTGTCCTCCAAGCCGGAGCAGAGGCTGCATCTGCCTATTGTTATGTAGGTCTTACAAATGCAAATGTCTCATGCCTGTTCTGCAGTCCCTTTGATCAGACCAACTGCTGTGAATCTGCTTTGATGTATTGTTTGAGTTTGGTATAAATACTGCACAGGTTCTGTAACACACCCTCTCATTCCCACTTCTGCAACTGCTGCTGCAGGACACAGACTTTGTGTCCCTCTTCTCTGAGAGCCGTTTGGGCTCGCTCCCGGCGCACATGCACGGCACCAGGAGCGGAGCCCGTGACGGCAGTATGATAATAAACTCTACTTAAAACCACAGCATTCGCTGCTTATTATTTTTTATCTTGCCGCCGCATATGTACATATAAATATATAAACACAGTGCAGAGCATTGTAGCTAGGTGGAATAAATATATAAATATATAAACACACACAGTGCGGAGCATTGTAGCTAGATGGAAAGAACAGCATAACCATCTACTTAGTTATCCTACATGGTATGATTATGTACCCATACATATTGTCACCCTCCGTAGTGACCGGTATTGTCCTAGTTGTATACCGGAGGGGACCATTGTGTAAGTCTATTGCGTCTTTTGCATTCAATACTATTAGGTTGTCACGGTTTTTTTTGCTATCTCTGCGAGCAGCCCTGCTTAGGTTATACAGTCTGACAGCCGTAGGTAGGAAGGACCTGCGAAACCTCTCGGTTGTGCACCTAGGATGATGTAGTCTGCTGCTAAATGAGCTCCTCAGTGCGTTCAGTATGTCCTGCATAGGGTGGGACTCGGACTCCAGCAGAGATGACAGTTTAGCCACCATCCTTCTCTCTCCCATCTCCTCCACTGGGTCAAGGCGTTGCCCCAGGACAAAGCTAGCTTTCTTGATCAGTTTGCTCAGTCTCTTCCTATCGGCTGCTGTAACGCCACTGCCCCAGCAGACCACTCCAAAAGTGATGGCTGATGCCACCACCGTGTCGTAGAATGTCTTCAGCAGCACCCCTTGTACACCAAAAGACCTGAGTCTCCTCAGTAGGAACAGCCTGCGCTGTCCCTTCTTGTAGAGTGCATCAGTATTGTGTGACCAGTCTAGTTTATTGTTCAGATGAACACCCAGGTACTTGTAGGATGTCACCATCTTGATGTCTGTTCCCTGTATGTTTACTGGTGCTGTGAGGGGTTGTCCTTGCCTGCAGCAGTCCACCACCAGCTCCTTAGTTTTCCTCGCGTTGATCTGGAGGCAGTTCCGATGGCACCAGCCCATGAAGTCCTGGATAAGTCCTCTGTACTCAGCTTCATCTCCATTGGAGATGAGGCCAACGATCGCAGAGTCGTCGGAGAACTTCTGTAGATGGCAGTGTGTTGTGTTGTGTCAGAAGTCCGCAGTATAAAGGGTGAACAGGAAGGGAGCCAAAACCATTCCCTGGGGGCCCCCGTGCTATCGATGATCATGTCGGACACACAGTCCCTGGTTCTCACAAACTGTGGCCGGTTAGTGAGGTAGTCCAGGATCCATGATGACAGGTGCTGGTCCACCCCTGCGCACAGCAGGTTGTCCTTCAGGATCATCGGTTGGATGGTGTTGAAAGCACTGGAGAAGTCAAAGAACATGATCCTCACCGCATTCCCGGGCTTCTCCAGGTGGGACAGAGAATGGTGAAGGAGGAAGATCACCGCATCCTCCACCCCAATGCCATGCTGGTAGGCGAACTGGAGTGGATCCATCGCTGGTCCCACCAGGGGGCGGAGGTGAGCAAGGAGCAGTCTCTCCAGGGTCTTCATCATGTGGGACGTCAGGGCCACTGGTCTGTAGCTGTTCAGATCTTTGGGATGGGATGTCTTTGGTACAGGTACCTCACAAGATGTTTTCCACAGCTGTGGTACCCTCCCCAGCTTCAGGCTCAGGTTGAAGATGTGCTCCACAATCCCACACAGCTGGTCCGCACAGGACTTGAGGAGCTTTGCGCTGATGCCGTCCAGTCCCGACGCCTTCCTCACCTTGATCCTCCTCAGCTCCGTCCCCACCTGGGCCTTAATGAGGGTCATGTTGGGGGGCTGTGTGTTGGGAGTGGGGGGGGGGGGGTGTTGGTGGAGTGGGGTGTGGGCAGCAGGACTCGATGTGTTTCAGAGGGAGCAGTGGTTGTTGTGCAGTCGGGGGGGGGGGGGGGCGGGGTTGGTCAAACCTATTAAAAAACAGGTTCAGATTGTTCGCCCACTCCCTGCCCCCCGTGGCCTGGGGGGAGGTATTCTGGAGCCCAGAGATGGTTTTAAGGTTTCTCCAGACTCCACCAATTACCCCGACAGAGCACAACGATCCCAAAATGCTGGATTTCTTGTAATACCTAGAATCTCCAAAAGTACAATGGGGGGCAGACTCTTCAGTTATCAAGTTCCTCTCCTGTGGAACCAGCTGCCAATCTGGATTCGGGAGTCTTTGTTTTTAAGAATAGAGTTAAAACCTTCCTTTTTGATATAGCCTACAATTAGGGAGGAATCATGTGTCTCTGAACCCTCCCTTGGTTATGCTGCTAATAGGTTTAAACAGCCGGGGGGACCTCCAATAATGCACCGGGCTTCACTCCTTTCTTCACTCTCAATGAAATATTTTTTTTTTGCTGGTCATTAACATCTGTTTGTTCTCTCCCATAGATTGAGTCCCCATCGTGCTCTTTGCTCTCTACATGTCTGTTCTTTTATCTTCTCTATCCCCTCACCCCCCAGCCAGTCACAGCAGATGAATGCTCCTCCCTGAGCCTGGTTCTGCTGGAGGTTTCTTCCTGTTAAAAGGGAGTTTTTCCTCTCCACTGTCGCCAAGCGGTTGCTCACAGGGGATTGCCTGATTGCTGGGGTCTTTCTGCAACTGTGGGGGTTTCACCTACAGTTGAAAGTGCTATGAGATGACTGTTGTTGTGAATTGGCGCTATATAAATAAAGTTCAATTGAACTGAGTTGAATTAAAATCTACAAGGGAAGACTTGGTGATTGAACTATGTCACAGTTTATTTAGGATACACAGGGGTGGTGGTGATGTTCAGTTTTTTGGGGTTTCTGCACATGAAGGGTTGAAAGGGAATGACTGCGGAGACAAATTAGCAAAAAGTACACTTGGGAAAGAAATAACTATACCATTGTCACTTGGAAAAGGAGAAGGGAAAACAGGAATCAAGAAAAACGGAATTGAGATATGGCAAAAAAAGATGGGCTGAAGATCACAAAGGTAGATCGTATTCCAAATTACAAAAATCTATTGCAGTGATGGATTGAGCTGTCGCCAACGACAGGTCTCCCGCCTTCTGGCTGCATTAAATTTTAAGGGGCTGCTTGTGATGGCGATGACTGATGAGGCCGATACGTGAAGCACATGGCATATCGCAATCGGGACAGATGTACATAATTGGCTGAGTGGATGACACCGACTGCTGTAGACGTTTCTGTTGCTGGGCGGCACCGTGACGTGCTTTATAACGGGCATCCAAAAGGGCAGTTCTCTCTCTCTCAAAGAGGTCAACACCTTCATGGCAGATCTTTCGCCAAAGGGGACGGTTCTTGGCCTGCATTTCCCATGTCATAGGATCAGTCCCACATGACTTGAGTGAGGCTTTGAGCACGTCTTTATACCGCTTCCACTGACCACCCTATGACCTCCGCCCTTCATCCAACTGGCCAAATAATAGGATTTTAGGAATGCGCTGATCTGTCATCCGAACAACATGGCCGGTCCAGCGCAACTGGGAACGTATGATGAATGACTCGATGCTGGTGATATTGGACCGGCGGAGGACTTCTGTATTGGCAACTTTGTCTCGCCACGTGATTCCACACAGCTTCCTTAAACACCGCATGTGAAACTGTTCAAGTTTCTTCACATGGGGGCGGTAGGTTGTCCACGACTCGCACCCATAGAGAAGTGTAGATAGAACAACGGTGCGATAGACCTTGATCTTGGTGCTTAGACGAATGCCACACTTCGACCATAGACGATGCTGTAAGCGTCCATAGGATGCACTAGCCTTGCTGATGCGGTGGGTAACTTCATCATCAATCTTAGTGTTCTGCAAGATGGTGCCCCCCAGGTAGCAGAACTTGTCAACTGCCTTGAGGGGTTCGCCACCGATGGTGATAACAGGATTTATTGGGAGCATACCAGGACGAGGTTGATGAAAAATCTCTGTCTTCTTGATACTTATAGTGAGTCCATAATGAGTCGCTGCTCTAGCAAAATGGTCAATGATGAACTGTGCGTCTTCAAGAGTGTGAGCGATGAGTGTCAGTCGTCGGCATAGAGAAGATCTCGCAGCATCATGCATGACGTCTTTGTTTTAGCCTTTAAACATTCCAAGTTGAATACATTGCCGTCAGTGCAAAACCGGATCCTTACACCCCTGTCGCAGTCCTTGAAGGCATCAAGGAGCATTGCAGCGAAGATGATACTAAAGAGCAGCTGAGCCATAACACACCCCTGCTTAGTGCCATTGATGATAGGGAATGGATCGGAGATTAAACCACTCTCAACCACCTGCCCGACCATACCATCGTGGAATGAGCGGATGACATTGACGATCTTAAGAGGGCACCTGACCCTGGCAAGCAGCTTCCACAGGCCCTCTCTCCCAACAGAATCGAAGGCCTTAGTCAGTTCTACGAACACTATGAACAAATCTACAATTTTGTTCTTGGCACTTCACTTGTATTTGCATGGCTGTAAACATCATGTCAATGGTGCCTCGTCCTGCTCGAAAGCCGCACTGACTCTCGGGAATGATGTTGTCGACAACATAGTGATTGAGATGGTTTATGATCACACGTGCTAGAATCTTACCAGCGATGGCGAGTAGCGATATTCCTCTGTGGTTATCGCAGCAGTGGCGGTTTCCCTTATGCTTATACAAGTGAACAATCATTGCATCCTTGAAGTCTTGTGGAACTGCCTCCTGCTCCCATATGGTGGCAAATAACTGGGCGAGGCGGGCAACGATGATGTTACCACCACACTTATAAATCTCCGGCGGGATACCATCTCCACCAGCTGCTTTACCACTAGACATCTGTTTGATGGCATCTTTAATCTCAGTAACCGTAGGTGGGATATTCAGCTCCTCCATGAAAGGTCTCTGAGGAAGCTGTGCGATGGCTTCATCAGAGATCACAGATTGGCAATTCAGGACACCATTAAAAGTGTTCTACCCAACACTCCAGGATGAGAGCCGGCTCCCTTATGAGCGTCTGACCATCCGAAGAGTATACTGGCATACTGCCCTGTGATGTCGGACCGTAGACCGCCTTCAGGCCATCATAGAACACTTTCACGTCCTTCTTGTCAGCATCTTCCTGAAGGTCCTCAGCTCTAGCAATCTACCACTGGTCCATCATACTACGCAGTGAAACCTGCACTGTCTGCCGGACATGGTGGTAGGTGTCCCTCCTTGCAATCGAGCTCTTATCATTCACATACTCAAGATGGGCACGGTGAAGACAGTCCAACAATTGGATGGCTGCTACATCATTTTCTTCAAACTAATCCCGATGCTTGCGTTTGATGAAGCCGAGCACTTCCTCTGCCGCTTCATAGATATTATCACGAAGGAACGTCCAATGGCTGTCAACGGTCTCAAAAAGGGCATCATCAAAGTCAGTAAGTTTCGTGACAATTTGCTGTTTCAGTTGGGTCCTGGAATCCAGTGAGCTGAGCTTGGCCACATTGAGCTTCTTCATAGGTGTCTTCCGGACCCTACGCCATGGGGGCTTAAAGGAGAACGCGACTCTCGACCGCAACAACCGGTGGTCTGAGAGACATGTCGTTCCCCTAATTGCTCTGGTAAGGTGCACATCCTTGATGTCCCGCTGTCGTGTAATGACAAAGTCAATCTGATGCCAATGGCCTGAACACGGGCGCATCCATGTGGATTTCAGTTTGTTCGCCTGTTGGAAGAACGTGTTGGTAATAGATGCAGTAATTGATGCTGGGCGCACAAGGAGAGGAGCAAGGTGCCGTTGGAATTCTCCTTTCCAACACCATGGTGGCCAATAACATTCTCCCAGGTAGTTCATGAGGCTCCTACATGAACGTTGAAGTCCCCTAGGACCACCAACTTGTCAGTATGAGGAGTGGCTTGAATGACACAGTCTAGTTCCTCATAGAACCGTTCCTTGCTCTCATCTGTGTGTGTCATAGTTGGTGCATATGCACTAATGCATGCTATGTACCCAGTATCAAGCTTCAGGCGGAGCACCATAAGTCGATCACTGACCCCATGTGGTAGAGAGTCAAGCAGGTTGACGTAGCATGTCTTGATGGCAAAGCCGACTCCTGACTGTCGTGCCTCATCAATCGGGCGCCCACTGCAATAGAACGTGTAGCCAGACCCATGCTCAGTGATCTCTGTCGAGTCAGGCAACCGAGTCTCACTAAGGGCGAAGCGAATTCTTGTGGGCGGAGTAATTCTTGTGCAACAATGGCTGTCCGATGTCGCAGGCTGTTGTCACTGTCTTGGAGGGTACGGACATTCCAAGCAGCTAGGTTTATTGTGTTTTTCACTTTCTTCATTTCTTTCATTTTTCAACCGCAGACGTGGATGACCAGCCTGCCGCGGCTAGCGAGCAAGCCAAAAATTGAACAAGCTTTCTTTAGGGGTCCTTTTCTCCCCCTCTCTCCGTCTGGAGAAGGCAGTGCTATCCCTAAAAAGGGCTGCCTTGTCATCCGGGCAGGATACGAACTGGGCCATTGCTCCGGGTGGGCACCAGAGCGACCATCACACTCGGACCGCCATGCGTGGGGAGACGTGACTAGAGGCTCCCAGAAGAATCCTCTTCCTGCCCCTGTCGTCACCTCATTCCTCACCGCAGGACTTCTATGGATGTGATAATGAGCTAGATAAGCTAGATGTGATAATCTAGTTACAATGCTCCGCACTGTGTGTTTATATATTCATATATTTATTCCATCTAGCTACAATGCTCCGCACTGTGTGTGTTTATATATTTACATATTTATTCCATCTAGCTACAATGCTCCACACTGTGTGTTTATATATTCACATATTCATTCCATCTAGCTACAATACTCCGCACTGTGTGTTTATATACTCATATATTTATTCCATCCAGCTACAATGCTCCGCACTGTGTTTATATATTTATATATCTATCCCACCTAGCTACAATGCTCCGCACTGTGTGTCTATATATATATACGTATATATACATACACTACCGTTCAAAAGTTTGGGGTCACTTAGAAATTTCCTTATTACCTCCGCCAGGCCGCAGGCCACAGGAGGTTATGTTTTTGCCAGCGTTTGTCTGTCTGTTTGTCTGTCTGTCTGTTGGTTAGCAAGATAACTCAAAAAGTTTTGGACGGATTTCCATGAAACTTTCAGGCGTTGTTGGAAATGGTACAAGGAAGAACTGATTAAATTTTGGGTATGATCCGGATCACCGTCTGGATACAGGAATTTTTTAAAGGATTCTTTAACATTGTGAGATACGGCCATTTTCAACATGTGTGCAGGCGCAATGGAGGGTGCTGGTCGTCGTGTCTGACGAACACGAACTCCGCGTTCTTCAAAGTTTTAGGCACAAAAGCACGCGGAAAACAGTGGTGGGCAGGGCCCGGCAGCGTGCCTGTGTTTGTGCTACACTGCAAAAGCTGAGACGGGCAGCTGTCCGGCGCCGGATTATTTGGCAGAAATTCCCCGGGCAGCCATAGGGGCTGCGCAAAAACAAGCTCTCGGCCGGGGAAGCTTCCAAACCCTCTTTTGCCGCGGAGCGCAACCCCAATATAAAACCCACGGCAACCTGTCTACCCAATTTGCATCTGTCAGTGAAGCCCTGAGTGTTGCTTTCAGTGATCTATGAAAACGCTCACATAACCCATTGGCCTGTGGGTTGTACGCGGTTTTGCGATGAATTGCAACGCCCGCAGCCTGGGAGTTTGCAGATGGAGGAGATGGACACAACAGCAACACTTCAGTTTATTACCTCTGCCAAGGAGGTAATGCTTTTACTACTGAACCACTAATCCTATCATTGTGAATCCAATTGCTAGTCATATGTTTTCACGGTCAAGGAATCTGAAAACGTACACACAAACACTGTATGGGGGGGAACTGTGGCGCTTGGCGGAGGTCTGCGCTCTCCGAGTGCTTTTCTAGTTTTTGAAAGAAAAGCACTTTTTTTCAATGAAGATAACTTTAAACTAATCAGAAATACACTCTATACATTGCTAATGTGGTAAATGACTATTCTAGCTGCAAATGTCTGGTTTTTGGTGCAATATCTACATAGGTGTATAGAGGCCCATTTCCAGCAACTATCACTCCAGTGTTCTAATGGTACAATGTGTTTGCTCATTGCGTCAGAAGGCTAATGGATGATTAGAAAACCCTTGTGCAATCATGTTAGGTCTGCAATGCTGTAATTGCTGCAAATGGAGGATTCTTTGACGAAAGCAAAGTTTGAAGGAAAAAATTATTATTTCAAATACAAATCATTATTTCTAACCTTGTCAATGTCTTGACTATATTTTCTATTCATTTTACAACTCATGGTGGTAAATAAGTGTGACTTTTCATGGAAAACACAAAATAATTGTCTGGGTGACCCCAAACTTTTGAACGTTAGCGTATATATTTATATTTATATGTACATATGTATACTCGCTGCTCTTGTTTTTTCTCTTGCCTTCTGATTGTTGCTCTGAGTGTTGCTATCCCTGTGCTGTTGCAATCCTGGAATTTCTCCATTGTGGGACTAATAAAGGCTTATCTTATCTTATCTTATCTTATCTTATGATACTGATGGTAAGTAAAGCAGCAGCCAAAAGAAGACACCTGCACCTGACAATTATGGTGGCGGTGGAGTGTACAAGCCCAAGGCCACCCTCTCTTCCTGACACCCAGTTTCGGCGGTAGGGGCAGAAACTGCAATGTGCAGCCACTGGGGCAGGCGCAGCAACCGACCAGGATTCTCATTCCAGGGACTGCCCTCACAGCTGTTGCAAAAGCTGATCATTTGCCCCATGACTGGGGGGGGGGGGGGTACAAGAGGGGGAGGACAGATGTTCCTCCATTCCCCAGCAAGGTCCTCTATGCTGGGTACCCGTACGTAGTTTAGCCGGCGAGGCCACGCCGTTGCCCGGGTTGTCCAAGATGGCGCCCACAGCGGTCGACATGGTGCTTCGCTGCGCTCTTTGTTTGTTTTTGTTTGTCAATTGTGTGTCTGCTTGCACTTATACCCGTGAAGAACTTTTAAATATCAGGACTTTGACCCCCACGGACCTCCTCCCAGTTTTTCTAGCCCCTGCCGCCGATCTGGTTTATTGTTTGGCTCGGAAAGTGAGACGGCGGAGGAGAGGAAGACGAGCGGGCGCTCTCGTACGACTTCGCAGGAGAGGCTCGCGAACGGCGCTGCCTGGCATATTTCTGTCCAATACCAACTCTCTCTCTAACAAGGTGGATGAACTGAGACTGCTGATGCGTTTTAAGGACCTCGCCTCCTCAGCTGTCCTCTGCTTTACTGAGACCTGGCTCCGGGAAAATATACCGGACAGCGCGCTGCGCCTCGACGGCTTCCAGCTCTTCCGTGCTGATCGTGACACAGAGCTTTCCGGCAAGACCACAGGAGGCGGTGTCTGCTTCTACATCAACTGTAGCTGGTGCTCTGATGTAACGGAAATTTCCAAACACTGTTCTCCTGCCTTGGAATTTCTTGTTATCAACTGCAAGCCTTTTTATTCCCCACGGGAGTTTGCTTCTTTTATACTGATCGCTGTGTGCGCCCCTCCCGACGCGGACACGCGCGGGGCTCGGCGCGTGCTCGCGGATCACGTTCGGCGCGCAGAGCGGAGTTTTCCGGACTCGCTGATTGTTGTGGCTGGCGACTTTGGTCGGTGCGGTCTGGGCCGCGATCTCCCCCGCTGCAAACAGTTTATTAAATGCCCCACCAGAGGATTAAACACACTGGATCACTGTTGCACCACAGTGAAAGACGCATATCGCGCTGTCCCTCGAGCTGCGCTGGGATTATCTGGTCACGTGATGGTTCGCCTCGTTCCCACATACAGACAGAGATTGAAGCTCACTGGACCTGTTGTGGGCACTGCGAGGATGCGGGCCGGTGGTGCTGAGGAGAGGCTGGAGGCGTGCATGGAAATATCTGACTGGGGCATGCTTAAAGGAGCCACGCATGATCTGGATGAGTACACGGACACTGTGAACTCATATATCCACTTTTGTGAAGAGAACATTCTTCCATCACGCACCAGGGTGAGTTACTCTAATGACAAACCCTGGTTCACAGCTAAGCTCAGACAGATCAGGAAGGAGAAGGAAGCAGCGCTGAAAAGTGGAGACAGGGACTGCTACAGGGAGGTTAAATACCGGTTTGACAGAGAGCTGAAGAGGGCTAAATCTGTGTACTCAGAGGGACTCCAGCAGCAGTTCACTGCTAATGATTCGGCTTCCGTGTGGAGAGGACTGAGGCAGATCACCAACTATCGGCCTCAGGCTCCTAAAGGTCAGGATGACAAAGCCCTTTGTCAGAGACTGTCCCAACACTGTGCCCGTTTTGACACCTCGTCGTCTGTGTCCGGCTCCCCCCCTCCCTCCGGCTCCACAGCCTCCACATTCCCTACTTCATTTAGGGCGCCCCCCCCCCACCTCCCCCCCTCCCCTTATCATCGGTGAGCAGGATGTGCTCAAACAGTTCTCCAGACTGAACCCGCGCAAGGCCCCCGGCCCAGACGGCGTGTCTCCCTCCACCCTGAGACTCTGTGCGAAACAGCTGGCTCCTGTATTCACAGACATTTTTAACACCTCCCTTAAGTTATGCCACGTGCCGTCCTGCCTCAAATCCTCCACCATCATCCCTGTCCCCAAGAAGCCACGGATCACTGGACTTGATGACTACAGACCTGTAGCGCTCACCTCTGTAGTCATGAAGTCCTTTGAGCGCCTGGTCCTGTCCCACCTCAAGTCCATCACCACCCCTCTCCTGGACCCGCTGCAGTTTGCCTACCGAGCCAACAGGTCTGTAGACGATGCAGTCAACCTGGCCCTCCACTCCATCCTGCAGCACCTGGACTCCCCGGGAACCTACGCCAGGATCCTGTTTGTGGACTTCAGCTCCGCATTCAACACCATCCGCCCCGCTCTGCTCCGGGACAAGCTGTCCCTGCTCAACGTGCCTGACTCCCTCTGCAGGTGGATCATCGACTTCCTGACGGACCGGAGGCAGCATGTGCGGCTGGGAAAGACTGTCTCAGACTATACTAGCATCAGCACCGGATCACCCCAGGGCTGTGTACTTTCCCCCCTACTCTTCTCCCTTTACACCAACTCCTGCACCTCCAGCCACCAGTCTGTCAAGTTGATCAAGTTTGCGGACGACACCACCCTCATCGGGCTCATCTCCAACGGCGACGAGTCCGCCTACAGGAGAGAGGTGGCCCAGCTGGCGTCCTGGTGCAGCAATAACAACCTGCAGCTGAACGCTCTGAAGACAGTGGAGATGATTGTAGACTTCAGGAAAGTCACTACTCCTCTGCCCCCCCTCACCCTCTCAGGCTCTCCCATCACCACTGCTGATTCCTTCCGCTTCCTAGGCACTACCATCACCAGGGACCTCAAATGGGAGCTGACCATCAGCTCACTCATCAAAAAAGCCCAGCAGAGGATGTTCTTCCTGCGGCAGCTGAGGAAGCTCAAGCTACCCACCAAGATGTTAGTGCAGTTCTACACAGCCATCATCGAGTCCATCCTCACCACCTCCATAACCGTGTGGTACGCAGGAGCCACTGCCAGGGACAGACTAAGGCTGCAGCGCGTCGTGCGCACTGCTGAGAGGGTGATCGGCTGCAAGCTCCCATCTCTCCAGGATCTGTACATCTCCAGGACCCGGAGGCGTGCTGGCCGGATCATAGCCGATCCCTCACACCCTGGTCATGTACTGTTTGCCCCCCTCCCCTCTGGTAGAAGACTTCGGTCCATCCAGACTAAAACCTCTAAAGCTTCTTCCCCTCTGCCATTAGACTGCTGAACACTAAGTGACTCTCGTGCACCATGTACAGCAGCTCAACCAGACTCATGTCAATCATCACTGTTTTCTTCCTGCATTACCGACTGCACTATATAGTTCTCCACGGTATCTGCTGCTGGCTAATATATATTTTAACTGTTGACCAGTATCGCCTGATCTTATCCTGCACTTTATTACATGTATAGTTTATTTCTCTTATCTTATCATGTTTAATGTTGCAGCATTGTACCGAGACAAATTCCTAGTTTGTGTACTACATGAACAATGGCAATAAACCTGATTCTGATTCTGATTCTGATTCTGATTCTGTACCCACGGCAGATGCGAGGAGCCATACGTACAAGCTGGGGTGGGCGTGGGGATCAGGGTATTCAAACCATCCAAAGGGACGGGGCGCCTGTCCTCCTACCAAGGTACTACCCCTCCGCCACAACCCCCCGACAACCCAAAAAAGCCACAAAACCCACAAAAATCTATTGCAATAAAGAATTATAAAAGAACAAACTGGAGGGAAGACATCATAATGGCAAGACTCAGACTAGATCACACAGGTTTAAACAGCACTTTATTCATCATGGGGAAAAACGATAGTGACAAATGTAGAGAATGTGGAGTTAAAGAAAATGTAGAGCACATGTGCACCTCCGTGGCGCTGCTGTGCCGGTGGGGGGCTGCTGGGAGTGTGTCTGATTGTGGGTGGGCCGTGACGGGGGGGGGGGGGCACTTCGGTCTGTCCGTGTGGCTGCTCTGGTGAATCGTTTCCCTGGGGAGCTCTCCGTGGGGGTCTTCCACGCCGAGGGGCCCTAGCCAACAGCACTTGCTCGTCAGCCGCAACGAAAGCGGGTTTGACTCTGTGTATGCCAATTTTCTCCCGCCTACCCCCCAAGTCTAGCAAAAAATGCTTATCCCCTGTTTCCAACACTCTGAATGGTCCATCATAGGGTGGGCGCAATGGAGGGCGGTGGGCGTCGTGTCTGACGAACACGAACTCCGCGCTCTTCAAAGTTTTAGGCACGAAAACACGCGGAAAACTGTGGTGGGCAGGGCCCTGCAGCGTGCCTGTGTTTGCGCTACGCTGCAAAAGCTGAGACGGGGAGCTGTCAGGCACGGGATTATATGGCAGAAATTCCCCGGGCAGCCATAGGGGCTGCGCAAAAACGAGCTCTGCCGGGCAAGCTTCCAAATCCTCTTTGGCGTGGAGCACAACCCCAATAAGACCCACGGCAACCTGTCTACCCAATTTGCATCCATCAGTGAAGCCCTGAGCGCTGCTTTCAGTGATCTATGAAAACGCTCGCATAACCCATTGGCCTGTGGGTTGTACGCGGTTGTGCGGTGAATTGTAACACCCAGGCTGCGGGCCATCGCGGACCAGAGTTTGGAAACAAATTGAGGGCCCCTGTCGGACGTAATGTCCGACGGGACTCCAAAACGCGCCACCCATGCTGTTAAAAATGCACGTGCTACGTCCGCGGACGTGGTTGCCGCCAGCGGGACTGCTTCTGGCCAGCGCGTGGTGCAGTCCACCACTGTCAGGAGGTGCATGCACCCTTGTGATGGTGGGAGGGGGCCCACGAGGTCCACGTGAACATGATCGAACCTCTTAGCTGGTACCCGAAACGGCTCCAAGGGAGCCTTCGTGTGTCTGTGTACCTTGGCTCGTTGGCAAGCTGCGCAGGCTGCAGCCCACTCTTTTACTTGTTTGCGTAGGCTCGGCCACACAAACTTCTCTCCCACCATTTTGACCGACGCGCGCACTCCTGGGTGCGCCAGAGTGTGAACCGACTCAAACACACGGCGGCGCCACGCAACCGGTACCACCGGACGTGGGCGTCCCGTGGAGACATCGCAGATTGGGGGGGCCGCCATCTTGCAGCACCCTGCTCTCCAGCCTTAACCCTGTTGGTCCAGACTGGAGTGCGCGCACGTCTGCATCGCTAATCTGCTCCGCGGCCATGGCTGCGTAATCTATCCCCACGCAGACCGGGGCCACCACGGCTCCCGAGAGGCAGTCTGCCACCACATTCAGTTTACCCGACACATGCTGAATATCGGTAGTAAACTCTGAGATCGCGACCAGCTGTCTCTGCTGCCATCCCGACCACGGTTCTGAAACCTTGGCCATCGCGAATGTTAGCGGCTTGTGGTCCACAAACGCGGTGAAGCTGTGCCCTTCCAGCCAGAACTAGAAGTGGCGTATGGCCAGGTGGAGAGCCAGTAACTCCCTGTCAAACGCGTTGTATTTACGTTCGCTGTCGTGCAAAGTTCTGCTGAAAAAGGCGAGCGGGTGCCAAGCCCCGGCGACGCGCTGCTCTACGACAGCCCCTATGGCCACGTCTGAAGCGTCGGTGGTAAGCGCAATCCGGGCCGCTGGGTCCGGATGCGCCAGCAGCGCGGCGTTTGCCAGGGCTGCTTTAACCTCCCAGAACGACCACTCTCGCTCCGGGGTCCATTCGACCCTATCCGCGGGTTTCTGTTTCTTGAGCGCGGCGTGCAATGGTTGCATGAGCTGTGCCGCGCGGGGAAGGAAACAGTTATAAAAGTTCACCATCCCCAAAAATTCCTGCAGCGCCCTGACCGTCTGAGGCCAGGGAAAATCCTCCATGGTGCACACTTTGTCGAGCAGAGGGATCGCTCCTTCCGGAGAGACGCGGTACCCCAAAAAATCAATCTCCGTCACGCCGAACTGGCATTTCGCCGGGTTGATTATTAACCCGTGCTCCTCCAACCTCCAGAAAACCGTCCTGAGGTGGGTTTCGTGTTCGTCTTCGGATGCACTGGCTACTAGGATATCGTCCAGGTAGACGAACACGAACGGGAGATCGCACAGCACTGCATCCATCATGCATGCATCATGGGTTCTAAATATTTTATTGGGTTTTAGACCTTTGAGTTTTTAACCTCTTTGACTAGTTTTTAACTTTTTAATATGACCCTTCTCTCTTACCTCTGGTTTTTCTCTCATCTCTTTGTCTTTATACCCTGATTGATGGAGCCTTGAGTATTTTTATCATGGTTATAGTCAGCTTTGTGTGTGCCTGTGTTTGTGTCTATGTTGAATGTAATTTGTGGCTTGTAAATATGGATGTCACCAGACTGCAAAACAAATCTACCTATGTGTACAAATAAAGTAACCTGAACCTGAACCTGAACCTGAACCTCATGCGCTGGAATGTCTGTGCCGTGCCTTTTAACCCGAATGGCATGCGCAGGAACTCGAATAGACCGAACGGAGTTATTACCGCTGTTTTGGGTACGTCCTCTGCATGCACTGGGACTTGGTGGTAACTGCGGACCAGGTCTATTTTGGAAAAAATGCGAGCTCCGGCGAGATGAATGGAAAAATCCTGTATGTGGGGAATTGGGTAGCGGTCGTGCGCTGTGGCGTTGTTCAACCTGCGAAAATCACCTCACGGTCGCCACGATCCCTCAGCCTTAGGGACCATGTGTAGCGGGGATGCCCATGGGCTGTTCGAACGCCTGATGATGCCCAACCTTTCCAGGTTGGCGAACTCCTCGCGCGCTATGGCCAGTTTAGCTGCGTCCAAGCGCCGAGGTCTTGCAAAAACGGGCGGCCCAGTGGCGGTGATAAAGTGCTCCACCCCGTGTTTAGCGATGGCTGCCAAAAATGTCAGGACCGTGAGTGCTGGAAACTGAGTTAGCAGTGCGTGGAACTTACCGCCTGGAGCTGTGACGTTGACCTGTGCTGTTGGCTGGGCCACTCGAGCTATTCAGGGGAGAGAGTCAAAGGACAGTGCATTAACCAGGCGCCTGTTAGCAACATCAACCAGTAAACCATGTGCACACAGAAAATCAACCCCCAGGATATGGTAATTCAGTGCTGCTACGACAAAAGTCCACTCATATGTACGGCCATGTAGAGATAAGATCAGTGTCCTCTCACCAAAGGTCTTAATTTCCTAGCCGTTTGCTGCCAACATCTCGGGGCCACTAGGTCCTGCCAGCCGGTCAGCGTAGGTCGGCAGGATGAAGCGCCTCCCCGAGCGCGCGTCCGTCAAGTAGAGCAGCTTGTTCTCTTCACCGAGGGTTGCAGCTGCTACCGACCGCCAGCCTCGGCGTTTTCCCGAGCGCTTGAATTGGCACAGTGGCGCACATCTGCGTGCGTTCTCTCCGAAGCGGCAGTGGTAGAAGCAGAGCGTGTCTCTCTGGCGCTCCTTGGCCCCCGCTGCTGCCACCGTCGGTGGCTCCTCGCCTTCTCTGGTCGTCTCGCTGGGCTCCGCCGCCGCCACGCTGACTGTGATCGCCCGGCTGGTGAGGATGATCCGGTCTGCCTCCTGGGCTAGCGCACGGTAGTCACGCGCTGCCAGCAACGGCAAATTGGCCAGAACCGCTCTCGCCACTGTTGGAAGGTTCCGGAGGAAGAGGTGGGCAAACAGAAAGTGCCCGTCGTCCGTGCCCATTAACGCCAGCATCTTCTCCATCAGGTCTACGGCCGAACCATCTCCTAACTCGGCCAGCATCAGGAGCCTCTCCGCTCTCTCACATTCCGAGAGTGTGTAGCGCCGGGTGAGTGCAGCCTTGAGCACCTCGCATTTGTTGCTGGCTGGAGGCTGATCGAGCAGGCTCGCTACCTGCTGAGCTGTGCAGGTGTCCAGCGCTGCGACCACATGGTAGAATCTGGTGTCGTCTGCCGTTACTCCCCGGAGGGCGAACTGGGCCTCAGTGTGGTGGAACCAAGAGCGCGGGTTGTGCTGCCAGAAATCCGGTAGCTTGACTGAAACCGCGCACGCGTGGCTGGGGGTTCCAGTCCGGGCTGTCTGTGGGATGGCTGCCACCTCGCTGTAGCTTCCTGACCGGGACGGCTCCGGGGATCTTGCCTCGTGTTCCATAATACGTCTTGGGTCACCAGTGTGGCGTGTGTGAAATAAGAGGCAGATTCATGGCAGACGGTTTATTACACACTTCACATCTCTCAAGCACAGAACAGAATGACACATTTCAGCAGGTACTCACCGGCACAGCAGCGCCACGGAGGCAGTAAACCCCAGTTACAGCAGATACGGGAGGAGACGGAAGCCCAAACGGCGTGTGGACTGATGTTCTATTGTTCTATCTAAGATGCTGGGGTGGGGGGGGGGAGTGTAGCACCTTGGGGGAGTCAGATTAGTGATGCAGACGTGCGCGTGCTCCAGTCTGGACCAACAGGGTTAAGGCTGGAGAGCAGGGTGCTGCAAGATGGCGTTTCCTCCCACATGCCAAAAACATGCAAATTAGGTTAATTGGCATCAAAAAACTGGGGATTCTAAATTGTCCTTAGGTATGACTGTGAGAGTGAATGGTTGTCTGTCTCTCTGTGTTGGCCCTGCGATGGACTGGCGATCTGTCCAGGGTGTACCCTGCCTCTCGCCCAAAGATGCTGGGATGAATGAATAAATGTTATTACACTGTCACAAGTATGGAAATGAAAGAGAGAGAATGGAAACTGAAGTTGGAGAGGCAGCTAGGGAATGGGATGTAACTGGGATTCTGGGAACAGAAGGAGATGGAGAGGAGAAGGGCTCTTTTTTCTCTTTAAATAACTGGATTAAGTCACAGAATTTCGGGGTCGGGCTCAGATAACATAATGTTACACACTCTTGTACAGTAGGTGGCGGTATGCACCTTTCAGTTGCTTGCCATCCGCCAGTACCGAGAGAAGAAGAAGAATACCAGGTGTCGTTGTTTATCCACGGACTTGTCAGCAAGTTCCCAACGTAAACGCCCATCTTGTGAAGTTTTTGCGGGAAAGACGACTTTTTCAGGTGAGCCCCTGTCGGTTTATGTAAATGTAAGCATGATGTTATTTTGGGGATTTCCACAGCAAGTTGAACACTGCTGTAGAAGTTATAAATTCGCCCGTTCGCGTTTGGTACGGAGTGGCAAGGGTACGGAGTGTCGTGATACCCCAAGAAGAAGCTGCTAGCAGCAACATGGTGAACGTGTGTTTTCATCATGGTGAATCCCTCCACATGTATGAAAGTGATGCCGGATTATTCAGACTGTCTCTCTGACTTCTTCACATCATGTCTCCGTGTGGCTGTTATTGAGATTCAAAGCGGTAACCGAAGAGAACCGTAAACTGTCTGATTCTTCAGTGGACTTTAATACAGTAGCATGTTAGCCTGTTAGCTCTGGCTGCTCCCTCCATGGAAGAAGGCTGCGGTTTTCCTCCTGAATGAGTCTCTTCATGGTCTTTGCAGGAGAAAATCAGCACAGACTGACCTATCTAGCTTCCATGTGGTCGGTGTGGGTGGTTCTGCTGCTGTTCTGCTCCTCATGGATGAATAGCTGATGTAGCTCCGTGGAGACCTGCCATTGATGGTCTGTGCTGAGTGCTGGAGAACAAAGCACCGACGTGGAAGTGTGAGGACGAAGAGAAACCATGACTTCAGTTTCCACTATAAAATCACACAGACTGGGTATGTAGAACTAACGAGGCTTTGACAAGATTGTTGGTTTGTTTACTGCTCAGACAGAATGTGACTTTGACCAACGATAAAACTCACAATTTGTGAGAAAAAGCTGTTATATTTAAGGGACACGGTTTTAAATTTACAAAAAGTCTCAAATTCATAACAGAAAACTTCACCAACTTGACAGCAAAGTTACTAATTTATGGATTTCAAATATCTTGGGAAAAAAATCCACTTTAAGTGACAAAAGGTTAAAATTCAGCAGCAAATGTCTGTAAATTTCCAATAAAAGTCAGATCTACAGGGAAAGATTTCTTGTTGAGAGTAACAAGGCAGTCAGAGACAGCAGACTTGAGCCCTTTTATAGTGTTTCCACTAGAGGAGCAGTGGGTCTCTGCTGCTGAAGACACTTTTATCTCAGAGGCTTCATAGGCTGAACTTTCTCTCTTTTGTGTCAGAACCATATTCCAACACCTTTCTTGTGTCTCTTTGTCCCTCCAGATGTCCCACAGCAAAATGACTCTAACCAGGAGGAGGCTGTGGATGATCAGCAGCTTCTGAATCAGGAGAGAAACTTTATTGTTGTTCAGGTGGGAGCAGATTGTTCCCAGATTAAAGAGGAACAGGAGGATGTCTGCATCAGTCAGGAGGGAGAGCAGTTTGGACTGAAGCAGGAGACCCAAACCTTTGATGAAGGTCGGTGCAGGTCAAGGTTCCTCTCAGTGATTGATGAGACAGAAGAAGTGAAGTGAAAAATGACATGAGGGCAGTCAGCCTGAGGAAAGACAAAGTAGTTGTAGATCAAAAAGTTCTAACAATAAAGACAAAAAATGATGTGGTAAAATAGAATTGAAACTCATTAGACTTAAAGTAAATGATGTGGATAGTTAAATGATAAAAATGAATATGTAATATACAGTATAGTGGATATAAAAAGTCTACACACCCCTGTTCAAATGCCAGGTTTTTATGATGTAAAAAATGAGACCAAGATAAATCACTTCAAAACCTTTTCCACCATTAATGTGACCAATAACCTGTACAACCCAATTGGAAAAACAAACTGAAATCTTTTAAGGGGGAAAAATAAAAAACTTAAAGCGTACCTGTGGTGGTCGTGAAAAAAAGATATTATATTGAGCCTCTGTCTCACGTTCTAGTTCAAGTTTAAGTTCAAATTCAAGTTCAAAGCAATGTGATATAAATCCATTGCTGATGTGCTGGTTCAGCTATGTCAGCAAAACATGCGAGCAGCCATACTAGCGGCTACATGGCCTGCCAGGACACTTCCTGTGACGAAATATCGTTGGCACCGCGATCTGGATCAATATTGGCTGAGCCTGGAGTGCCCGGATGAGCAGTGGCTTTCGGGATATTCAAATTCAAACGTTTATTTCAAACTCAGGGTTCATATTAAATGCAGAACTAAAACGAGTAGAAAATAAATAACTAAATGCTTAAATTCAGCGGGTCGTCTCGTCTGATCTGAGGTCGTAACGGCCGCCAGACGGCAGATGATTCGGCTCCTCCCTCGCCGCTGTACAGAGAAACAGACACTCGGCGCTCTTGTAACAACAAAAACAGTAGCCATGTTGGACGAATTCTTCCTCAGAGTCCGACAGTTCAGCCATAATAGAATAAAAACACTCACAACAGCACCCTAGACACTCATACAGGCGGAGTATTGGCAACAATATGACGTCACATCCGCATGTGTCATGGCTGCGTGCAGAGTTTTCATTGGCTGGCCATGCCTGCGGTCGTATTTGCATATTTCTCTGGTGGTATATGGCTGGAAATAATTATTTAACCAAATAACGAATACTTTGCCTAATGTTTTCAAGTTGAATGCGTTTAGACGACCACCACAGGTACGTTTTAACATTAGCCTGGTTGCATAAATATGCACACCCTCTTATAACTGGGGATGTGGCTGTGTTCAGAATTCACCAATCACATTCAAACTCATGTTCAGTCGGAGTCAGCACACACCTGCCACCATTGCTTCTGATTAACCCCAAATAAAGTTCAGCTAGTAGGCTTTTCCTGACATTTTTGTAGTCACATCTTGGAGCACAAGCCATGGTCCGCAGAGAGCTTCAAAACATCAGAGGGATCTCACTGTTCAAAGGTATCAGTCAGGAGAAGGGTACAAAAGAATTTCCAAGGCATTAAATTTGTCATGGAACACAGTGAAGACAGTCATCATCAAGTGGAGAAAATATGGCACAACAGTGACATTACCAAGAACTGGACATCCCTCCAAAACTGATGAAAAGACAAGAAGAAAACTGGTCAGGGAGGCTTCCAAGAGGCTGACAGCAACACTGAAGGAGCTGCAGGAATTTCTGGCAAGTACTGGCTGTTTAGTACATGTGACAACAATCTCCTGTCTAGGGTGGCAAGACGGAAGCCTTATCTTATGAAGAAAAACATCCAAGCCCAGCTACATTTTACAAAAACACTCTTGAAATCTCACAAACGCATGTGAGAAAATGTGTTGTGGTCCGATGAAACCAAGGTTGAACTTTATATAACTCTGTGTGTGTGTTAAAAAGTGTTTGGCCCCTTCCTGATTTCACATTTTTTTCTCTTTGTCACACTTAAATGTTTCAGATCATCAAACAA
Organism: Pholidichthys leucotaenia; assembly: GCA_020510985.1. Taxonomy (NCBI): domain Eukaryota; kingdom Metazoa; phylum Chordata; class Actinopteri; order Cichliformes; family Pholidichthyidae; genus Pholidichthys; species Pholidichthys leucotaenia. Next base: position 275,444,769 of record CM035844.1, read on the forward strand.
ATTTAAATATTATACAAAGATAACACAAATAAACACAAAATACAGTTTTTAAATGAGTGCTTCACTGTAGGTATGGTGTTGTTTTGGTGATGAGCAGTGTTGTTTGTGCCAAATATACCTTTTGGAATTATGGCCAAAAAGTTCAACCTTGGTTACATCGGACCATAACACATTGTCCCACATGCGTTTGGGTGATTTCAAATGTGTTTTTGTAAAATGAAGCCGGGCTTGGATGTTTTTCTTCATAAGATAAGGCTTCCGTCTTTCCATCCTAGATGGGAGATTGTTGTCACATCTACTAAACAGCCAGTACTTGCCAGAAATTCCTGCAGCTCCTTCAATGTTGCTGTTGACCTCTTGGCAACCTCCCTGACCAGTTTTCTTCTCGTCTTTTCATCAATTTTGGAGGGATGTCCAGTTCTTGGTAATGTCACTGTTGTGCCATATTTTCTCCACTCAATGATGATTGTCTTCACTGTGTTCCATGGTAGAATGAATGCCTTGGAAATTCTTTTGTACCCTTCTCCTGACTGATACCTTTGAACAATGAGATCCCTCTGATGCTTTGACGCTCTCTGCTGACCATGGCTTATGCTGTAAGATGTGACTACAAAAATGACAGGAAAAGCCTTCTAGAACAGCTGAACTTTATTTGGGGTTAACCAGAGGCACTTTAAATAGTGGCAGGTGTGTGCTGACTCCCAGTGAACATGAGTTTGAATGTGATTGGTAAATTATGAACACAGCCACATCGTTTGTTGTAACAGGGTGTGCATATTTATGCAACCAGGTTATTGTATTTTTTTAAAATTTTTCCCCTTCAAAGATTTCAGTTTGTTTTTCAATTGGGTTGTACAGGTTCTAGGTCACATTAATGATGGAAAAAGTTTTGAAAGGCTGACCAGAATTATCCCAAGAGTGCTGTGATGACTCATCCAAGAGGTCACAAAAGACCCCACAACAACATCCAAAGAACTGCAGGCCTCACTTGCCTCAGTTAAGGTCAGCGTTCATGACTCCACCATAAGAAAGAGACTGGCAAAAATGGCCTGCATGGCAGAGTTCCAAGATGAAAACCACTGCTGAGCAAAAACAACATAAAGGCTCAGCTCAGTTTTGCCAGAAAACATCTTGATGATCCCCAAGACTTTTGGGAAATACTCTGTGGACTGACGAGACAAAAGCTGAACATTTTGTAAGGTGTGTGTCCCCATTACATCCGGCATAAAGGTTACACAGCATTTCAGAAAAGGAACATCATACCAACAGTAAAATATGGTGGTGGTAGTGTGATGGTCTGGGGCTGTTTTGCTGCTTCAGGACCTGGAAGACTTGCTGTGGTAAATGGAACCATGAATTCCTTTAAAACAACCCGTAATTGACCAAAGTGGTTTACAGAAAATTAAAACGGCATTAAAACCACACACAGCATTAAGAACAAATAACATCAACAAAAAAATAAGAATAAATACCTAAAAATAAGAATAAGATAAAAACAAATGCCAAGACAAATATCACCACTACTGGGTATTAAAAGCCATCCTAAACAAATATGTTTTAAATTCTGATTTAAAAAGGGCCAGGTCAGAGATAGCACATAGGTCAGGGGGGAGATTATTCCAGAGCCTGGGGGCGACAACAGAAAAGGCTCAGTCACCCCAGTGTTTATAACTTGACCTGGGCACATCCAGCAAAAGTTGATTGGATGACCTCGAAGCCCTGCCTTGGTCACGGACAGTCAAAATCTCAGACATATAAACCGGAGCAAGGCCATTAAGAGCTTTAAAAACAAAAAAAAGTTTAAAATTAATTCTAAAATGGACTGGAAGCCAATGAAGTGAAAAAAGGATCAGAGTAATGTGCTCTTGCCTAGGTGTGTTGGTCAAAAGACAGGCCGCTGCATTTTGCACAAGTTGAAGGTGGCCGAGAGAAGACTGAGAGATGCCAACATAAAGTGTGTTGCAGTAATCAAGTCGAGATGTGATCAAAGCATGGATGGCTATCTCAAGATCATGACGGCTCAGCAAAGGTTTGGCTTTGGATAACAGATGTAATTGATAAAAGCTCATCTTGACTACATTGTCAATCTGTTTATCAAATTTTAAATGGCTGTCAAAAATCACCCCCAAATTTCTGACAGCTGAACTGAGCCTTAAAGAGAGGGTACCAAAGCCAGCCGTTACAGTATCCCCAAACGCAATACATTCTGTTTTTTCTTCATTTAAGTGGAGAAAATTTTGGCTTAACCACATATAAAACTGCTCTCAGAAGAGGCAAGGTGGAGACCAGAGACATAGATGTGTTTACAGAGGATTCAGTGCACAGCCTCCAGGAATGCTTTAACTGTACAGACTGGGAGATGTTCACACTGTCCTGCGGGAATGATTTGGACTCTTTGGTGGACGTCACATGCTCATACCTGGCTTTCTGTAAAAATACGATCATTCCACGTAAACGTGTCAAAATATATCCCAACAACAAGCCATGGGTTACAAAATCGGTTAAATCCTGCTTACAGAGTAAAGCACTTGCCTTTAAACAGGGGTCTGTTTCTGAGCTACAGGTTGCCACAAAAGAGCTGAAGGCCGAAATTTTAAGAGCAAAACAGAATTATAAATCAGAGTTGGAAAGCAAGATGGCAACAAAGAAACTTGGTTCAGCCTGGGCCAGTATGAAAACTATTGCAGGCCTTCAGAGCACAGAGCGCAGCAATCGTGTGTTTTTAGATGGTTTTAATTCAGACACAGAGCTGGCTAATGCTCTTAATTGTTTTTATGGTCATTTTGACTCCTTTGATTTTAGCACAGAAACCCAAGATTTGAAACAGAAACTCAAAGACAATCAGCACTTTAATATTGAGGTGCAGGATGTTAAAAGGGAGTTCTGCGCTGTAAAAGTGAACAAAAGTCAGGGCCCTGATAATATATGTGGGCACTTGGTAAAGTCCTGTGCACATGAACTGAGTCCTATATTTCATTACATTTTCAATAAGTCCTTACAGACACAACATGTGCCTAAGATCTGGAAAGAAGCCGTGGTTGTTCCCATTCCAAAATCCAGCTGTCCTAAAACGGTGAACGACTTTAGACCAGTTGCTTTGACTTCAATTTTAATGAAAATTTTTGAAAAACTGGTCAGATGTGAGGTCCTAAAGCAGACTGAGCATGCATTGGATCCTCTGCAGTTTGCCTATAGGCCTCACAGAGGAGTGGAGGATGCCACTGTCACTCTGTTTAACATGTTTTTTTAAACATCTGGATTTTAATGGGACACACGCCAGGCTTTTATTTGTGGACTTTTCCTCCACCTTTAATACAATCCAACCTCATATTTTAGTTGAAAGGCTCGTGCAGCAATTTGATTTGAGCAATAATCTGGAGGGTTGGATTCTGGATTTCTTAACCAACAGGACGCAGAGAGTAAGGGTCAGTGGTACATTGTCTGACCTAAAGTGCTCTTCTACTGGCTCTCCTCAGGGGTGTGTGTTGTCACCACTACTCTTCATCCTGTACACAAACATGTGTCGGAGCAGACATGACAACAGACACATTATAAAGTATGCTGATGACTCAGTTATTGTCACTCTCCTCCAGGATGGTGAGAGTGGCCACGGCCCAGTAGTTGATGATTTTGTTCACTGGTGTGAGGATTCCTACCTGCAGCTGAATACGACAAAAACTAAAGACATGATTATTGACTTTAGGAAGAAAAATCCCCGGCACAAAGTCACCGTACTAAAAGGCCAGACCACCGAATGTGTACAATCCTACAAATATCTTGGGACGATTATTGATAGTAATTTAAACTTTGAAGAGAACTGTGAAAGGGTGTGCAAAAAGGGTCAGCAACATTTGCATTGCTTGAGAAAACTTGCACGCATTTAAGTGTGACAAACATACAAAAAATGAGAAATCAGGTTACGGTCAGGACACCATGGTGGTAGCTGCTTAACACTGAAGCTCCCAGATCCCATCCGTGAAAATACCATGAAAATCAGATTTTACGGATTTATGGAAGAGTGAAAATCAAAAGACAAAGTTATTTTGCCTAAAGGAAAGCAGAAGACATCGACATTTACCAGGCCAAGACACGCATCAGCCGGAGAAATTGGCCTCAAAGACAATAACCTCTTAGAAATGGAGGAGCATAATTAGGCTAGCAACACGGCTAGCTTAAAAAAGATACTTCAAGAATTAAGAGAATTTTGCTGAGAGTGTTGGGCCCAATTTCGTGAACTTCAAGACGAAATAAAAAGGAAAAACAACAGAGTGGACCAGGCTGAAGACCAAATCATGGAAGCAGAGGAAAGAATAAAAGGGCTGGAAGAAACCATGCTGGAATTACTTAAACAACAGACAAGACTGGAGGCTAAGCTAACCGACCTGGAAGGAAGACTAAGAAGGGACAACATAAGAATTCATGGTCTGAAAGAAGGAGTCGATGATGGTTTCACTACAATGGCTGCATGCGTGGAAACCATACTGAGAGAAAAGTTGGAAATTCCGCAAACCACCGACTTGAAAATAGAAAGGGCGCACCGTTCATTAGCCCCAAGGCTGTCGGTGGAAGCCCCCCCATGATCGGGGGTGGTGAAGTTTTCCAACTTCAGAACAAAAGAAGAGGTTTTGAGACTGGCTTGGCAGAAAAAAGGATTTATGCACCAAGAAAGAGAGGTTTTTGTGGAGCATGACTACACCCCGGAGGTCCTTAAAAAACGTTGGGAATACAATGACGTTACAAGGTACTAAGAGAGAAGAAACTGCGCTTTCAAACCCCGTTCCCAGCGAAGCTGAGGGTTTTTTACGGGGAAGAGACGTGTCTGTACAACTCAGCGGAAGAAGCAACCAGGGATATGGTGAGAAGAGGGCTCCCGGTACCGGTGTATAAACCCACAGCAGACCTGATCGAAAGACTCAAGGCTCAAACGTGGTGCACACAGAGACCCTCAAAATCCACGGGCCAGCAGGTTATAAGGAAAAACTGGACGCTGGTGGTGCAGTGGTTAGCACTGTTGCCTTACAGCTAAAAGGTTCCTGGTTCGAATCCCCAGGTTGGCAGGGGTTGGAACCTTTCTGTGTGGAGTTTGCATGTTCTCCCTGTGCTGCGTAGGTTTACTCCGGGGGCTCCGGTTTCCTCCCACAATTCAAAGACATGCATGTTAGGTTAATTGGTTATTCTAAATTATCCCTAGATATCTGTTTCCTATAGGCCCTTAGAATAGAGGGTTAGTATTAGTGAAAGCGCTTTGAGTGGTCTTTGTAACTAGAAAAGCACTAGAAAAGCACTAGAAAAGTTAGTTAGTTTCAGGAGGGAATAACGTTATTTTTAGTCAATATGCACATCCAACCCTCCTCCTGCAAGGTAACGAACATTAAAGGAGATGCAGAATCAGCAAATATGAGGTGGTAAAACATTTCAAGGAACAGTCATAATATTAGAAACAAATACAGTGGGGTAAAAAAGTATTTAGTCAGCCACCAATTGTGCAAGTTCTCCCACTTAAAAGATGAGAAAGGTCTCCAATTTTCATCATAGGTATACCTCAACTATGAGAGACAAAATGAGAAATTAAAAAATCCAGAAAATCACATTGAAGGATTTTTAATGAATTAATTGGTAAATTCCTCGGTACAATAAGTATTTGGTCAATAACAAAAGTTCATCTCAATACTTTGTTATATACCCTTTGTTGGCAATGACAGAGGTCAAACGTTTTCTGTAAGTTTTCACAAGGTTTTCACACACTGTTGCTGGTATTTTGGCCCATTCCTCCATGCAGATCTCCTCTAGAGTAGTGATGTTTTGGGGCTGTCGCTGGGCAACACAGACTTTCAACTCCCTCCAAAGATTTTCTATGGGGTTGAGATCTGGAGACTGGCTAAGCCACTCCAGGACCTTGAAATACTTCTTACGAAGCCACTCCTTCGTTACCCGGGCGGTGTGTTTGGGATCATTGTCATGCTGAAAGACCCAGCCACGTTTCATCTTCAATGCCCTTGCTGGTGGAAGGAGGTTTTCACTCAAAATCTCACGATACATGGCCCCATTCATTCTTTCCTTTACACGGATCAGTCGTCCTGGTCCCTTTGCAGAAAAACAGCCCCAAAGTATGATGTTTCCACCCCCATGATTCACAGTAGGTATGGTGTTCTTTCTCCTCCAAACACGACAAGTTGAGTTTTTACCAAAATGTTCTATTTTGGTTTCATCTGACCATATGACATTCTCCCAATCCTCTTCTGGATCATCCAAATGCTCTCTAGCAAACTTCAGATGGGCCTGGACATGTACTGGCTTCAGCAGGGGGACACGTCTGGCACTGCAGTATTTGAGTCCCTGGCGGCGTAGTGTGTTTCTGATGTAGCCTTTGTTACTTTGGTCCCAGCTCTCTGCAGGTCATTCACTAGGTCCCCCCATGTGGTTCTGGGATTTTTGCTCACCGTTCTCGTGATAATTTTGACCCCACGGGATGAGATCTTGCGTGGAGCCCCAGATCGAGGGAGATTATGAGTGGTCTTGTATGTCTTCCATTTTCTAATAATTGCTCTCACAGTTGATTTCTTCACACCAAGCTGCTTACCTATTGCAGATTCAGTCTTCCCAGCCTGGTGCAGGTCCACAATTTTGTTTCTGGTGTCCTTTGACAGCTCTTTGGTCTTGGCCATAGTGGAGTTTGGAGTCTGATTGTTTGAGGTTGTGGACAGGTGTCTTTTATACTGATAACGAGTTCAAACAGGTGCCATTAATACAGGTAATGAGTGGAGGACAGAGGAGCCTCTTAAAGAAGAAGTTATAGGTCTGTGAGAGCCAGAAATCTTGCTTGTTTGTAGGTGACCAAATACTTATTTTACCGAGGAATTTACCAATTAATTCATTAAAAATCCTTCAATGTGATTTTCTGGATTTTTTTTTCTCATTTTGTCTCTCATAGTTGAGGTATACCTATGATGAAAATTGGAGACCTCTCTCATCTTTTAAGTGGGAGAACTTGCACAATTGGTGGCTGACTAAATACTTTTTTGCCCCACTGTAAGTCTTAAAAAAAAAGAAAACTTGTTAAAATAGAAATGTGACAATGAACCACATGAACTCTCCACACTAACAAATACTGTATTACTGTGATTGTTTGCTGTGATGGTGGTGGGAGGTAGCGCATAATTTCATAGGGTATAGGCATAAAAAAAAAAAAAAAAAATCTGTACAAGTTCGGATTGGGATCCGAAAATCACGTTAAAAACATGGGACAACTTACAGGGGTAAGAGAGGGCCCTCAACACGTAACAAAGTTTGAGGAATTTCCCTGAGAGCCAACACACCATCGAGGCTCCTCTAAGGTCACTAAAAAGACCTCAGTTCAGGAAGATCTTTTGACAGTTTTATGTTTTAAAGTAGAACTGAACTGAACGGCATTGAACGGCACTGGGTGATAGTACATACAATTATAAAGCTAATTTATCATTGGCACCCCCTCCACAAATCCCGGAATCTTGGAGAAAATCGCGATTTTGAATTTCCCGTCCTGAAAAATCAGACAAATCCGCCGATTAACCGGAAGTGCAGCCGGAGTTCCGCGTGACGTCACGAGTGTGACACAGTTCTCCATGTTTACCATTGCGAGCACGTCGACACCGGTTGTTTTTGGTGCATTTTGTCGTGATTGTCGACTACAAAACACTTCCAACACCTGGGAAGATCTGTTCAGTGGCCAAGGAAAGTTGTCATGGCGACAAAAGAAAAGAAAGGGGGAGGAAAAGCGACCGGGAAGCGATGCGTTTCTAGATATAGATATTACAGTGATCCCTCACTTATCGCGTTTAATGGGGACCAGAACCGGCCGTGAAAAGTGAAAAACCGCGAAGTAGCGTCACCCCCCCCCCCCCCCCAAGGGCGTCACAAGCACTATTTTGCACAAAAAGGCACAAGAGAACAGCGAAAAATGCCACTAAGCAACACAAGCGATAAAGAACAATGAATGCAGTCTTCCTTCGCTGGGTATGGGCGCTCTGCAGGGAGAGAAGCTGAGTAAAACGTCTCGGCCAATCAGCTTGCGAGGTAAAATGTCTCGGCCAATCAGCTTGCGAGATTCCCGAGCGGTGAAGAGGTGGGCGGAGAGGAGTGGAGCGGTGGTCAGAGAGGTGGATTTTGAGTTGTGCGGGCTCTCCGTGTTGATACCTGATGTTCTAATGTAGTCTCCCTGCCTTCTGCTAGCGCCTGGGCAACTTTCGTGCCATTTTTTCTCAATTTTGAATTTTTGATGAATATTTTTGAAAAATCCGCGATGCACTGAGGGCGTGAAAGGTGAAACGCGAAGTAGCGAGGGATCACTGTATTTATAAATAGCACAGTCAAATGCAGAGGCCAGTTCTGTTCATGTGTATTGCCACTATAGTCTGTAGAAGTATTGTAATACATAGCCCAGTTTTTTGAATGAATGAATGAATTTATTTATTTCGGATAGTACAGTACAGGTTGAAAGAAACTGAATGATATAACAACAAGGTCAAATTGAACAATGACTCATCTGATTATACAATTCAACGTAAGTTATCCGAAATGGGTGATGGCTGAAGCCGCAGCTTATATTGCCCACCCATATTCCATCCAAGAATTCAAAAGAGAAAACAGGCAAGAGCGATTACAATTCAAAACAAAACTAAGACAAAATATGACAGAGAAAAAAGAAAACTAAGCTACAACACAACACAGGCTGGATATGTTACAACTCGCCGCTCATTAGCGGCGCCAGCTGCGCGCACACTTGCGCCTCGTCAGCAGCGTGGGATATAAGCCACTCTGCCCTGGGCTTCGGCATGAAGCCGTCTGATTCCTTCAGCCCTCTTGCTGCAGAGGAACCCCCTCATCTCCCAGCAAGATCTACAGCGTAAGCATACCTACCTTTGCCTTTCCAGTCTCTCCCCTGTGCACAGGTGTATTCCCCGGCGGCGGACCTCGCCTCTGCATCGCCGTCTGCCAGCTGCTGTCACAGGTGCATCAGGTCGCTGTCTCCCGGGCTCGCGTGCACGCCTGCCACCTGCCACACTCCTGCATCCTCCTCTGTCTCGTCACCGATCCTGAATGCCTCTTCACTCTGAAAACTCTGGTGTTCTTGACGGCTGGAACTGCTATCATCTGCCATTGTTGTTTTGTTTAGGGATCACACTCGTGACGTCACGCAGCGTCGTCTGCACTACTTCCGGTTTGTTTGGCACTGCCAGCCAGAGGCAAAAGTTTATCAGCTTATAGCTTGGCCATCGCACGGCCTAAAAATTTCTTTTATGTGTTGAAAAATACAATAGGTAATAAGGAATTAATCTGCTATTCTACTTTTTGCGCCAAAATGTGGGTTCAGTTCTATCCATCCATCCATCCATCTTCTACCGCTTTTCCGGAGGTCCGGGTCGCGGAGGTAGCAGTTCAAGCAGAGAAGCCCAGACTTCCCTCTCCCCAGCCACCTGCTCCAGCTCTTCAGAGGGGATACCAAGGCGTTCCCAGACCAGCTGGGAGACATAGTCTCTCCACCGAGTCCTGGGTCTGCCCCGGGGTCTCCTCCCAGTGGGACGTGCCTGAAACACCTCAAGTGGGAGGCGTCCAGGAGGCATCCTAATCAGATGCCCGTACCACCTCAACTGACTCCTTTCAATGTGGAGGAGCAGCGGTTCTACTCTGAGCCTCTCCCGGATGACTGAGCTCCTCACCCTATCTCTGAGGGTGAGTCTAGCAAGCAGAGAACGGTGAAGGAGGAAGATCACCGCATCCTCCACCCCAATGCCATGCTGGTAGGTGAACTGGAGTGGATCCATCGCTGGTTTCACCAGGGGGCGGAGGTGAGCAAGGAGCAGTCTCTCAGGGTCTTCATCAAGTGGGACGTCAAGGCCACCGGTCTGTAGCTGTTCAGGTCTTTGGGGTGGGAAGTTTTTGGTACAGGTACCACACAAGATGTTTTCCACAGCTGTAGCACCCTCCCCAGCTTCAGGCTCAGGTTGAAGATGTACGTCACAATAATAAAATCTATTTAACAATTATGATGCATTTTTAACCCAAAACGAACTTCGAGGATTAAAAGCAATTAAAATAATACAGTCACAAGGTTACATGGAAAATACATGGATTTACTGGATATATATACAGTACATTTACTGTATAAATATATATTCTACGTGTGAATAATGTACTATGTACTCCTTTTGTATTGCACTCGGATTTTTTACAATAAACTTTTGTGCTTTTTGCAGATGTGTCTCCACTTTTTTGTTTTATTTGTGAAGGTTACCAAGATTTAGTGACATAAATGCTAAAAGATTGGAAAAGCTGTCTAAATAAACCAGCAGTTTGAGAAATCACTTTTGGTTTGGTGTAAGTCCATCAACAGAATTATGAAGCATAAAGTAGTTTGTGTTAAAACATGTTAAATCACATTTAACCACAACTTATTATTAGGAAATCCAGATGCTAATATGGCCCAGAATTCCTCCCTATACTGGTACTATCACTAAAGTGTGCAGTGTTTTCTGCACTGGCACATCCAACAATACAGTCTTCAGTAAATAAAATGATTGTTTTTGGTTACTTTTTTTAAAAATGAGCCATTATTTTCAACGTCATTGATAAATGTTTGGTTTGTACTGTTGACTTTTCCCACCGGTGTCTTCAGGGAAAAATAGAAAATCATGATTCAAACACATAAGTCATTTAATTGTTTATTATGATCACCAGCAAAATCCAGATTATTTAGAACGTGCAAAATTCAAACTTAAAACTGTAAAAAAAAAAAATCAGACTGGTTCACACACGCCGGCCACACACGCCCACTCATCGCCTTCGTAAGGTGGCCCAGCACACCAAGGAATGCTTGACTGAAGACAGCATTCTGAGCCATCTGCTCCCTTCACAAGGTAGTTTCATGGGATCCAGGTCAAGTGAGCACCTGTTAGAATAATTCTGAGTTTAAATTATTCAAAGTCAAAGATCAGGCAGAAAATTGGATTTATGTACATTTATTTACCCCAATGGCCATCTTGGGGGAGAGATTACAAAGCATGACCTTCAGTGCACACCTTGAATCTCTGGAGCATATTCATTTAAATTTGATGTATATAGGCAACAGAAAGGAGGAGGAAGAGAGGGATAAGAGGAGGAACAGAACGGGACAGTCCTGATAAACAAAGCTTATCCGGGGAAACGTCACAGACACTGGAGACATGAAGTCCATAAAACTAACAGAATGTCCATATAACTATTCTATACGACTGATCTATACAGGCTGAGGAGTTCCTGTGCATTTCTGTGACCCAAAAGAAAACGGGACATGTCAAAGTGATTATCAAAGTAGTTTAGATCATTCCTTATGCATGTACTGATCCTCAGTCTGAATTCTCTGAAGGCCAATAATTGCTCACAGAAACATGCCAAGAATATATGAACTTATCCTATATGGAATGCACATATAAACATTAAACATGGCATATGAAAGGCATGATACTTGTCAAATATAATAATGCATTAATAACGATAATAATGTAGATAAAATGGAATTTTTTTATCAGCACCCCAAGTGAACCCCAGGATCCAATCTGTCATGGACAAGTACATTCTCAATCCAGTGATTTCTAAACGTGAAGAACAACAACACGAATTTGTGTAAAACTGTTGGAAAGACTTTTCCTGGTCACCAAGAAGTGTAAAAAACCACACACACACACATATATACATGTGTATACGTGTGTGTGTGTGTGTGTGTGTGTGTGTGTGTGTGTGTGTGTGTGTACAAATGTCAACTAAGCTGACCTGGAGAAGGTTTTGGCTCTGTTTATGCTTTCAAAGACTTTTCTTCTCCACCGCTGCTGCTCATCACCGCTGACTGCCCCCAGATGAAAATCCACAGCATCGGTATGTGGGACTATGATGTTCTGAATGAGGCTTTAGAAAGCTCTGAATCAGTTTGTAAATCACTGGATTGAAAATGTACTTGGACATGTACAGATTGGACCCCGGGGTCCACTTGGGGTGCTCACTTCGTCAGGGGTCCACTTGACCTGTTCCTGTCCTGTTCCTGACCTGTTCCTTTAAACATGTCCCAGTCAGTTATTTCCATGCATGTGTTCAGTTTCTCTCCAGCTTCACTTCAGGAACAAAAAAAAAAAAAAAAGAAGAAGATGGCGCCCACAGTCGTCGCCATGGTGTTTCGCTGCCCTTTAATTTGTTTAATTTGTTTGTTTCTGTTCGTCAATTGTGTGTCTACCTGCTCTTACACCCATGAAGAGCTACTAAATATCAGGACTCTCACTCCTACGGACCTTCTCCCAGACTTTTTAGCTCCTGCCGTCGATCTGATTCATTGTTTGGCTCAAAAAGTAAGCCGGCGAAAAAGAGGAAAGCGAGGGGGGATTCTCGCTCGGCTTCGAAGGAGAGGCACGCGAACACCCTTGCCTGGCATATTTCTATCCAACGCCAATTCTCTCTCGAACAAGGTAGAAGAATTAAGACTGCTGATGCGATTTAAGGACCTCGCTTCCTCGTCTGTCATCTGTTTCTCCGAGACCTGGCTTAAAGGGAACATACCGGACAGCGCGATCAGCCTCGAGGGATTTCAGCTGTTTCGTGCTGATCGCGTCACAGAGCTCTCCGGTAAGTCTATTGGAGGTGGAGTCTGCTTCTACATTAACAGCAGCTGGTGCTCTGATGTAACGGTGATTTCACAACACTGTTCTCCCGACCTAGAATTTCTCTCTATTAACTACAAGCCATTTTATTCCCCGCGGGAGTTCGCTTCTTTCTTATTGATCGCTGTGTACGCCCCTCCCGACGCAGACGCGCGCGAGGCTCAGCGCGCGCTCGCAGATCACATCCAACATGCAGAGCGGACTTTCCCAGACTCCTTGGTTATTGTGGTAGGCGACTTTAACCAGAGCAATCTGAGTCACGAGCTCCCCCGATACAAACAGTTTATTAAATGTCCAACCAGAGGTGAGAACACACTAGATCACTGTTACACTACAGTGAAGGACGCGTATCACGCTGTTCCCCGTGCTGCGCTCGGATTATCTGATCACGTGATGGTCCACCTCATTCCCACATATAGACAGAGACTGAAGCTCACTAAACCTGTTGTGACCACCATGAAGAAATTGACCAGTGAAGCTGGAGAGAAACTGAACACATGCATGGAAATAACTGACTGGGACATGTTTAAAGGAGCCACACATGATCTTAATGAGTACACAGACACTGTGAACTCATATATCAACTTTTGTGAGGAGAGCATTCTCCCATCGCGCACTAGGGTGAGGTACTCTAATGATAAGCCCTGGTTCACTGCCAAGCTCAGACAGATCAGGAAGGAGAAGGAAGCAACGTTGAAAAGTGGAGACAGGGACTGCTACAGGGAGGTTAAATATCGGTTTAACAGAGAGCTGAAGAGAGCTAAATCTGTGTATTCTGAGAGACTTCAGCAGCAGTTCACTGCTAATGACTCGGCTTCTGTGTGGAGAGGACTGAGGCAAATCACCAACTTTCGGCCTCAGGCCTCCAAAGGTCAGGATGACAAAGCCCTTTGTCAAAAACTGTCCCAACATTACGCCTGTTTTGACACCTCGTCAGCTGTGTCCAACTCCCCCACTCCACCCAGCTCCACTGCCTCCTCGGCCCCTAATTCATCAAAAGCGGTCCCCCCCTCCTCCTCCTCCCCCCCCCCCCCTGCCCTTGTCATCAGTGAGCAGGACGTGCACAGACAGTTCTCCAGACTGAACCCGCGCAAGGCCCCCGGTCCGGACGGCGTGTCTCCCTCCACCCTGAGACACTGTGCGAAAGAGCTGGCTCCTCTCTTCACAGACATTTTTAACACCTCCTTTAAGCAATGCCACGTGCCGACCTGCCTCAAATCCTCCACCATCATCCCTGTCCCCAAGAAGCCACGGATTACTGGACTTAACGACTACAGACCTGTAGCGCTCACCTCTGTAGTCATGAAGTCCTTTGAGCGCCTGGTCCTGTCCCACCTCAAGTCCATCACCACTCCCCTCCTGGACCCACTGCAGTTTGCCTACCGTGCCAACAGGTCTGTGGACGACGCAGTCAACCTGGCCCTCCACTCCATCCTGCAGCACCTGGACTCCCCGGGAACCTACGCCAGGATCCTGTTTGTGGACTTCAGCTCTGCATTCAACACCATCCGCCCCGCTCTGCTCCAGGACAAGCTGTCCCTGCTCAGCGTGCCTGACTCCCTCTGCAGGTGGATCACCGACTTCCTGACGGACCGGAGGCAGCATGTGCGGATGGGGAAATCTGTCTCAGACTCTGTTAGCATCAGCATCGGATCACCCCAGGGCTGTGTACTTTCCCCCCTACTCTTCTCCCTTTATACCAACTCCTGCACCTCCTCCCACCAGTCTGTTAAGCTGATCAAGTTTGCGGACGACACCACCCTCATCGGGCTCATCTCCAACGGCGACGAGTCCGTCTACAGGAAAGAGGTGGCCCAGCTGGTGTCCTGGTGCAGCCACAACAACCTGCAGCTGAACGCTCTGAAGACAGCGGAGATGATTGTGGACTTCAGGAAAGTCACAACCCCCCTGCCCCCTCTCACCATCACAGGCTCTCCCATCACCATTGCAGATTCCTTCCGCTTCTTGGGCACCACCATCACCCGGGACCCTGAGGGCATCCACCACCTGGATGGATAAAGCAGCCACGGTACGGCGCTATCCCTTAACCATTCACACACACACTCACACCTAGGGCCACTTTAGAGTCTCCAATTAACCTAACCTGCATGTTTTTGGCATGTGGGAGGAAACCGGAGAAATACCGCAGTAAACCCACGCAAACACGGGGAGAACATGCAAACTCCACACAGATCACTGTTGGTCGGGGGCTGGGATCGAACCCACGATCCCCACGATCCCCCGGCCAAGGGTAAACTGTGCTGCCGCAGTGCTAACCACTTCGCCACCGTGCAGCCCACCGTGCAGAAATACTTTAATACTAACTTTAATACTAACACCGGTTCTGGCCAATCGATGAGCCGGATTTTTCTTCTTCGCCGAGATTTTTTCTTCCTATCAGTGGTGGCTTTGGCTACAGCGCCACAATCGACCAGCTGTTGTAACTGCGTGACCTTGTCCAAGCAGTTTGGTCCGCTTTAGTGAAGTGCTGTGTGAATGCAAACCAAACCCAACGAAGGTGTGAAAATTCTTGCCATCCCCCGCCAAGTCGAACCGAGACTGCCGGACTATCCTGGTGTGAACTACCCCGATACAAACAGTTTATTTAATGCCCCACCAGAGGAGAGAACACGCTGGATCACTGCTACACTACAGTTAAGGACACATATCGCGCTGTTCCCCACGCTGCGCTCGGACTATCTGATCACGTGATGGTCCACCTGATTCCCACATACAGACAGAGACTGAAGCTCACAAAACCTGTTGTGAGCACTACGAAGAAATGGACCAGTGAAGCTGGGGAGGAGCTGAGCACGTGCTTGGAAACAACTGACTGGGGCATGTTTAAAGGATCCACCCATGATCTGGATGAGTACACGGACACTGTGACCTCATATATCCACTTTTGTGAGGAGAGCATTCTTCCATCGCGCACCAGGGCGAGTTACTCCAACGACAAGCCCTGGTTCACAGCTAAGCTCAGACAGATCAGGAAGGAGAAGGAAGCAGCGGTGAAAAGTGGAGATAGGGACTGCTACAGGGAGGTCAAATACCGGTTTAGCAGAGAGCTGAGGAGAACTAAATCTGTGTATTCTGAGAGACTCCAGCAACAGCTCACTGCTAACGACTCTGCTTCTGTGTGGAGAGGACTGAGGCAAATCACCAACTATTGGCCTCAGGCTTCTAAGGGTCAGGATGACAAAGCCCTTTGTCAAAGACTGTCCCAACACTATGCCCGTTTTGACACCTCGTCAGCTGTGTCCAACTCCCCCCCTCCCCCCAGCGCCACTGCCTCCATGACCCCCACTTCATCAAAGGCGGCCCCCCCCTCCTCCCCCCCTGCCCTTGCCATCAGTGAGCAGGACGTGCACAGACAGTTCTCCAGACTGAACCCGCACAAGGCCCCCGGTCCGGATGGCGTGTCTCCCTCCACCCTGAGACACTGTGTGGAAGAGCTGACTCCTGTCTTCACAGACATTTTTAACACCTCCCTGAAGTCATGCCACGTGCCGACCTGCCTCAAAACCTCTACCATTGTCCCTGTCCCCAAGAAACCACGGATCACTGGACTTAACGACTACAGACCTGTAGCGCTCACCTCTGTAGTCATGAAGTCCTTTGAGCGCCTGGTCCTGCCCCACCTCAAGACCATCACCACTCCCCTCCTGGACCCGCTGCAGTTTGCCTACAGAGCCAACAGGTCTGTGGACGACACAGTCAACCTGGCCCTCCACTCCATCCTGCAGCACCTGGACTCCCCGGGAACCTATGCCAGGATCCTGTTTGTGGACTTCAGCTCTGCATTCAATACCATCCGCCCCGCTCTGCTCCGGGACAAGCTGTCCCTGCTCAACGTGCCTGACTCCCTCTGCAGGTGGATCACCGACTTCCTGACGGACCGGAGGCAGCATGTGCAGCTGGGAAAGACTGTCTCAGACTCTGTTAGCATCAGCACCAGATCACCCCAGGGCTGTGTACTTTCCCCCCTACTCTTCTCCCTGTACACCAACTCCTGTACCTCCAGCCACCAGTCTGTCAAGCTGATCAAGTTTGCGGACGACACCACCCTCATCGGGCTCATCTCCAACGGCGACGAGTCCGTCTACAGGAGAGAGGTGGCCCAGCTGGCGTCCTGGTGCAGCCACAACAACCTGCAGCTGAACGCTGTGAAGACAGTAGAAATGATCGTGGACTTCAGAAAAGTCACAACCCCTCTGCCCCCCCTTACCCTCACAGACTCTCCCATCACCACTGCGGATTCCTTCCGCTTCCTGGGCACCACCATCACCCGGGACCTCAAGTGGGAGCCGACCACTAGCTCCCTCATCAAAAAGGCCCAGCAGAGGATGTTCTTCCTGCGGCAGCTGAGGAAGCTCAAGCTACCCACCAAGATGTTGGTGCAGTTCTACACGGCCATCATCGAGTCCATCCTCACCACCTCCATCACCGTGTGGTACGCAGGAGCCACTGCCAGGGACAGACTAAGACTGCAGCACATTGTGCGCGCTGCTGAGAAGGTGATCGGCTGCAAGCTCCCATTCCCCCCGGGACCTGTTCATCTCCAGGACCCGGAGGCGTGCAGGTCGGATCATAGCCGACCCTTCACACCCTGGACATGCACGGTTTGCCCCCCTCCCCTCAGGTAGAAGACTTCGGTCCATTCAGACTAAAACCTCCCGCTACATGAACAGCTTCTTCCCCTCTGCCATCAGACTGCTGAACACTAAGTGACTTATTAGACTCTCGTGCACTACGTACAGCAGCTCAACCGGACTCATGATAATTATCACTGTTTTCTTTTGCACTACCAACTGCACTATGTGGAACTCCACAATATCTGCTGCTTGTTAATATATTTAAAAATTGCATAGATTAGTATTACTCATTCATATTCTACATTTTATTGCATGCATAGTTTTTTTTATTTTTATCTCTAGTGCTACTCCATGTTTAATGTTGCAGCATTGCACCGAGACAAATTCCTAGTTTGTGTACTACATGAACAATGGCAATAAATCTGATTCTGATTCTGAATACAGCCTGAGAAGCAACTGGATGTGCTGCTGGTCCCGGTTCAGCAGATCTTCACCCTGCGGTGGGACTCTAGAATGAAAATACACACACAACTTAAGTACATGCACAGCACAAAAGTGCAACATGTAAAAACTACTTTTTAACCAGGATTAACACTAGCTTATTTCGTCAGATGTTGTCGACACAAGCGCAAAATGCAAGCAGAGCACGGAGTTAGTATTGATGGCTAACTAGCTAGCTCATTGTCTGCATATAGGAGACAATGGTGTGGTTTTTTCAAAGTGAGCTTTCCACTACTGGGATAAATAACGGCAAAGATGCATCATATCACATCACTCACCATCCTGTATCACTGTTTTCAACAATGATGATGCCGTGGTCGGGTCGACGCCACTCTGCCTCCCGACTGCCTTCGCCGGTCGGTGGCTGTGAATTCTTTTCAGGTTGCTCTGTCCAGCTCTCTCTGGATTTCTTTAGTCAGCTACCAAGCACAGAAAAGTCTGCACCTCGTCATTGGACCACGGTGTTGATTTGTGTATAGCCATTTATTTCGTTGATTACACTCACTCACGCTTGCTGTTGGTGATTTGACTGTTCGTTGCCATCCAAAATGGTGCAGTAAACAAGACACGTGACCCGTGTGATGTTGGTGCAACCCCTCTATACAATTATGACAGTCTTGTTGTTATTATTATTATTATTATGTAGTCATATTGTTTTTGCTGCTGTTTCTCTGTTATTATTAATAATAATAATAATAATGATAATGGATTGCATTTATATAGCGCCTTTCATTTCACCCTGAGATTAAAACACTTCTGAGAGAGAAGAAGAAGATCTTCAGGTCGGGGAACAGGGAGATGCTGAAGTCCGTACAGAGGGAGCTGAGGAGAAAGATCAGAGAAGGCAAGGACAGCTTCAGGAGGAAGATGGAGGACAAGCTGCAACAGAGCGACATCAGCGGGGTCTGGAGAAACCTCAAAACCATCTCTGGGCTCCAGAATACCTCCCCCCAGGCCACGGGGGGCAGGGAGTGGGCGAACAATCTGAATTTGTTTTTCAATAGGTTTGACCAACCGCCCTCCCCCCTGACTGCACAACAACCACTGCTGCCTGTAAAGACATCAAGTCCTGCTGCCCACTCCCCACTCCACCAACACCCCCCCACTCCCAACACACAGCCCCCCATCCTGACCCTGACCAGGACCCAGGTGAGGACGGAGCTGAGGAAGATCAAGGCGAGGAAGGCGTCGGGACCGGACGGCATCAGCGCAAAGCTCCTCAAGTCCTGTGCAGACCAGCTGTGTGGGATTGTGACGTACATCTTCAACTTGAGCCTGAAGCTGGGGAGGGTACCACAGCTGTGGAAAACATCTTGTGTGGTACCTGTACCAAAAACTTCCCACCCCAAAGACCTGAACAGCTACAGACCGGTGGCCTTGACGTCCCACTTGATGAAGACCCTGGAGAGACTGCTCCTTGCTCACCTCCGTCCCCTGGTGGAACCAGCGATGGATCCACTCCAGTTCGCCTACCAGCATGGCATTGGGGTGGAGGATGCGGTGATCTTCCTCCTTCACCGTTCTCTGTCCCACCTGGAGAAGCCCGGGAATGTGGTGAGGATCATGTTCTTTGAGTTCTCCAGTGCTTTCAACACCATCCAACCGATGATCCTGAAGGACAAGCTGCTGCGCGCAGGGGTGGACCAGCACCTCTCATCATGGATCCTGGACTACCTCACGAACCGGCCTCAGTTGGTGAGAACCCGGGACTGTGTGTCCGACACGATCATCAGTAGCACGGGGGCCCCCCAGGGAACGGTGTTGGCTCCCTTCCTGTTCACTCTTTATACTGCGGACTTCTCACACAACACAACACACTGCCATCTACAGAAGTTCTCTGATGACTCTGCGATCGTTGGCCTCATCTCCAATGGAGATGAAGCTGAGTACAGAGGGCTTATCCAGGACTTCGTGGACTGGTGCCATCGGAACTGCCTTCAGATCAACGCAAGGAAAACTAAGGAGCTGGTGGTGGACTGCCGCAGGCAAGGACAACCCCTCACAGCACCAGTAAATATACAGGGAACAGACATTGAGATGGTGACATCCTACAAGTACCTGGGTGTTCATCTGAACAATAAACTAGACTGGTCACACAATACCAATGCACTCTACAAGAAGGGACAGCGCAGGCTGTTCCTACTGAGGAGACTCAGGTCTTTTGGTGTACAAGGGGCGCTGCTGAAGACATTCTATGACACGGTGGTGGCATCAGCCATCACTTTTGGAGTGGTCTGCTGGGGCAGTGGCATTACTGCAGCCGATAGGAAGAGACTGAACAAACTGATCAAGAAAGCTAGCTCCGTCCTGGGGCAGCGCCTTGATCCGGTGGAGGAGATAGGAGAGAGAAGGACGGTGGCTAAACTGTCATCTCTGCTGGAGTCCGAGTTCCACCCTATGCAGGACATACTGAATGCACTGAGGAGCTCATTTAGCAGCAGACTACATCATCCCAGGTGCACAACCGAGAGGTTTCACAGGTCCTTCCTACCAACGGCTGTCAGACTGTACAACCTAAGCAGGGCTGCTCGCAGAGATAGCAAAAAGACGTAACAACCTAATAGTTTTTTGAATGCAAAAGATGCAATAGACTTACACAGTGGTCCCCTCCGGCATACAACTAGGAAAATACCGGTAGCTACGGAGGGTGAGAATATGTATGGGCACATAATCATACCATGTAGGATAACTAAGTAGACGGTTGTGCTGTTTCATCCCATCTAGCAACAATGCTCTGCACTGTGTGTGCTTATACATTTACATATTTATTCCATCTAGCTACAATGCTCCGCACTGGGTGTGTTTATGTTTATGTTTATATTTATATATCTATATATTCATTCCATCTAGCTACAATGCTCCGCACTGTGTGTTTATATATCTACATATTATTCCATCTAGCTACATTGCTCCGCACTGTGTGTTTATATATTTACATATTTTTTCCACCTAGCTGCAATCCTCCGTACTGTGTTTATATATCTACATATTATTCCATCAAGCTACATTGCTCCGCACTGTGTTTATATATTTACATATTTATTCCATCTAGCTGCAATGCTTCGTACTGTGTGTTTATATACTCATATATTTA
Source organism: Pholidichthys leucotaenia (assembly GCA_020510985.1). NCBI lineage: Eukaryota > Metazoa > Chordata > Actinopteri > Cichliformes > Pholidichthyidae > Pholidichthys > Pholidichthys leucotaenia. The sequence continues at coordinate 275,465,618 of CM035844.1, forward strand.
TCCCATACAGCTACAATGCTCTACACTGTGTGTCTGTGTGTATATATATATATTTATAGTAATATGTACATATGTATATTAGCTGCTCTTGCTTGCTTGCTTTTTTTTTTTTTTTTTTTTTCTTGCCTTCTGATTGTTGTTCTCAGTGTTGCTATCCCTGTGCTGTTGCAATCCTGGAATTTCCCCGTTGTCGGACTAATAAAGGCTTATCTTATCATTCACATTTTCAGCAAAGGTGTGTACTGGCACACTGAACACATGATTAGATTTTGGTGATGATCTCAAAATGCATATCTCCACCAAGGCTCTGATCTTGTCACAGAGTGTTAGCAACAATACTCCAAAACTATTGGATGGATCTGGATGACATTTTCACCAGAGGTGGTTCTTGGCCCAAAGATGAACTCTGTAGATGGTGGAGGTGATCCATGAGTGCATACCTCCACCAAGGCCTTATCGCGCAATGTACAGATGGATGTCAATGTGGGAGGACAAAGAGAGGGAGGTATGCGCTTTCTGAGTGCTCTGTAGTTATTATTATTCTTATTATTATCATCTCCAAATTTCTCAAGTAGTAAAGTCCAAAATTAATTGTCATTCAATACAAATGTTCCATGATGGCAGCTGCCTCTGTCATGAAGCCCTGAAGTCCTGACTACAAACACATCCAACGTTTTCATTATATTTAATCTTATAAAATATGCCTTTAGTCTGCATTTATTTGCAGCTCTTAACCAACAGCTAACTACTGTCTCCATACTTTGTAAAAGAAAACACCATCATGCTGGCAGAATTAATTTACGACGGATGTTTAAAAAAATAACGATATTTTACTTACCCCAGCAGTCTTCCCCTCAGTCTGGTCCATTGTCCATTCTCCATGTGTGTTTTCCGTTAGAATAGTGTTTATCAGTTGTTGACTTTTGTTTACATTCCAACACAACGCTGCACGTAGTACAAAAGAATTTATCCTGGCTTTCTGAAAAATATTTCGAAACTGTTGAACACAGTCTTTAGGGGTGACTTTTGTTGATAAATTAAAACTTGTTATCACACACGTCGGCAATTCCGCTCATATTAACACGGAAGTAAAGATGTGAGCGTGCAGCACAGGGAATTCCGGGACTTATTTATGGCCTTCATCAACCTATCCAAGGCCTTTATTTCTTGAAATCATGATGCAGTCTGGACTATTCTGCAGAGAATTGCAGTGTTTCCTCTGACTTAAAGACCTTGGCGCAGTGGCAACATATCCCCCCCCACCTCCCCGGGAGCAGTAAACATACCGGAATATTTTAATTTTATACTATTTATTTCTATTTAAAATTTTACACCGTAGCGTTGCATATGGAACTTACCATTTGAAGTATTGTACAACCGAGGCTTGAATATTGGGCCAGTTGGGGTCCCACCCAGACATCCTGTGTTTAGACTTTTTAGTGGTGTTATCCTTCTTCCTCTGCCTGAACACTTTCCTCTCCTTGGCTCCTCTCTTCTGTCTCATCTTTCCCTCTCTGAGCTCTGTCTAATTCAGATTCTCTCTCTGTCTATGGTGGTGTACAAACAGGTTAGAAAATATCAAGTGTCATGTTTTGTCCTGCAGGATTTTTTTTTTTGTCATGGTTTACATAAATGACAAAAATGTGTATTTTTTTGTATTTTTATTCTAATGTTTTGGGGGGGTTTCCATTGAGAGAGTAGGAAAGGGAAAGAAACATTCATAATAGTAATGTTCAATTCAATTCAGCTTTATTTATAATGCGCCACATCACAACAAAAGCTGTCTCGTGGCGCCACAGTGCAGATAAAAAAAATCACACAGTCACAGAAAGACCCAGCAATCAGACGATCCCCTATGAGCAAGCACTAGGCGACAATGGAGAGGAAAAACTCCCATTTGGAAGGAAGAAACCTCGAGCAGAACCAGGCTCAGGGAGGGGCAGTCGTCTGCTGCGACTGGCTGGGGATGAGGGGATAGGGAGGATGGAAAGGACAGACATAAAGAACATAGCAGTAAGATGCCAAGTACAATATTGGAGGTCAACCAGCAGTATGGATCAGATAACAATAGAACAAGAGTGGGGTTAAAAGACACAAATACCCTCCTTAAACAAAAGCTATATTAAAAAGGAAGGATTTTACCATGTTCTTAAAGACAGAGACCGAGTCTGACTCCCAGACCTAGAGTGGTAACTGGTTCCAGAGAGAAGGGGCTTGGTAGCAGAAGGCTCTGCCTCCCACCGTACTTTTGGAGATTCTGGGCACCACAAGTAAGCCAGCATTTTGGGAGCGTAATGCTCTGTTAGGATGGTAAGGTAATATCAGATCTTTTATATATTGGGGGCCCAGATTGTTAAGAGCTTTGAAAGTAAGAAGAAGGATTTTAAACTAATGTACTCATGCATACTTAAAGTATATGATCAGGTGGGTTGAGTGACCAGAAATTCTACTCATGTAAAAGCAGTGCTTTGAAATTAATAATTAAAAGTAGACAACCAAATATTTTGCAGTGGTTAGCACTGCGGCAGCACAGTTTTACCCTCGGCCGGGGGATCGCGGAGATCGTGGGTTCGATCCCTGCCCCCGGCCAACAGTGATCTGTGTGGAGTTTGCATGTTCTCCCCGTGTTGCGTGGGTTTACTCCAGGATTTCTCCAGTTTCCTCCCATATGTCAAAAACATGCAGGTTAGGGATATGGGGCACTTGCGCACGCAGCGACCGGCAGCTGGTGGCTTATCACCGGACTGCAGAACAAATCTACCTACGGGTACAAAATAAGTCCAAAAAAAAAAAAAAAAATTTCTAGCTGAGTTAAGGGTGCAAAGAGCAGCCACTTAAAAACTTGAGTCATGACTTAAGTCTTGAAGGTTTGTGGTTTTTCTCAAAAATTTATAACAGTTTTCTTAGTTTTCTACTTTTCCTCTGTAAATCTAAAGTTGAAACTATGTTCCTCAAATTTGTAATTTCCTCTGTAAAATTGACTTTTCTTGTACATTTGAAACTTTATTATAAATTTGTGGATTATTGTATGACTAATTTTTTCTGTTTTTTAAAATAATTTTTTTTTTTTTAGATAAATTTGAAACACTGTGGTAATTTTTTTTTACTTTTTCCTTATAACAATTTACATTTTTCACCATAATTTTTCAGTTACAACACAACAATAATTTAACTCTGATTTCAAAGAAAAATATTAATAAAATTGTGTTTAATGAAATAACTTAAATGACCAAGGATGCTATTATTTCTGTTTTAGTATTTCTATATATTTATAGTTTTTTGTTGTTGTTTTTTTAGAAATCTCCTCACCACCCAGACTGCAGGAAAAACCTCCCTTATTTTGAAATCAAATGTTGGCACATTTAGTTTGTCTGAAGGCTGCTGACAGATTAAAGTCACTGACTTGGTGAATTTCGGTCATCTTAACCTGCCAGGTACATAATAGAGAACTGTAGCGGACTCTAAAGACAATTCACCACAATATGTGTTCATGTACAGAATGATCTGCTTTGGCAGTTAGTTGTGTGCTCAGGCTTTCTCATCAGGCACCTCTCTAGACAGCCACTGAAGGACCTCAGTTTAGAGTGAAAAGAGAGCTAGCGTTTTTAGCTGTTGCTTTTTGTCACTGCCACTGGAGAATAAAAACGGCACGCCTGCTCGTGTGAGAAAAGAGAGAAACTGCCATTTTCTTCATTCCTGCAATTCCTACAGAACATAATTTAATATTGTAGTGGCTGGTTAAATATATCCTCAGCAATTCCTCAGTCCGCATCGCCTTTCCCTTCATTTGAAGCCGGCTGCATATGAATTCTAACCACGTCTCTTAGCTACGCGACTCTTCCATTATTGCTTCCGTTAACAACGGGTTAAAACCATGATAAACGCCTCCAGTGCGTACATACATACCTCTTCCGAGACACTGCCTGCTGACTGAGTCGAGAACTCACGTGGGCGGGGCGCTTCTAAACTCCGTGCGGATGATGGCCACGCTCGTTGTTCGTGTGCGTGTTTGCTGAAAGTCATTGCTTCATATATTTTTCTTAATAAAATCATATCGGCTTGGCGTGGCGGTACCATTTCTGACACGTCGGGCTGCCACGGAGAAATGTTACCAGAGGAAACCCTGAATTGGCTGTTCCACAAAGATCTTTACCATCCTGAGGCTTCTACACAACGATATGACATCAGCTGTTAAACACAACAACTCATTAACAGCAGCATTTCCAATTCAAACCAGAGTTAAACAAGGCTGTGTGATTGCTCCATGTTTGTTCAACATCCATCTCACTGCCTTACTGTTACTTATCCAAAACAATCTTCCAAATAGAGTTGATCTTCACTATTGAATGGATGGCAGCCTGTTCAATCTTCACAGACTTAAATCCAAATCGAAAGTCACCCAGTTCAGTGTCCTCGAGCTTCAGTATGCCGATGATCGCATGCTGTGTACACACAACTTCCATGACATGCAAAGGTCAATGAGTGTCTTCAACATTGGCTTCAAGAAATTTGATCTTAATCTTAACATCTCTAAAACCAAGGTCCTTGTTTCACCTCAGCCAGGGAAAAACATTTCCTTCCTGACTACAAATCCAGTCACTGTGTCTGGAGAACTACCTGAATTTGTTGATGTATTATGCTTCCTGGGAAGTCGGCTTACCCAGGTCAATAACATTGATAAGGAAATCCAAAGTAGAATCTCCAATACAGGAACAGCCTTTGCGAAATTAAAAAAGAGAATGTTCCAAAACAGAACTCACTCGAAAAACCAAGCTTGATGTTTAGAATGCAGTTATCATACCTGTCCTACTCTATGGTTCTGAAACATGGACAGCATATTGTAAACAGCTAAGAAGTCTCGAATGATTCCATCAAGGATGTCTTTGAAGAATATTGAACATCTCTTTGTAAAATTATCACACTAACCTAAGCATTCTAGAAGAAGCAAGTGACACTAGTATAGAAGCTCACATCATTAAGCATCAACTCTGACGGACTGGCCACCATCTTCGTATGGTGACACAAGACTCCCAAAACAGGTTGTCTTTCCCGAACTCCATCACAGTCAGAAAAAATGTGGAAGACAGGTCAAACGATGGAAGGGCTCATTGAAGTAGTACATGAAACAAAGAAACTTGAACTTCAGGACATGGAAAACACAAGAAACTGACCAAAAGCAGTGGAAAAACATTATCCATACTGCTGTGGAAACCTTTGAAACAACAGGAAGAGATAATTGAAATGAAAAAAATGAACAGGAGTAACCAGAAGCACCACAGATTAGAGGAACAGGGGGAACCAGAATTTCCATGGGTTAAAGATGAAGAGGAGAAATTCATCATCAGTCAGGAGGGAGAACGCCTGGTAGTGAAACTGAGATCCAAAATGATGAAGGAAGCCGGCATGTAGACTCAGGATCAACTAAAGAAGAAGAACCCAAACCAAAGAAGAGATGACTGAAACAGGAAGTCACAATAACAGTGATGACGACCTTCTGACCTCAAAGACTCTCTGTGAGAATGAAACAGGCAAAAGGTTAGAAATGTCCTGGTTGAGTCTTTGAGAAACTGTCCGAAAATAAAATAATAATATTAAAGTAATATTTCCAGTAACTGCATAAATCTGACGTACTTGTACTGGTCTCAGTTTGTGTTTGACTTTGATTGAGCTCACCCAGTGGAAAAACAAGTTAATCTCTTTGACTATTGTAGCCAAATTTTATCTAAACACTTTAAAAGGTCCTGGAATAAAATAATCAATCAGATCTGTGAGGTGAATCTTCCTTTTATTGTTGCAACAATAAAGAAGAAATACTACAGCTCTAAGGTCAGAATACAGCTCTGCTCTCTCCTGAGGCAGAGCGAGAGACGCACACACTTTTATAGCTCTTTCACTGAGGTTACAAAAAAACACATAAGACACACTGTGCAGGCTTCAAGGCCATCGAGCTGCCTTCCCAAGGGAAAATAAACAAAGGACGATAGGGGGTTAGAGCATGAATACCTAAGCTGTTTACTGTGACTTATGAATTTTATCTTGGGACACAAAGTATTATAAAATCATCAAACAGCTGGTTAATATAGCATAATAAGCAGTTCATATATGGATAAAAGTTACATTCATATGTTGTAACACACACACACTTATAAAACATGTGATCTCAACAGATAAAAGCATAATAAGTGAATTTCTACTACAATATTCCCTTCTTTTGGTCATATATGACCATATGTACAAAAATGTCAAAGTAAGAAAAATCAGCAAAAGTATAGTGGGGCAAACAAGTATTTAGTCAGCCACCAATTGTGCAAGTTCTCCCACTTAAAAGATGAGAGAGGTCTCCAATTTTCATCATAGGTATACCTCAACTATGAGAGACAAAATGAGAAAAAAAAAAAATCCAGAAAGTCACGTCCGATTTTTAAAGAATTTATTTGCAAATTATGGTGGAAAATAAGTATTTGGTCACCTACAAACAAGCAAGATTTCTGGCTCTCACAGACCTGCAACTTCTTCTTTAAGAGGCTCCTCTGTCCTCCACTCGTTACCTGTATTAATGGCACCTGTTTGAACTCGTTATCAGTATAAAAGACACCTGTCCACCACTTCAAACAGTCAGACTCCAAACTCCACTATGGCCAAGACCAAAGAGCTGTCAAAAGACACCAGAAACAAAATTGTAGACCTGCACCAGGCTGGGAAGACTGAATCTGCAATAGGTAAGCAGCTTGGTGTGAAGAAATCAACTGTGGGAGCAATTATTAGAAAATGGAAGACATACAAGACCACTGATAATCTCCCTCGATCTGGGGCTCCACGCAAGATCTTACCCCGTGGGGTCAAAATGATCACGAGAACGGTGAGCAAAAATCCCAGAACCACACGGGGGGACCTAGTGAATTACCTGCAGAGAGCTGGGACCAAAGTAACAAAGGCTACCATCAGTAACACACTACGCCGCCAGGGACTCAAATACTGCAGTGCCAGACGTGTCCCCCTGCTTAAGCCAGTACATGTCCAGGCCTGTCTGAAGTTTGCTAGAAAGCATTTGGATGATCCAGAAGAGGATTGGGAGAATGTCATATGGTCAGATGAAACCAAAATAGAAGTTTTTGGTAAGAACTCAACTTGTCGTGTTTGGTGGAGAAAGAATGCTGAGTTGCATCCAAAGAACACCATACCTACTGTGAAGCATGGGGGTGGAAACATCATGCTATGGGGCTGTTTTTCTGCAAAGGGACCAGGACGACTGATCCGTGTAAAGGAAAGAATGAATGGGGCCATGTATCGTGAGATTTTGAGTGAAAACCTCCTTCCATCAGCAAGGACATTGAAGATGAAACGTGGCTGGGTCTTTCAGCATGACAATGATCCCAAACACACTGCCCGGGCAACGAAGGAGTGGCTTCGTAAGAAGCATTTCAAGGTCCTGGAGTGGCCTAGCCAGTCTCCAGATCTCAACCCCATAGAAAATCTTTGGAGGGAGTTGAAAGTCCGTGTTGCCCAGCGACAGCCCCAAAACATCACTGCTCTAGAGGAGATCTACATGGAGGAATGGGCCAAAATACAAGCAACAGTGTGTGAAAACCTTGTGAAGACTTGCAGAAAACGTTTGACCTCTGTCATTGCCAACAAAGGGTATATAACATAGTATTGAGATGAACTTTTGTTATTGACCAAATACTTATTTTCCACCATAATTTGCAAATAAGTTCTTTAAAAATCAGGCAATGTGATTTCTGGATTTTTTTTCTCTTTTTGTCTCTCATAGTTGAGGTATACCTATGATGAAAATTGGAGACCTCTCTCATCTTTTACAGTGGGAGAGCTTGCACAATTGGTGGCTGACTAAATACTTTTTGCCCCACTGTACATCCTCTCAGGTTTAAACTAATGCATCATGAACAATGACATGGAATGACATATAGGTGGATAATCACAGACCATTGCATCATGAACTAGGAATAATATTGTATCATGGTAACAGCAGATTTTCAAAATTCATTCTGTAACAGTATCGTAACTCTCAGGGAAAGGAAGGTGTGTCATATCTGAAGCAGCATGAACAGACATTGTCTGTTTAATTGTGCCTTAATCCTGTTCTGCTGTGGGGAGAGCTTTGTAATGCATCATGTTGACGGCAAACATTTTGAACATCATATAACAAATTATTGGAATCAGACAACAGCCACAGAAAAGCAAAATTAAAAGAATTATTAAAAACATCAGTCCAATACGTACAAGCCAGTCTTTCCAACCACCACTAGTTAGCCAGGACCAAATATTCCAGCTAGAGGAGCCTGGTTTGTCGCTTTGCAGCTGCTGCGAAAGAAGGTCATTAAGGTGACTCACAACATATGTCATATTATCACTATGATCAGGTATATAGGTGCAGCACTCCTGACCTATAATGTGGCATACCCCTCCCTGAGCTGCCAAAACTATGTCTAGGGCCTGTCTGTTTTGTAGCACAACGTTACGCATAGCCTTCATTTCAATTGTCATTGCTAAGAAACCCATTTCAGTTAAAGCAGTGAGATTCTCCAAATCAATAGCCAGACGGTCAATATGGTGGGCTGTATGTACCATACCCCAAGTGGGTGCTAATGCGCTAAGAGCTTTCACCCCTGGACTTATCCTGACCCTGGTTTGATCATCAGCTGCTCTTTTGGCTGCACGGTGGCGCAGTGGTTAGCACTGTGGCAGCACAGTTTTACCCTCGGCCGGGGGATCGCGGGGACCTTGAGATCGTGGGTTCGATCCCTGCCCCCGGCCAACAGTGATCTGTGTGGAGTTTGCATGTTCTCCCCGTGTTTGCGTGGGTTTACTCCGGGATTTCTCCGGTTTCCTCCCACATGCCAAAAACATGCAGGTTAGGGAGTTAAGGGGCGCTTGCGCACGCAGCGACCGGCAGCTGGTGGTTTGTCACCAGACTGCAAAACAAATCTACCTACGGGTACCAAAATAAGTAATAAAAAAAAATATGGTGGAAAGTAATGGGAATATGAAAATTGAGCATGATGGGTCAGATTTGTTACAATGCGCATGCTCGGAATTAGTTTAGTCATGTAGTATGTCCCACACTAGCCGGGTGGCAAATACTGATAAACCTGTGACCCACATACCCAAACATGAGCAGTTAGGCTACCGTAGCCATCGGAGCTAGGGAAAAACAATTGAGGATTGTCAGAGCACTGACTTTTATTTTGACATCCACATGTAGCCCTCGGTAGGGTGAGGTTTGGTGTTGTGAAAAACGGTATCCTCAATGCATGCAAACATGGGGTACCTGTCACGTGGAAGCCACAGGTGGCATTAAGGGTAGTGTTACATCGTCGTGTGATTCCCAAGTATGTTGACCCATTGTGATGACAGCAGAGGTGAAAACATACTGAAGCTGTAAAAAGGGTGGGGTTAGTAGTGAATACAGGCCTCTGAGCTTTCTTGCTTATGCAAGTGACATTATGAACTCTAACTTGGCAAAAAGCAAAATCTGTTACACTGACATTTAACCACTCACAGTAGTCTGTTGTATTTCCTGCAAATTCGACAGTAAACCCCTTATCACAGACGGTGCCATTGTGGTGTACCCTTTCAACTGTAGTCTGTGCTAACAATGCTCCCATTGTTTCTGATCTGTTTAGGGGATAAGGAATCATTGGCACAGAGTGAGTAACATGATGTGGCAAATATGTACAAACATAACAAGACCCAGTCAACTGACAAATGTGCCACCTGATACCATGCATTGTTGTCATAGGTGTCACTGGAATAATTGTCAAAGTTATAGCCCATGGGGCTTGCCTCGCGCCTTGTCCGGAAAGGATTGTTCGGTGAGGCAGAACAGCGTATCAATAAGTATATGATTACCCCAAGCAAGAAAGTGATAAGAAAGCACACCCACACTACATCCGTTTTGGTCCACAAGTGATGGCATCAGTGGCGCCTTCTGCGATGTTATACTTCAGCAGCCTGACGCTGCTGTGAGTCTGAATTGTTTGTCACATCAGTGTCAGTGTAAATGAGATGCATGCTGTATGTTTCAACTGAGCAGCGTTCAGCGTACACTCAGTTTGTTTGTGACGGCTGTCAAGTGCAACAATACGATACGATGTCTGCTTCTTCTCGTCCTAGTCTATAACATGGCGCGGTGATTGTGGCCAATCACCATCTGCTTCTACTCCTGGTCTGGTCTGGGTTCTTCTGGATTGACCCCTGGGACCTTTCTGCAGTGTGTTGCATGGATCTACGTTGCCCTCTCAGCGATTTTCACAGCCGTGATTGTCGTCAGAAGGACTTGGTATGGACCCAACCACCGTTTGCTGTGCCAGTTCTTCCGTTTGAAGCTTTTGACCACCACCCAGTCACCTGGTCTTGTGTCATGGAGGAGCCCCTCGGCAGGTCTGGGCAGGGCAGCTTTAATCTGTTGAGAGATGTTTTGCAGTTGGCAGGACAGGGCAGAGCAATAAGATAACATGGCATTCTCAAAATGTGAGGTGGTAAGAGGAGGTGGTGTCTTCTTTTCTGCAGAGAATCCTAAAAAGGGAGGACGAGCAAACAGGATTTCAAAGGGTGACATGTTATATTTCTTCCTGACTCGCATGCGCATGTACATGAGTGCCAACGGCAGACATTTCACCCAGGGCAGGCCAGTATCATCTTCGAGCTTGGCAAGCTTGTTCTTTAGGGTGCCATTTTTGCTCTCAATAGCACCACCTGATTGCGGGTGGTAGGCACAATGTTTCTTCAATTCAAAGCCCAATGTGATGCTCAGATTAGTCAATGCTTCATTTACAAAATGTTTACCATTGTCACTTGATATTTTCTCTGGTATTTCCCATCTGGGAATGATTTCTGACAATAGTGCTCTGGCCACAACAGTGCTTGTTGCATGTTTGGCTGGAAAGGAAAAGGCTCTACCCATTTGGACCACATGTCAGAATCAGAATGAACTTTATTGCCAAGCATGCTTTTACACATACAAGGAATTTTACTTGACATTAAGGTGCGCTCATGTTAAGCGCTCCCTAATGACGCGGCAGCCGACAGGCGCCTCATACAGTGGGGGTAAAGAGGGGGAGGGGGAGGGGGTGACACATTGGGCAGAGAGAAAAAAGCATAGTTATCAAAATAGAGCTCAAATGAGCAAGATTATGATCACATAGAAAAAAAACCTCTAATTGCACACTTAGCAGACAAGTTACAGTTCCACACATTAACAGAGCAAGTTGAGAGAGACCAGTGTGTGTGTATCAGTCATGTGATATTCATGGATGCAATGTGAGTGCAGTGTGAAGTGTCAGTTACTGGTGAACAACAAAATTCCTCCCCTAAGCAACGACTAGATGTTATGTCCATGGTATCCTAAACATAGATAACATGACCACAAGAGTTCATCTCTCTACAGTGCATGTCAGATGGTAAAATTCCATGCTAGTCACATGATGACGCTGTCTATAGAGAGTTCAGATTGCTGCACATCAGAATGTTTGGGTTAGAAAATCCAAAACTCCCTTCTGCCTTATCTTTTCTCCTGGAGGAATAAGTTCTCCCAAGGACTCCGAATCAAGGCCTGATAAGCACAGTTCACTTAAGCCACATTTCCACTATATAGTTCTGCGCTACTCTTTTCTTTTCTTTACTACTTGTTTCTCCCGCGGCTGCGCCTCCATCACAACCGCGGAAAGCCGAGAATTGCTGGGGTGGGCGGGATCGAGGTGGCGCTACACTGCTGACGTATAAAGGACGAGACTGACTCCTCAACAACACAGAAAAAAATAGCGGATTACGAGCGGAGGATTTCCAAGGTTTTTAACACAATGAATGTCTTTAACGAGACAAGAGAATTTTACAGGAGAAGACGACGTGGATTGAGACAACACACGTTGGAGCAGGAGAGGAGAATAGCGGTTGCCCAGGAGGAATCTGAAGCAGCTGCATATGAAGCAGAGATCATTCAGAGATCATTTCATTTGTTCAGTGTTCATGTGCATACATATGTCAAACGTCTTTTTTAAATAAAATGTTGTGCACTTTTAAACTACGTCGCCTCTGTTGTTCAAAACGGTTAAATGTTAACAGACGGTTAATTAAATGCTGAAACACCGGGGTAATTTAAATTATGCAGAAGCTTAATCCTAAACCCCTTTAACTTACCAAATAATTTATAATATTATAAAAAAAGCCAATCCAAATCTAGACCCATTTTGTATATTGTGTAATAATGATACACTGATGATAAACTGACTTCCCAAAAAAAGCAGCAGCTATACAACGCACTTTTGGTTTGATGGAATTGCCAATTGACCTTGGAATTATATGTGGAAACTTGTTATACTTCCAGTTAACTTTAACTTACAAAATAATTAAAAATATTATAAAAAAGCCAATCCAAATCTAGGCCCATTTTTTGTATTGTGTATCATTTGAGTATCATTGTACAATCTATTGTTATTTATAAGGGTTATCTGTTCAGTGGTGGCTAATTACACACTAAAACAACGTAGAAAATGACTGCAAAGAAAATGCTGCAGCTAGCCAAGTCACTTTTGATTTGATGGAATTGCCAATTGACCTTGGAATTATATGTGGAAACTTGTTATACTTCCAGTTAACTTTAACTTACCAAATAATTGATATTATAAAAAAAGCCAATCCAAATCTAGGCCCATTGTGTATCATTTTTCCAATCTATTGTTATATACAGTATAAGGGTTATCTGTTCAGTGGTGGCTAATTACACACTAAAACAACGTAGAAATGACTCAAAAAAAAAATATGCTGCAGCTAGACAACTCACTTTTGGTTTGATGGAATTGCCAATGAACCTAGAAATTTTATGATGAAACTTTTTTTTTTTTTAAGTTTTTGTAAAGGGTATACAGGTCGTTACAGCAATGCAGTGTTTACATTTTCATCACATGTTCCCTTATTTTCTGATATCTGACAACATTGGAAGATTAATTCTTACAACACCCCTTTTTTTTTTTTTAAAGTGAAAGAAAAAGTGAAATTAAAGAGAAAAAAAACAAAAAACAAATAACAAAAAAACAAACAAACCAGTAAAAAACAAACAAAAAGAAAAAGTAAGTAAATAAAGATAAAAGAGCATCTGAGTAGTGTTGGAACAAAGAGCGGAACCATTATTGAAATGGTATTTGTCAAAGATTAGATCTAATGGAAGACACATATGCGGTCCAGGGTTGCCAAAAGTTCATGAACACATCCATGTCCTGTCTCAGTGCGAATGTCAACTTTTCCATCGAGTAAATGTCTTGGATCACGTTAGTCCAATCTTCAGGTGTAGGACAGTCCTTCAACATCCATTTTTTAGTTAGAGCTTTTTTGCTTGCCAATATTAAAACATTGAATAAGTATTTTTCTCCTCGTCTTTCCAGTGAGTCCGGTAGTAAACCCAAATACAAAGTTACAAAAGAAAAGGGAACTGTAATTTTGAATATTTTCCCCAATATTGTCTGTACCTTGGTCCAATATTGGTGGATAACTGGGCATGACCAAAACACATGAAAATGATTTGCAGTCTTTTCACCACACAAGCGCCAACAGTTCAATCCCTTATGGGTAAATTTGTTTTGTGCAGGTGTTCTGAAAAATCTTGCCAAGTTTTTCCATCCAAATTCTCTCCACTGCAGGGATGAGGTACTTTTCCATTGCTGTTTATTTAGCTTTTCCCATATTTCCAGTTGTAAAGTGAAATTCCCCTCTTTTTCCCATCTCTCTTTTATATAAGATGTGTTGTCTCCTTTTAAGTCTTGAAGACCTTGGTATATTTTAGAAATGTATCTGATCCCTGGGATCCCTTTATATGCCATTAAGAAGACCTTCAGAACACCTGACTGGGCCCTTTCCAAAGCCTCCTTTTTAAGTATATTGTTTATGTGGTGTCTAAGCTGGAAGAACCTGTAAAGGTCTTGATTTATTAGGCCTTGTTTTTTCAAATCTTCAAAACTTCTTAAGATTTGCCCTTTAAAAAAATCGTAATATTTTATCAGCCCTTTCTCCTTCCACTTTTTAAATCTGGTGTCTGTTTTATTAGGAGTAAAGTCCTGATCATAGGCGATCCATTGCAGAAGTCGATAGGGCTCTTTAGTTTGATTCTCTCTGACTATCTTAAACCAAATTTTTAGCGGGGTCTCTATCCACGGGTTAGTGTTATTCAAAAGCTTAGGTAAGACATTGTTCCCTATTATCGCCTGTAGGGGGATGTCACTTGTTATTTGGCATTCGATCTCCTTCCATTGTGCAGTGTAGACTGGGTTACATATCTCTACTAAAGTTTTAATTTGTGCGGCTTTAAAGTAGTCCCTGATATTTGGCAGCGCGAGCCCACCTTTGTCTTTGTTTAGCTGTAGGGTTCTATATCTGATTCTAGGTCTCTTGCCCTGCCATATGAATCTTGAGATCCTTCTGTCCAGCTCCTGCCATGTTTTTTTGGGAGGTTCTACCGGTATTGTTTGGAAAAGGTATAGAAGACGTGGAAGTATATTCATTTTGACTGCTTCAATTCTTTGTGCAGTACCCAAGAATGGTATCATATTCCATCTTGCTAGGTCAGATTTTATTTTTGTCACCAGTGGATCATAGTTTAGTGATATAATTTTGTTGAGTTGTTTCGGGATATTGACCCCCAGATATTTCATAGATTCCGACTCCCAGTTAGTTTTGAGTTTGCTTAGTGAATAATGATTTGGGTCATAGTTGAATGTTAAAACTTGGGTTTTATGCATATTTAATTTGTACCCCGATAAATCTCCATACTCTGAAAAAACTGAGGTTAGTTCTGGTAAAGAAGTGTCCGGCTGCCCTAGGTATATTAAAATGTCATCAGCAAAGAGTGCTATTTTATGTTCCTTCTGACCAAGTGTAATACCTTGAATTTTTTGGTTTTGTCTTATCCATTGGCTCAGAGGTTCTATGAAGATTGCAAAGAGCAGTGGAGACAGGGGGCAGCCCTGACGACATCCTCTTTCCAGTTCAAAAGATGATGATAAATTACCGTTAATCCTTATTTTAGCTGTTGGTTTTTTATATAATGCCTGTATAGTTCTAATGAAGTTGTTATGAAAATTGAAACTGGATAAGATTCTATATAGAAAAGACCAGTCAACCGAATCGAATGCTTTTTCAGCATCTAATCCCAATATGACTGCATTTAAGTTATATTTTTTTATATGATGAATTATGTGTAAAGTGCGTCGAATGTTGTCTTGTGTCTGTCTTTGTCTTATAAAACCTGTTTGGTCTAAATGAATTAGGTCTGTCAGTATATTTTCTAACCTTTTGGCAAGGATAATGGTAAAAAGCTTATAGTCCTGATTTAGTACACTGATTGGTCTGTAGTTGGAGCACTCTAGTTTATCCTTTTCAGGTTTAGGTATAACTGCAATGACCCCTTCTCTCCAGGAGGGGGGGATTTCCCCTGTGTGGAGGACATAATTAAATGTTTTCAGGAGGAGAGGAGATAGTTGCTGTTTAAAGGTTTTGTACCACTCTGCTGTATAGCCATCAGCTCCTGGGGATTTGTTAGCTTTAAGTTTCATAATTGCTTTTTCCAATTCTTTAGGATGTATTTCTGACAGTAGTGTTTTATTTTGTGACTCCGTAAGTTGGGGAAGGTTTAATGTGTTTAGGAATGCCTCGGATGCGTTTTTATGTTTTTTGTGGGAGTATAAGTTCTTATAGTAATTCTCGAAGTTTTTAAGAATATCCTGAATTCTGAATTTTATTTCCTTTGATACTGGGTCTCTGATTTTGTAGATTGCTCTTTCTGTTTGATGTTTCCTCAATTTATAGGCTAGCAATTTTGCCGATTTACTGCCTGCTTCATAGTATTTTTGTTTCAGAAATGTAAGTTTCTTCTGGATTTCTATTGTGTAGATCTCATTTATTTGGTTTTTAATTTCCTTAATCTTGAGCGAGTCAGTAGAATGAGTGTTGCCTTTGTGTTCTTTTTCTAGGTTCCTAAGTTCTGACGCTAATGTGGATAGTTTTTCTTGTCTTAGTTTCTTTTGGGTTGCCAGTTTTGCAATAATCTTTCCTCTTATTACAGCTTTACATGCATCCCACAGTATTAAAGGGGATACTTCTCCATTATCGTTATCTTCCAAATATCTGAGAATATCTGATTCCAATTCATCTTTCAATGGTCCTTTCAGGACATTTGAATTTAACCTCCAAGAAAATGTATTATTTGTGTATTTTTGGATATTTAAGTCCATGTAGATCGGACTGTGGTCGGAGAGATCCATCAGTCCTATTTTACATGTTTTTACTCTTCCAATGTCTCTATTAAACATAAAAAAATAGTCAATCCTTGAGTAAGATGAATGTGGAGTTGAGTAAAATGTATAGTCTTTTACACTGGGGTTGAGTTCCCTCCACACGTCACAGATTCCCAATACTTTTAGTAGCATCCGAGTCTTCCTGTTTTGGGTGTTATTTTGATGTGGGGAATTACCAGAAGCATCCCAGTATGGATTCAGTCTAAGATTGAAGTCCCCACCACATATCACTAAACCTTGAGCTTTAGTTATCATTAGGTCGAATACATTTTTATAAAATTTCCAGTTAGCCCCTGGGGGAGCATACACATTCAGCAGGGTGATATCTTCTCCCTCTAGCCGCCCAGTTACCAAACTGTATCTCCCTTCTTTATCTTTGTGTTCTGATTTTTTTTCAAATGTAATTTTGGTTGATATCAATGTCGCTACTCCCCTCCTCCTCCCTGATTTATATGAAGATGAAGAGATCATTTTAAACCCTTGTCTACTGAGTTTATTGTGTTCCACGTCTGTTAGGTGGGTTTCTTGTAAAAGTATTATTCCTGCTTTGTCTTTTTTCATTTTGCCTAGAATCTTGGATCTTTTAACTGGATTCAGGATTCCTTTTACATTATATGAAATTATTTTGGTTACACCCTGTTTCTCCATTGTGTTTTGTTTAGTATAACTGTGTGGTGGCCCTCTTTTGTGCTACTCAGAAACTGAAAGAACATTAAAAACAAGAAAAACATTAAGAACATAGTGTAAAAAACTTTAAAACAAAAAGCTGTCATAAGAACTTCCTGAGCTGAGGTCTTTTTAAAGACCCTGTAAGAGCCTTGATGGAGTGAAGGCTCTGAGGGAAATTCCTCAAACTCTGTTACGTGTTGAGGGCCCTCTCTTACCACTGAAAGTAGTCCCATGCTTTTAACGTGAGTTTCAGAACCCCATCCAAACTTGTAATGATTTTTTTTTTTTTTCCTTTTATGCCTAAACCCTGTGAAATTGTGTGCACCCTCCCACCCCCATCACATCAAACATTCACGCAAAAACAGTATTTGTTAGTATGAGGAGAACATGTGGATTATTGTCACATTTCTATTTTAACAAGTTTTTTTTTTTTTTTTTTATTACAAAGACTTATTTGTTTCAATAATATGATTGTTCCATGAAATGTTTTACCACATGCTGAATATGCATCTCCTTTAATGTTTGTTACCTTGTATGAGGGGGGTTGGATGTGCGGATTGATTCAAGAGAAAGGAAAAAAAAAAAAAAAAAAAAAGGTCGCTATTCCAACCTGAAAACGGATAGTTTATCCGCGACGCTCTGGCGTTGGGTTTCCCGCTGCTGGTCCGTGGATTTTGAGGGTCTTTGTGTTGTCCATGTTTGCGCTTTGATCTTCTCACTCGGGTCTGCTGCGGGTTTAAATACCGTTACCGGGAGCCCTCTTTTCGCCATGTCAGCTGTTGCTTCTTCCGCCGAATTATAGAGACACGTTTCATCGCCGTAGAAGACCCTTAACTTCGCAGGAAATGGTGTCTGAAAGCGCAATTTCTTCTCTCTTAACACCTTTTTCGCGTCATTGTATTCCCTGCGCTTTTTAAGGACCTCCGGGGCGTAATCGTGTTCCACGTAGACTTTTCTCTCCTGGTGCATAAATCCTTTTTTCTGCCAGGCCAGTCTTACAACCTCTTGTTTTATTTTGAAATTGGAAAATCTTACCAACACCGAACGTGGGGGCGCTTCCGCCGCCGGCCTAGCGGCTAATGAACGATGTGCCTTTTCTATCTTCAAGTCGGTGGTTTGTGGAATATCCAATTTCTCTCTTAGTAAGGATTCCACACATTCTGCCATTGAGTTAAAACCATTTTCGGTTCCTTCTATCAGACCATGAATTCTTATGTTGTCTCTTCTTTGTTTTCCTTCTTGGTCGGTTAGCTTAGCCTCTATAGCTGCTTGTCTTTTGCGTAGGTCTAGCACAGAATCTTCGAGCACTTTTATTCGATCCTCTGTTTCCAAGATTCGGTTCTCGGCCTGGTCCACTCTGCTGTTTTTTCCTTTTCAATTCTTCTCTGAATTCCCGAAATTCGGCCGTAACATCTCGGCGAAATCGTCGTAGCTCCTCAAATAGTGATTTCAGGCTAACCCTTTTGTTAGCTATCACCAGTTCCTCGTCTTCTGAACGGAGATCTTCCAGTTCAGATTCTCCGGCCGATATGTGTCCTGGCCTGGAGAATTTCAGTTTCTTCTGTTTTCCTTTAGACATGATGATTTTGTCTTTTGATTTTCACTCCTCCAAAAATCCGTTAAGTTTGATTTTCAAGGTGTTATCCTGGATTGGGTCTGAGAGCTTCAGTGTTAAGCTGCAGTCGCCATGGCGTCCAGACCGGAAGTCCATGATGAAACTTTTTTAATCCGACTAAATACACTGACATTGTCACACTGCCAACACCAAATTATAATTTTCTTTTTCAAACCAAAGATCACTGTGGATCTATTGAATCACAATCGCATAGGTTTATCATATACATGTCAACGTTTACAACATCGAAAATGTTATATTTGGGTTTACATGTATGGGTATTTTCGCTTTATATTATACTAGACTGCTTATAATTTATTGGAATTCTCAGAATTTGGAATGCCGATATAACATTCAATTCACATGTACTTACCTTTTACCTAATTCGACTTTTACCTTTATCAGTGTCTACTGCTGAATGTAAATTACACCTGTGCAACTGCTTACAATTTTACTTAAAAACTGTACCCAATGTAGAGCAATGGATACAGCAGTGGTAATATTTATTAAATTTAACAATAACAATTACATTACCATTAAAAATCTTGACACCTTTATGGCTGAACAGCAGGATTAGGGTCATATGAGGCAATGGAATGTGTATGTAATTATTCGCCTTTATCATCCAGTGTTATAATATACAAACCACACTTTTATCCAAAAGACTAACATTTTATTACATTACAAATATTCCCAAAACATGTTAACAAATGGGGAGCTTTCAGTACTTCGACCAGACTGCCAAAATGGTTTCGGAAGGCTCTGTGGAAGGAAGCCGTCTCTGTCAGCTCATCCCTTCTTAATGCGGCTAACTGCAGGTGTCTTTCGCGCTGTTCGAGCATCCTTTCATGGATCCGCATCTCCTCAGCATGATTCTGGGCCATCAGTGATGCAAGGTCTGCAATGTTGCTGCTTTTCAGCTTGCCTATATGAAAGAGCCTATATGAAAGAGGCTCTACCAACTGAGCCACCGGAGTGGTGGCTCAGTTGGTAGAGCATCCGCCCCACACCCGGGAGGCAGGGGTTCAAATCCCGGCCGGGTCATACCAAAGACCATATAAAAATGGTGCTTTCTGCCTTCTAGCGTGGTGCTCTGCATAATGGAATGGGGAAAGTAAAGTTACACACAGAGCTACCAGAGGACTGACCCCCCGCTGTAGCTTTCACTACTTACAGTAGCTGTGTGGCCTAGGGTCAGAGAAACGGAGATAGGCGCCGCCCATATACACCTTCAGGTGTGAAGGGATTAACTAACTAACTATATGAAAGACAGAAGTCATTGTATTTAGATAACACCGGATCAAAACATGTCAGAAAAAATATTATGGAATTAAACTGTTGAAAGCCTGTGGTGGGATGCTTCGTTGCTGTATTTAAGTTCAACTGTCATGTTGTTGCCCCTCAGTAGAGTGGACTATAAGAAACTTCTGTGGTGATGTGGTTAGGCCCCCCTTCATTTCAAAAAGGATTAATTGTAAAAAGTATTTTGATTTAATGGGTTATTTTTAAAAGAATTTCTTTGTACTGTGGCCTCATAAATCAGAATGGGTTAATAGTGTTAGCTGACTTGAAGAATTTCAATCAAGCATTTTGATTTGAAGTCTGTACATGTGCTCCTTTTTTTTTGTGAAAATACAACAGTATTTCCACCACCAACACACCTATAACACTGGGCCACTGTGGCTATGAACACCCCTGAATCTAGTATTTTTATAAACGTAGAAAGACATTTTAAATTCCTTGTTATGCGTCTATAGAAAACAATCACATATAAAAACAACCGGGTGGTAATTTTCAGTTTGTTGTGCCTTACCAGCACTTGACTGGGAGATGCCGGGGCAGTCCAGTGAGGCGGACCCCAAGGGATTTGAAAACTGTGTATAGAAGGAAAAAACACACAATAACGCTCACAAACAAAGTGCAACATGTACCGCAAACACAAAACTTTTTAACCAGAATACAATAAGCTTACGTCAGCGTTTTGTTCACGTGAATACTGAAATAAAAGCGCGATTCTGCAGCTTGATGCCAGGTAGCAGCAAGGTACAGAGTAGCTAGCTATTAGCGGGCTAGCCATCACCACAATTGCCCACAATCAAACAACTTTCTTTATTGCTAAAATAAAGTGCGCTTTTGACCGAAAGGCAAGAAGACGGACAATAACAAAACAACACTCACCGTCACCGTTTTCCAATTCGTGGCCGTGTCGAGTCCAAATTCTCTGCCAATAATAGCAGGCCGGACACTTCCTGGTATATTTTTTCATTGCAAGTTGCCCCACCAACTCGCTCTGGATGTAGTCATCGGCTACGAGGGACAGAAAAGTCCGCACCTCCTCGTTTGTTCATGGAATAAACTTGCGCGTGGACATTGTTATATGAAAACACAATTTTGAATCCAGTCACCGCGGTTACTCGCTGAAATTACAAATGGCGGGCGTGTAGCTTCAACAGAAAACTAACGGACGCGTTTGGTGACGTTACGCCCTGACCAATCAGCGTTTAGCAGTCGATTGACGTCAATTCACACCTCGCTTTTCGCTCGCTTGTACCCTGCCTCTGAACAGGCACGAAAATCGTAACGGTTAAACCGTGAGGACTTGGGTGGAAATGGCGAAAAACTGAAACAAGTAAAAAAAAGTAAAGCCCAGGTGATACTGGTGGAAATGGGGCTTTAGAGCATAGAATTTTCACCTCTCATGCGATTCTGTGCATCGCAATTTACATTTACATTCCCAGGCTTTAAAATCATTCCCTGGAGAGCACCCAGCGACTCCGAGATGTTTCCCACCTTCCGATTCAGTTCGCCATTAACTGCTATCAGTGCTCTCCCCAACTGGTCGAATTGTTGAAGGAGCTTCGCCGGGTCCGCATTTTGACTAGCTCTTTCCAACTTCTTTAGTTTCCGATACACCAGGAAAACTCCAAAGCCAAACAGCAGAAATCCTGTGATCATGAAGCCAAACAGGTAGATGTCTTCCACATCTTCAATCGAAGATCCCACAGACACATGAGTTTCCAATTGTCCGATGAGTCTCTCACACTTGGGCTCCCCCGGGCCCGAATTTCTGTTTGAAAAAGTGGTGTCAATTGCATTTAAAGCCCAGCTCACCAATTCCATAATTTTCCGTTTGGATCAAGATGCAGCGAGAAGAAAAGCGAGACACAGACAGAACACAGCAAGCTGGGATCAGTGAAGGGAGGAGAGGAGAGGAGAAGAAATGCATCTGCTCTCTCTGACAGCCGGAAGAAGAGGACCATTCCAAGAGGACCATTCAACCATTACCAAACAGTACTTTTTGCCCTCTGCTGGGCTTAGTTCAATAAAATCCATCATGAGATGTTCAAACGGTCCTGCAGGTGGCGGATGTGCGGCTAAAACCTGTTTAGGGACCCTGTGGGCATTGTTATTGGCACAGATTAGGCATTTTTTGCAAAAATTGTCAGCATAAACAGTGAATCTAGTCATAAACCAATTTGCATGCAGTGGTTGTATCATTCCCTCTTTTGACACATGGTCTCTCCCATGTGTCAATTTAGCAAAATGGTTGAAAAAATGAGCCGGTAGGCAGGGGAGAGCATTCAGGCCTCTCCACACACCAGCATGATCTGCGCGACAGCCTTTGTTGGTCCACCTCTGACATTCCTGTGGGGAGGAAAGAAACTGCATAGAAATGAGAGAGTCAGTAGGTGTTAGTGGAGAGGAAGCAGGAAAGGGAGGGGTAGGAGTGGGAGGGGGAGCATGAGTGGCAGAGATGGAGAGAGCCGCAGCCTTAGCTGCAGCATCAGCACGGGCATTGCCCCAAGAAACGGTCAGAAGAGGAAGTGTGGGTCGTACATTTGCACACTGCCACAGACGAAGGAAGGAGAATTGCATCCAAAAGGTGAGAAACATAAGAGGAGTTCTTTATGGGCGAGCCTGAAGACGTGAGGAAGCTCCTTTCACGCCACAGCGCACCAAAATCATGAGCTACCCCAAAGGCGTAGCGTGAATCAGTGTAAATAGTGACAGACTGACTGGCTGCATAAGTGCAGGCCTCTGCCAAGGTGACAAGCTCCGCAACTTGTGCAGAAAGATGAGATGGCAAAGAGCCAGAAAGCAATGTGCAGTGGTCATCAAATACTGCCCAACCCACTTTGTTGTGGCCTACCGAGGGATCAACAGATGCAGAGCTGTCAATATACAGGACGAGGTCTGGGTTTGACAGTGGGTTGTCAGACAGGTCAGGTCTCGGGGAAGTCACAAAGTCCATCAAGGACAAACGGTCATGGTCACAGTCTGTGTCATCGTCACAACTAGGTAGGGGAAGATTGGTGGCTGGGTTAACAGACTGTGCACAGCGTTTGACAGTAAGGTTTGGCGATTCAAGGAGGATGGAATGATATCTAAGCCACCTTGCTTGAGAGGGGTGTGACGACTTCTGCTCATTCAGAAGCAGTGCAACAGCATGAGGAACATACAGAGTGAGAGGAGAATACAGAACAATGTCCCGAGATGCCTCTACCCCGCGCTCCACCGCAGCCACAGCACGGAGACAGAGCGGAAGTCCTGCCGCAACGGCGTCCAATTTGCAGGAATAATATGCAACTGGGTGAAGTCTGTCACCGTGGGGCTGCAGGAGGACGGAGGTCATGCATCCAGACTTTTCATCAACATACTGAACAAAAGGTTTAGATGAATCAGGAAGTGAAAGAGTTGGAGGAGCCAAGAGAGCTTTTCTCATATTATCAAAGGAGTCATTAGCAGCGGGTGTCCACTCAAGAGGGACATGTGAGGGACCCTTTGATGGAATGATGTCACGCATTGGTCTCTCAATGCATGAAAAATCAGGAATGAAAGACCGGCAATAGGATGCCATGCCAAGGAAGGAGAGAAGTTCCTTCTTGGTTTTAGGCTTGGCCATGTGACAGATTGCTTGTGCACGCTTCGGAGAAAAAGATTTACCTTGATTAGAGATTTGATGGCCCAAAAATGTGACCATTGGTTTGCAAAATTGCAATTTGGACTTTGAAGCCTTGTAGCCTTCTGCAGCAAGGTGACACAAAAGCTTCAAAGAGTCTGCTTGGCATTGTGCTTCATTTGGCTCGCACAGCAAAAGGTCATCGACATATTGAATCAGGACAGAGCCATCTGACAGTTGAAGAGAGCTCAAGGAGCTTTTGAGAGCCGCGTTATAGATCGTCGGGCTTTCACAGTAGCCCTGGGCCAATCTGGTGAACGTGTAAAGAGCCCCATTGAATTGGAATGTGAACCAAAACTGTGAGTCTCTGTGGATAGGGACGCTGAAAAACACGTTTGACAAATCCACCACTGTAAAATGGGTTGAATTTGGAGGAATTTGAGTCAAAATGGTATGATGATTAGGGACCACAGGAGCACGCTGAATGACGGCAGCGTTGACAGCCTGAAGGTCTTGGACAAAATGCCATTCAGCAGGTTGGCCCTTATCTCTGATCTTTTTTATGGAAAAAATTGGCATACAAACTGGAGAATTTGGCGCTTCAACAATAATCCCTTCTTTTAGAAGTGATTCAAAAACAGGAGTGATGCCGTCACATGCCTCAGCCCTGAGTGGGTACTGCATACATTTCGGCCGGAAGTCAGATTTCGGCCGTATCTTGACTAGAGGGCAGTTTTTTATAAGCCCCACGTCATATTTGTGCGCAGCCCACAAAGATGGTGGAACACATGAGAGCATGTGGTCTTCCTGACTCTGTACAGATGGCATGATGACAGGTTTCATCCATCTGTCTCGCCTGGTGTCATCCAAAGTTTGGATGAAATGCTTGCAGGAAAGCATCACTGCATACTCTGCACGATACATCTGCAGAGAAGGGGAGAATGAAACTGCATTGAGGCCCACATGGTGCAGTGATATAGATGAAACCCAGTCATCAGCGCGATGAGCGGCAAGGGCCTGTGCACCCGTATTGCTCCACGCCGAGGAGGGGGCTTTGGTGAGTGAAACATGTGGGTAACTGTGTGGAACTGAGAACACTGCAGACATGCAGGGTGTCAGTGCAATCAGCAAGAAGCTAAAATCTACTGCCCACACAATGTGTGTAATTTGCAATGGGGTAGATGCAACTTGTAACCATTTTTTCTCATATTCTGTGTCAGGGCCCTGTGAGAGATGCGCTGTGCAGTGTGTCCTGTGTGGTGGCATGGAAACTGTAGCTTGTGGTGAGAGCTTCTTTCCCATTTCAACCAAATGGAAGCTCTGCCCTTCATCTGTCAGTGCCCATTCATAAATGTACAGCAGAGATGGAATTTTGGCAAATGTCAAGCTAGGAGTTTCAATTTGGGTTCCCTGTGATGTGCATGAAAATTAGAGTGACAGCCTGCACATCAGATCTCTCCCTAACAAACTGAAAGGGCACTGAGGTGAAAATAAGAAATTGTGAGTGAATTTTTTCCCATCCAATGTACATGGCAATGGTTCAGTGAAAAACTCGTGTAAAACCTCCATTCACCACATGTGAGGTAAGCGAACGAGAGGTGAGGGGTGGTTTTAGCCCGGAAGTTGACGAGATAATGGAATTTGTCGCTCCAGAGTCGACCATGAAATCTATCATTTTACCTGAAACCTTAACAGGTATGATGGGCAGATCTCTGAAGTGAGAAGTGGAGTAAAATGCAAAAGTCAGTGCTGTATGTTCACTATGAGGTGTGTGTGTGGCTGCAGCGTGATTTTTATTGGCAAGCACATGTACAGCATCTGCTGGGGGTGAAAGTAGAGAAGGTGCACATGTTCCAGTCTTATCTGCCCGGCGTCATTGCCGTGGTTGCTGAGGCTACAACTGAGGTGGTTGTTGAGGCTGGAGCTGAGGTTGTGGCGGTGTGGTGGGTGGCCAGGATTTTATCGTGTCCAGGACCCACGATTGTTCCGCTGAAGGTTGCCTCTTCCTCTGCCACATCCTCGTGGGCCAAACTTTGGTTTCACGGGACAGGCTGTGATCCAATGGCCAGGTTGCTTGCAAGTAAGCGCAGGATAGTTGTTGGCAGTATCGTATCCAGTGTCCCTCTTGGCCACAGTTACGTATGACACTGGTTGGGGCCAGCCACAGGGGCGGTATGCTGTTTAGGTGGGGCAGATGCCCACTGCGCCATGGTGAGCAGTGCCTTTTCCAAAGTATCCTCCTTGGCCTTAGATTTCTTTTTGGCAGAGCTCTCATTCTTCCTGTGGTGATGTTCAGCATGACGAAGTATTTCTTGTGATGTTTGAGTTTCCCAACCAATGCAGGTCTGCTTCACGTTCGCAGCCAAGTTGGGGAGGAGGCCTGCCATAAACCACATATTCAAATGCGTGCCATACGCCCCTGTATCTTTCATGTAGTCTTCAGGGGGAGGAATGGCTGCCGCTCTGTTGAAGATCTTCCTCAGCCTGTGGAAGTAATCGCCCGGAGATTCATCGTCTTTCTGCTTACAGTTTGACACCTTGCTCAAATCAGAGCATTTTGTACAGCTGTCAATAATTGCTTTCATCAGTCTGTCCAGCGCCACCTTGTAGGCTTTATTCTGTTCACCCTGTACCTTGCCCCATTCATGGTCAGTTGGGCGGACATCTTCCTCGAACAAAGGCATCAATTTTGCCATATTGGTTGGGGTACACTTCTGTGCCATTATCCTCCAAAGCTCGTGAAATGTTGGGCGTTATGTCTGACAAAATCCTTCCAGCTGTTCACAGAAGGTATAGTGGATCATTCTCCAGCTGTGGAAGTGTCGCTGCAAACTTGGGTATATCTTCCGATGCCCACAGTCTGAATACGGCCTGTCATCTCGTTGGTCCCATGACCTCTACCATTGGCATGGCAAATTCCTGGTTCTTTTCTTGTTTTACAGATGTAGCCAGATGTCGGTGTGATGCCATTGATCGGTCATTATGAATTGACGGCAACCGCAGGGCATCTACCTTGTTTAGACGTGGCTTCCTTTCTTTCACACCTGTTTCCCCTTCAAGAGGTGGCAAATCCTCATCAATAGGCGGTGGGAAAAGGGCATGAGTCATCGTCCTTATTTAACGCAAATGACCCGGACAGTGCTGGGTACAGTGTGGCAGTGAAAGGGTTAGTAGGGTGAGGTTGTGGGGGCACGGGTCGTTCACTTTCATAAGGTGGAGGAAGTTTAGGGTCCCAGCAGATTGTATGAATTGTTTCTGTGTGATGTGTGTATTTTCTCTGTCCTTTTTCTTTTGCTCATTTTCCCTTCTATTCTGTTCCTGTTTATCCCTACATGCCTTTGCCTCCGTCAGCCACATGTTGGCCGCACCCTTTTCCAATTGTAACTGCGTCAGCTTTTCTCTGTCCTTCTTACTTTGTTTCTTTTTTGTCTGTACTTTCTGAATTTCACCATTTATGCTATCCCTCAAAGTAGTAACAACCTCGACAGAGAATGACCCCCCCCAGAAGGAAATGTAGCCCCGCAGATCCATTTTTCCAAAAACTCCACACTCTCAGGACCATAGTTATCAGTCATGTATTTCACCTTCGGTCCTGTCACGCCGGACAACCCCTGTCTGGGCTTGGACTTGCAAGACCCCATTTTAGCCGATATGACTGCTCAGTGACCACAAAACGTCTGAAGTACGTCCCAGCACATCTTTTGCTAGACCATGGTCATCCCAGGCATCCCCAGGCGTTCCCACGCGTCTGACTGTGCAATTTGATCCTGCCACGAGATAAACTCGCCGGACCCAGAATTTGATCCTGCCATGAGATAAACTCGCCGGACCCAGAATTTGATCCTGCCACGAGATAAACTCGCTGGACCCAGAATACGCATGCACAGGAATCGGTCTAAAATCGGTCTATCAAGGTGAACTACACAATTGATATTTTATCAATAAACTTCTAAAAACACAGCAAAATTCACTTACTGAGATTTGGAGGCTTCTGAGACGGTTCCCTTGAATAATGTGTCACGATATTCCATCAAGTGACACGCTCACATCGCCTAAAAAGGCAGAAAAAGCCGAACTCCATTCGGGTGATCAATCCACGTCAGTCGCTGGAAATCGGTGATCAATTATCCCACCTTCTGACACCAGTATTGTAGTCGAATTTTATCTAAACACTTTAAAAGGTCCTGGAATAAAATAATCAATCAGATCTGTGGGGTGAATCTTCCTTTTATTGTTGCAACATTAAAGAAGAAATACAGCTCTAAGGTCAGAATACAGCTCTGCTCTCTCCTGAGGCAGAGCGAGAGACACACACACTTTTATAGCTCTTTCACTGAGGTTACAAAAAAACACATAAGACACACTGTGCAGGCTTCAAGCCCATCGAGCTGCCTTCCCAAGGGAAAATAAACAAGGGACGATAGGGAGTTAGAGCATGAATACCTAAGCTGTTTACTGTGACTTATGAATTTTATCTTGAGACACAAAGTATTATAAAATCATCAAACAGCTGGTTAATATAGCACAATAAGCAGTTCATATATGGATAAAAGTTACATTCATATGTTGTAACACACACACACTTATAAAACGTGATCTCAACAGATACTGTAGCATAATAAATGAATTTCTACTACACTATACAGTTATAATTTGCCCTTCAAATTAGTTTTTCTTTTGGTTCAGTGGACTAGGTGGAGGACATGTCTTCTCTAGCCAGTTAGCCATTAGCCTCTACTAGCATCTCCAACAGGAAACAATGCAGCATGTGGTAATTTGTGGATAAAAACACCATTGTGACATGTTCAGAAATAGAGGTTGGACAGTGCTGTGTGTACGACTGACTAGAAGAGACGTCTAAAACAGAATTACTAATAAATAGTGCTGCACGGTGGCGCAGTGGTTTAGCACTGTGGCAGCACAGTTTTACCCTCGGCCGGGGGACCGCGGGGATCATGAGATCGTGGGTTCGATCCCAGCCCCCGACCAACAGTGAGCTGTGTGGAGTTTGCATGTTCTCCCCGTGTTGCGCGGGTTTACTCCGGGATTTCTCCGGTTTCCTCCCGCACACCAAAAACATGTAGGTTTAGGGCGCTCGCGCACGCAGCGACCAGCAGCCGGTGGCTTGTCACCAGACTGCAAACCAAGTCTACCTACGGGTACAAATAAGTAACAAAAAAAAAAAAAAAAGTACATTTTATACTACTGTTGATGTGCTGAGCACGGGCTCACCATCACGTCACACCCGGTGACAAATCAGAAATGTTCACTGAATGAGAACTATTGAGACCATGGTGGACCCGAAAGGTGCCTTCACACCAAATGTGAACAGGCGCCGCAAATCCATACAAAGTCAATGGAAAGAGGCGAGCACACATGAAACCACACATTCTCGTGTTCACGTCCGAGGGATAGTACCAGCATCTAAGTAAAAGTATCAACAGTGGAGAGTACACTAGTTTGACAGTGAGACTGCCACTCACCTGGAGACAACAGGACCAGGAGCTCTTCACCTGAATCGGGATGCCAGAGTTATTTACCCCCAGATTCCTGCCATGGACGTGCTAACAAGGCTAGCAAGCTAGCAGTGGAAACACCCATCTTGTGAAGTTTTGGAGGTAGGGACAACTTTTTGAGGTGAGCCCAAGGGCTTAAAGTTTTCTGGTACTGTGCTGGATTTCCAGCGTGTGCTGTTTTTTTTTTTGTTTTTTTTGTCTGTGGGGAAATTTACTTCCTATTTCTGTAGCAGAAACACTTTTTGCCCAACCTATCTGCAATGGTGGATGAATAATGCTCAAAATAAACAGTCAGTTCTGCATAGTTTGGTGTTATTTTAAGATATTTAGAGCAGTGAATATAGTAACTGGGATGGCGGAATGTATTAAGCTTGCTCCCTCCACTGATCTCAACCATAGCTCACGTCCCATTAGCGAGTACAGAGCCAAGTGAAGCCACCTGGCCGCCATATTGGGGAGGGAATCGAGTTGACATGTTTAGCGGCCATTGATTTCTATAGTTCACTGGGTGCACCAAATTATAAGTTGTGTCTCCATGCCAAGAAGTTCAAAATCTGTTATTTTTTGGGAAGTTATTGAGGTAAAAGTGGCACCGTTTACTACTAAACCCTTTTGGTAGTACTAATATCGTGGCCTGGTGGCTTCACTTCTCGCGGCCAATGATCCATCTAGTTTTTCCTCTAGATATAAGTGGTGCGCTTCTAATCGTAGTGACAGCAAGAGTGAGTCACTGGAAACGCAAGTGTTTCATCCTTCAGTATTCAGAAAACCTTTGATACATTCTCTAGGAGGGAGAGTAAGTTTTTGAGGCCTGGGGAAGATATCTTAATTGACAGCGGACTTAAAAACAAATAGCTGGTCGATTGACGAAATGGGCAGAGACGGTAAGCCTTTTGGTAGCTGGTGTAAAAAAAAAAAAAAAAAAAAATTTTAAAAATTAGAGAACCAGGAGCTTTTCTCTGGACGTGCTTGAAATGATGCAGTTTAGAGTATTGTATCGGGTTCACTGTTGCTGTTTACAATTTGTTATTAAAATACATGGTGCAAATGTAGCACATTCCATGACAAAGTAGTAAATCAATGGCCTTTTCCATATACACACGTGGACAAAATTGTTGGTACCCCTCTGTTCATGAAAGAAAAACCCACAATGGTCACAGAAATAACTTGAATCTGACAAAAGTGGTAATAAATAAAAATTCTATGAAAATTAATCAATGAAAATCAGACATTGCTTTTGAATTGTGGTTCAACAGAATTATTTTTTAAAAAAACAAACTCATGAAACAGGCCTGGACAAAATTGATGGTACCCTTAACTTAATATTTTGTTGCACAACCTTTTGAGGCAATCACTGCAATCAAACGATTTCTGTAACTGTCAATGAGACTTCTGCACCTATCAGCAGGTATTTTGGCCCACTCCTCTTGAGCAAACTGCTCCAGTTATCTCAGGTTTGAAGGGTGCCTTCTCCAGACGGCATGTTTCAGCTCCTTCCACAGATGTTCAATAGGATTTAGATCAGGGCTCATAGAAGGCCATTTTAGAATAGTCCAATGTTTCACTCTTGGGTCATTCTTGTTTCATTCAGAATGTTTCATTCTTGGGTGTTTTTAGCTGTGTGTTTTGGGTCATTATCCTGTTGCAAGACCCATGACCTGCAACTGAGACCAAGCTGTCTGACACTGGGCAGCACATTTCTCTCTAGAATACCTTGATAGTCTTGAGATTTCATTGTACCCTGCACAGATTCGAGACACCCTGTGCCAGATGCAGCAAAGCAGCCCCAGAACATAACAGAACCTCCTCCATGTTTCACAGTAGGGACAGTGCTCTTTTCTTGGTATGCTTCATTTTTTCGTCTGTGAACATAGAGCTGATGTGCCTTGCCAAAAAGTTCCAGTTTTGTCTCGTCTGTCCATAGGACATTCTCCCAGAAGCTTTGTGACTTGTCAACATGCAGTTTGACAAATTCCAATCTGGCTTTTTTATGATTTGTTTTCAACAGTGATGTCCTCCTTGGTCGTCTCCCATGAAGTCCACTTTGGCTCAAACAACGACGGATGGTGCGATCTGACACTGATGTACCTTGACCTTGGAGTTCACCATGAATGTGTTTAGAGGTTGTTCTGGGCTCTTTTTTTTTTACCATTCATATTATCCGTCTCCTCCTGCGGCCACTTCCAGGGAGGTTGGCTACAGTCCCATGGATCTTAAATTTCTGAATAATATGTGCAACTGTAGTCACAGGAACATCATGCTGCTTGGAGATGGTCTTATAGCCTTTACCTTTAACATGCTTGTCTATAGTTTTCTTTCTAATTTCCTGAAACAACTCTCTCCTTTGCTTCCTCTTGTCCATGTTTAGTGTGGTAAACACCATGTCACCAAACAGCACAGTGACTACTTGTCACCCTTTAAATAGGCCGACTGACTGATTACAAGTTTGTAGACACCTGTGATGTTAATTAGAGGACACATCTAGGTTGAACATGTCCCTATGGTCACATTATTTTCCATCTTTTCTAGGGGTACCATCATTTTTGTCCAGGCCTGTTTCATGAGTTTGTTTTTTAAAAGTAATTCTGTTGGACCACAATTCAAAAGCATTGTCAGATTTTCACTGGTTAATTTAACCACTTTTGTCAGATTCAAGTTATTTCTGTGACCATTGTGGGTTTTTTTCTTTTCATTAACAGAGGGGTACCAACAATTTTGTCCACGGCTGTAGCCTTTACTGAATGGCTGCTAATCAAATCTTATTCCACCAGTGAATTAATTCACTTGACTGAGTTTCACATACCCTTATTCATAAATTTCATGTTATAGATCGTAGGTCATTCTGTCCATAATTATATAACTTTTTTTTTTTTTTTTTTTTTTGTGTATACTTATTTTGTACCCGTAGGTAGATTTGTTTTGCAGTCTGGTGACAAGCCACCAGCTGCCGGTCGCTGCGTGCGCAAGCGCCCCGTATCCCTAACTTGATAGCAACAGCATCCTAAATGTTAGATGTTTGCGCCATATTACAGTGAGATGGAGTACTATTGCCACCCACTGACCTTCTTTGGTATTGCTGTATCAAACAGTCCACAATAATCTAGTCTGAATTTATCAGTGGGTATGGCAGGTACGTTACTAGCTGGTTTCAAGGAAAATCATTTTCATACATACAGTGCATCCGGAAAGTATTCACAGCACTTTACTTATTCCACATTTTGTTATGTTGCAGCTTTATTCCAAAATGGATGTAATACATTTTTTTTCCTCACAATTCTACAGACAATACCCCAAAATGATAAAGTGAAAAAAGTTTTTTTGAAATTTTTGCAAATTTATGAAAAATAAAAACCTCAGAACTCACATGTACATAAGCATTCACAGCCTTTGCTCAATACTTTGTTGATGCACCTTTGGCAGCACTTAAAGCCTCAAGTCTTTTTGAATATGATGCCACAAGCTTGGCACACCTATATTTGTGCAGTTTGGCCCATTCCTCTTTGCAGCACCTCTCAGTCTCCATCAGGTTGGATGGGAAGCGTCTGTGCACAGCCATTTTCAGATCTCTCCAGAGATGTTCAATTGGATTCAAGTCTGGGCTCTGGTTGGGCCACTCAAGGACATTGACAGAGTTGTTCTGAAGCCTCTCCTTTGATACCTTGGCTCTGTGCTTAGAGTCGTCCTGCCGAAAAATGAACCATCGCCCCAGTCTGAGGTCAAGAGCGCTCTGGAGCAGGTTTTCATCCAGGATGTCTCTGTGCATTGCTGCATTCATCTTTCCCTCTATCCTGACTGGTCTCCCAGTTCCTACCACTAAAAAACATCCCCACAGCATGATGCTGCCACCACCATTGGCATGGTTATGAACAGTGCCTGGTTTCTTCCAAACATGATACCTGGCATTCATGCCAAAGAGTTCAATCTCTGTCTCATCAGACCAGAGTATTTTGTTTCTCATTGTCTGAGAGTCCTTCATGTGTCTTTTGGCAAACTTCAGGCGAGCTGCCATGTGCCTTTTACTACCATACAGGCCTGATTGGCGGATTGCTGCAGAGATGGTTGTCCTTCTGAAAGGTTCTCCTCTCATCACAGACAAAAGTTGGAGCTCTGATAAAGTGACCATTGGGTTTTTGGTCACCTCCCTGACTAAGGTCCTTCTCCCCTAATCGTTCAGCTTATATGGCCGGCCAGCTCTAGGAAGAGTCCTGGTGGTTCTGAACTTCTTCCATTTATGGATGATGGAGGCCACTGTGCTCATTGGAACCTTCAAAGCAGCAGAAAATTTTCTGTACCCTTCGCCAGATTTGTGCCTTGAGACAGTCGTGTCTCGGAGGTCTACAGACAGTTCCTTTGACTTCATGCTTGGTTTGTGCTCTGACATGCACTGTCAACTGTGGACCTTATATAGACAGGTGTGTGCCTTTCCAAATCATGTCCAATCAACTGAATTTACCACAGGTGGACTCCAGTTAAACTGTAGAAACATCTCAAGGATGATCAGTGGAAACGATGTACCTGAGCTCAGTTTTGAGCTTCCTGGCAAAGGTTGTGAATACTTATGTACATGTGATTTCTTAGTTTATTTTAAATAAATTTGTAAAAAATCTCAAAAATTTGTTCACGTTGTCATGATGTTGTATTGTCTGGAGAATTTTGAGGAAAATAATGAATTTTATCCCTTTTGGAATAAGGCTGTAACATAACAAAATGTGGAAAAAGTGAAGCACTGTGTAGACTTTCCAGATGCTCTGTATATATATCTCAAATGGATATGTGTGTGTGCACATACGTGTCTCCACCCCTGTGACCCTGCTCCCCGAAAAAAGTTCAGGCTCAGGATTTTTTTTGCTTAAACCCCTAGAGCCCCCGTCTGATCATCTAAACCTTGTTATTTTGGGGATTTCCACAGCAGGCTGAACACAGCTGCAGAAGTTATAAAGGCAGCTTCACCTGTCTGCATCTCACTCAGACGGTGAATTCATGTCGTGTGTTTACAGTACATTGAGTTATAATGTATTCGTGCTGTGCGAAAAATTTGCCCGTTCACGTTTGGTGTGATGGCACTTGAACAAAGCAACGGGGTTGTGGGTATTTTTAGTGTTTTTTATTGATAGCCACTCCAGACAGACAAGTTCATGTGTAAAAACACTGAAAAAGTCAAATTTTCATCCTGTGTCCTTTGACCTCAGGGATCCATGTTAGCATGTGGAAAAATAATTTTATCCCCTTTAAATAACTTGTTGAATCTGAAACAGATTCATCACTGCTGTAATTATCACATGCAAGGATCAGAACTGGGCAGCTCGGTGGAGCAGTGGTTAGTACTGTGGCGGCACAGTAAGAAGGTCACAGGTTTGATTCCACTCCCTGACCATCGGTGACCCTTCTGTGAAGAGTTTGCATGTTCTCCCCGTGTCTGCGTGGGTTTTCTTCCACAGGACAAAGACATGTTAGCAGTGTTTCCTCTGGCTTAAAGACCTTGGCGCGGTGGCAACATATTTTTCTCGGGGGGGGGGGGGTGTAGGGGCAGTAAACATACCGGAATATGTTAATTTTATACTATTTATTGCTTTTTAAAATTTTACACAGTAACGTTGCATATGGAACTTACCATGTGAAGTATTGTTCAGGTTCAGGTTACTTTATTTGTACCCGTAGGTAGATTTGTTGCAAAATTTGTTGCAGTTTGTACAACCGAGGCTTGAATATTGGGCCAGTTGGGGTCTCACCCAGGCATCTTGTGTTAAACTTTTTAGTGGTGTTATCCTTCTCTCCTTCCTCTGCCTGAACACTTTGCTCTCCTTGGCTCCTCTCTTCTGTCTCATCTTTCCCTCTCTGAGCTCTGTCTAATTCAGGTTCTCTTTCTGTCTATGGTGGTATACAAACAGGTTAGAAAATATCAAGTGTCATGTTTTGTCCTGCAGGATTTTTTTTTTGTCATGGTTTACATAAATGACAGAAAAATGTGTATTTTTTGTATTTTTATTCTGTTGTTTCGTTTTTTTCCATTGAGAGAGTAGGGAAGGGAAATAAACATTCAAAATAGTAATGTACTCATGCATACTTAAATTATATGATCAGGTGGGTATAGTAACCAGAAATTCTACTCATGTAAAAGCAATACTTTGAAATTAATAATTAAAAGTAGACAACCAAAAATTTCAAGTTGAGTTAAGGGTACAAAGGGCAGCCACTTAAAAACTTGAGTCATGACTTCAGTCTTGAAGGTTTGAGGTTTTCCTCAAAAATTTATAACAATTTTCTTATAGTTTTCTACTTTTCTCTGTAAATCTAAAGTTGAAACCATGTTCCTCAAATTTGTAATTTCCTCTTGTAAAATTGACTTTTCTTGTACATTTGAAACTTTATTATAAATTTGTGGATTATTTTCTGACCATTTTTTTCGTTTTTTTGAAATAAATTTTTTTTTTTTTTAGATAAATTTGAAACAGACTGTGGTAATTTTTTTAACGTTTTCTTTATAACAATTCACATTTTTGACCATAGTTTTGCAGTCAGAACAGAACAATAATTTAACTCGGATTACAAAGAAAAAATATTAATAAAATTGTATTTAATGAAATAAATTAACTTAAATGGCCAAGGATGCCAAAATTTCTATTATAATATTTCTATATATTTATAGTTTTTTTTAGAAATCTCACCGCCCACACAGCAGGAAAAACTTCCCTTATTTTGAAATCAAATGTTGACACGTTTAGTTTGTCTGAAGGCTGCTGACAGATTAAAGTCATTGACTTTGTGAATTTCGGTCATCTTAACCTGCCAGGTACATAATAGAGAACTGTAGCGGACTCTGAACACAAAATTCACCACAATATCTGTTCATGTACAGAATGATCTTTTTAGACAGTTATAGTTGTGCGCTCAGGCTTTCTCATCAGGCACCTCTCTAGGCAGTCATTCTTGCTCGTGTGAGAAGACAGAAATTGCTAGTCTCTTCATTCCTGCAATTCCTACAGAACATAAATTAATATTGTAGTGGGTGGTGAAATATATCCTCAGCAATTCATCAGTCCCCCTTGCCTTTCCCTTCATATGAAGCCAGCTGCATATGAATTCTAATCACATCTCTTAGCTATGTGACTCTTGCATTATTGCTCCCGTTTCCAGCGGTTAAAACCGTGATAAACACCTCCACTGCTTGCAAACCTCTTCTAATTTTTTTCCATGTTTAAAGTACTTGAACAAATTCATGTTTCTGTCGGACAGTCGCGCTTAGCAACACACTGCCTGCTGACTGACTGGAAATCTTGCGTTGGCAGGGTGTTTCTGAACTCCGTGCAGATGACGGCCACGCGCGTTGTTTGTGTGCGCGCTTGCGGAAAGTCATTGCTTCATATATTTTTCTTAAAAAATTGATATCTCTTTGGTGTGGCGGTAAAATTTCTGGAGAGGGGTGTCGCCACCGAGAAATGTTACCAGAGGAAACCCTGTGTTAGATTAATTGGCATCAACTGGGGATTCTAAATTGTCCTTCGGTATGAATGTGAGAGTGAATAGTTGTCTGTCTGTGTTGGCCCTGTGATGGACTGGCGATCTGTCCAGGGTGTAGCCCACGTCTCGTTCAAAGATGCTGGGATTGACTCCGCCCCCCCCCCATCCCCCCCGGTGTCCCCAAAAGGATTAAGCTGTAGAAGACGGATGGATGGATGAATGGATGGATGGATGGATCAGAACTATTTGTTACCAGGTGGTGACTTTTTGGCCAGTCAGTGTATTTATTCTTTCTGGTTTTTCTATTACTAGCATGTTCTGTGTCTCTTTGTCCCTCCAGATGCTCCACAGCTACATGACTGTAAGGAGGAGGAGGTTCTCACTGTCCAGCAGCTCTGTAATCAGGAGAGGAACTTCAGTCTTGACCAGGAGGAGCAACATGGTGCACAAGTTAAAGAGGAAGAACTCTGTAGCAGTCAGGAGGAAGAAGACTTTGGACTGAAACAAGAGACTGATACCTTCATGGTGACTCCTACTGATGAGGACAATGACGAGAATGAAACTAAACCAAACAGTGAGCAGCTTCTCTCTCACAACTCTCCTGACACTGAGAGCCAAGACCAGGGAGCAGGTAAGAATGTAAACCCAGGATCAAGTAAACATGAAGAGCCACAGCCAAAGAAGAGACTACACAGAAAGAGAAGTGACCATAACAATGTGGATAACTCCTCCATGTCAGAGAATCGGTGTGATACTGGCACAGGTGAAAAGTCTGTAAAATGTTCTGATAATGACAAAGACTCTAAAAATGAGTCCCAGAAGAAGAACCATCACACAGCTAAGTCACATGTTTACAACACGTGTAGGAAAAGATTTAGGCAGAAGGCTCATTTATCAGTTCGTGAAAGAATCCACACAGGTGGGAAGCCATTTTCTTGTGAAACCTGTGGGGACAGATTTAGTCACCATGATACTTTGAAAACTCACATGAGAATTCACACAGGTGTGAAGCCATTTTGTTGTGAAACATGTGGAAAAAGATTTGTACGGCATAATCATTTGAAAACTCACATGAGAATTCACACAGGTGAGAAGCCATTTTCTTGTGAAACCTGTGGGGACAGATTTAGTCACCAGGGTACTTTGAAAACTCACATGAGAATTCACACAGGTGTGAAGCCATTTTGTTGTGAAACATGTGGACAAAGATTTAATCGACATAGTAATTTGAAAACTCACATGAGAATTCACACAGGTGAGAAGCCATTTTCTTGTGAAACATGTGGAAAAAGATTTAATCGGCATAATCATTTGAAAACTCACATGAGAATTCACACAGGTGAGAAGCCATTTTGTTGTGAAACATGTGCACGAAGATTTAATCGGCATTATAGTTTGAAAACTCACATGAGAATTCACACAGGTGAGAAGCCATTTATTTGTGAAAAATGTGGACACAGATTCAATCAGCATTTTGAGTTGAAAACTCACATGAGAATTCACACAGGTGAGAAGCCATTTTGTTGTGTAACATGTGCACGAAGATTTAATCGGCATGATGCTTTGAAAACTCACATGAGAATTCACACAGGTGAGAAGCCATTTTCTTGTGAAGCATGTGGACACGGATTTAATTACCATCGTGATTTGAAAACTCACATGAGAATTCACACAGGTGAGAAGCCATTTTGTTGTGAAACATGTGCACAAAGATTTAATCGCCATGATATTTTGAAAACTCACATGAGAATTCACACAGGTGAGAAGCCATTTTCTTGTGAAACATGTGGAAAAAGATTTATACGGCATCATCATTTTAAAACTCACATGATAATTCACACAAGTGAGAAGATGGAGAAATAAACTTCAAGGAAAAATTAATCGATTTAGGGCTGAAATTTCTCAAATGACTAATTACATACATAACCAAAACTGCACTACGAAATTACTAAGAGTAATCAACAGAATTAAAAAATATATATATGACATTAGAAAAGAGCAAATTAAAGGAAAAATAGCAGAGCACCAGGCACAAGTCAAAGGCCCTAGCAGCCCAAATTAGAAACAGGCAAAGGAGAGAAAACTCAAAACTGATCAATAAATTATTTGCAGAAAACCCAAAACAAGTCTATAGGAGGCTTGCAGAAGAAACCATAGAAGTAGAGGTACCTCCTGAAAAAATATAGCTGGAAACATTCTGGAGAAACCTGTTTGAGAACCCAGTACAACATCAGAGTAATAACTGGATTCAAACTATTGCTGATAAAAATAAAGGAAAACGACAGATTTCCTCATTAAAAATCACAGAAGAAACTGCTCAAGAAAAAAATCAGGAAATATCTCAACTTCAAATCCCCTGGAATAGATAAAATGCCAAACTTCTGGCTCAAAAAGATGACAGCACTGCACAAACACTATGCAGAGGCATTTAGCCAACTTGTTAGGGGAGAAGAAGCAGCACCAGAGTGGCTCACATATGGAAATACCATACTCCTGCCCAAGAGCCCTGAAACCCAACAAGTTAATAAATACAGACCCATCTGTTGCCTCCCGACCACATACAAATGGCTGACAGGACTCATTACTGAGGCCATCTATCAACATTTGGATCCAGGAAACTACTTGCAACCACAGCAAAAAGGCTGCACAAGAAATAAGGTGGGAGCCAAAGAACAACTGCTCATTAATAAAACCATCCTGGAAGACTGCAAGAGGCGTGAGAAAAACTTAAGCATGGCGTGGATAGATTACAAAAAGGCATTCGACAGCGTCCCCCATTCCTGGATAATACACTGTCTCGAGCTGTATAACATCAACCCAGAGGTTGAAACTTTTCTGGAGGTCCAGATGGCTAAGTGGAAAACCACAATGACACTTAACCATAAAGAAGGGCAAAAAAACAATCCCAGACATCAGGATCCAGCGAGGAACATTCCAAGGCCATTGCTCTTCTGTCTGTGTATTGACTCCTTAAGCAAAATTCTATCAGATCTGGACATCGGGTATGATTTAAGCAAAGGCAGAACAAGAAAAGGGAACAAGAGAGTGAATCATCTGCTCTACATGGATGACCTCAAGCTCGACGCAGAATCTGAACAGAAACTGAATCATCTTGTCAATACTGTTCACATGTTCTCAAAAGACATCTGCATGGAATTTGGACTTGACAAATGCGCAAAATGTACAATCAAAAAAGGAAAGAAAATAGCATCAGAGCACATCCAAATAGAAGACACTAAGCACATCAAAGACCTGGCAGAGGAATCACCATATAAATATCTGGGCATAGAGGAGAACACAACTATTGAACACAGGAAAATGAGGGAAATAATCAAAAAAGAATACCAACATCACCTAAAGAAAATCTGTAAATCAAACTTAACACCTAAAAATACAATCACTGCAATAAACCAGTTGGCAGTACCAGTTGTCACATATGGATTTGGGGTGATAGACTGGCCACAGGGGGAACTGGACAAGTTGGATGTTTGGACCAGGAAGACCCTGACCCTTCACAAGGTAACATATAGAAATCATTGCTAAGATAGGATATATATGCCCTGTAAAGAGGGAGGGCTGGGCCAAATTGAAATAAACCAGGCCTACAGGGCGACAATAATAAGCATTGGTCAATACCTAAAAAGCGCCAACGACGAGGCAATGGAAAAAGTCGCCCAACACCATGAAACCCTTAGTCATTACACATCCATAACTAAACAAGCCAAGGCCTTTGCAGGAGATTTATTAGATAACATAAAAGCCAGTCAACAAAACCCAGCAACAAAAATTGCTAGAAAGATGCGGGAAAAATACAGCAAAAGGACACAGGAGGAAAGAAAAGAAAGATGGAAACAACATAAGCGAGCAGGGCATTTTCAGGAGGAACTCAGTAGGGATTATATTGATAGGGAAGAGACATTGCGCTGGATCAGGAACGGAGATCTGGGGTACGACGAGGAGAGACTAGTGGTGGGAGCACAAGACCAGGGACTTCTGACTGATGGCTTTAAAAAATGGCAGGACTGTGACAGAGTGACAAATGTCAATTTTGTCATGTAGCGGTGGAGAGTGCAAGCCACCTACTCTCCAGCTGCCAAGTCCTCATGGCCGATGGACATTACACTGCTCGCCACAACAAGATCTGCCGTTATATACGTACACTGGAAAATATGCAAAGAATTTAAAATAGATGTTAAAGGACCAGTATGGGAGTACACTCAAGAGCCAGTCAGCTCCAACGGAGATATTACCATCTTTTATGACAAGGAAATCCCAACTGGAAGACGCATTGAAGGATGAGCAATAAAACCGGACATTGTTATCTTGGACAAAAAGGACAAAACTGCCAAATTAATAGATGTAACCATACCAAACGACTACGGCT
Organism: Pholidichthys leucotaenia; assembly: GCA_020510985.1. Lineage (NCBI taxonomy): Eukaryota > Metazoa > Chordata > Actinopteri > Cichliformes > Pholidichthyidae > Pholidichthys > Pholidichthys leucotaenia. The sequence continues at coordinate 275,506,461 of CM035844.1, forward strand.
TCAACAGAGCAGAAAGAAAAAAAAAAAAATATCAAGACCTCAAAAATGACCTAAGGAGCACCTAGAAACTGCAGGAAGCAGATATTATAACTGTGGTGATGCGAGCAACTGTGATGGTAAAGAAGAACCTAAAAAATTATCTACAGGTGATCCCCAGCTGCCCTAGCATCTGTGAAATACAGATCTCAGCAATCAGAGGAACAGTCTCCATCTTGAAGAGAGCCCTCGGATATAAAGCTTTTTGATTTAAAGTGTAACCATAGACCCCTGGCTGGGGCCCATTGCACTTGTAATGAAATGTTATGCAAATAAATAAAACAGTGAGGAGCCATTTTCTTGTGAAACATGTGGAAAAAGATTTAATTGGCATGGTCATTTGAAAACTCACATGAGAATGCACACAGGTGAAAATGTACATTTAAAAAAGGAAAGAAAACAGCATCAGAGAACATCCAAACAGATGGCAATAAGCACATCAATGACCTGGCAGATGAATTGGCATATAAATATCTGGGCATAGAGGAGAACACGATTGAACATAGGAAAATGAGGGAAATAATCAATAAAGAATACCAACATCGCCGAAAGAAAATCTGTAAATCAAACTTAACACCTAAAAATAAAATCACTGCGATAAACTTACGGATTTGGGGTGATGGACTGGCCACAGGGTGAACTGGACAAGCTTGATGTTAGGACTCGGAAGACCCTGGTCTTAGCCATGTCCATGGAAGCCATGACACAGCAGTTCTTGAAATCCTTCTGATATCGGACATTTCCTTGAATTTCATCCACTTTATTTCTCAGGGATTGTACGTTCCCCATAATAATGGAAGGAAGAGGAATGCGGTTCAGCTGACGTCTCCTCAGGTTTAATCTTCCGCCTCCACGCTTTCCGCATTTCCTCCTTTTGTCCCTCTTTTCATTGTTGTGTCCATGAAAGTCTCTTAAAATACAGTCCGGCAGTTGCGACACAAACTCAAACACAGACACTGGATTATCCATGTTTAGCTGCAGTAACATGTCCCTGGAGTACTGCATTCTTACCAACGTGACCGCGCTGATGTCCCAAACAAAGAGCCAGTAAGAAAGGAGCCACAGTGCAATAACAAGAAGAAAATCCATACTGATGGAACCAAAGAGCTCTTCGTTATATAGTCCACAAACAATTCAAGGACAAAAACGGCACAGAGAATTACGTTAAAACACATTAAAGTGCATAAAAACAGAGAAGACGCCAAACTTTTTCACCCACTGCCGGTCGCTTCGTGCACATGTGCCAAAGACGCATGCGACTTTAATGGAGTATTTTCAGTGGGGAGCAGTAACCTGTTGAGTGCCTGCTATATCATTGACAAAATATAACGTGAAGTAGTGCAAAAGCATTAATAAATAAAAAAAACTTGAGCTGACAGTCGGTCCTCAGTGTACTCTGTTTTGAAGTATTTATGTTGCATGTACTGTATATATTTTATATATATTATATATTTTATAGGCACATTTACAGAGTTGTTAAAGGGCCTTATGTACTTGTTTGTAACCTATTCTGGTTAAAGTACTGATTCAAGTTTTTATTCATGTTGGGTTTACAAGAGACAGACTCTAAAGCAGGGGTGTCCAACCATGTGCCATGGAGAGCCAAGACCCTGCAGGTTTTACCTCCAACCAGTGTCTTCAACAGCAGATTTCTGTGAACTTCTTCCCACTGATTGCTGATAAGTGAAAACACCTGCTGAAGAGACTGGGTAGAAGAGAAAACCTGCAGGGTCTTGGCTCTCCATGGCACCTGGTTGGACACCCCTGCTCTAAAGTGTACAAGTTCAAAGTACTTTGCCCAGAAATGGTCTTGTCCAGAGCTGACAGAATGTCATGTGGTACGTTGTCAAAAGAATATAAACTCATTAGCATTTTTGAAGCTGGCAACTTGGAACATTTTCCACAGAAAAAGTGCATAGATTTAAAGTTTGTTGCTGCTTGTTCTTTAGGAAATGTGAAACAGTCAAAAATATGAGTAAAGTCCACAAATATAACTTAAGTGATATAACTACAAGGCTGATATAACTTAAGTGCAGTAATTCAGTCCTTGTACTTTCACTTCCCACCACTATAATGTTCGTGATTTGCATTGTTGATCCTAAATGGCTTCACATTTCATGCATGTTTGGTGTGAGAATAACAATTAATGTGTTTAGGAGCCAAACTGTGATTTTGATTTGAATTGTTGTCCTGTAATTGTTTGCTATTTCCGGTCGGTGGCACAGGAGAGGGTGTGGTTTTGCTTATTTCTTTCACCTGTGCACCTGCATGAATTTACTGGCTGATGGAGGGTGAAGCGGGATCAGATATTTTCTGTTGACTGTTCGTCCGTTCATTTGTTTTTCTTTTCTTTTTGTTAGTTTTGATGCACCTTTTTGGTTCAGTATTTTTGACTATGTTGTCTTAGTCCCGTTTGTCACCCGTATATTTTAATAAATGGCAGAAATGAACTATTTGGATTGGGCCTGGATTTTTCACAGACGCGTCAAGGAGACGAGACCAATTCAGCCTCCAAGCGGCTTTTGGTGGACTGAAGTCGCTACAGTCTAGTCAACAGAAAATAGCAGCATCCAGGACGCGGTGATAATGGACCTTTGGATGTCGGAGTATTTTTGAATGAGTGGATATTGTTGGAATCAGCACTGCACTCCCACCTTTATTTTTTGGAAATCCGCTGACTGCATCCACGGAGACGACCAGTTTGACAGCCGCACATCACAGCCGACAGAAGCAGTAGGCCTGCTTGTGTTTTATCATTCTGTGTTAATGAGATGGAACACAGATTGTTTGTTTGAAGCTCAGCTTGTCCATTGGGGGCTTTATATTTGCCTTGTGATGTGTGTGCTCAGTAGGAATGGTCAGTGGAGTTTTGGGCTGTTTTTTACTGCTTTGTGGCTGCAGTTGCTGAAGTGAAAGTGATTCTCGCCGATAAGTTGGAGCTGTTGATCCGTTTCTGCCATATTGTGCATACTGGAAAATAATAAAATGAGTGACGTAAAGGAGATGAATGATGAAATGCCGGAAAAGAGGTGTGTTAAAATTACAGCCAAGACCTTAACTCACAAAATGGAAAACCTACAAAAGGAACGTCTATCAATTGTGAGAAAAATTAAAGGGCTCACCCATGAAATTAAAGAGTTGATGAAAAACGATGAAAATGCAAAAGATGTTCATCTTCATTCATTCATTCATCTTCTTCCGCTTAATCCTTTTCGGGTCGCGGGGGGGCTGGAGCCTATCCCAGCATCTTTGGGCGAGAGGCAGGGTTCACCCTGGACAGATCGCCAGTCCATCACAGGGCCAACACAGAGAGACAGACAACCATTCACTCTCACATTTATACCTAAGGACAATTTAGAATCCCCAGTTTTGATGCCAGTTAACCTAACTTGCTTGTTTTTGGCATGTGGGAGGAAACCGGAGAAGTCCCGGAGTAAACCCACACAGACACAGGGAGAACATGCCAACTCCACACAGATCACTGTTGGTCGGGGGCTGGGATCGAACCCAGGATTCCCAGGCCAAGGGTGAGTTGCTGTGATGCCACAGTGCTAACCACTCTGCCACCACGCCGCCCAAGATGGTCAACTTAAATTGGTGAAATTGAAACAACTGCATGGAAATGCAAAAGCAGCACGAGCCAGTTATTGCTTTAATACCAGAGGAGGAGCAAGAAACAAAGTGAAGGGTTTGGACGCATAACACAACACACTGGATTTTGCAGAGGATGTTCAACAATGGCTTTCTGAAACTAACAGGCCTTCTCTGCAAACTGTTAATGTGTTTGGTGATTTACCAACTGCTGCAAAATCATACACTTGTCCTGCCTTACCTGAGGATCCACCTGCTGAAGAGAATAAAAATCTTCTCCCTGATAGAGTATGGTTCCTTCATCTAATGCAGTTAATGCACCATCTGACATACAGGATGAAATACAACCTGGTGACAATGTGTCAAATGTTGGTAGCAGAAGAAGCAAAAGAGGTTCCACTGGTACAGGCTCCAGAGCTTCAAGTACATCATCTGCACGCATAAGATAAGATAAGCCTTTATTAGTCCCACAATGGGGAAATTCCAGGATTGCAACAGCACAGGGATAGCAACACTCAGAGCAACAATCAGAAGGCAAGGAAAAACAAGAACAGCTAGTATACATATGTACATATTACTATACACAGTATATATAAATATATATATATATATATATATATACACACACACAGTGCGGAGCATTGTGGTTGGTGGATGTGCAGCAGAAAGTCTAAGCTCTCTCGCCGCGGATGCGGCGGGCCAGCTGGATGTCTTTGGGCATGATGGTGACCCTCTTAGCGTGGATGGCGCACAGGTTGGTGTCCACGAAGAGAAGAGACCCACCAGGTAGGCCTCGCTGGCCTCCTGCAGAGCCATGACGGCGGAGCTCTGGAAGCGCAGGTCGGTCTTGAAGTCCTGAGCGATCTCCCTCACCAGGCGCTGGAAGGGCAGCTTACGGATGAGCAGCTCCGTGGATTTCTGGTAGCGACGGATCTCTCTCAGAGCCACGGTACCGGGCCTGTAACAGTGAGGCTTCTTCACTCCGCCGGTGGCCGGAGCGCTTTTTCCAAGCAGCCTTGGTGGCTAGCTGCTTCCTGGGGGGCTTTTTCCTCCAGTAGATTTACGGGCGGTCTGCTTGGTTCTTGCCATCGCTCTTTATTATTCTGTCTTATATTTGCATGCCGCCTAAACTCCAGCCCGGCACCCGCGTCGTTTTCGCTACAGTTCCGGTTATGTCGAGTTTCTCGTTAGCATCGGGTGGCGGTTTGAGTGCTAGCTAGCACTAGCTCTTCCCTGCTGTATCGTCTCCTGCTGTAAACAGTGGCTCCGTCTGCCGACTCGGGAGACCTTTGGGGCGATCTGTGTGTCCGTGATATATACTGTATATATATCTGCATGAAGGCAGAGGCTGAAATTGCTGCTCTAATTGTGCGCCAACAAATGCTTAAGGATAAGCATGTTTTAGAAGAACAGGAGGAACAACTAGGGAGGAAAAGGAGAAGAAATTGAGATGGAAACGGACATTGCTGCTACAATGGCTAAAATGAGAGTACTGACGGCATCAAAGCGATCCAGTGTGAAAAGTAATTTGTCCAAAATTTCGGATGGCATGGAATCTTATTTTGACAAAAGTCAAACGGAAAAGAAAAACTCAATGTCAAAGCTGATTCTTTTGTCCTCAATTGCCAACTATCACTTCACAGGATTTCCCAAATCCCAACATTGTCAGTTCACAAATAATGCCTTCTGGTAGAGTTGTTGTTAAAGAAATTTTAAATTATCCTTGATGAGGGTAGTCAGTAAGCCAGGCAGATCTTCAGATATGAGCAGGTTTAATTCGTTGGCCAACAGAGATTGATAAGATAAGATAAGATAAGCCTTTATTAGTCCCACAACATGACGTTGTGGGACTAATAAAGTGCGTGTGCGTTGAGCTGTCCCTGCTCAACGTGCCTGACTCCCTCTGCAGGTGGATCATCGACTTCCTGACGGACCGGAGGCAGCATGTGCGGCTGGGAAAGACTGTCTCAGACTATACTAGCATCAGCACCGGACTCACCCCCCCAGGGCTGTGATCCTTTCCCCCCTACTCTTCTCCCTTTACACCCAACTCCTGCACCTCCAGCCACCAGTCTGATCAAGTTGATCAAGTTTGCGGACCACACCACCCTCATCGGGCTCATCTCCAACGGCGACGAGACCGCCTACAGGAGAGAGGTGGACCAGCTGGCGTCCTGGAGCAGCAATAACAACCTGCAGCTTAACGCTCTGAAGACAGTGGAGATGATTGTAGACTTCAGGAAAGTCACTACTCCCTCTGCCCCCCCCCTCACCCTCTCAGGCTCTCCATCACCACTGCTGATTCCTTCCGCTTCCTAGGCCACTACCATCACCAGGGACCCTCAAATGGGAGCTGACATCAGCTCACTCATCAAAAAAGCCCAGCAGAGGATGTTCTTCCTGCGGCAGCTGAGGAAGCCTCAAGCTACCCACCAAGATGTTAGTGCAGTTCTACACAGCCCATCATCGAGTCCATCCTCACCACCTCCATAACCGTGTGGTACGCAGGAGCCACTGCCAGGGACAGACTAAGGCTGCAGCGCGTCGTGCGCACTGCTGAGAAGGTGATCGGCTGCAAGCTCCCATCTCTCCAGGATCTGTACATCTCCGTCATGTGGTCCCACAGCATGACGTTGACGTTCTGATGACAGAACGGTCTCAGAGCTTTACCATTCGCACGCCAATCTGGCCCCCATATGCATACCCAGTCCCTTTTTGTGAGACATTATCAAAGAGAAAAGGTAGCAATTGTTCTTGGCAGGTTTCTCAGTGTCTTTGGTCGCAGCGGGGTATGTTATCACACATCTCTGGGCACCGTTCTGTCTCTTCCTATCTCCGGGGGACGTGTCACTCTGGAAATTTCACAGCATGAGCAAAGGCAGGTGCTAACAATGCAGCTGTGTTACACTTTGTAACAAACGCAGTCACTCAGAGCTCTGAGACCCCAGGCCAATATGAGATTAAACAATGATGTACAATATGTCACAAATGTAATCCCACACTTAGAGTATTAATATGGAATTATTCTGTCAGTGTTAAATCAAATGTCCACAACTTACCACAGCCCCCACAATGTTTCAGACTATCGCCAGTGATCAAACTCAAGTGACATCTCTTGGTGCACCTTTCGTTTCACACAATAATAGCAGTGGTGATCAGAACACTTTATTTTCCATAATGGAAAAACAAAGTGAAATCTTGTAAAGCAAAATTAAGTCTTTTGGCAATGCCATTGAAACTAAAAATGCAAACCCCGCAAATTGTCTTTATCATCTTGAACAGTACACGAGAGGCCAACCAAGAGAACATGTCAGAAGTTGTCTGCATATGGCCTCTGATAGAGGATTCCATAAAGCTAGATCACTGTTGAAAGAGCATTTTGGGAATGAGCGTAAGATTGCTGCAGCTTATATGGAGAAAGCACTTTCATGGTCATCAATAAAACCTGATGACACAAAGGCTCTTCAGGTGTACACTCTTTCTAAGAGGATGCTGTAATGCTGTGGAAGACATCAATTACATGAATGAGCTTAACATGTCTGCTAAAATGCTGTTGATGGTTAAAAAACTACCCTACAGGCTGAGGGATAAATGGAGAACAATGGTCTGTGATTTGCAAGAGAACAATAAAAGAGCTACTGTGGAGCGTGTAAATAACGAGGCGGATTTGACTCAGACAGTTTATTACACATCTCACACAGAAGCATAGTCAGAATGAATACTCAGCAGAGACTCTCTTAAAAAGCATGGCATTCTTCTAGAAGCTTCTCACACACCAAAGGTCACATTGCATTCACTTCCTTAATCCTTTAACATCCTTCTAGAAGTTTCTAACACACAAAAGATCACACTGCATTCATCCTTCACACCTCCCTGTTATCTCCCAGGGGAAATCTGCTCTTTGTTCTTGTCTAAGCTGCTATACAATTATGCACTCCCCATGTGTCACCAAACGACCCCCCCCGAGCGTCTTGGATAGAACAATAGAATAACAGTCCATATGCTGTGGTAAAATCATTAAACATCAATCCACATGCTGCTTGGGCTTCAGTCTTCTCCCGTATCTGCTGTAACCAGGATTCACCGCCTGCGCAGCGCTGTCATGCTGGGGGGCTGATGTTTGAGGGGTAAAAGTCTGTCCGTGTGGGTGCTCTGGGGAATTTTTTCTCTGGGAAGCTCCCCGTGGGGGTCTTCCACGCCGAGGGGCCCTCGCCAACAGCACTTGCTCTTCCGCCACCACAAAAGTGGGTTTGAGTCTGTCTATGCCAATCTTTTCCCTCCTACCCCCCAAATCTAGCAAAAAATGCTTGTCCCCTGTTTCCAGCACTCTGAACGGTCCATCATAAGGTGGGCGCAGTGGAGGGCAATGGGCATCGTGTCTGACAAAAACGAACTCCGCGTTTTTCAAAGTTTTAGGCACAAAAACGTGCGGAAAACTGTGGTGAGCAGGGCCCGGCAGCGTGCTTGTGTCTATGCTACGCTGCAACAGCTGAGACGGGGAGCTGCCCGGCGCGGGATTATCTGCAAGAAACTCCCCGGGCAGCCGAAGTGGCTGCGCAAAAACGAGTTCAGCCGGGGAAGCTTCCAGATCCTCTTTAGGCGCAGAACGTAACCCCAATAAAACCCACGGTAGCTTGTCTACCCAATTTGCATCCGTCAGTGACGCCCTGAGAGCCACTTTCAATGACCTATGAAAACGTTCGCATAACCCATTAGCCTGTGGATTGTACGTGGTTGTGCGGTGAATTGTGACACCCAGGCTGCGGGCCATTGTTGACCAGAGTTCGGAAACAAATTGAGGGCCTCTGTCGGACGTAATATCCAACGGGACTGCAAAACGCACCACCCATGCTGTTAAAAACGCACGCGCCACCTCCTCGGCTGTGGTTGCCGCCAGTGGAACCACTTCCGGCCAGCGCGTGGTGCGGCCCACCATTGTCAGAAGGTGCGTGCACCCCTGTGATGGCGGGAGGGGGCCCACGAGGTCCAGGTGAACATGGTCGAACCTCTTAGCCGGGATGCGAAACGGCTCCAAGGGAGACTTTGTGTGTCTGTGTACCTTGGCTCGTTGGCACGCCATGCAGGTTGCTGCCCACTCTTTCACTTGTTTGCGAAGGCTCGGCCACCCGAATTTCTCTCCTACCATTTTGACCGACGCGCGCACTCCCAGGTGCGCCAAAGAATGAATTGAGTCAAACACGCAGCGGCGCCACGCAGCCGGTACCACGGGACACAGTCGCCCCGTGGAGACATCACAGATTAGGGGGGGGCATGCCGTCTTGCAGCACCCTGCTCTCCAGCCTTAACCCTGTTGGTCCAGACTGGAGCACGCGCACGTCCGCGTCACTAACCTGCTCTGCGGCCATGGCTGCGTAATCTATCCCCACACAGGCTGGGGCCGCCACGGCACGCGAGAGGCAGTCTGCCACTACATTCAGTTTACCCGAGACATGCTGAATATCGGTAGTAAACTCTGAGATGGCGGCTAGCTGTCTCTGCTGCTGACCCAACCACGGTTCTGAAACCTTGGCCATTGCGAATGTTAGCGGTTTGTGGTCAACGAACGTGGTGAAACTGCGCCCTTCCAGCCAGAACTGGAAGTGGCGAATGGCCAGGCGGAGAGCCAGCAACTCCCTGTCGAACGCGCTGTATTTACGTTCACTGTCGCGCAAAGTCCTGCTGAAAAAGGCGAGCGGCTGCCAAGCCCCGGCTACGCGCTGCTCCACGACTGCCCCTATGGCCACATTTGAAGCATCAGTGGTGAGCGCTATGCGGGCCGTTGGGTCTGGATGTGCCAGCAATGCGGCGTTTGCCAGGGCTGCTTTGACTTCCGAGAACACCCGCTCTTGCTCGGGGGACCATTCGATCTTATCCGCGGGTTTCTGTTTTTTGAGCACGGCGTACAGTGGTTGCATGAGCTGCGCTGCACGGGGAAGGAAACGGTTATATAAATTCACCATTCCCAAAAATTCCTGTAGCGCCCTGACCGTTTGCGGCCTGGGAAAATCTGCTACCGCGTGCACTTTGTCAGGCAGCGGAACTGCTCCTTCGGGAGAGACGCGGTGCCCCAAAAAATCAATCCACGTCACTCCAAACTGACATTTCGCTGGGTTGATTATTAACCCGTGCTCTTCCAACCTCCGGAAAACCGTCGTGAGGTGGGTTTCGTGTTCGTCTTCAGACGCGCTGGCTACCAAGACGTTTTGACGTTGACCAAGACATTTTGACCAAGACCACATTTTGCCAGTCAGTGCATCGTGACATGCACTACACAAAGAGCAGAGATAAACAAACCTATCATCTGGTCAGTCACTGCAAAAGATACTGGAGTCAGTTTGTCTTGGAATGTCCTTACCACTGATAATACCTCTGTCTGCCAAGAATGTGCCCCTAGTCCAGCAAAAGCTAGCGGTACTCAAATACTTTGCAAGCAGTTTCATGAAATGGTCAGTCAGAAAGCAACTCATACCATCTCGGATGTCGCCCGGGTTAACAAGGTCAGGAGTTCCTGGCAGCGGAGGGCAAAGGACAGAGCTGCGTGGAGGAATCTGATCAGACCTCAATGAAACAGTCATTGTTGCCCCTGACCGACTGCTATGATGATGATAATGTTACTTCTTCTTTTGCCTGTCACTGTTCTGTGTTATGTTGCTTTCCTGTGTCTATATACAGTATACAGTATATACTGTATGTCTTGTACGGAGTCATGTGCTCTATGTGCCGTCATATAGACATCATGTCTTTATGATGGCATCACGAGTCCTATGACGCATCATAGGACATCAGGCAGACATCATAGGCCATCCTATGACGTCCTAGCCCCTGTGTGTGATTATCTGTGCAGCGCCACCCATCGCGTTTTCTGTAACCATGCCCTGCCATCTGGGGCTGTTTACCCCTGCTTGTTACTACTTCTCCTGCCTGTCACTGTTCTGTGTTGCGTTCTTCTTCTTCTTGGTTACTGGCGGATAGCAAACAACTGAAAGGTGCATACCGCCACCTACTGTACAAGAGGTACAGTAGGTGGCGGTATACATAATGCAACATTATGTCATCTGAGCCCGACCCCTAAATTCTATGACTTAATCCTGTGTTATTTAAAAAAGAGAAAAGAGCCCTTCTCGTGATTCTTAGTGCCTCTCCATCTGTTCCCAGAATCCCAGTTAAATCCCATTCCCTACCGGCCTCTCAAACTTCACTTTCCATTATCTATCTTTCATTTCTGTATTTCTTTTTTTTTTTTTTTTATTTAAGTTTTTGTGAAGGGCATACATGTCATTACAGCATTGCATTGTTTACATTTTCATCACATATTCCCCCCTTTTTTTGTTTTTTGACAACATTGGAAAAAAAAATTTACAACACCCTTTTTTTAAGTGAAAGAAAAGAAGAACAAAAAAAAACAAAACAAAACAAACAGGGGAAAAAAAGAGCAGAAAAATAAGAGCGTCTGAGTAGCGTTGGAGCAAAGAAAGGTGCCATTATTGAAATGGTGTTTGTCAAAGATTAGATCTGATGGAAGACACACATGCATTCCAGGGTTGCCAAAAGTTCAAGAACCCATCCATGTCCTGTCTCAGTGCAAATGTCAACTTTTCCATCGAATAAATGTCCTGAATCACATTAATCCAATCTTCAGGTGTAGGACAGTCTTTCAACATCCATTTTTTTGTTAGAGCTTTTTTACTTGCCAATGTTAAAACAGTGAATAAGTATTTTTCCCCTCATCTTTCCAGTGATTCCAGTAGTAAACCCAAATACAAAGTTACAAAAGAAAAGGGAACTGTTACTTTGAATATTTTCCCCAATATTGTCTGTACATTGGTCCAATATTGGTGGATAACTGGGCATGACCAAAACACATGAAAATGATTTGCAGTCTCTTCACCACACAAGCGCCAACAATTCAACCCCTTACGAGTAAATTTGTTTTGTGCAGGTGTTCTGAAAAATCTTACCAAATTTTTCCATCCAAATTCTCTCCACTGCAGGGATGAAGTACTTTTCCATTGTTGTTTATTTAGCTTTTCCCACATTTCCAGTTGTAAAGTGAAATTCCCCTCTTTTTCCCATCTCTCTTTTATATATGATGTGTTGTCTCCTTTTAAGTCTTGAAGACCATGGTATATTTTAGAAATGTATCTGATCCCTGGGATCCCTTTATATGCCATTAAGAAAACCTTCAGAACACCTGACTGGGCCCTTTCCAAATCCTCCTTTTTAAGTATTTTGTTTATGTGGTGTCTAAGCTGAAAGAACCTGTAAAGGTCTTGATTTACTAGACCTTGTTTTTTCAAATCTTCAAAACTTCTTAAAGTGTGCCCTTTAAAAAAATCGTAATATTTTATCAGTCCATTCTCTTTCCACTTTTTTAAATCTAGTGTCTGTTTTATTAGGAGTAAAGTCCTGATCATAGGAAATCCATTGCAATAATTGATAGGGTTCTTTAGTTTGATTCTCTCTGACTATCTTAAACCAAATTTTTTGCGGGGTCTCTATCCACGGGTTAGTGTTATTCAAAAGTTTAGGTAAGGCATTGTTCCCTATTATCGCCTGTAGGGGAATGTCACTTGTTATTTGGCATTCCATCTCCTTCCATTGTGCAGTGTAGACTGGGTTACATATCTCTACTCAAGTTTTAATTTGTGCGGCTTTAAAATAGTCCCTGATATTTGGCAGCATGAGCCCACCTTTATCTTTGTTTAGCTGTAGGGTTCTATACCTGATTCTTGGTCTCTTGCCCTGCCATATGAATCTTGAGATCCTTCTGTCCAGTTCTTGCCATGTTATTTTGGGAGGTTCTACCGGTATTGTTTGGAAAAGGTATAGAAGACGTGGAAGTATATTCATTTTGACTGCTTCAATTCTTTGTGCAGTACCCAAGAATGGTATCATATTCCATCGTGCTAGATCAGATTTTATTTTTGCCATCAGTGGATCATAGTTTAGTGTTATAATTTTGTTGAGTTGTTTCGGGATATTGACCCCCAGATATTTCATAGATTCCATCTCCCAGTTAGTTTTGAATTTGCTTTGTAAATATTGATTTGGGTCATAGTTGAATGTTAAAATTTGGGTTTTGTGCATGTTTAATTCATACCCCGATAACTCTCCATACTCTGAAAAAACTGAGATTAGTTCTGGAAAAGAGGTGTCCGGCTGCCCCAGGTATATTAAAATGTCATCGGCAAAGAGTGCTATTGTATGTTCCTTCTGACCAAGTGTAATACCTTGAATTTTTTGATTCTGTCTTATCCATTGGCTCAGAGGTTCTATGAAGATTGCAAAGAGCAGTGGACACAAGGGGCAGCCCTGACGACATCCTCTTTCCACTTCAAAAGATGATGATAATTTACCATTAATCCTTATTTTAGCTGTTGGTTTTTTATATAATGCCTGGATAGTTCTAATGAAGTTATTATGAAAATTGAAACTGGATAAGATTCTATATAGGAAAGACCAGTCAACCGAATCAAATGCTTTTTCAGCATCTAATCCCAATATGGCTGCATTTAAATTATATTTTTTTATATGATGAATTATGTGTAAAGTGCGTCTGATGTTATCTTGTGTCTGTCTTTGTCTTATAAAACCTGTTTGGTCTAAATGAATTAAGTCTGTCAGTATATTTTCTAACCTTTTGGCAAGGATAGCGGTAAAAAGTTTATAGTCCTGATTTAACACACTGATTGGTCTGTAGTTGGAGCAGTCTAGTTTATCCTTTTCAGGTTTAGGTATGACTGCAATGACCCCTTCTGTCCAGGAGGGGGGATTTCCCCTGTGTGGAGGACATAATTAAATGTTTTCAGGAGGAGAGGAGATAGTTGCTGTTTAAAGGTTTTGTCCCACTCTGCTGTATAGCCATCTGCTCCTGGGGATTTGTTAGCTTTAAGTTTCATAATTGCTTTCTTCTAATTCTTTAGGTTGTATTTCTGACAGTAGTGTTTTATTTTGTGACTCAGTAAGTTGGGGAAGATTTAATGTATTTAGGAAGGCTTCGGATGCGTCTTTGTGTTTTTTGAGGGAGTATAAGTTCTTGTAGTAATTCTCGAAGCTTTTAACAATTTCCTGAATTCTAAATTTTATTTCCTTTGATACTGGGTCTCTGATTTTATAGATTGCTCCCTCCGTTTGTTGTTTCCTCAGTTTGTAAGCTAGTAATTTTGCCGATTTGCTACCTGTTTCATAGTATTTTTGTTTCAGAAATGTAAGTTTCTTCAGGATTTCTATTGTATTGTGTGTTGTTTTTTAAATTTCCTTAATTTTGAGCGAGTCATTAGAATGAGTGTTGTCTTTGTGCTCTTTTTCTAGTTTCTTAAGTTCTGACTCTAATGTGATTAGTTTTTCTTGTCTCAGTTTCTTTTGGGTTGCCAGTTTTGCGATAATCTTTCCCCTTATTACAGCTTTGCATGCGTCCCACAGTATTAAAGGGGCTACTTCTCCATTCTCATTTTCTTCCAAATATCTGAGAATATCTGATTCCAATTCATCTTTCAGTGGTCCTTTCAGCACATTTGAATTTAACCTCCAAGAAAATGTATTATTTGTGTATTTTTGGATATTTAAGTCCATATAGATTGGACTGTGGTCAGAGAGATCCATCAATCCTATTTTACATGTTTTTACTCTTCCAATGTCTCTATTATTCTTAACGCCTTCTTAACCACTTGCGCTCCGTTGTTCCGCGGGCGGGCAAGTCTCTGCGCCCTAGGACGCACGAGGGCGCACTCGGACGCATAGTCCAGATTGTGGTGATGTAGGTGGTGATGGTGATGTAGTGGCGTCCAAGCGCCACTAAAAAAAAAACTGCAGAGACAGCCGCGAACAGATTAGTTCATCTGATTGACCTCTCATTCGACTAATAAGAGCCTTGAATTGGGTTTCTGAAACCTTGAAGAGCCAATGAATGAAAACCTAGGAAGGAGGACCCGCCTACTGTGAATGCAGGAGCCAATTGAAGCACAGAAATTCAGGCTGGGTGAAGAGAGATTTACTGCTGCAGCAGATGAAAACAAAGGACGCTGGACGAATCTGCTACAGACCCCGCAGCATGGAGAACACCCACAAGTGGGACCTGCACTCATTCCAGCAGAATAGACGTTTAGGATTCTCTTCCGTCATCATAGACCGACGGAGGCCGACGACAAAGGTCGTAAATCATTCACCAAAACCGCAATATTGGAATTATGTTTTGATCGGGATCCACGAGCGGAGCAGCGTCGCGTTCGTCTTACAATTGGGAAGAGAAGTTCGCCACGACTCTGCTGCTGTGAAGAGGTAAGGTGTTATAAGCTAAATTATTATTTCTCCCTGAAAACTGTAATCCAAAAATGACTTTTGACCGATCAGTAAATTACAACTGTACTGCGCACGAAGTACGAAGTGCGTGCGCCACAATAAACGGTTCATTTGCCGTGTTCGGACCGTGAACGCCCCCCCCCCCCCCCGCTGCAGAAGGAGAGCGGGGGGGGGGGGCGTTCACGGTCCGAACACCCCCCGGTCCGCGAGGTGAAGCATATGAGTCTATTCCTTCATGTAGCGATGGCCGTCTTCTGCAGCGGGGGGGGGGGGGGGAGACAACCCCCCCACACACACACACACAGTAGCGGGGGGGGGGCGCTGTGAAAACATGCAAGGAGTGTAATCCATCATGTAGCGAGGGCCGAACTCCGTCTTTTGTAGCGGGGGGGGGCAACCCCCCCCCACACACACACACACAGACACAGCCCTGAGTGTGACCTTTCATTAGAACCCAAAATGAAGATTCTACATTGAATTATTCAAAAGTTACAGATGTTTTTCCAAACTGTGCCATTTGGCACAATTTGGCACAGTTCCAAAACGCCTGGGAACTACCTGAGAACAAAGCTGTGTAAAATATTCATTTTTTGTGGTATTGTTACCAAATTTGGATCTCAGCTTGATAACACTTGGTTCTACATTTCTGTTGCATTTTCCAGCCGGATCGGACAGCTGTGTGTTATTTGCAAGCATTTGTATCCAAAAAAGCACTGTGTCCAAATTTATTTTCTTCAAGTTCGGTATGTTTAGATGACTGTAACTCAGTGGCCGGAGCACGTAGAGAGATTATGGGTTTTTTTGCCAAAAAATTCAAAATGTTTTCTTTTAAATGAGACCAACCCCATGAAGATGCTGCAAAGGGTTGAATAACAGCTTTCGATTTACTTTGGGCACGTTATTTTTTGGCATTTTTAGGAAAATTGCCCGGATTGCAAGGGGTTAACGAAATTCTTAACGCCTATCATGTCGTCCCCCGTGCAGCTCTGGGTTTTTCTGACCACTGTCTGCTCCATCTTATTCCAACATACAGACAGAAACTAAAAACTTCCAAGTCTGTTGTAAGGACTGTGAAGAAATGGACTGAGGAATCAAAGCTGGAGTTACAAGCCTGCTTTGACTGTACAGATTGGAGTGTTTTTGAAGCTGCAGCCATTAACCTAAATGAACTCACTGACACTGTGACGTCATACATCTGTTTCTGCGAGGACATGTGTGTGCAGACCAAGACCTTCTGCACATACAACAACAATAAACCCTGGTTCATTCCTAAACTGAAGCAGCTACGTCAGACCAAGGAGGAGGCCTACAGGACTGGTGACTGGACTCTGTACAAGCGGGCCAGAAACATGCTGACGAAGGAGATCAGGCTTGCTAAGAGGAGCTACAGTGTGAAGTTACAAAAAAACTTTTCAGCCAACAACTCTGCTTCTGTCTGGAGAGGCCTACGGAATATCACCAACTACAGGAGACCATCCCCCCACCCTGTGGAAAACCTCCAGCTGGCTAACGACCTAAACATCTTTTACTGCAGGTTTGAAAAGAACCTACAGTTCTCACCTCCCACCCACACAAAAGGATTATCTGCAGCCCCAGGAACTCCATCCCTCCTCCACTCTGACCTCCCACCAGCACTAACGATCTGTGAAGAGGAGGTGCGCCGGGTCTTTCAGAGACAAAAGATCAAGAAGGCTGCAGGACCTGATGGTGTGTCTCCATCCTGCCTGAGAGTCTGCTCCAACGAGTTGGCCCTCATCTTCACCCGGATCTTTAACAGATCACTGGAGCTGCGTGAAGTGCCTTCCTGCTTCAAACGCTCCATCATCATTCCAGTTCCCAAGAAACCCTCTGTTACAGGATTAAGCGACTACAGACCTGTTGCCCTGACCTCTGTGGTCATGAAATCCTTGGAGAGATTGGTGCTGAACCACCTGAAGGTCATCACAGGCCCCCTGATGGACCCACTGCAGTTTGCCTACCGGTCAAACAGGTCAGTGGATGATGCAGTGAATATGGGACTACACTACATCCTGCAACACCTCGACTCCCCAGGGACGTATGTCAGGATCCTGTTTGTCGACTTCAGCTCAGCGTTCAACACCATCATCCCAGGCATTCTTCATCAGAAACTCCTCCAGCTCAAGGTGCCCCCCTCCACCTGCCAGTGGATCTCCAGCTTTCTGACTGACAGGTGGCAACAGGTGAAGCTAGGGAGATTTACATCCAGCTCCCGAAAAATTAGTACTGGCGCCCCCCAAAGATGTGTCCTTTCCCCACTGCTCTTCTCCCTCTACTCCAACGACTGCACCTCAGAGGACCCTTCGGTGAAGCTCCTGAAGTTTGCGGACGACACCACAGTCATCGGTTTGATCCGGGATGATGATGAGTCTGCATACAGGCGGGAGGTGGAGCAGCTGATCCTCTGGTGCAGCCAGAACCATCTTGAACTTAACCCAGCCAAAACGGTGGAGATGACTGTGGATTTCAGGCGACACCCCCCTTCATTCCCCCCACTCACCATCCTCAACAGCACAGTGTCCACTGTGGACTCCTTCAAGTTTCTGGGTACCACAATCTCCCGGAACCTGAAGTGGTCCTCCCATATAGACACTGTCCAGAAAAAGGCCCAGCAGAGGTTGTTTTTTATGTGTCAGCTCAAGAAGTTTGATTTGCCTCAGGAGCTGCTGGTTGTCTTCTACACCGCCATCATCCAATCTGTCCTCTGCTTTTCCATCACTGTCTGGTTTGGATCTGCCACTAAACAGGACAAGACCAGACTGCAGCGGATCGTTAAGTCTGCGGAGAGGATCATTGGTACTGACCTACCCTCCATTGAGAACTTATATCGGTCCATAACCAGGAAACGGGCGGGAAACATCTGTGCTGACCCATCACACCCCGGCCACAAACTGTTTGAACTTCTATCTTCTGGTCGTCGTTACAGATCACTGAAGGTCAAAACCACCCGTCACAGGAACAGTTTCTTTCCTCAAGCCATCACTCTGATGAACTCCTAACATTCACCTAGTCCTACCTGTTGCTGTACTCATGACTTTTCATCCATTATTACATTGCACATAACTCTCACACTGCTTTTTACTTCATTCACATTATATCACTGAATCTGAGTTCACATTGAAATACTGTGTAACTGTATATTTTTTCATATATTTCTGCAAAGTGTGGTTAGTCTGAGTAAATAACTGCATATATTCCTGTATATATTTGCATCCTTTTATAGAAACGTGGACAGACTGTAATTTACTGTACATACTCTGTTGTCATTGAATCCTTATTTAAATCCTCCACCTGAACAACGAGAGCAAGTTTTAAGCCAAAGTCAAATTCCTTGTATGTGTTGTGCATACTTGGCCAATAAAACTGATTCTGATTCTGATTAAACATAAAAAAAATAGTCAATCCTTGAGTATGATGAATGTGGTGCTGAGTAAAATGTATAATCTTTTACACTGGGGTTGAGTTCCCTCCACACGTCACAGATTCCCATTTCTTTTAGTAGCATCCGAGTTTTTCTACTTTGAGTGTTATTTTGATATGGAGAATTACCTGATGCATCCCAGTATGGGTTCAGTCTTAGATTGAAGTCTCCACCACATATCACTAAACCTTTGGCTTTAGTTATCATTAGGTCAAATACATTTTTATAAAATTTCCAGTTAGCCCCTGGAGGTGTATATACATTCAGCAGGGTGATATCTTCTCCCTCTAGCCGACCAAGTACCATGCTAAATCTCCCTTCTTTATCTTTGTGTTCTGATTTTTTTTTTTCAAATATAATTTTGGTTGAGATCAATGTCGCTACCCCCCTCCTCCTCCCTGACTTATTTGAAGATGAAGAGATCATTTTAAACCCTTGTCTATTAAGTTTAGTGTGCTCCACGTCTGTTAGGTGGGTTTCCTGTAAAAAATATTATTCCTGCTTTGTCTTTTTTCATTTTGCCTAGAATCTTGGCTCTTTTAACTGGATTCAGGATCCCTTTTACATTATATGAGATTATTTTGGTTACACCCTGTTAATCCATTGTGTTGTCTTATTTAGTATAACAGTGTGGTGGCCCTCTTTTATGCTACTCAGACACTGAAAGAACATTAAGAACATAAAAAACATTAAGAACATAGTATATAAAACTTTAAAACAAAAAACTGACACAAGATCTTCCTTAGCTGAGGTCTTTTTAGTGACCTTAGAAGAGCCTTGATGGTGTGTTGGCTCTGAGGGAAATTCCTCAAACTCTGTTACGTGCTGAGGTCCCTCTCTTACCCCTGTAATTTGTCCCATGTTTTTAACGTGAATTTCAGATCCCAATCCGAACTTGTAATGATTTTATTTTTTATTTTTTTTATGCATATACCCTATGAAATTGTGCGCAACCTCCCACCACCATCACAGCAAACAGTCACGTTAATACAGTATTTGTTAGTGTGGAGAGATCATGTGGTTCATTGTCACATTTCTATTTTAACAAGTTGGTTTTTAACAAGTTGGGTTTTTTTTTTAAAGACTTAATTGTTTCTATTATGTCTGTTCCATGAAATATTTTACCACTTGATACTTGCTGATTCTGCATCTCCTTTAATGTTTTTTACCTTGTAGGAGGAGGGTTGGATGCGCAGATTGACTAAAAATATCGTTATTCCCTCCTGTAAACGCTCAGTTTTTCCTTATAGCCCTGGAGCTGGGGTTCCCGCTGCTGGCTCGTGTATTTTGAGGGTCTCTGTGTGGACCACGTTTGAGCCTTGATTCTTTCGATCAGGTCTGCTGCGGGTTTATACACCGTTACCGGGAGCCCTCTTCTCGCCATATCTGTGGTTGCTTCTTCCGCCGAGTTGTAGAGACACCTCTCATCCCCGTAAAAAACCCGCAGCTTCGCCAGAAATGGAGTTTGAAAGCGCAGTTTCTTCTCTCGTAGTACCTTTTTAGCGTCGTTGTATTCTTGAAGTACCATTTTTAAGCTAACCATGTTGCTAGCTTCATTCAGCTCCTCTGCATCCGAGTGGATGTCCTCCAGGTCAGATTCTCCGGCCGATGCGTGTCTTGGCCTGGTAAATGTCGATCTCTTCTGTTTTCCTTTAGGCATAATGACTTTGTCTTTTGATTTTTACTCTTCTAAAAATCTGTTAAATCTGATTTTCAAGGTACTTTCACGGATCGGGTCTGGGAGCTTCAGCGTTAAGCTGCTATCACCATGGTGTCCAGACCGGAAGCCCGGTAAATGCTTGTTTTAACACCAACTTCACTCATATGCCAATCCTTTTTCCTCATTAGCAGACTAGCGTCTACTTCTATTCCCGGAAACAGCCAAGGAGGAACATTACTCACTGAACTGGTGTTAGCTATATCAGTAGTGTGCAGCGCATACATTCTGGTCCTTCTTTTGATTGTCCACCCAAACCCGTGTCCCTGGAAATTACATTATTCCCAGCAGTCTTGTAGTGTTGTTTTTGAAATATTTGCTTTGTCACTTCCTTTCAGCTTGACCCAGTATGATAATGCGAGTTTATCTCTTCTCAAATCCATTGGCATTTCTCCTGCTTCTATTAAAACTGCATTGTTTGGTGTTGTTTTGACGGCTCCAATGCACAGGCGAAGTGCTCTATGCTGCATTCTGTCTATTTTTTCCAGTTGTCTTTGCCGCTGCTCCATAAATCATGCATCTGTTGGTAAAATGACATGATTGCTCTGTCTTTCTCACACTTCTTTATCTGCTTGCTTCACACGCTACACTGCAGAGTTTAGTTTACACCCTATAATTCATTTGCTGAAATCAGAATCAGTTCTGCACACAGCTGAGCTGCCACATAAGCGGAAATGTATTACTGATACAAAGAGGTAAAACCCCTCCCTCTTGCATGAGGGAGTGATTAAGCTTTTAAAAACTAAAGGGCTCAATCTTGGGGTAGCACACACTCTCGGGGAATTGCCTAAAGAGTTGTGTTCCAGCACTGCTTGTACCCATATCTCACTTTCAGTAAATAAGTGAAAGTATACTTCATCTCTGTCTGTTTATTTGGCTGTCGTATCAAAGAACTGGGGTTTAAGGTGTTTTAGACGCAACAATTTGGTGTTTCCGCCCGGTTACAAGGCTAAATTTCAGTTTTAGTTTTGTAAACGGTGTGAGGATTTTTTTTTCTACAGACTGGCGGCCACAACATGATAAGAGGTGAGCAGAAAACCTTTTTCAATAAATTTCTGCCTGTCCCTTTGGGGACAGCCCTTTCTTTAGAGATTAAATACTCATGCTCGTGTGATTTAATTTGTGGAATGAAACTGAGATATGGTCTTGAATTTATGATATGTTGTTTTAAGAAATATATTTACTGAGTTTGATGAGGAAATCTCCCAACAGTTTTAACTCCACTGCACGGTGGCGCAGTGGTTTAGCACTGTGGCAGCACAGCTTTACCCTCGGCCGGGGGACCGCGGGGATCATGAGATCGTGGGTTCGATTCCAGCCCCCGACCAACAGTGAGCTGTGTGGAGTTTGCATGTTCTCCCCGTGTTGCGCGGGTTTACTCCGGGATTTCTCCGGTTTCCTCCCGCACACCAAAAACATGTAGGTTTAGGGCGCTCGCGCACGCAGCGACCAGCAGCCGGTGGCTTGTCACCAGACTGCAAACCAAGTCTACCTACGGGTACAAATAAGTAACAAAAAAAAAAAAAAAAAAAACTCCGTGGAATTAGTTATGCACGTTAATACTGTTCCAGAAAGTAGAGTTGGAGAGAGTTTGGGTAATCAGTTTAAACCCCGCAGTGACAAGTATTTATTTGAGGTCACTGAAAAGTAGAGTTACCCCCATTGCGTTTGTTGCTTGGGTAATTGGTTTAAACCCCGCAGTGGCAAGTATTTATTTGAAGTCAATGAAAAGTAGAGTTACCCCTGTTGCGTTTGTAGCTTGGGCAATTGGTTTAAACCCCGCAGTGGAAAGTATTTGTTTGGGTCCACTGAAAAAGAAGTGTTGCCCCGTTGAGCATTGCATAGTCTGGGTAAAAGGTTTTAACCCCGAGGTAACTGATATAGAGTTGCCAAAAAAGAAGTGTTACTCGGCTGATGCATAGCTTTGTCAGAAGGTTTTAACCCCTTGGAATCATTGCTTGATTTCAAAACGTAGAGTTGGCACCCCTAGCGTATTTAGCTCAGACCAAAGAAGGTTGTAGCTCCCCGAGAAATTGCAACGAGCGCATTTCTAAAATATAGTTGGTCTTACCGTTTTAGATCGGGACTTACTGTGTGTGAAATAAACGCATAAGTTTTAAGTAACCCGATCGGAACCCGATCGGAACCGCATTCATTGCTCTTTATCGCTCGTGTTACGTAGTCTCGCAGCGTGGAACTTTTTGCTGTTCTCTTGTGCCATTTTGTGCGAAATAGTCTTCCCGTCGAGCCACTACGCCGCCTCCTGCAGCTTCTCCAGCTCTATCGGAAGCTGCCCTCGACGATCCTGCGCTTCTAGCACCTGACGATGAGGTGTCACCTGAGGAGCAGTAAAGCTCTCATTAACCTGTGAAGTAAATCATCTTCATCTTGAGTTACGTATCTTGTTATAAGAATAAAAGAGTTCTAAAAACATATTTATGTACACTTTATTTACATCTACGTATGTAT
Organism: Pholidichthys leucotaenia; assembly: GCA_020510985.1. Taxonomy (NCBI): domain Eukaryota; kingdom Metazoa; phylum Chordata; class Actinopteri; order Cichliformes; family Pholidichthyidae; genus Pholidichthys; species Pholidichthys leucotaenia. The sequence continues at coordinate 275,529,011 of CM035844.1, forward strand.
GTACACGTATACACACACACACACACGTATCATATGAGAGAGAGAGAGTGAGAGAATGAACGTACGTATTATTTATGGATGACGTCATTAGGGGTGACGCTACTTCGCGGTTTTTCACTTTTCGCGGTCAGTTCTGGAACCCATTAACCGCGATAAGTGAGGGATCACTGTATTAGACTATAACATTTAAAGACGGTTGGATTAAAATGGCAACAAAACTGGATAACGATAAAAACATGGGTAAAATGGTTACAAAGAGATGGCTTGTTTGGCGATATGGGGGCCCCCCTAACAAATAAATTAGACAAAGCCGTTTATGTGTATTATTGCAGTTTGGGTTGTTTTGTCTTTCTGGAAGGTTGCTGCTTCGACCTTGTGGAGATAGGAGAGAGAAGCAATTCTGTGTTTGTGTGTGTGTGTGTGTGGTTGTTTTAGGAAAAAAGGGAGAATGAAAAAACAGGCTGTGTGGAAGAGAAATAATCTAAATATGGGTATTTTTACAAAGTTTTGGGTTTTTTCTTTTTCAATTTAACTTTGCAGGTTTTAACTAATGTTGCGTACGTGATAAATTATTTACATATTTTTAAAGCAATTTTTGACGTATTACTGACTTTTTTTTTTGATTGAAGCATAACAGTGCACTTTACAGGGAAAAAGGGCACAGGACGTAACGACGTAACCACAGTCACATAGAACACTAAGTACAAATGTTTACATCTTAATCAATGTTACCAGCATGACAATGATGAAATTAATTGAATATTACAATATCATGATGTCACTTAATAATGCCTAATCACTGAAGGCTTTGTGTATACCCTATATTACATTATTTAAAGCATAGAGGTTCAAAAGAGATTGATAATTAATGTGTTTGTGCATATGATTTGCCAGAGACTACGGATTATCAAACAGAGGTCTTGGTAATTGTGTGTTATATTGTTGCTTTGTTTAAATAATATTATATTTACCTTTTAATAAATGACATAGGCAATCTTATTTACATTTCAACCTTAGGCCTGACCATGTTATAATAAAAAAAGGGGAAACCGTGAGAGCAGGATCTGAGACAATCCATGCTGTGATTTTTTTTTTTTTTTCCTGATAAAATGGAGAAAGGGAATTTAATTTTAATGGGAACTGAGACTGATTAGTGAGTTGTGTCAGTCTGACCTAGATAAGAATAGACAGAATCAGCCTTCAAAGAAAAAAAACACAGGCCACAGATTGTGATCCTGTGTCATAAATTCCTTAAAATTGTAAATGCTGCACTGGTCTAAGGCTTTTAATATAGGATATTGTTTTGTTTGAATATAATCTTAAACTAAGTGATTACCCATGTCAATTGGTGAAACCTTAACTGATTCACAGAATATTTAGTGAATACTTGTTGTGAGTAGCAAACTCACATTCAAATTGTGGAAGCTTTAGGTGTGATTTAAAGGTTTTTCTGCTACTCCTTATCCTTTGTTTTTCAAAAGGAAAGGGAAAAGCATTCAAAAAAATTTTTTAGCTTTCACTAGGAATTAAATTTGCCAAATTAACAAGGAATCATGACATCATCATTACCTTTTAATTTAATAAATCTTTGGTGAAATATGCAATATGTAATAAAATAATAAAAAAACTAATTGACATTCATTGACTGGAAGGGGCGACATTGACATTGACTGACCCAGGAGAAAGGACCCCTAAATTGAGAAGCATTTTTTGAAGCTAAGTATGACTTTGCGTGACATTGTAAATGACATAAAGCATAATGATTTAAATGACTCTGACTTTACAAATGTAATGTTTATATGATTTTGCATTGCAGGGTACATTTGATGTTACTCACCACATCATGGTGTGACAACATCATATTTCAGAAATGTGACAGTAAAAGGAATGTGTTTTCCTGATGCTCAGCCGTGGCCAAGCTGGGCCTTGGGACTACATTCCACCCCATAATTTACCAAGGAATGTATAAAATGAGGCATTCTTTGTACAAAATTAAGCCAAATTCTAATTAGGCAAAATGTCCACTTTTCCATTGACTGAAGGAGTGTGACTGTGTTTAATTGGATAAACTGGTTTTACTTATCAATGCTGAAGCATATCAAATCTGCACAGACTGACATATTGTCGGACCCAGGGAACACACACACACACACACACACACAGGCTCAAGTGCAATTCAATTATCTTTATTGTTACCAACAGAGGGTGTGTGGGTGCGTGTATGCGTTATGTGAATGTATTGATGGTGAACGAGCTGCAGCCGGGTGTGAGACAGTACGCCGTACGGCCTGGCAACCCTAGGAACAGAGCCAAACACAGATGTTAGTTTCAGCCACGTCACAGAGAATTATATAATTGACTGGGGCTTACTTGCAGGTGATCTGATGCTGGCGCCGGTTTCGGCTCTTGGCCTCCTACCAGGGAGACAGCATCTGCGAAGCACACCCGGCGATGAGCTGTGATGCACGGCGTGGTGAGGGAAGTGTTGGTGCCGCCGCGGAGAATAGGATCCGCCACCAAAGGGATCCACCTGTGCACAGGGGAGAGCCTGGGAGAAAAGGTGAGTCCTAATAAGCTTACGTGACGAAGGAGAGTCCTTTCAGACGAGGTGCAGGGCTGTGTGGAAACAGACGTGCGGGAGATGAAGGTCGGTAGTAAGACAGACGGCTCCGTGCTGAGGCTCCAGGCAGAGCAGGCTATAAAGCTCCAGATTGATTAGCCACAGGTGTGCACGCAGCTGAGGCAAATGATGGCCCAGAGTGGGTCATGACAGTACTCCTCCCCCCCCCCCCCCAGCAGCGCTTCCTGGCATTGGCCTACCTGGGTGTTCCTGATGGAAGTCCTTAATGAGACGTTTGTCCAGCACAAACGACGGACGCACCCAGGACCTCCACTCGGGGCCATACCCCTCCCAGTCCACCAGGTACTGCAGGCTGTGACCCCGGCGGCGGACGTCCAAGATGGAGTTGACCCTCCATGCCGGGTCGCCGTTGATCGACACTGGTGGGGGTGGAGCCCTAGGAACGGGGCAGAGCTGGTTGGAGACCACGGGTTTGACCTGGGAAACATGGAAAGTAGGACAAACACGGAGAGAGGGGGGGAGAGCCAGACGCACAGCCACAGGATTAATCACTCTGACAATCGGGAAGGGCCCAATAAAACGCTGAACCAGCTTCCTCTTCTCAGCCTTCAGGTTGATGTGTTGAGTGGATAACCATACCTGCTGACCCACCTGATACTGGGGAGCAGGCCTCCTGCGCCGGTTCGCTGTTCTTGTGTTGCGCTGTGCCGTGCGCAAAAGGGCCTGGCATGTAGCAGCCCACAGCCGACGACAGTGCCTCAGGTGGGCATTGATGAAAGGCACGGCCACCTCCCCCTCCTCTTCGGGAAACAGTGGGGGATCGTAGTCCAGCGACGCCCTGAAAGGTGACATACCAATAGCCGAGGACAGAGTCAGGTTATGAGCGTACTCAATCCATGGTAGATGACTGCTCCAAGATGACGGGCTGGAAGCGATGACGCAGCGCAGAGCGGCCTCCAGCTCCTGATTGGCCCACTCACACTGCCCGTTGCTCTGGGGGTGATGACCAGAGGACAGGCTTACCGTAGCCCCTAATGCGTTGCAGAAGCTCCTCCAAACGCAGGACACAAACTGGGGACCTCGATCGGAGACACTGTCCTTGGGGATCCCATGCAGATGCATGACGTGCTGCACCAATAGGTCCGCCGTCTCTCGTGCCGTTGGAAGCCCACGTAGGGGGACGAAGTGGGCGGCCTTAGAGAAACGGTCCACGATGGTGAGAACGGTGTCAAAGCTGTTGGATGCCAGGGGACCGGTTACGAAGTCTAGGGCAATGTGGGACCACAGTCTTCCAGGGACCGGCAACGGATGGAGAAGACCCGCCGGCGGCGATGATGATGTCTCCCCGGTGGCGCACTGGGGACAGGCCCGGACGTAGTTGATGATGTCACTCCGGAGACCTGGCCACCAGAATGATCTCTGAAGCAGCTCCCCCAGACCGGTGATCCCAGGGTGGCAGGCGAGCTTGGATGAGTGGGCCCAGTGGATCACGTCACCCCGATCGGACGATGGAACGAACAGTCTTCCTGCAGGCCCCCCACCCGGATCTGGCTCAGCTTCCTGCGCCCTCAAGACCTTGTCCCTGATGGCCCACGAGAGGGCGCCCACGACACACAAGGCCGGGAGGACGTGTGCTCCTGCCCCTCAGAGACCTCCGAGGTGAACTGCCTGGACAGGGCATCAGGTTTGGCGTTCTTTATCCCAGGGCGGTAGGTGATGGTAAGCCTGAAGCGCCCAAAGAACAGGGACCAACGCGCCTGGCGGGCATTCAGGCGTTTAGCCATTCTCAAGTACTCCAAGTTTTTGTAGTCCGTCCATACCACAAAGGGTTGCACCGCCCCCTCCAGCCAGTGCCGCCATTCCTCCAGCGTGAGCTTCACCGCCAGGAGTTCTCTGACGCCAACATCATAATTCCTCTCCGCGGGTGACAGCCGCCGGGAGAAGAAAGCGCAGGGGCGAATCACCCCATCCGCCAGAGAGCACTGTGATAATACTGCCCCCACCCCCGAGTCAGAGGCATCCACCTCAACCAAGCACTGGAGAGCGGGATCCACCTGTGTCAGGACCCGGGAGGATGAGAACTCTGTCTTCAGGGTTGCAAAGGCCGACACAGCCTCCTCAGTCCACTGGAATGCCATCTTGGGGATGGTGAGGCGAGTCAGGGGAAGGGTGATCGAGCTATAATTGGGTATGAATCGCCGGTAGAAATTGGCAAACCCCAAGAATTGTTGCAGCTGTTTCCTCGATGAAGGGGGGGGGGGGCAAACCACCACCACCCTCACCTTCTCAGGATCCGGGATGACCTGATTGTGTGAGATGATGAATCCTAGGAAGGAGGTCTTCTCGGTGTAAAACTCACACTTCTCTGCCTTCACAAAAAGTTTATTCTCCAGGAGCCATTGAAGAACCCACCTCACATGGACCTGATGCTCCTCCCGGGACTGGGAGAAGATCAGAATGTCGTCCAGGTAGACGAAGACGAAGGACCCGAGGAAATCGCGGAGAACGTCATTAATCAGACGTTGGAAGATGGCCGGAGCGTTGGTGAGCCCAAACGGCATGACAGGGTATTCAAAGTGGCCGCTGGGGGTCCGGAATCCCATCTTCCACTCGTCGCCGTCCCGGATCCGCACAAGGTGATAAGCACTGCGGATGTCCAGCTTCGTGAACCAGGAGGCCCCCTGGAGGGAATCGAAGGCAGAGTCCATGAGTGGCAACGTGTACCTGTCCTTGATAGTGATGTCATTCAAAGCCCGGAAGTCAATACAAGGGCGGAGGGAACCATACTTCTTCCCGACAAAGAAGAAGCCCGCCCCCACTGGTGACGACTAAGGCCGAATGATGCCCGAGCTGAGTGATTCCTTGATATACGCCTCCATAGCCTCCCGCTCCAGAGCCGATAAGCTGTAAAGGCGGCTCGATGGCAGGGGGCACCCCGGTGGGGGTTAATGGCACAGTCGTATGGGCGGTGGTGGGGGAGGGACAGCGCCTGGGATTTACTAAACACCGCTCCAAGGACATGGAACTCTTGAGGCACCCTGGACAGGTCGGGGGGAGGGAGGGGGGGCGGGGGAGGAGAGAGGAACCGAGGGAGAACAGGCTGCAGACTGGAGGAACGCACTCAGGCAAAAAGGGCTCCAGGCAAGGACACTCCCGGTTCGCCAGTCGATGGTAGGATTATGTAGGCGCAGCCAGGGGTAACCCAGGATGACGGGGGCAGCCGAGGTGGAAAGCACAAACAGCCGGAGGTCCTCTCGATGGTTGCCTGAGATATCGCAGAGACAGGGGCTGTTTGATGCGTCACTCTCTCCAAGGGAACTTTTGACAGAGTGACGAGGTTTAGGGGAGTCGACAGAGCATGGCAGGGAAGCCCCAGTCGGGTTGCCAGTTTCCCCGAATTAAAGCTCTGCTCGGCCCCCGAGTCCACTAGTGCGTGCGTGAGAATTTCAGTGCGCTTGTGACAGAATCTAATTGGCAAGAGACATTTTGATAGGGGATTTGGCTGAGACGAGTCTGCGAGTCCACCTACAGCGACGCGTGGACCCCCTCTTTTGGCCGAACTGGGCAGGACTCGATCTCGTGCTGGTCATCCCCACAGTACATACAGAGACCTAACTCCCTGCGGCGCTGTCTCTTAGCCTGCGAGAGTTTGGTCCGCCCCATTATCATTGCCTCAAGTTCGTCTGGGCCCTCTAGTGCGGGCAATGCCAAAGATGAGGACTGAGAGGAGCGTTGGGACTGTCTGCTTGAGCGGCTGGAAGACCTCCGCTCGGCAGCGCGCTCTCTCAGCCTGTTATCAAGACTAATAGTCAATGAAATTAGTTCAGTGAGTCGCTCGGACTTATCTAAGCGGGCCAGTTTGTCCCGTAGACTAGGGCTCAGGCTACAAATAAAGATGCTGCAAAACGAGGCATCCTCCCACCCAACTTCCGCTGCTACCACCCAAAAGTCGACAGCGTAATCAGCCACTGACCGACCACCCTGACGAAGATTTAACAGTCGGGTGGTTAGCACGCTATCATGGTCCGAATGATCAAAAACTTCGTAGAAATCGAGCACGAAATGGGCGTAGGTTAAATTGGTGTAGCTGGGCTTTGCCATAATGGCGTAAGTCCATGCTAACGCTCGCCCCTCCAACAGATTAGCCACGTAACCAATTCGGCTGTGATCGGTGGGGAAGTCCCCCGGAACTCGCTGAAACACCATCTCACATTGGAGGATGAAAACCCCGAGCTTTCCGCTGAAGCGCGTGGGAGGTGGGAACCGGCGTGAGATGGGTTAGCGAGCCCGGGCTAGCCTGGCTAGGAGGAGAGCTAACGGGAGCTGGCCTGCTACTATGAGCCGGAGGGAACGCCCGCTGTCCTTCCAGACAATCCAACCGGCTGTTAATCTGAACTAAGTGGTTCAGTATGACCTGCTGCTGGTGAGTAATTTGGTCCACTTGAGCCTCTAAGATGTTAAACTGGTGTGCGAGCCCACTGTTTGCTGGGTTACTCTGACGGAGCCGTACTGACATATTGTCGGACCTAGGGAACACACACACACACACACACACAGACTCAAGTGCAATTCAGTTATCTTTATTGTTACCAACAGAGGGTGTGTGGGTGCGTGTATGCGTTATGTGAATGTATTGATGGTGAACAAGCTGCAGCCGGGTGTGAGACAGTATGCCGTACAGCCTGACAACCTTAGGAACAGAGCCAAACATGGATGTTAGTTTCAGCCACGTCACAGAGAGTTGTATAATTGACTGGGGCTTACTTGCAGGTGATCTGATGCTGGCGCCGGTTTCGGCTCTTGGCCTTCTACCAGGGAGACAGCATCTGCGAAGCACACCTGGCGATGAGCTGTGATGCACGGCGTGGTGAGGGAAGCATTTGCGCCGCCATGGAGAACAGGATCCGCCACCAAAGGGATCCACCTGTGCACAGGTGAGAGCCTGGGAGAAAAGGTGAGTCGTAATAAGCTTACGTGAGGAAGGAGAGTCATTTCAGACAAGGCGCAGGGCTGTGTGGAAACAGACGTGCGGGAGACGAAGGTCGGTAGTAAGACAGACGGCTCCGTGCCGAGGCTCCAGGCAGAGTGGGCTATAAAGACTGAGATTGATTAGCCACAGGTGTGCACGCAGCTGAGGCAGATGACGGCCTAGAGTGGGTCATGACACAGACAGCTATTTTGTTTTTCTTAAATGGAATTTGTAAATTAATTCAAGAGACGTCACAAAAGAAGCCATGATTATTGAAATCTCATTTTGAAAGAGCTGTACTACACACAAATTTTCATCTAAATTAACTGTGTGTAACACATAAAAGTGGTAACACGCTTCCTTTCAGTAAACGATACTACCCATCAAGCAAATACACTCTAACTTTGTTGCATGTGCGTCTCCATGCATCAAAAAGGGGGTATCAAAGAAATTAATTAGCAAAAATAAATAGCAATCCTCAGAAAAAATAGATAATACATAAAAATTATCAATAGATGATCAATAATGAATAGAAAATCAAATGAAAACCGCTTGGTAATGAAATCACAACATTCAATAGAAGAAGTTAAAAGTTACATCAATAAATTTCCAGATATTTAAGGAAATATCTGTAGATTATTGTAAAGGAAATATCATGTCTATAAGGGACAAGGTAAACTGATAAGGAAGAAAACCATGCAGATTTATGAGAAAAATTCCAAATGTCTTAGGAAAGCTCAACTTGTGCTGAATTTATGTTTACTGTGGGACTTGATTTAGAATCTTCTACAAAGACAATACAGATTTTTACATTTATTAAAATTGCTTTACAAAAATTAAGTGGGTACTGGCACAAGTCCCACTGTATCAAGTACACAGTGCCTCCAGGAACTCGGACATTGGCAGAAGTCTGTGATTCATTACCTTTGTAACGCTAAAATTCTAATCAGATGCAAAAAGATGCAAAAAGACATATGATAACAAATAGATAGATACTTTATTTCAAACAAAAAAGTATAACAAAAACAAAACAAATGTCAAATGCAATAAAGTAACAGTATACAGTGTTCGAAAGGGAGAAGGTAAGAAGTGAACACTTATTAATTCATCTCCTCTTTTCCATAAATACACCCATGTGATTTATATACAAATTACCACCTTTAAGAACCCCAAGTAAACAATTTACTGTATTTTTACATATCAACATTAACACCATCCATCCTAACATACATTGATGTCCATACATCAAAACCAGCCTCAACAACACAGATATACACAGTGCTGTCCCACCCACCATTCCATAGTGTCCCATAATGTCCCCAGAGTGAGCATAGTGAATCATACATATAAATACTACCCTTCTAACATATATCCTTTCAGCAAATAATGTTTATACCTCTTTTGAATGATTTCTGTTTGTACGTAGTTTCAGTTTCTGGCTCCAGACTGTTCCACAAATCCACCCCACAGACAGATATGCACATACTTTTCTGGTTGTTCGTATCTTGGGTTTTGTAAAGTTTAAGGTCTCCTCTCAAATTATGATCATTGTCCTCTTTTTTTTAAAATATTTTTTGTATATTAGTTGGGAGTTGATTATTAATTGCCCTGTACATTACTTGGTGCTGTCTTAAATTTAACTAAATCGATGAACTTTATGACATGTGACTTTAAAAACAACAAATTGGTATGGTCTCTATATCCTACATTGTTTATTATCCTTATAGCTCTTTTTTGTAATGTGCATATTGACTGTAGGTTGGTCTTGTAGGTGTTTCCCCCAGACTTTTACACAGTAGTTTAGATAAGGTAAAACAGTGTATTGTACAGTAAGACCAATGATTTATAGTCCAAGATGTGTCTTGTCTTCCCCAGTATGCCTATACATTTTGCTAATCTTGGCCCGGATGTGACTGATGTGAGGTTTCCAGCAGATTTTATTGTCTAGCGTCACCCCCAGAAACTTATTTGTCGCTGTACTGTTTCTATTCTGGTATCATCTATCGTTACCATTATTTCATGATTTATTTTATAATTTCCAAACAACATAATCTTTGGTTTGGTTTTTTTTAGATTTAGAGATAATTTATTTTTTGTTGAACCACAGCGTTAACTTTTTCATTTCTGTTGTGACACCTCTAAAGCCTGCTGCAAATTCTCACTGTGCAAAGGATATTTGTTGTCATCCGCAAACAAAATAAATTTCAGAATTTTTGATACTTGGCATATGTCATTTATATACAAAATAAAGAGTTTGGGTCCCAAAACTGACCCCTGGGGCACACCACAAGTGATGTCCATGAAGGGTGATTTGTGCTCACCAATTTGTACAAATTGTTGTCTGTTACTTAAATAACTTTCCACCCAACTCAGTCCTTCACATCTTATCCATACCCTTTCAGTTTCCTTAGTAGTTATTCAGTGGTCAATGGTGGTCAAAAGCTTTCTTTATATCTATACTTTACTCCTACAGCAACCTTTTTTTTTTATCTATACAACTAGTAATTTCTTCTATAAGTTCGATCAGTGCCAAAGATGTAGATTTATCTGTAAATATACACTTCACTAAAATTTTGAAATTTAAAAGGGCTCTCAGAATACAGGGGAAAATACAGTCAACATGGACCAAGAAATGTAAGGTAATGATTAGAGAAATGGAGGAATTAGATAAAATTTAAACCTTAGTTCTGATGTACGAATAATAGTGCAGTAAGATTATGAGTGGAGATTTTTGTTCTTTTTTTTCTTCTCCTTGGTTGTTTCTTCTTTTTTTCTTTTTCCTCATTTTAATAATGGAAGGGTATTAGGGTAAATTGAAGCTGAAACCGTTGTCAATACTGAACAGCAACCACAAGGACATTTTAGGAGATATTGACCCAGACAATAACTATTTTAATATGATTAAAATAGTTCGGATCACATTCGGCTCAGACACTGACAATAATACATATTAATAGTAGGAGTCTCTATGCAAACTTTGATAGTATTAAGGAGTTTTAAAGCAATTTAACACCCCATTTAGGATTATTGCAATAAGTGAAACATGAAAGTATGAAAAAAGGTATATATGATAAGGCAACAGCTGCATAACTGTACAGGGCTTCAAGGCCATCAAGCAGTCTACTCCCAGAGAGGAGAAAAGGGGGGTAGGGAGTGAGAGCATGAAACCCTTTAGCCGGTCAGTGTGATATAAAACTTTATCTTGGAACACAAAATACAATAGACATATCAAACAGTTTGTTAATATAGCATATTAAAATGGTTCATATATGGATAAGTTACAGTCATATGTTGTAACACACCCACACACACACTTATAAAACAGGTGATCTGCATGCATAATTAGTGAATTTCTATTACAAGGTAATATTAGATGATAAAAGTAGTTGGAAATCACACGTCAGATAAATACAAAACAAAGTTGCAAAAAATATGGCAATTATAAATAAAATTAAAACGAATCACTTTATATCTTGTATTGCTCATTGATACTTCCATACCTGACCTATTGTATAGAGGCCTGGGGTAACAATTATAAAAGTACACTTAATTCATTGCTAACATTACAAAAAGGGCTGTCCATGTTATACACAAAGTCAGGTTTCTTGAACATACTAATTTATTGTTTACACATTTCAAGTTATTGAAACTGCAGGATTTGGTTGATTATTATATAGCACAATTAATGTTTAGAAAAAAGAAGAAGAAAAACTTTGCGTAATCAATCAACTTACTAAAATAGTTATAAAATCCATAAGTTGCATATTTTTAAAGTATAGCTTAAATTTTAGAAAAATGAAAATCTTTATAAGAGCTAAAGGCTCAATAAAGCTTAATCTGGCATTGATAATCTTGTAGGTAGTTGGTTTGATAATATATTTGGCAAATGGGGAAAAATAATTCAAGGAGCCCTTATAAGTATAATTATTAGTTTATTGATCTTTGTTTTTTTGTGGATGCTGTTGTATTCCCATGATTAAAGAATAAAAATTTAAAGAATAAAAATAAAAAAATAAAAGATCTATTTTAGTGGCCTTATCTTCCAAGGACCCGCCTCCATATCAAGGGGACCCACCTGCTCACCTATTGCCAGGACGATGACGAGGTTGTACCACAACTGAACCTAGATGGGGATCTAGAAGACGCCGAGGAGATAGTTTAGGGTCTGCAATAAGGTCTACAGTGTACATTCACATGGTGTTAGATTTTGCTCTGCTGTGCTTCTGCCCTACAGGTTTCCTTTGTGATAAATGATTAATGAAAGAATAGATGCATGTATATGAATATATTCATATATGCATTTTCATATATATTCATATACGTATATGCATAGATGAGGATGGTTTAGCTTTGAATATATTTTACATATATAGGATTGTTAGCTATATTGACTCATGTCTGCACCACACCCAATGTCCTCTGGAGAAATGGTGACCTGAGGGGGGCGGGTCTAAATGACTGCCGGAAGGAGGACATCATGCACATATAGAACTTTAGAAGCACTACACACAGGGGATAGAGTAGGGTTATGAGATGGGTTTAGACCCATCTCAACAGGGGGAGATGCAAAAACGTAAGTTTAGGTTATAGATAGTTTATAGATAGTGAGGTGCCCTAATAGGACACCTCAACAGGGAGTGTTGTCGGTAAAATGACATGATTGCTCTGTCTTTCTCACACTTCTTTATCTGCTTGCTTCACACGCTACACTGCAGAGTTTAGTTTACACCCTATAATTCATTTGCTGAAATCAGTTAGAATCAGTTCTGCACTCAGCAGAGCTGCCACAAATGCGGAAATGTATTACTGATACAATGAGGAAACCACCCCCCTTGTATGGTGGGTGGGGGAAGTTTTATAAAAACTATAGGGCCCACTTTTCGAGTAGCACACGCTTGGGGAATTGTCTAAAGAGCTGTGTTCCAGCGCTGCTTGTATCCATATCTCACTTTCAGTAAATTAAATGAAAGTATACTTCATCTCTCAGTCTGATTATTTGGCCGTCGTATCAAAGAACTGGGGTTTAAAGTATTTAAGACTCAACACATGATAATGTGACCCTATGCACATCCACCCTGGTACCTTCACAACTGTTTAGACAAATTAACAATCTTTCATCTAACATCTCTTCCACAACAGTTCCATTGTTATCTGTATGTGTGCTTCCCCATAAGCTATTATGGGCATTAAAGTCTCCACACCATACCTCTTTCATATGCCGTTCCCCTGCCATAACATTGAAAATATCAGCTCTTAACTTCCTACTTGGGTTGTAATAATTTAATCAGCTTAATATTTCCTTGTCCATTTGGCCTACATATTTCAATGATATTACACTCTATATCCTCAAGGGAGGCAATCACCCTATACGCCAGGCCATCTTAAATGAAAGTGGCACATCCTCCTCCATTTACAGTGTTAATTCTATCCTGTCTGATTGAACTGTATCCTGGAATAACAAAATCTAAGTGAGGTTGAAGCCATGTCTCGTGTACACACACTACCTGTGGAACAACTTCTAGTTCATAAAGATACTTCTTGAGTTCTTGTCCGTTTGCTATAAGACTCCTCGCATTCCACTGTAGTATGTGTAGTACCATAATTAAGGTCTTGTTTCAGCATGTGCAGTCTCCCCCAGTTTCAGCTTTCAATAAAGCATGAATCTGGTCAGCTGTGACATCTTTCACATCTAGGAAGCTTTCTGCTGCTTCCACAATGGTTTTGATCCTTACACTTTTCTTCTTTAGCTGTGCAGCAACATTCATGGTGTGGCAGATAAAAGCTATAAAGTTTGTTCTCTTAACTATCAATGTGTCATCATCCATTTTGCATTTGTGAACACAAACATTCCTTGCAGCAGCACGATCCTGTGCTTGCGTGGGACCCGTTGATTGCTGGACTTCCATTTGAACTGAACTTCTTTGAGGAAGGCCTGCTGTGTTTCTGACTATTCCTGCCTCTCTAACTGCCTTTAGAGCTTCCACATACAAGATTTTCTTAGTTATTCTGATTCCCTGGACTTGTCTAGCTTCTTTCCGCACAACACATCCTTCATAATACAGCACTGTGCTCACCCCCGCAGTTGCAACACTTTACTTTGGCGTTCTTATCACAGTTACCATATTTGTGCTCCCCTCCACATCTAGCATATCTTAGCTTTTCCTTACATTGCTGAGCAGTGTGACCCATCCTTTGACATTTGTAGCACCTGAGTAACTTTGGGACGTATTCTCTGACACTAAAATACATGTATCCTGTTGGGACTGATTTAGGAAGTGTTTCCTCAAACTGAATCATGACACACAGTGTGTCCTTCAGTGAACCTTCTTTTTTACTCTTTAGCCTTTTCATATCCTTCACCTTTCCTCCTTGGATCTCGTCTTTCACTTCTTCCATAGACATGCACAAAGGGACACCTGATATAACTCCCCTCAAGTTAGCTGTCGCACCAGGAACATTCGCCTTCATTTGTTCTCTGTTTAGACATGTCATTGCCAGTATTTTCTCTTGCTGTTGTTTACTTGTGGCATGAATTAACAGCTGGTTATTATTCAAGAACTTCGCAAACTTACCTCTCCCAATTTCTTTCTCAATTGCTTTTGTTAGCTTAACCGGGTGAAAGTGCCCCTCACCCTGATTGAATTCAATGACAACCTTCCAGTCATTCCCTATATCCTCAAACTGCCATCCATTTTGGCTAGTTCCTGTTTTCTTTGGATTGTTGCTTCCTCCCGCATCACTCTCATCTGACCGGCTTCTAGGTCTTGTTGCCCCCGAGCTGCTCCTTTCCAGCCTCCAGGCCTGGATAGTGTCCAGCCCACCTCATCTTTATCGTACCTGTCAGAGCTAGATGCCATAATGTTATGGACAGCGTACAGTTTTTGTTATCCGCCACAAACAAATCAATCCTACCACCAACCGAACACAGACGTAAATGCGGTCCCCAACTTTCTTCTTCTTCTTCTCGTCCTCGTGTCCTCCTCTCTGACTTTGAACTACCGTCCCCTTCTGTGTTATGTTCTTCTTCTTCTTTTAGATTTGATTGGTGGTTGGCAACCAGCTTACAGGTGCATTACCGCCATGTACTAAACTCTAAATCATCACTCTATCTCTTCAGATGTTACAGGTTACAAATAAACGAAACTAAAGCCTCGTCCTTCTTTGTTATGTTCTTCTTCTTCTTTTAGATTTGATTGGCAGTTGGCAACCAGCTTACAGGTGCATTACCGCCACGTACTTCACCTGATATCGTCACTGTATCTGGTCAGGAGCTGTAATCCTTCTATCATCATATCTTCAGACATCACTCTTCTTCGTCTCCTCGTACTTCACCCTTCTTTTAGATTTGATTGGCAGTTGGCAACCAGCTTACAGGTGCATTATTGCCACGTACATCACTTTATATCATCACTGTATATCTTTGTATCAGGAGTTCTTATAAGGAGTTCATACTTCATTCTTCTTCTTGTTCTCTCGGTTACTGGCAGATAGCAAACAACTGAAAGGTGCATACCACCACCTACTGTACAAGACTCTGTCTTACCCGTGTCTATATATATGTCTTGTAGGGAGTCATGTGTTCTATGTGCTATCATATAGACATCATATCTAGGAGTCATGTGCTCTGTGTGCCATCATATAGACGTCATATCTTTATGACTGCATCACGAGTCCTATGATGCCTGAGACATCATAGGCCGTCCTATAATGTCCTATAAACGCGACACACAGACAGACACACAGAGATTTCTTAACCCTTTGGTTTCCCCAGGTGCCCTGGGGCAACTCAAGGCCCCTAGTGGTCAAGAGTGGTAAAAAAAAATTGCCAATAAAATAGTTCAGATTTCCAAGGCTGTAACTTGAAAGTTGCAAGAGATAATGGCTTACTGTCAATTAGAAAGATGTAGAATATGATCCAAAGTTTCAGATAGGAATAAATTTATGCATCTAATTTGCATAATGTCGTGGCAGCTATATAAATTACATAACTGAGCCAAAAGTGGACTTTGGACATATTTACACAAAGAATGGTTAATTTTTTTTTTTATGCTGTTTTGTCTACAGGGGTATGTTTTTATCTAATCTTCAAAGTATATGAACCAGAAAATCAATAAAATGTCAAAAAGACAGATTCCTCATACCTGTTGCCAGGGAGGGGAGCTCGCCCGCCCACGTGACCGATCCGTTTTCGTCCATCGTGGTCGATGTTTTGCGTTTGCTCAGTCATTTCCACCCACTTCCACATCTGTAAACTCTTATGATTATCCCACATGAATTTCGTTTGTATTATGTGGCTATTTTTCCTGTTTGGTGCATTTTTCCTGTGAGAATCCATGCCGATCATGGGCACTGCCATCTTGGTGCTGGGAGCTCAGTTTTTCGTCCATCGTGGTCGATGTTTCACGTTTGCTCGGTCATTTACACCCGGTTCCACATCTACAAACTCTTATGATTATCCCACGTGAATTTCGTTTGTATTACACAGCTATTTTTCCCATATCATGCAGTTTTAGTCACAATCGCAGCGGCTATGACTAAACGTGGCGGCATCCACATTGGTGTTTGTCAGCTCAAAGCGGAAAAGGGGAGAAGAATAATGAGGATTTCTTCTTCTTTGCTGTATTCCATGTCAGCCATGATTCCTCCGGCACGTGTCTGCCACCTTCTGAACTGTCAGATCAATACAGATCAGTACAAATTCTCAGTATAGCCGGGGGATGTCAATAAGTTGACCAGTGCAGTTGTTGTGGTGTGCCACTGGGAGTGCGCTATCCGTCCATACAATGTGGACAGTAAAAGGTTAAATTTATTGACTGATAGAGTGATCTGCATTTCTTGACCCAGACAGTACTGCTTCATTCTTCACTGTTGGCTTGATGAATAAACTAAATCTACATGGAACGAAATCTAGTATCCTGTTGAGAACAATGGGTCAAAACAAGGTTGTGGAAACCAGCATGGTGTCTGGCTTAGAGGTGGAAAGATTAGATGATGATGAATTTTTTGAACTTCCATCTGTATTTTCCCCAAGAACTATGCCTGTTCATAAGGGAAATATCCCAGACCAAAATGATATCCATCATTGGTGTTGTGTGTGGAAGGTCAGCTTACCCGCTATTGACTCTGAGATCGAGCTGTTGATTTGTTCTGATGCACCAAAGGTTTTGGAACCATTGGATGTAATCCAGAGCAGAGGAGATGGACCTTATGCAGTTAGAACAAGGCTTGAATGGACAGTAGACGGACCTTTAGGAGAAAAGGAAGATGACTGTCAAGATCACAGAGTGGCAATGTCATGGCTCCCTCTGGGCCATCATCGACTACAGCTGCACGCACACCTGCTGCCAATCTCCAGCGGGCTTTATAACCGGGCCTGCCTGAGACTCGGCACGGAGCCGTATGTCATTCTCCTCTGACACGCCTTGTGTCAACAGCCAAATCCCTGGCATCATCATCAGAGATCCTGATTCTCCTCGTTGCTTCACGTAAGCCTAATTATAACTCACCTTTGTCAGTCATCTTCCCCTGTGCACAGGTGGATCTGTTCAGAATAATAAGGCAACGTCTGTATGTTATAACATGCTGGTGTACCCAATGTATCATAAGTGAATACTTTCGGTTTTCTAGCATTACGTCTAGGTCTGTGATTCACTTCCTCACCAGGATCACTATAGGTAGGAGAAGGAGGGTGCAGTGAAGGAAAGCTCACCTCCGCAGGTAAGTTCTCTACCTGACCCATGTCGTCCTCTGGTGGCTGGTCAGCTGCTGCAGCTCAAGCTCTGTCTCCTGCTGCACCTCTTCAAGTATATTGTCCTCCTGCTGAGCTGGGTCTGTGGCCCTCTTAAGCGGTGGCGAATCAGGGCAAGTGCTCAAGTGAAGTGGCACTGGATAATACTCGTCCTCATCATCGTCATCCTCTTCTGAGTGAATCTCTGGTGTCTCCGCTGATCTGGTAGTGGCGTATTTCTTTGAACGAGGCTGCAAAGAAGTCTCCAAAGACAAATGATCACATGGCAGAAGAAGATTGTGATGCAAAGTTCTCGATCTACCCTTGCCTCTCTCAGGTTTCAGTTCAAAAATGGGACCACCCTGCCCAACTTGCCCCACCACAGTCCGGACTGTGCCCCCCCCCCCCCCCCCCCCAGTGATCCCACAGCTCACTAGTTCCTTCACACGGTGCGTTGGTGTTCGGGGGCCGGCGGCCGTAGCGTCTACGTACAAAGTATGGTGGGAAGCGCTGTTGTTGCTGCTGGTCTCCTTCGGGGGCGTTCTCTCCATCACTCTGGTAGTTCTCTGGATAGTCTCCACGGGGAGGGCCTCTCCTCCTGGGGTAGCGCCTATAGCGGCTCCTGTCAGCGGCATATTTGCTTCCCTGGACTGCAGTGCCTCCTGGGCCGGTAACATTTGCCGCCTCTGCTCCCTTTTCTCCCTCAACTACATCAAACTCCACAGTTTCGCCATCTCCAACACTGCGAAGGTATTTCCTCGGGTTGTTCTTTTTGATGGCTGTCTGGTGTACAAAAACGTCTTCTTTTGTGTCATTCCTATTGATGAAACCATATCCATTTCTGACGATGAACCATTTGACTGTACCCAAGACTTTTGTTGCGATGACCTTCTTATTCCCCGCTGGAGCTGCGGCTACCGGGCTGGATGGGCTACTGCCTTCCGGGCTCTCTGCTTTCCTCTCTCTTGCAGCCACGGCAGTGGTTCAGGAGGTAGAACAGGTCGTCCAATAACCACATGGTTGGCGGTTCGAATCCCGCTCTCCCCAAATATCCTGCCGTTGTGTCCCTGGGCAAGACACTTCACCCCAATTGCTTCTGGTGGGTCTGGAAGCGCCATGTTAGGCAGCATGCCACCATCAGTGTGTGAATGTGTGTGTGAATGGGTGGATAGCAGGATCTGTAAAGCGCTTTGGTCATCAAGAGATGAGAAAAAAAGCGCTATATAAGTGAGTGCCATTTACCATTATGCTCCCTATATGCTCTACAGCCTGCCTGAAAATGCTCACTACTCCCTTTACGAATACTACCACAGGTGTAGGTAGGGTTTACATGTAGCTTTGTGTATGGGCCAGTGCTCTCCTCGACACTTTTTGGAGCAGTACAAGGCACTTTTACACACTGAACAACATTTCAAACTGTGGTTTTCACCCTGTGTAGCACAGCTGGGACCTTTTTATGTCACTGGTCACGCCATGTCCCGCTGGAGTAACCCCTTCTAGTTTAAAGAGTTAACCTCTGGCTGGTTTCACTGGCTTCTGTGCTTTACAGCCTGCTCTAAAATGCTTGCTGCTCCCACAGCTAAAACAGTGCTGGCAAAATTCTTCACCTGTCTGAATGCAATAATAAAACCTTGG
The DNA here is from genome assembly GCA_020510985.1 of Pholidichthys leucotaenia. Classification (NCBI taxonomy): domain Eukaryota; kingdom Metazoa; phylum Chordata; class Actinopteri; order Cichliformes; family Pholidichthyidae; genus Pholidichthys; species Pholidichthys leucotaenia. The sequence continues at coordinate 275,547,923 of CM035844.1, forward strand.
TTGTGGGCGGGGCATGTGGTACCGCTGAGGGGCGAAGCGCTGCTGGAATTGTGCAGTGCCTCTCATCGGCGCCAGGCTAGATAGTATTGCTGAAGAGCTGCTTGGGGCTGCTGTTGAGGAAAGTAGTGCTGAGCAGATGGGTCCAGCCGGTATTGTGGGTATGGCGTGAAAGTCAGCGCTGGGGAGTGGTTTTCAGGTCCGCTGCTGGTGGTGGGTTGTGCTGTGGCTGAAGACTTCTGCATGGTTTCTCGGATTTGGGACACTTCAGCTCGCAAGTCCTTTAAAAATACCATCTCAGATCGCATCTCTTTAATCTCTGCCAGCAGATCAGGTGATGGAACGGCTGTGCTTAACTGTCTTTTTTTCTTCAGGTGCAGGGGTGTCACTGGGCTGAACAGCATTCAGTTCAATTCAATTCAATTCAACTTTATTTATATAGCACCATTTCACAACAACAGTCATCTCATAGCACTATCAACTGTAGGGGGGGACCCCCACAGTTGCAGAAAGGCCCCAGCAATCAGGCGATCCCCTGTGAGCAAGCACTTGGCGACGGTGGAGAGGAAAAACTCCCTTTTAACAGGAAGAAACCTCCAGCAGAACCAGGCTCAGGGAGGGGCAGTCATCTGCTGCGACTGGCTGGGGGGTGAGGGGATAGAGAAGAAGAAAAAAATAGACATGTAGAGAGCAAACAGCATGATGGGGACTCAATCTATGGGAGAGAACAAACAAATGTTAATGACCAGCAAAAAAAAAATATTTCATTGAGAGTGAGGAAAGGAGTGAGGCCCAGTGCATTACTGGAGGTCCCCCGGCTGACTAAACCTATTAGCAGCATAACTAAGGGAGGGTTCAGAAACACATGATCCCTCCCTAATTGTAGGCTATATCAAAAAGGTAGGTTTTAGCCCTATTCTTAAAAACAGAGATCGAGTCTGACTCCCGAATCCAGATTGGCAGCTGATTCCACAGGAGAGGAGCTTGATAACTGAAGGCTCTGCCTCCCATTGTACTTTTGGAAATTCTAGGTATTACAAGTAATCCTGCATTTTGGGAGCGTAGTGCTCTGTTAGGATAATACGGTAGTATCAGATCTTTTAAATAAAAAGGAGCCTGATTGTTTAGAGCTTTGTAAGTAAGAAGAAGGATTTTAAACTTAATTTTAAATTCTATGGGAAGCCAATGAAGGGAGGCCAGAACCGGAGAGATATGATCTCTCTTTCTAGTACCTGTTAAAACTCTTGCTGCAGCATTTTGGATCAGCTGAAGACTTTTTAAAGATGTTTTAGGACAGCCTGATAATAAAGAATTACAATAATCTAATCTCGAGCTAACAAAAGCGTGGATCAGCTTCTCAGCATCACTCTGAGACAAGATGCTCCTAATCTTGGCAATATTACGCAAATGATAGAAGGCAGTCTTAGAAACAAATTTAATATGTGAATTGAAGGACAAATCCTGATCAAAAATAACTCCAAGGTTCCTCACAGAGCTATTAAAAGAAAGAGTAACTGCATCCAAACTGAAAGTTTGATTTGGAAAGGAATTTCTAAGGTTTTTTGGACCAACAAGAATGACTTCAGTCTTATCTGAATTTAATAGCAGGAAATTACAAGTCATCCAAGCTTTGATTTCCTTAAGACAGGCTTCTAACTTGGCTAATTGATTACCATCATCTGGCTTCATTGACAGGTATAATTGTGTGTCATCTGCATAACAATGAAAATGTATACAGTGCTTTCTAATAATGTTGCCTAACGGAAGCATATATAAACTAAAAAGAGTAGGGCCTAGCACAGATCCCTGTGGAACTCCATGACTAAGCTTTGAGTTGAAAGAAAACTCATTATTTACATGAACAAACTGGAACCTATCAGATAAATAAGATCTAAACCACTGCAACGAAGTTCCATTAAGTCCAACATAATGTTCTAATCTATCAAGTAGAATATTATGATCGATCGTATCAAAAGCTGCACTAAGGTTTAAAAGGACAAGTACAGAAACTAGTCCATTATCAGATGCAATGAGGAGGTCGTTAGTGATCTTCGCTAAGGCTGTTTCAGTACTATGATGGATTCTAAACCCAGATTGAAACTCTTCAAGTAAACCATTTCCCTGCAGGTGGTCAAATAATTGCGTAGCAACAACTCTTTCTAAGATTTTTGAAATGAAAGGGAGATTAGAGATTGGTCTATAGTTAGCTAAAGCTCCTGGATCTAGCGTTGGCTTTTTGAGCAAGGGTTTAATTACAGCCGTTTTAAAAGCCTGCGGTACATGGCCTAAAGTTAATGAAGAATTGATTATATGAAGAATAAAGCTACCAATAAGTGGGAAGACTTCTTTATATAACCTGGTAGGAATAGGGTCTAAAAGACAAGTTGAAGGTTTGGATGAGGAAACTATTTTGTCTAACTCACAAAGGTCGATTGGAGTAAACTCATCAAGACAGACATCAATAGAAGGAGTTGTAGTAGTTACAGTATTTAAGTTAACTGTGGGAAGAATCTGATTGATTTTATCTCTGATGGATGAAATTTTATTATTGAAAAAGTTCATAAAGTTCTGACTAGTAAGCTCTAAGGGAATGCTAGGATTGACAGAGTCCTGACTCTTTGTCAACCTGGCTACAGTACTGAAAAGAAACCTGGGATTATTCTTGTTCTCTTCTATTAATGCAGAGTAATAACTCGTTCTAGCTTTTCTAAGAGATTTTTTATAAATTAAAAGATGATTTCTCCAAGCTAAATAGATTTCATCTAAATTAGTAGAGCGCCATTTTCTTTCTAATTGACGAGTCTTCTGTTTTAAGCTACGAGTTTCTGTGTTGAACCAAGGAGTTAGAAATCTCTGATTAGACTTTTTCTTTTTTAACCACTTGCACTCCGTTGTTCCACGGGCGGGCAAGTCTCTGCGTCCTAGGACGCATGAGGGCGCACAAGAGCGCACTCGTGCGCGCTCGGACGCATAACGCATGATATACTGATGATGGTGCAGATGGAGATGGTGCTGGCCTCCAAGCGCCACTGGGAAAAAAATGCTGCAGACGCAGAACAGATTAGTTCATCTGATTGACCTCTCATTCGACTAATAAGAGCTTTGAATTGGGTTTCTGAAACCATGAAGAGCCAATGAAAGAAAACCTAGGAAGGAGGACCTGCCTCCCAACGCTTTGAATGCAGTGAGCCAATTGAAGCAGAGAAGTTCGTGAGCTGTTTTTTTTTAAGGCTGGGTGAAGACTGGCTGCTGCAGCGGATCAAAAAAGGACACAGGAAGAGCCCCACAGACCCAGCAGCATGGAGACCATCCACAAATGCAACCTGCGTGACAGGGAGTGCCATTCGTGGATCGGCATGTTCGGCCACAGGCGGTGCTTATTTTGTATTGGTTCCAGCAGAGTAGACGTTGTGATTTTTTCCATGGTCATTATAGACCGACGGAGGCTGACCACGAAGGCTGAGTGACACACACGCCTTCGCCAGTCTTTTTTTAATTACTACTGTTATTTGTTTTGAAAAATCATTCGCCAAAAACCGCAATCATGGAAGCACAAAACCGCAATAATGGAATTATGTTTTGATCGAGTCGCGAGACCAGAACCAGAGCGGATCAGCGTCGCGTTCGTTTGACAATGAGGAAGACAAGTTCGCTAAGACTCTGCTGTGAAGAGGTAAGGTGTTATAAGCTAAATTATTATTTATCCCCTGAAAATTGTAATCAAAAATGACTTTTGACCGATCGGTAAATTACAGCTGTGCGGTTCACGAAGTCTGAAGTTTGTGCGCCGCGGTACAAGGGGTAGAGAGATTATGTTTTTTTTTTGCCAAAAAATTCAAAGTGTTTTCTTTTAAATGAGACCAACCCCATGAAGATGCTGCAAAGGGTTGAAGAACAGCTTTCAATTTAGTTTGGGCACGTTATTTTTTGGCATTTTTAGGAAAATTGCCCGGAGTGCAAGTGGTTAAGGGGGCCACCAAGTCTAGAGCCTGATGCAGAGAAGCTGAAACACTATCCACCATGTTATCAATTACAGAAGGAGCAAGCTGTCTATAGCTTATTTCCGTTGTGTTGACACATGGCATAGAGGAAACAATCTGCATAAATTTGGAAACAGCATCATCTGAGAGGCATCTACTGTAATAATATTTTTCTTTAGGAGCCAAATAGTCAGAAATAGTAAAATCAAAGGTTAACAGACAATGGTCTGACAGTACAGGGTTATGAGGAGACACTACAAGATTTTCTATTTCTATGCCATATGTCAAAACAAGGTCCAATGTATGGTGGAGGTAATGAGTAGAATTTCCTACTTTCTGAGAAAACCCAATCGAGTCTAATATTGAATTAAAAGCCACATTAAGGCAGTCACTATCTACAATGAAATTTTTTTTTGCTGGTCAGTAACATCTCTCCCATACATTGAGTCCCCATCGTGCTGTTTGCTCTCTCCGTGTCTGTTCTTTTCATCTTCTCTATCCCCTCACCCCCTAGCCAGTCGCAGCAGATGACTGCCCCTCCCTGAGCCTGGTTCTGCTGGAAGTTTCTTTCTGTTAAAAGGGAGTTTTTTCTCTCCACTGTTGCCAAGCGCTTGCTCACAGGGGATCGCCTGATTGCTGGGGTCTTTCTGCAGTTGTGGGGGTTTCCCCTACAGTTGAAAGTGCTATGAGATGACTGTTGTTGTGAATTGGTGCTGCATAAATAAAGTTGAACTGAATTGAGTTGAAATAAAATCTACAAGGGAAGACTTGGTGATTGAACTATATCACAGTTTATTTAGGATACACAGGGGTGGTGGTGATATTCAGTTTTGTTGGGTTCCTGCACATGAAGGTTGAAAGAGAATGACTGTGGAGACAAATTAGCAAAAAGTGCACTTGGGAAAGAAATAACTATACCATTGTCACTTGGAAAAGGAGAAGGGAAAACAGGAATCACGAAAAAAGGAATTGAGATATGGCAAAACAGATGGGATGAAGATCACAAAGGTAGATCGTATTCCAAAATGCAAAAATCTATTGCAATAAAGAACTATAAAAGAAAAAATGGGAGGGAAGACATCATTATGGCAAGACTCAGACTGGATTGCACAGGTTTAACAGCACTTTATTCATCATGGGGAAAAGTGATTGTGTAGCTCACATATTTGTAACTGCATATGTTTAAGCACAAAAAGGATGTTTAAAGCTTACATGTGTGGATTGACCTCACACCTCAGATGGACAATGCGTCTGGACCCCCTATGGACATGGAAGGAGGACAGAAGACCGGGGGCGAGATCCTGAAAGGACTTCCTGACCTCCTGGGGTCAGACAGGGCGGCAGAAGGACTCGGAAGAGATGTATTGTGAATAGGGGGATTTGACTTGATGGTGTGATTGTGACTTTGATGTACCTGGTATAAATGTGGGGGTTTACTGCAGCTCACTCTCTTGTTCCTGTCAGAGAGAGCGAGCTGGGGATGTGAAGTTGTAATAAATCTGAATTGAGAAATAATTCAGCCTCTTCATATCACGCTCCCTACATAGGTGACCAAAGACGTGAGATGCCGAGAAGCGATTCCCCTGACCCAGATTCGTCGGAGACTGCTCGTACGAGCGCCGTCTCGATTAAACTCCCTGAGTTCTGGCAAGACGACCCGCACTCGTGGTTCCTTCACGCTGAATCGCAGTTCGCCCTGGGGGGAATAACAGCGGATGACACCAAGTTTCACCATGTCATCGCAAGACTCGACAACCGCACAGCTCGATGCGTGCGGAGCCTGGTGCAGCAGCCGCCCGCTGATGACAAGTACGGCGAGCTAAAGGCTGCCCTCATCGAGTGTTTCAGGCCCTCAGCCGAAGAGAGGGCTAGGAGGCTCCTGGACCTGCGCGACCGAGGAGGACGCAGGCCGGGCAACCTTATGGAGGACATGCTGCAGCTGATGGATACAGAAAATGACGAATTTCTGTTCAAGCATATCTTCTTGAGGACCCTCCCAGCACACATGAGGGGAACCCTGTCCAGCATGCGTTGTGTGACCCGGCGAGACTTCCGCGCGCTGGCCAAAGAGGCGCAGCAGCTCCTCAACTCCTGCGGAGAACAGACGACCTCCGCGGCAGCAGCAGACCTCGGCACAGCAACCGGGGGCAGTGGAAATCCGGAGGCAGCGGAAACCACCCCACCGACGATGGCGGCGGTGCGGTCCCGAGGCAGCGGAGGGGATGGCCTCTGCTTTTACCATCGACGTTTCGCAGAGAAGGCGCACAGATGTGTACCGCCATGCAACTACAAGATCCAGGGAAACGCCAGGACCGGGGGTCGTTAGCAGCTTCGACTCTTGGCGAAAAAAACAAGCTGCTCTATCTGACGGATGCGAGCTCCGGGCGGCACTTCCTCATGGACACCGGAGCCCAAGTGAGTTTCATCACCACGACCTATGCTGACCGGTTGGCAGGCCCCCGTGGAAACGGGGCATTGGCGGCGAACGGCTCGAGCATCCAGACCTTTGGGGAAAGGACTCTGTGCCTGTCCTTACACGGCCGCACCTATGAATGGACTTTCATTGTAGCGGCGGTGAGTTTCAACATGTTAGGCGCTGATTTTCTGTGCTCACATGGTTTGCTAGTTGATCTTGCTAATAGACGCCTGGTTAATGCACTCTCGTTTTATTCTATCCCCTGTGCAGCTCGAGTGTCCCCGCCACCAGTTCAGACCAACATTGCAACAGCAGGCAGTAAGTTCCACACTCTCCTCACCCAGTTTCCAGTACTCACAGTTCCCACTTTTTCAGCTACGGTTGCGAAACACGGGGTGGAGCACTTTATCACCACAGCTGGCCCGCCAGTTTTCGCGAAGGCTCGGCGCTTGGATGCAGCTAAACTCTCCATTGCGCGCGAGGAGTTCGCCAACCTGGAAAGGTTGGGCATAATTCGCCGTTCGAAGAGCCCATGGGCGTCCCCACTGCATATGGTCCCTAAGGCTGACGGCTCGTGGAGACCTTGTGGTGATTACCGCAGGCTAAACAATGCCACAGTGCATGACCGCTACCCCATCCCACACATCCAGGATTTCTCGGTTCACCTGGCGAGGGCGCGCATTTTTTCTAAGCTAGACCTGGTCCGCGGCTATCATCAGGTCCCGGTCCGAACCGAGGACATTCCAAAAACAGCGGTAATAACCCCGTTCGGACTTTTCGAGTTTTTACGCATGCCGTTTGGCCTGAAAGGCGCTGCGCAGATCTTCCAACACATGATGGATGCGGTGTTACACGATCTCCCTTTCGTGTTCGTCTACCTCGACGACATTTTGGTCGCTAGCACCTCCGAGGAAGAACACGAAAAACACCTCAAGACAGTTTTTCAGAGGTTGGGAGAGCACGGGTTAATAATTAATCCAGCCAAGTGCCAGTTTGGCGTGGCGCAGATCGATTTTTTTGGGGCATCGCGTCTCCCCAGAGGGGGCAGTCCCTCTACCGGACAAAGTACGCGCAGTGGCAGTGTTTCCTCGGCCACAAACAGTCAAAGCGTTACAAGAGTTTTTGGGAATGGTAAATTTTTATAACCGTTTCATACCCCACGCAGCGCAGCTCATGCAACCATTATACGCCGCGCTTAAAAAACAGAAGCCCTCCAATATGATCGAGTGGTCCCTGGAGCGGGAGCGCGCATTCACGGGGGTTAAAAAGGCACTTGCAGACGCAGCACTGCTGGCTCACCCAGACCCATCAGCCCGCATAGCGCTCACCACGGACGCGTCAGAGGTGGCCATAGGAGCCGTTGTGGAACAGCAGGTCGCTGGGGTGTGGCAGCCGCTGGCTTTTTTTTTTAGCAGATCCTTGCGCGAAGCTGAGCGGAAATACAGCGCGTTTGACAGGGAGCTGTTAGCGCTCCATCTGGCCATTCGCCATTTCCAGTTCTGGCTGGAAGGTCGGCCTTTCACCGCATTTGTCGACCACAAGCCGCTCACTTTTGCTATGGCCAAAATTTCAGAGCCGTGGTCGGGACGGCAGCAGAGACAGCTGGCCGCAATTTCGGAATTTACCACTGACATTCAGCACGTGGCAGGTAAACTAAATGTAGTGGCGGACTGCCTCTCACGCGCAGTAACAGCGCCTGTCCGTGCGGAAGCAGATTATACTACCACAGCCGCAGGGCAGAGTAGCAGTGCGGAAGCGCACGCGGCCCCGGTTCACGCGGGGATAGATTATGCAGCCATGGCAGCGGAGCAGGGTAGAGACGCGGACGTGCGCGCGCTCCAGTCTGGACCAACAGGGTTAAGGCTGGAGAGCAGGAGTCTACAAACCGGTTCGCCCCCCCCAATCTGCAATGTATCTACCGGGCGACCGCGCCCGGTGGTACCTGCCGAGTGGCATCATCGCGTTTTTGACTCGGTTCACTCCCTGGCGCACCCAGGGGTACGCGCTTCTGTGAAAATGGTAGCGGAGAAGTTTGTTTGGCCGAGCCTGCGCAAGCACGTGAAAGAGTGGGCAAGAGCCTGCATGGCTTGCCAGCGGGCCAAAATCCACAGGCACACGAAAGCCCCCTTAGAACCGTTCCACATTCCGGCTAAGAGATTCGATCATGTGCATGTAGACCTCGTGGGCCCCCTTCCGCCGTCGCAGGGGTTCACACATCTTTTGACAATGGTGGACCGAACCACACGCTGGCCGGAAGTGGTCCCGCTAACGGCGACCACAGTGGCAGAGGTGGCTCGCGCTTTTTTAACGGCCTGGGTAGCTCGTTTCGGGGTCCCGTCGGACATTACGTCCGATAGGGGACCTCAATTTGTGTCTGAGCTGTGGTCAGCGATGGCCAGCAGCTTAGGGGCGACAATCCACCGCACTACCGTGTATCACCCCCAGGCTAACGGTTTATGTGAGCGTTTTCACAGGTCTTTGAAGGCAGCCCTCAGAGCGTCGCTTACGGATGCAGATTGGGTAGACAAACTACCATGGGTTTTATTGGGGTTGCGTTCGGCGCCTAAGGAGGACTTAAATGCCTCCCCCGCTGAATTAGTTTTTGCACAACCGCTCAGGCTACCCGGTGAGTTCCTACCATCCCATATGGCGCCGGAGCGCCCCCCGGCACATGAGCCACTGATCGGCACGGGAGCGGACATGCTTCCGGGCCCCGCTCATCACACGTTCCCGCGCATTTTTGTTCCCAAAGCTCTGAAAAATGCCGAGTTTGTTTTTGTCAGGCACGAGGCTCAGCGACACAGCCTCCGCCCACCATATGACGGTCCATTTAGAGTGCTGGAGACCGGGGAGAAGCATTTTGTGCTGGATTTGGGAGGCAGAAAAGAAACAATTAGCATTGACAGACTAAAACCTGCCTTTGTGTTGAGTGACGAGTCTGTACGGCTGGCGAGGGCACCCCGACGCGGCAGACTCCCCAGGGAACGCACCCTAGAGCCCCCGCAGGGATCAAATAACCATTCTCTCCCTCATTTAACAGATTCACCGCAGGACGGCGCCACACGGACTGTGAAACCTGCTTACAGCAGGTTTGGAAGGCAGTTGAAACCTAGACTACGTGCAGACTGATGTGTGATGTTGTCAAAGTGCTTAGGCTGCGCTGTTGATGCTGTTATGATGGTGTGAAATATGCTGTATTGCCTTTTCTGATTCTGTCATGGTGGTGTGACATAGGCTATATTGCCCATTCTTTGGCGTTTGGGGGGGGGGGTTATGTAGCTCACATATTTGTAACTGCATATGTTTAAGCACAAGAAGGATGTTTAAAGCTTACATGTGTGGATTGACCTCACGCCTCAGATGGACAATGCGTCTGGACCCCCTATGGACATGGAAGGAGGACAGAAGACCGGGGGCGAGATCCTGAAAGGACTTCCTGACCTCCTGGGGTCAGACAGGGTGGCAGAAGGACTTGGAAGAGATGTATTGTGAATAGGGGGATTTGACTTGATGGTGTGATTGTGACTTTGATGTACCTGGTATAAATGTGGGGGTTTACTGCAGCTCACTCTCTTGTTCCTGTCAGAGAGAGCGAGCTGGGGATGTGAAGTTGTAATAAATCTGAATTGAGAAATAATTCAGCCTCTTTCATTTCACGCTCCCTACAATTGTGACAAATGTAGAGAATGTGGAGTAAAAGAAAATGTAGAGCATGTAGAGACTTGGGTGAGTCACCTCAGACAGCATCTCAGTCAGGATGCAGAGGGTAAACAGAGGAGGACAATAGTGAGGGAGATCATGGGGAGTTGGCAGGAAGATGGAGTCGGGGGGGGGGGGGGGTTAAGGGTGATTGCATTGTGATGTTAAATGTCATGCAATGTGATGTTAAATGTCATGCAATGTGATGTGAAATGTCATGCAGATGTGAGATGAGCGGTTGGGATAAAAGGAGAAACCGTGCTTGGATGCTTCATGCTTTTCTGTGTATGACTAATGAGAGAGTGTAATAAAAATCGTCTGCTGGTAAACCAGCCTCATTATTCACACTCTCCACAAGCACATCTTATTACACTGTCACAAGTATGGAAATGAAAGAGAGAGAATGGAAACTGAAGTTGGAGAGGCAGGTAGGGAATGGGATTTAACTGGGATTCTGGGAACAGAAGGAGATGGAGCAGTAATAAAGATCACAAGAAGGGCTCTTTTTTCGCTTTTAAATAACAGGATGAAGTCACAGAATTTCGGGGCCGTGCTCAAATGTTACACACTCTTGTACAGTAGGTGGCGGTATGCACCTTTCAGTTGCTTGTCATCCGCCAGTAACCGAGAGAAGAGAAACACCGGAAGTCATTGTTTATCCACAGACGTGTTAGCAAGTTCACTATGAAGTTTTGGAGGGAAAGACAACTTTTTCAGGTGAGTCCCCGTCCGTTCATGTCAACCTAAGCATGATGTTATTTTGGGGATTTCCACAGCAAGTTGAACACTGCTGCAGAAGTCATAAATTCGCCCGTTCGCGTTTGGTTCAGAGTGGCTAGGGTACGTTGCGATTTGGGTACGGAGTGTCGCGATACCCCAGAAGAAGCTGCTAGCAGCAACATGGTGAACGTGTGTTTTCATCATGGTGAACACCTCCACATGTATGAAAGTGATGCCGGATTATTCAGACTGTCTCTCTGACTTCTTCACACCATGACTCCGTGTGGCTGTTATTGAGATTCAAAGCGGTAACCGAAGAGAACCGCAAACCGTCTGATGGGTACGGAGTGACTTGGAACAGTATCCTGATACCCCAAGAAGAAGCTGCTAGCAGCAACATGGTGGTGAACGTGTGTTTTCATCATGGTGAATCCCTCCACATGTATGAAAGTGATGCCGGATTATTCAGACTGTCTCTCTGACTTCTTCACATCATGACTCCGTGTGGCTGTTATTGAGATTCAAAGCGGTAACTGAAGAGAACCGTAAACCGTCGGATTCTTCAGTGGACTTTAATACAGTAGCATGTTAGCCTGTTAGCTCTGGCTGCTCCCTCCATGGAAGAAGGCTGCGGTTTTCCTCCTGAATGAGTCTCTTCATGGTCTTTGCAGGAGAAAATCAGCACAGACGGACCTATCTAGCTTCCATGTGGTCGGTGTGGGTGGTTCTGCTGCTGTTCTGCTCCTCATGGATGAATAGCTGATGTAGCTCCGTGGAGACCTGCCATTGATGGTCTGTGCTGAGTGCTGGAGAACAAAGCACCGACGTGGAAGTGTGAGGACGAAGAGAAACCATGACTTCAGTTTCCACTATAAAATCACACAGACTGGGTATGTAGAACTAATGAGGCTTTGACAAGATTGTTGGTGATTGGTTTCGTCCAAAGACAGGACAGCAGCAGAGCCACCAGGAGTTCTGTTAACAATAACTGTAAAATATTCCACCGCAGAACCACATTTGGACAAACAGCTTTCTCTATAAAGGGCAGTCACATCTGGAACACAATGCCAAATGAAATTAAAATAATAACGGACTTTAAAACATTCACTAAAAATGTTAAAAACTGGCTGAAAAATAAACAAGAATGTACTCATGTATGAATTATTTGTCTGCAAAGTGAGAGTGAATGAAGGGAAGGAATAAATGTGTTTGTTTATAGTGAGTGACAGAGGGAGGAAGGCCTGAAATAGGCAAATGTGAGTTATGTTATATGTGTTAAATGTGAGTCAGGCTGTTATATTTGTGTATTTATAATTATGTTAAAGGTGAGTCAGGCTGTTATATTTGTGTATTTATAATATTTATAATTGTGTATTTATAATTCTTCTGCATTGATGTATGTGGTTATTGTGTATATTTTTATCTTGATTCTTTTTTCTAAAGTCCATCCAGGGACAAGAGTTGCAAATTAGCTAATAGCTATACACTCTATGTGCAACACATCAGATTGATTGTCTTTGATTAATTGTCTATGTTTATTGCACTGTCCCTGTCAAATAAACTAATCTACTACTACTTGGTTTGTTTACTGCTCAGACAGAATGTGACTTTGACCAATGATAAAACTCACAATTTGTGAGAAAAAGCTGTTATATTTAAGGTAGACAGTTTTTTAAATTTACATAAAGTCTCACATTCATAACAGAAAACTTCACCAACTTGACAGCAAAGTTACTAATTTATGGATTTCAAATATCTTGGGGAAAAAAATCCATTTTAAGTGACAAAAGGTTAAAATTCAGCAGCAAATGTCTGTAAATTTCCAATAAAAGTCAGATCTACAGTGTAAGATTTCTTGTTGAGAGTAACAAGGCAGTCAGAGAAAGCAGACTTTAGCCCCGATATAGTGTTTCCACTAGAGGAGCAGTGGTTCTCTGCTGCTGAAGACACTTTTATCTCAGAGGCTTCATAGGATGAACTTTCTCTCTTTGTGTCAGAACCATATTCCAGCACCTTTCTTGTGTCTCTTTGTCCCTCCAGATGTCCCACAGCAAAATGACTAACCAGGAGGAAGTTCTGTGTGAGCAGCAGCTTCTGAACCAGGAGAGAAACTTTATTGTTGTTCAGGTGGGAGCAGATTGTTCCCAGATTAAAGAGGAACAGGAGGACGTCTGCATCAGTCAAGAGGGAGAGCAGTTTGGACTGAAGCAGGAGACCCAAACCTTTGATGAAGGTCGGTGCGGGTCAAGGTTCCTCTCAGTGATTGATGAGACAGAAGAAGTGAAGTGAAAAATGACATGAGGGCAGTCAGCCTGAGGAAAGACAAAGTAGTTGAAGATCAAAAAGTTCTAACAATAAAGACAAAAATGATTTGGTAAAATAGAATTGAAACTCATTAGACTTAAAGTAAATGAAGTGGATAGTTAAATGATAAAAATGAATATGTACAGACGTGGACAAAATTGTTGGTACCCCTCTGTTAATGAAAGAAAAACCCTCAAGGGTCACAGAAATAACTTGAATCTGACAAAATTGGTAATAAATAAAAATTCTATGAAAATAAACCAATGAAAGTCAGACAATGCTTTTGAATTGTGGTTCAACAGAATTATTTTAAAAAAACAAACTCATGAAACAGGCCTGGACAAAAATGATGGTACCCCTAGAAAAGATTGAAAATAATGTGACCATAGGGACATGTTCAACCAAGATGTGTCCTCTAATTAACATCACAGGTGTCTACAAACTTGTAATCAGTCAGTCGGCCTATTTAACCACTTGCACTCCGGGCAATTTTCCTAAAAATGCCAAAAAATAACGTGCCCAAAGTAAATCGAAAGCTGTTCTTCAACCCTTTGCAGCATCTTCATGGGGTTGGTCTCATTTAAAAGAAAACACTTTGAATTTTTTGGCAAAAAAAAACATAATCTCTCTACGTGCTCCGGCCACTGAGTTACAGCCATCTAAACATACTGAACTTGAAGAAAAAAAATTTGGACACAGTGTTTTTTTGGATACAAATGCTTGTAAATAACACACAGCTGTCCGATCCGGCTGGAAAATGCAACAGAAATGTAGAACCAAGTGTTATCCAGCTGAGATCCAAATTTGGTAACAATACCACAAAAAATGAATATTTTACACAGCTTTGTTCTCAGGCAGTTCCCAGGCGTTTTGGAACTGTGCCAAATTGTGCCAAATGGCACAGTTTGGAAAAACGTCTGTAACTTTTGAATAATTCAATGTAGAAGCTTCATTTTAGGCTCAAAGGAAAGGTCACACTCAGGGCTGTGTGTGTGTGGGGGGGGGTCGCCACTCGTTGCATGTTTCCACAGCAACGCTGTCACAGCGCCCCCCCCCCTCGCTGCAGAAGAATAGCGGGGGTGGGGGGGGCGTTCACAGCCTGTACACTGCGAGCAACCCCTTGTACCGCGGCGCACGAACTTCAGACTTCGTGAACCGCACAGCTGTAATTTACTGATCGGTCAAAAGTCATTTTGGATTACAATTTTCAGGGATAGAGAATAATTTAGCTTATAACACCTTACCTCTTCACAGCGGAGTCTTGGCGAACTTGTCTCCTCATTGTCAGACGAACGCGACGCTGGTCCGCTCTGGTTCTGGTCTCGCAACTCGATCAAAACATAATTCCATGATTGCGGTTTTGTGCTTCCATGATTGCGTTTTTTGGCGAGCGATTTTTCAAAACAAATAACAGTAGTAATTAAAAAAAGACTGGCGAAGGCGTGTGTGTCACTCAGCCTTCGTCGTCAGCCTCCGTTGGTCTATGACCATGGAAGAAATCATAATGTCTACTCTGCTGGAACCAATACAAAATAAGCACCGCCTGTGGCCGAACATGCCGATCCACGAATGGCACTCCCTGTCACACAGGTTGCATTTGTGGATGGTCTCCATGCTGCTGGGTCTGTGGTGCTCTTCCTGTGTCCTTTTTTGATTCGCTGCAGCAGTCAGTCTAAACCCAGCCTTAAAAAAAACAGCTCACGAACTTCAATGCTTCAATTGGCTCACTGCATTCAAAGCGTTGGGAGGCGGGTCCTCCTTCCTAGGTTTTCATTCATTGGTTCTTCAAGGTTTCAGAAACCCAATTCAAGGCTCTTATTAGTCGAATGAGAGGTCAATCAGATGAACTAATCTGTTCGCGGCTGTCTCTGCAGTTTTTTTTTTTAGTGGCGCTTGGACGCCACTACATCACCATCACCACCATCATGCGTCATGCGTCCAACCGCGCACGAGGCCGCTCTCGTGCGCCCTAGAACGCAGAGACTTGCCCGCCCGCGGAACAACGGAGTGCAAGTGGTTAAAGGGTGACAAGTAGTCACTATGCTGTTTGGTGACATGGTGTGTACCACACTAAACATGGACCAGAGGAAGCAAAGGAGAGAGTTCTCCTTTGTAGTGGGGATCGTCACTTCCTTGTGGTAACGTATCGTCACTTCCTGTTTTGTTGTCTGCCTGTGTGGTTTGCTTTGTGGTTTGCTCTCTAGCCACTAGCTATGGCTACTAGCTCTCTTTCCTCTACTCCTCTGGTGTGCTCTCTCTGTCAGATGTTTAGCTACACCTCTGCCTCTTTTAGCGATAACGGTAAATGTAATAAATGTTGTCTTTTTGAGGCGCTCGAGGCGAGGTTGTCTGATTTGGAATCCCGGCTCCGCTGCATTGAAACACCGTCTGCGCCAGTTAATCTTGACGGACGCCCATTAGCTGCAGCGGAGCTAGCTAGCTTAGATCCCACTGTCAGCGGTTCCCCGGCTCTCCTCAGCAGCGAGGAGACTGGGTGGGTGACGGTGAGAAGGAAGCCTAGTCGCAAAGCCCCGGTTCACCACCAACCTGTTCACGTTTCTAATCGTTTTTCCCCACTCAGCGACACACCCGCTGAGGAAAAAACTCTGATCATTGGCGACTCTGTAGTCAGAAACGTGAACCTAGAGACTCCAGCGGCCATAGTCCAATGCATTCCTGGGGCCAGAGCAGGAGACATCGAGTCAAATTTGAAAATGCTGGCTAAAAGTAACTGTAAATATTCCACAATTGTTATTCACGCCGGCATTAATGACATCCGTCTCCAGCAGTCGGAAGTCACGAAACTTAATATAGAATCGGTGTGTGAGTTTGCAAAAACGATGTCTGCCACTGTAGTATTCTCTGGGCCCCTCCCCAATCTGACCAGTGATGACATGTTTAGCCGCTCGTCATCCTTAAACCGCTGGCTGTCTGTGTGGTGTCCTAAAAATGACGTGGGCTACATTGACAATTGGAGCTCTTTTTGGGGAAAACCTGGTCTTATGAGACGAGACAGCATTCACCCCACTTTGGATGGTGCTTCTCATTTATCTAACAATCTGGCATCTTTTTTATCCAAATTTCCAAAACCCTGACTACTCAGAGTTGGGACCAGGAAGCAGAGTCGCAGTCTTACACGTCTCTCTGCAGCTCCTCTTCATCCGCCACCCCTCAGCTTAGCCCCTGTCTTCCCCATCAGAGAATCGTTGTCTGCTCCCTCCAAAGTGAATAAAAATATAATGTATAAGCATCCCAAAGTGATAAAGCAAAATATTGGTAAAACTCAAATTAAACATAAAGCCTCTAAATTGAATGATTTGGCCTCTGTTCCTCATAATTTAAAAATTAAATGTGGTTTATTAAATATTAGGTCTCTAACTCCCAAGTCTCTGTTAGTCCATGATTTGTTAATTGATCATCAGATTGATTTAATTTCCCTTACAGAGACTTGGTTAGGACAAGAGGATTATGTTGGTTTAAATGAATCAACTCCCTCTGGTTATTTAAACTGTCAAAATCCCAGAAGTTCTGGTCGTGGAGGAGGAGTAGCAACAATTTACCATTCCAAATTACTAGTTAATGTAAAGCAAAAAACATGTTATAATTCCTTTGAGGGCCTGGTCCTCAGTATTGGGCACTTTAGCAATTTTAGGTTAAACCCAATTTTATTTGCCATAGTTTATCGTCCCCCATCAACCTACTCAGAATTTTTATCCGAATTTGCTGATTTCTTAGCTGATTTAGTGCTGAAATCTGATAGAATAATTATAGTAGGGGACTTCCTAATATACATGTGGATGTAGATAGTGACTGCCTTAATGTGGCATTCAATTCAATATTAGATTCGATTGGGTTTTCTCAGAAAGTAGGAAATTCTACTCATTACCTCCACCATACATTGGACCTTGTTTTGACATATGGCATAGAAATAGAAAATCTTGTAGTGTCTCCTCATAACCCTGTACTGTCAGACCATTGTCTGTTAACCTTTGATTTTACTATTTCTGACTATTTGGCTCCTAAAGAAAAATATTATTACAGTAGATGCCTCTCAGATGATGCTGTTTCCAAATTCATGCAGATTGTTTCCTCTATGCCATGTGTCAGCACAACGGAAATAAGCTATAGACAGTTTGCTCCTTCTGTAATTGATAACATGGTGGATAGTGTTTCAGCTTCTCTGCATCAGACTCTAGACTTGATGGCCCCCTTAAAAAAGAAAAAGTCTAATCAGAGATTTCTAACTCTTTGGTTCAACACAGAAACTCGTACCTTAAAACAGAAGACTCGTCAATTAGAAAGAAAATGGCGCTCTACTAATGTAGATGAAATCTATTTAGCTTGGAGAAATCATCTTTTAATTTATAAAAAATCTCTTAGAAAAGCTAGAACGAGTTATTACTCTGCATTAATAGAAGAGAACAAGAATAATCCCAGGTTTCTTTTCAGTACTGTAGCCAGGTTGACAAAGAGTCAGGACTCTGTCAATCCTAGCATTCCTTTAGAGCTTACTAGTCAAGACTTTATGAACTTTTTCAATAATAAAATTTCATCCATCAGAGATCAAATCAATCAGATTCTTCCCACAGTTAACTTAAATACTGTAACTACTACAACTCCTTCTATTGATGTCTGTCTTGATGAGTTTACTCCAATCGACCTTTGTGAGTTAGACAAAATAGTTTCCTCATCCAAACCTTCAACTTGTCTTTTAGACCCTATTCCTGCCAGGTTATTTAAAGAAGTCTTCCCACTTATTGGTAGCTTTATTCTTCATATAATCAATTCTTCATTAACTTTAGGCCATGTACCGCAGGCTTTTAAAACGGCTGTAATTAAACCCTTACTCAAAAAGCCAACGCTAGATCCAGGAGCTTTAGCTAACTATAGACCAATCTCTAATCTCCCTTTCATTTCAAAAATCTTAGAAAGAGTTGTTGCTACGCAATTATTTGACCACCTGCAGGGAAATGGTTTACTTGAAGAGTTTCAATCTGGGTTTAGAATTCATCATAGTACTGAAACAGCCTTAGCGAAGGTCACTAACGACCTCCTCATTGCATCTGATAATGGACTAGTTTCTGTACTTGTCCTTTTAGACCTTAGTGCAGCTTTTGATACTATCGATCACAATATTCTACTTGATAGATTAGAACACTATGTTGGACTTAATGGAATTTCGTTGCAATGGTTTAGATCTTATTTATCTGATAGGTTCCAGTTTGTTCATGTAAATAATGAGTTTTCTTTCAACTCAAAGCTTAGTCATGGAGTTCCACAGGGATCTGTGCTAGGCCCTACTCTTTTTAGTTTATATATGCTTCCGTTAGGCAACATTATTAGAAAGCACTGTATACATTTTCATTGTTATGCAGATGACATACAATTATACCTGTCAATGAAGCCAGATGATAGTAATCAATTAGCCAAGTTAGAAGCCTGTCTTAAGGAAATCAAAGCTTGGATGACTTGTAATTTACTGCTATTAAATTCAGATAAGACTGAAGTCATTCTTGTTGGTCCAAAAAACCTTAGAAATTCCTTTCCAAATCAAACTTTCAGTTTGGATGCGGTTACTCTTTCTCTTAATAGCTCTGTGAGGAACCTTGGAGTTATTTTTGATCAGGATTTGTCCTTCAATTCACATATTAAATTTGTTTCTAAGACTGACTTCTATCATTTGCGTCATATTGCCAAGATTAGGAGCATCTTGTCTCAGAGTGATGCTGAGAAGCTGATCCACGCTTTTGTTAGCTCGAGATTAGATTATTGTAATTCTTTATTATCAGGCTGTCCTAAAACATCTTTAAAAAGTCTTCAGCTGATCCAAAATGCTGCAGCAAGAGTTTTAACAGGTACTAGAAAGAGAGATCATATCTGTCCGGTTCTGGCCTCCCTTCATTGGCTTCCCATAGAGTTTAGAATTAAGTTTAAAATCCTTCTTCTTACTTACAAAGCTCTAAACAATCAGGCTCCTTTTTATTTAAAAGATCTGATACTACCGTATTATCCTAACAGAGCACTACGCTCCCAAAATGCAGGATTACTTGTAATACCTAGAATCTCCAAAAGTACAATGGGAGGCAGAGCCTTCAGTTATCAAGCTCCTCTCCTGTGGAATCAGCTGCCAATCTGGATTCGGGAGTCAGACTCGATCTCTGTTTTTAAAGAATAGGGCTAAAACCTACCTTTTTGATATAGCCTACAGTTAGGGAGGGATCATGTGTTTCTGAACCCTCCCTTAGTTATGCTGCTAATAGGTTTAGTCAGCCGGGGGACCTCCAGTAATGCACTGGGCCTCACTCCTTTCCTCACTCTCAATGAAATATTTTTTTTTTTTGCTGGTCATTAACATTTGTTTGTTCTCTCCCATAGATTGAGTCCCCATCGTGCTGTTTGCTCTCTACATGTCTGTTCTTTTCTTCTTCTCTATCCCCTCACCCCCCAGCCAGTCGCAGCAGATGAAAGTTGAATTGAATTGAGTTGTCTCAGGAGATTAGAAAGAACATTATAGACAAGCATGTTAAAGGTAAAGGCTATAAGACCATCTCCAAGCAGCTTGATGTTCCTGTGACTACAGTTACACATATTATTCAGAAATTTAAGATCCACGGGACTGTAGCCAACCTCCCTGGACATGGCTGCAGGAGGAGACGGATAATACGAATGGTAACAAAAGAGCCCAGAACAACCTCTAAACACATTCATGGTGAACTCCAAGGTCAAGGCACATCAGTGTCAGATCGCACCATCCGTCATTGTTTGAGCCAAAGTGGACTTCATGGGAGACGACCAAGGAGGACACCACTGTTGAAAACAAATTATAAAAAAGCCAGACTGGAATTTGCCAAACTGCATGTTGACAAGCCACAAAGTTTCTGGGAGAATGTCCTATGGACAGACGAGACAAAACTGGAACTTTTTGCAAGGCACATCAGCTCTTTGTTCACAGACGCAAAATTGAAGCATACCAAGAACACTATCCCTACAGTGAAACATGGAGGAGGTTCTGTTATGTTCTGGGGCTGCTTTGCTGCATCTGGCACAGGGTGTCTTGAATCTGTGCAGGGTACAATGAAATCTCAAGACGATCAAGGTATTCTAGAGAGAAATGTGCTGCCCAGTGTCAGACAGCTTGATCTCAGTCGCAGGTCATGGGTCTTGCAACAGGATAATGACCCAAAAACAGCTAAAAACACTCAAGAATGGCTAAGAGCGAAACATTGGACTATTCTAAAGTGGCCTTCTATGAGCCCTGATTTAAATCATATTGAACATCTGTGAAAGGAGCTGAAACATGCCGTCTGGAGAAGGCACCCTTCAAACCTGAGACAACTGGAGCAGTTTGCTCATGAGGAGTGGGCCAAAATACCTGCTGAGAGGTGCAGAAGTCTCATTGACAGTTACAGAAATCGTTTGATTGCAGTGATTGCCTCAAAAGGTTGTGCAACAAAATATTAAGTTAATGGTACCATCATTTTTGTCCAGGCGTGTTTCATGATTTTTTTTTTTTTTTAAATAATTCTGTTGAACCACAATTCAAAAGCATTGCCTGATTTTCACTGGTTAATTTTCATAGAAATTTTATTTATTACCACTTTTGTCAGATTCATGTTATTTCTGTGACCATTGTAGGTTTTTCTTTCATTAACAGAGGGGTACCAACAATTTTTTCCTCGTCTGTAATATATAGTGGATATGAAAAGTCTACACACCCTTGTTTACATGCCAGGTTTTTGTGATGTAAAAAATGAGACCAAGATAAATCACTTCAAAACTTTTTCCACCATTAATGTGACCTAGAACCTGTACAACCCAATTGAAAAACAAACTGAAATCTTTGAAGGTGAAAAATAAAAAACTTTATAGCCTGGTTGTATAAATATGCACACCCGATGCTAGTATAGTCATCCGGTGCTGACTATACTAGCATCAGCACCGGATCACCCCAGGGCTGTGTACTTTCCCCCCTACTCTTCTCCCTTTACACCAACTCCTGCACCTCCAGCCACCAGTCTGTCAAGTTGATCAAGTTTGCGGACGACACCACCCTCATCGGGCTCATCTCCAACGGCGACGAGTCCGCCTACAGGAGAGAGGTGGCCCAGCTGGCGTCCTGGTGCAGCAATAACAACCTGCAGCTGAACGCTCTGAAGACAGTGGAGATGATTGTAGACTTCAGGAAAGTCACTACTCCTCTGCCCCCCCTCACCCTCTCAGGCTCTCCCATCACCACTGCTGATTCCTTCCGCTTCCTAGGCACTACCATCACCAGGGACCTCAAATGGGAGCTGACCATCAGCTCACTCATCAAAAAAGCCCAGCAGAGGATGTTCTTCCTGCGGCAGCTGAGGAAGCTCAAGCTACCCACCAAGATGTTAGTGCAGTTCTACACAGCCATCATCGAGTCCATCCTCACCACCTCCATAACCGTGTGGTACGCAGGAGCCACTGCCAGGGACAGACTAAGGCTGCGTCGTGCGCACTGCTGAGAAGGTGATCGGCTGCAAGCTCCCATCTCTCCAGGATCTGTACATCTCCAGGACCCGGAGGCGTGCTGGCCGGATCATAGCCGATCCCTCACACCCTGGTCATGTACTGTTTGCCCCCCTCCCCTCTGGTAGAAGACTTCGGTCCATCCAGACTAAAACCTCCCGTCACATGAACAGCTTCTTCCCCTCTGCCATTAGACTGCTGAACACTAAGTGACTCTCGTGCACCATGTACAGCAGCTCAACCAGACTCATGTCAATCATCACTGTTTTCTTCCTGCATTACCGACTGCACTATATAGTTCTCCACAGTATCTGCTGCTGGCTAATATATATTTTAACTGTTGACCAGTATCACTTAATCTTATCCTACACTTTATTACATGTATAGTTTATTTCTCTTATCATGTTTAATGTTGCAGCATTGTACCGAGACAAATTCCTAGTTTGTGTACTACATGAACAATGGCAATAAACCTGATTCTGATTCTGATTCTGATTCTGACCCTGTTATAACTGGGGATGTGGCTGTGTTCAGAATTCACCAATCACATTCAAACTCATGTACCAATGGGAGTCAGCACACAACTGCCACCATTGCTTCTGATTAACCCCAAATAAAGTTCAGCTGTTCTAGTAGGCTTTTCCTGACATTTTTGTAGTCACATCTTACAGCACAAGCCATGGTCCACAGAGGGCTTCAAAGCATCAGAGGTATCTCACTGTTCAAAGATATCAGTCAGGAGAAGGGTACTACAGAATTTCCAAGGCATTAAATCTACCATGGAACACAGTGAAGTGAATCAGGTTTGCTATGGGCGTCCCCCCCCCTCCACACACACACACACACACACACAAGGCGGACATCCACCCCGGACAGACCGGTCTGTACCCACAAAAAGAAGCGCTGTTGTGAGCCGAGAGTAGTCCATGCTGGGATGCAGAGGTGAGGTTGCTGGTTATCATGTAAAAACTCAGTAAAAGCTCCGTGTGTTACTGAACTTAAAAAGTTCCACCTCCCCTCTCCCTGTAACCATGGAGTTACAGCTCCATCCATGCTGTAACACAGTTTACTGTTGAGATAAAAAAAAAAATGAGGAATTTTGTCATGGAATTATATTTTGTCCTTTTTTTTTTTTTGTCTTAGTTTGAAACAGTTTTTTCTTCACTGAAAATGTTGTATTTTGCTTTTTTAGAAATTAATCTTTTTTTAATGCAATACAATTTAGTTTGTGTTATCCTGTAAAACATTTTTAGGATTTTAGTTGTAGATTTTAGAATTTTAGACCTTTTTATTTGGAGTTAGTGTTCTCCTGTGTTATAAAATTTTATATTTTGTTTTGTTTGAAATTGAACAAAGAATTCATTTTAATATTTTTTTGTTTAAAAATTAATATAGAGCTAAAAGCAGCTAAAATGTGAGCTTAATAAAATAATGTGTGAGAGCAAGTTAAATGATCCTGGCCTGTGTGGAGACAGCTGTGGTCTTCTGAAAGAATGTCAATATAAGGGTGATGGTTCTGAAAAGCACATTTTGAGATAAATTTGATCCATGTTTTATTTTTTTATTTAACTTTTATTTATACAGGATAGTTCCATTGAGAGGAAACCTCTCTTTTTCAAGGATGCCCTGTTCACATTCACACCAGGAAGCTGCCCAGTCCAACCACAGACTGGCCTGTGGCCACTGAGCAGCTCCACTGGAGCAGTTGGGGATAAGAGCCTTGCTCAAGGGCACAACAGGGCACAACAGTGGGATTAAGGAGGGTGGGGCAAACACTGCTATGTTATCTGTCCTACTCGCATCTAATCCTGCTGGTCCAGGGATTGAACCCGCGACCCTCCACTCACCAGTCCACATCCCTAACCATGAGGCCACCACTGCCCTCCATGTGTCAGATTTCTCTTCAGTTTGTTTTAATAAAAGATGTTGGAAGTAAATTCATGGGTCATTGCAAACACTTTGCTTTAAAAGGACCAAGTTGTCACACAGTGGGAGGGAAAAATCTTGAATAGACAAGAAATGCATCAAGATGCATTGAGAATTGTTTTAGAATCAAGTTGGAGTTCTGAATCATAATGGAATCATGAGGTGCCTTAAGATTCCCACACCTAGTTCAGACCTTGGCTGGGGAGGAGAACCGACTTATTCGACCTTTTGCAGTTTTAGTTTGTGACCCCTGCTGTAGACCATTCACACTGGAGTCTGATGGGGGTCACATTTAAATGTGATCGGTTTTCCTTCCGCTTCCGGCGCCACACGAGTTGGCTGCCTTTTGCAACAGCGGCTCAATCCTGAGTCTTTTTATCTTCCTTCTTCTTTCTGATCCGGTGGTAACTTTCTGATCCGGCACACCTTTCACTCTATATATATCACGGACACACAGATCGCCCCAAAGGTCTCCCGAGTCGGCGGACGGAGCCTCTGTTTACAGCAGGAGACGATACAGCAGGGAAGAGCTAGCTAGCACTCAACCGCCACCCGGTGCTAACGGAGAACCTCGACATACCGGGAGAACTGAAGCGAAAACGACGCGGGTGCCGGGCTGGAGTTTAGGCGGCGTGCAAGAAATATAAGACAGAATAATAAAGAGCGATGGCAAGAACCAAGCAGACCGCCCGTAAATCTACTGAAGGAAAAGCCCCCAGGAAGCAGCTAGCCACAAAGGCTGCTCGGAAAAGCGCTCCGGCCACCGGCGGAGTGAAGAAGCCTCACCATTACAGGCCCGGTACCGTGGCTCTGAGAGAGATCCGTCGCTACCAGAAATCCACGGAGCGGCTCATCCGTAAGCTGCCTTTCCAGTGCCTGGTGAGGGAGATCGCTCAGGACTTCAAGACCGACCTGCGCTGCCAGAGCTCCGCCGTCATGGCTCTGCAGGAGGCCAGCGAGGCCTACCTGGTGGGTCTCTTCGAGGACACCAACCTGTGCGCCATCCACGCCAAGAGGGTCACCATCATGCCCAAAGACATCCAGCTGGCCCGCCGCATCCGCAGAGAGAGAGCTTAGACTTTCTGCTGCACATCCACCAACCACAATGCTCCGCACTGTGTCTATATATATATATATATATATATATATATATATATGGATATATAGTTTGGACTATATATGTTAATGTTTCTCACATTAACATCACAATGCATGAATGGCACATTTCATCGCAGTAGAAAAAACCAGAAGTAGCGAGCTGACTGTCCTTAGTCTGTTGTGGGGATTATCCCAAACCCGCCACACTGCTCCCCCCCCAGAGGGCTCGGCAGGCGGCCGAGACCTCAATAGTCCATCTTTGGGAGCGAGCTGCGGGGGAAACTCGCTGCAGGAGGAGGGGGAGGGAGGAGGGGTGTAGTAAGTGCCGGCCGGGGACGGTGAAATCGTCCGAGCCGCGCAAAAATTGCTTGTTGGTCCGCGACGTCGAGGGGCTGTCCCGTTGAACGTGCGGAGGTCCACAAGAAGAAAAATTAGTCACTGACTCCTCCCGCGATTAAGTCCTGCAAGGATTAACAGTGGCCGTGAAGAAAAGCAGGAGCGGCTGTAAGAGAAACATAAAAGCAGAAGCAAAGGGACTTGGCGTGTTGACTTTTAGGTGCGGGCACAACCTTAAAAGCCCTCGGGAACCGCTGACGGCTGGAATCCCTCTGTGCGCCGTGGCTAAGACCGTTAGAAAATCCAGTGGGCGAGCTGCGTGCTTGCTTCAGGTGAACGAGCAGCCCTGAAGTTCTGTGTGCAGCGGCGAAGGACGATGGCAGTCTCTGGAGCCGTTATTGTCCCGTGCGTGATGCGCCGTCCTCGTAACTCCCCGGTGCGTGTGCCGGGGCTTGTGCGTGGGTGGGCCAGCTGGAGAGGAGACAGGGTCAGGGAGCTTAATCATCCCTGTTCAGTGTGTTGGAGCGGTGAAGGGAAGTAGACGCTCTGTCACTCGCTCGGTCATGGTGCGTTCAGGTCCACGTGTGCTCCGTCGGCCGTGGGAAGTTGCCGTCGCGGAGAAAGGATGAGGTGCATGCGCTCTCATGTGGAGGAGCTGCGAGCGCGGCCGATCCAGCATGGATGTGCCGATGTAGGCGTGCAGATCTCACCATGAAGTTGCTGCGGCTTTCCCGGTCGTGAGTGATGTCCGGAGAGTTCCCTGAAGCAGAAGGTAGCTGCTGCGTTCACTTGTCGTCGGAGCATCACCACCGGGTGCTGCGTTCGCCGGCAGCGTGTTTTTTTTCAGCTTCCGGTCGCCAGCGTGGCTGTCCAGACCAGAAGGTTGCATTGCACAAAACGTGTGCTTTCTATCGGGGTCACCAGTGCGGCGGCATGAAATAAAGCAGCGTTGTGTAGGTTTTAAGCAGGTTTATTAAATCACACCGCCATCACAGAACTCCGCTCCAGCCCAAGTGTGAGCAGACTGGAGTGGGGTCCTCAGGCTCTCATGAGGGGACACAGAGTGTGTGTGTCCAGCAGCAGCAGTTGAAGAGAATGAGAGTGAGAGAGCATGAGTTACAGAATCGTGCAGCATATATACCCAGTTACAACAATACATGAAAGAGCATTCACAGCAGTTGGTATGGGCATTTGCATGTGAGAGACATACCTAACAATAAGTAGATTGCTGGCCTCTGCTCCAGCTGCAGGACAGAGAGGTTACAAGGCACATCTGCATATTGATCTGTCTCTAGGTCACAGTAAGGACAGGACGCATGAACACAATGCATGAATGGCACATTAACATCACAATGCATGAATGGCACATTTCATCACAGTAGTGCAGTAGAAAAAACCAGAAGTAGCGAGCGGACTGTCCTTAGTCTGTTGTGGGGGTTATCCCAAACCCGCCACAGCGCTTCCAAACCCACCAATTATCGCATGCAAGGATCAGAACTGGGCAGCTTGGTGGAGCAGTGGTTAGCACTGTGGCAGCACAGTAAGAAGGTCATGGGTTTGATTCCACCCCTGACCATCGGTGACCCTTCTGTGTGGAATTTGCATGTTCTCCCCGTGTCTGCGTGGGTTTTCTCCAGGTACTCTGGTTTCCTCCCACAGACCAAAGACATGCATGTCAGGTTAATTGGCATCAACTGGGGATTCTAAATTGTCCTGAGGCATGAATGTGAGAGTGAATGGTTGTCGGTCTCTCTGTGTTGACCCTGTGATGGACTGGTGATCTGTCCAGGGTGACCCCGCCTCTCACTCAAAGATGCTGGGATAGGCTCCAGCCAAGCGGTCGAAGATGGATGGATGGATGGATGAGAATTATTTGTTTCCAGGTTGTGACTTTTTGGCCAGTCAGTGTATTTATTCTTTCTGGTTTTTCTTTCTAGCATGTTCTGTGTCTCTTTGTCCCTCCAGATGCTCCACAGCTGCATGACTGTAAGAAGGAGGAGGTTCTCACTGTCCAGCAGCTCTGTAACAAGGAGAGGAACTCCAGTCTGGACCAGGAAGAACAAGATGCGGCACAGGTTAAAGAAGAAGAAGAAGAACTCTGCAGCAGTCAGGAGGAAGACGACTTTGGACTGAAACAAGAGACTGATACCTTCATGGTGACTCCTGCTGATGAGGACAATGACAAGAATGAAACTAAACCAAACAGTGAGCAGCTTCTCTCTCACAACTTTCCTGACACTGAGAGCCAAGACCAGGGAGCAGGTAAGAATGTAAACCCAGGATCAAGTAAACGTGAAGAGCTACAGCCAAAGAAGAGACTTCACAGAAAGAGAAGTGACCGTAACAATGTGGACAACTCCTCCATGTCAGAGAGTCGGTGTGAAACTGGCACAGGTGAAAAGTCTGTAAAATGTTCTGATAATGACAAAGACTGTAAAAATGAGTCCCTGAAGAAGAAACATCACACAGTTAAGTCACATGTTTGCAACACGTGTGGGAAAAACTTCAGTCAGAAGAATCATTTATCAGTTCATGAGAGAATCCACACAGGTGAGAAGCCATTTTCTTGTGAAACATGTGGTCAAAGATTTAGTCAGCATGGTACTTTGAAAACTCACATGAGAATCCACACAGGTGAGAAGCCATTTTGTTGCGAAACATGTGGACACAGATTTAATCACCATGGTGATTTGAAATCTCACATGAGAATTCACACAGGTGAGAAGCCATTTTCTTGTGAAACATGTGGACAAAGGTTTAATCGGCATTGTAATTTGAAACGACACGTGAGAATTCACACAGGTGAGAAGCCATTTTCTTGTGAAATATGTGGACACAGATTTAATAAACATAGTAATTTGAAAACTCATGTAAGAATTCACACAGGTGAGCTGGTGGCCTTTTCCCTCAGGCTAGCCAGCGCGTCCCCCAGGTCGCGGATGGGGGCACCCCCTCACTGTGAGTAATCATGGCAAGGACAGCTTTGAATAACCAGTAAGAAGCCATGGACGATGAGGATCCCAATATGAAAAATGAATAATACAGGAAAAAGATGCTGGAAAGGTACTGACCAGGATAAAACGGTCCCCTCAGCTCGTTCTTTCACCAGGCGGGCTGTTGAGAGCGATGGTGCAGCTTCATCTTCGAGTGTCACAAACACTCAGCCGGGATCCCCATCAGACCAGCACAGATCTGGACCTGGGCCCCAACAAGATCAACAAAGGACTAAAAGGTATACAAGAAAAGAAACTGTAAAAAGGTCCCTTGAGGAGAAGAAAATTATTCTGTCATGCTTCGCCTATTCAAGGTATGAGAAGTGGGGCAGAAGGAAAAGGCAAATATTTGAGGAGAAGATCAGTCTCCAAGCTCCCACCAGAAAAGAAAGCAGCCACCACCACTTCCAAATTAACATCTATTGTCTCTCAGGTCTCAAAATACCTAGGACAAGAGGAAATTGAAAAGATCAAGTCTGAAGCTGAATCCCAAGCAGTCAAAGAGTATCAAGACGCCAACCCATCTGAACAACAAGAATACAAGCAGAGTCAGTGGAGCATGGAGGAAAGATGGGTTTTTGATATGGGCAACCGAGTACGCCAAAATGAAATGCAGCAACCAGCAGGAACGATGCAATGAGTGGCAACGAATCTTCTTCCATCACTGCCCGGATAAAACTAGCTCAGAATTAGAACATCCTGACGAAGCAACAAGGGGGAGTGCAGACCAGGCACCAATAGGGAAGCAGATGAACCTCCAACTAGAACTGAGCCAAGATCAACTAGAAATAGAAGAGGATCTTGCCAACAAAATAGAAGAAACAAAACAAAAAAAAATGACAATGAAAGAGCGTCCTAAATTAATTAAGCTTAAAGAAAATAAAGAATTCAAATTATTATTGCAAAAGTTCAACAGAGGCCTAAGTGAACATGTACCTCCAGAGGTCAATCTGACAAAACTGAACTGCATAAACTTTGGAGCAGCGTGGTATATGCAGAGTAAGCTAGCTCCAGAATATAAAGAAAAAAGTTAACATCGAACCAAAACAAAAATCTCTACACCTATTTGGAAAAATGAATTTGAAGGGAAAATTAATCGATTTAGGGCTGAAATTTCTCAAATGACTAATTACATACATAACCAAAATTGCACTACTAAATTACTGAGAGTAATCAACAGAATCCAAAAAAATATAACATTAGGAAAGAGCAAATTAAAGGAAAAATAGCAGAGCACCAGACACAAATCAAGGCCCTAGCAGCCCAAATCAGAAACAGGCAAAGGAGAGAGAACTCAAAATTGATCAATAAATTATTTGCAGAAAACCCAAAACAAGTCTACAGGAGGCTTACAGAAGAAACCATAGAAGTAGAGGCACCTCCTGAAAAAACCCAGCTGGAAACATTCTGGAGAAACCTGTTTGAGGACCTCGTACAACATCAAAGTAATGATTGGAATCAAACCACTGCTGATAAAAATAAAGAAAAACGACAGATGCCCTCATTAAAAATCACAGAAGAAACTGCTAAAGAAAAAATCAGGAAATATCTCAACTTCAAGTCCCCTGGAATAGATAAAATGCCAAACTTCTGGCTCAAAGAGATAACAGCACTGCACAAACACTGCGCAGAGGCATTTAGCCGACTTGTTGGGGGAGAAGAAGAAGCACCAGAGTGGCTCACATATGGAAACACCATACTCCTGCCCAAGAGTCCTGAACCCATCTGTTGCCTCCCCACCACATACAAATGGTTGACAGGACTCATTACTATGAACATGTGGATACAGGAAACTACTTGCAACCACAGCAAAAAGGCTGCTTAAGCAATAAGCTGGGAGCCAAAGAACAGCTGCTCATTAACAAAACCATCCTGGAAGACTGCAAGAAGCGTGAGAGAAACTTAAGCATGGCGTGGATAGACTTCAAAAAGGCATTCAACACCATCCCCCATTCCTGGATAATACACTGTCTAGAGCTGTATAGCATCAACCCATAGGTTAAAACTTTTCTGGAGGTCCAGATGGCTAAGTGGAAAACCACAATTACACTTAACCATAAAGAAGGGCAAATAACAATCCCAGACATCAGGATCCAGCGAGGAATATTCCAGGGGGACAGCCTCTCACCACTGCTCTTCTGTCTGTGTATTGACCCCTTAAGCAAAATCTTATCAGACCTTGACATCGGGTATGACTTAAGCAAAGGTAGAACAAGGAAAGGGAACAAGAGAGTGAATCATCTGCTCCACACGGACGACCTCAAGCTCTACGCAGAATCTGAACAGAAACTGAATCATCTTGTCAATACTGTTCACATGTTCTCAAAAGACATCTGCATGGAATTTGGACTTGACAAATGCACAAAATTTACAATAAAAAAAGGAAAGAAAACAGCATCAGAGAGCATCCAAATAGATGACAATAAGCACATCAAAGACCTGGCAGATGAATCAGCATATAAATATCTGGGCATAGAGGAGAACACAACTATTGAACACAGGAAAATGAGGGAAATAATAAAAAAAGAATACTAACATCATCTAAACAAAATCAGTAAATCAAATTTAACACCTAAAAATAAAATCACTGCAATAAACCAGTTGGCAGTACCAGTTGTCACATATGGATTTGGGGTGATAGACTGGCCACAGGGGGAACTGGACAAGCTGGATGTTCAGACCAGGAAGACCCTGACATTTCACAAGGTGACATATAGAAATCAATGCTTAGATAGGATATATATGCCCCGTAAAGAGGGAGGGCTGGGCCTAATTGAAATAAACCAGGCCTAGAGGGCAACAATAACAAGCATTGGTCAATACCTAAAAAGCTCAAACAACGAGACAATGGGAAAAAGTCACCCAACACCATGAAACCCTTAGTCACTTCACATCCATAACTCAACAAGCCAAGGCCTTTGCAGGAGATTTATTAGACAACATAAAAGCCAGTCAACAAAACCCAGCAACAAAAATAGCTAGAAAGATACAGGAAAAATACAGCAAAAGGACACAGAAGGAAAGAAAAGAAAGATGGAAACAGCATAAGTGAGCAGTGCATTTTCAGGAGGATCTCAATAGGGATTATGTTGATAGGGAAGAGACCTTGCGCTGGATCAGGAACGGAGATCTGGGGTATGACGAGGAGAGACTAGTGGTGGGAGCACAAGACCAGGGACTTCTGACTGATGGCTTTAAAAAAAATGGCAGGACTGTGACAGAGTGACAAATGTCGATTTTGTCATGCAGCGGTGGAGAGTGCAAGCCACCTACTCTCCGGCTGCCAGGTCCTCATGGCTGATGGACATTACAGTGCTCACCACAACAAGATCTGCTGTTATATACACTGGAAAATATGCAAAGAATTTAAAATAGAAGTAAAAGGACCAGTATGGGAGCACGATCCAGAGCCAGTCAGCTCCAATGGAGATATTACCATCTTTTATGACAAGGATCCTAACTGGAAGACACACAAAAGAGGAGCAATAAAACCGGGCATTGTTTTCTTGAGCAAAAAAGGACAAAACTGCCAAATTAATAGATGTAACCATTCCAAACGACTACGGCCTCAATAGAGCAAAAAGAGGAAAAAAATAACAAAATATCAAGACCTCAGAAACGACCTAAGGAGCACCTGGAAACTGCAGGAAGCAGATATGATACCTGTGGTGGTGGGAGCAACTGGGATGGTGAAGAAGAACCTGAAAAAATATCTACAGGCGATCCCCGGCTGCCCTAGCATCTGTGAAATACAGATCTCAGCAATCAGAGGAACAGTCTCCATCTTGAAGAGAGCCCTCGGATACAAAGCTTTTTGATTTAATGTGTAACCATAGACCCCTGGATGGGGCCCATTGCACTTGTAATGAAATGAGATGCAAATAAATAAAACAGTGAGAAGCTGTAGTCTTGTAAAATATGTGGGGAACACTTCATTCAGAGTTTTGGTTTATAACATTAAATCTCACAGTTGAGTTGCTATAGTCCAGTAACGTTTGCAGATCTTTATTTTCACGATTAAGTCTCTTTGCAGTGAATGAATTGTTATTTAAATTGCCGAGGCTTGAATGCAAATATAAATTTGATTCAAAAAGTCTGTTTTCAGATCATCTGCTTCATCTCTCTGCTTTGGACTCTGACCTCTAAGAAGAAGAAGAAGCCAACTTTATCGTCATTCAGTTTATACAGCCAATCATGTACAGTAGAACAAAATTATGTTTCTCCTCTCTACAGTGTTAATCACATCTGGAATCCGAGGAGCTGCCATGCAAGACACCGCCGCAAACAACTTTTCCTTCCCCCATTCTATTATGCTGAGCACCAAGCTAGAAAGTGGGAAGTACCTTTTTTTTTTTTTTAAGTTTTTGTAAGGGGTATGCATGTCATTACAGCATTGCATTGTTTACATTTTCATCACATATTCCCCCTTTTTTGTTTTTTGACAACATTGGAAAAAAATTATTACAACACCCTTTTTTTAAGTGAAAGAAAAAGAGAAATTCAAAAAAGAACAAAAGAAAAGAGTAGAAAAATAAAAGAGCATCTGAGTAGCGTTGGAACAAAGAGAGGTGCCATTATTGAAATGGTATTTGCCAAAGATTAGATCTGATGGAAGACACATATGCGTTCCAGGGTTGCCAAAAGTTCATGAACCCATCCATGTCCTGTCTCAGTGCGAATGTCAACTTTTCCATCGAATAAATGTCCTGAATCACGTTAATCCAATCTTCAGTTGTAGGACAGTCTTTCAACATCCATTTTTTTGTTAGAGCTTTTTTACTTGCCAATATTAAAACAGTGAATAAGTATTTTTCTCCTCGACTTTTCCATCGAATAAATGTCCTGAATCACGTTAATCCAATCTTCAGGTGTAGGACAGTCTTTCAACATCCATTTTTTTGTTAGAGCTTTTTTACTTGCCAATATTAAAACAGTGAATAAGTATTTTTCTCCTCGTCTTTCCAGTGATTCCGGTAGTAAACCCAAATACAAAGTTACAAAAGAAAAGGGAACTGTTACTTTGAATATTTTCCCCAATATTGTCTGTACATTGGTCCAATATTGGTGGATAACTGGGCATGACCAAAACACATGAAAATGATTTGCAGTCTTTTCACCACACAAGCACCAGCAATTCAACCCTTTACGCGTAAATTTGTTTTGTGGCAGAAAACAGAACATAAACATTTTGTGAGAAACAAAATTATGTTTCTCCTCTCTACAGTGTTAATCACATCTGGAATCAGAGGACCTGCTTCCATGCAAGGCACCACCACAAACAACTTTCCTTCCCCCATTCTATGACAGTATGCTGAGCACCAAGCTAGAAAGTGGGAAGTACCATTTTTATATGGCCTTTGGTATGACCCAGCTGGGCTTGAACCCACAACCTCCTGGCTGTGGGGCGGATACTCTGCCACTAGCCCACCACTCCGGTGGTGGTCTAATTGATCTTTAATGTGTTGGATGCATGGACATCATGAGCATTTTTGAAGAGGAGGGCATTGTTGTCAGGGTCTGGAGTGTCCTCCCCACCATCAAAATGAATTGTAGTAGATGCCATTTCCTTTATTTGTTTTAGTGGGTCATCAATTGAAATACTTTATTTTGAACATGTAATAATCCTTTAAAAGGAAAACGACAAAAGTGCATTGTGAACTGATGAGCAAAGGGAAAAAAGACACTGAAATGCCTTTCATACGTACATACCGTAAATGTGTCCATAAAATAAGACTTTTTATTAGTCCCACAATGGGGAAATTACAGGATTGCAGCGGGAAAGCAGCACTCAGAGCAATAGTAAATAAGATAAGAATAGGTTAGCCCAAGCAGTAAATAAATATACATACACTACTCATAAAAAGTTAAGAGATATTCAGCATTCAGGTGAAATTTCAGGATGGACCTAAAATGCACTACAACCTTTACAGGTGAACTTAATTTGACCTTATCTACCCTTCTGAAGTCACATGTCCAACTGTTCAGTGTTTCAGTACTTTTTGCATAACTTGCTGTTCTTTAACAAGGTTCTTAACAGCAAAATTCACAACAGGTGTTTGATCCATGAATCGACCAATAAATTTTCTGGTTCATTTAGAATTGGTATTTAAACAGTCTTATTCATCATGCTGTTCACATTTTGACATCATGAGACCAAGACAACTCCTAGCAATTGATCAACAATGCCTCCCCACTGCGAGGCTTCAAACAGGATGTTCTGAGAGGGACGTGGCCACTGAGCTCATAGTTTCACAGAGTGTCATCAGCAGATTGCAACGGAGAGACTGGAAGAGTCACAGAAAGGCATATAAGTGGACGTCCTTTGGCCACATCCCATGCTGATGACCCCTTCATTGTGAACAGTGCCCTGGGGAACTGGTTGATGAAGCCACTCAACTCCAGGCACATTGAAGAGAGGTCAGCAGCACCCAAGTGTCACGTCAGACCATTCGAAATGGTTTGCATCAGTGTGGTCTGCATGCTAGATGACCTGCAAGGGTACCCGACCACACCACCAGGCACAGGCGTCATTATCTTGCATGGACCAGGGAGCATTTACGCTGGACAAGGGATCAGTGGGCCTCAGTGTTGTTCTCTGATGAAAGGTGATACACGTTGAGGAGAAATGATGGCCACCAACGATGCTGGAGATGTCAAGGA
The DNA here is from genome assembly GCA_020510985.1 of Pholidichthys leucotaenia. Lineage (NCBI taxonomy): Eukaryota > Metazoa > Chordata > Actinopteri > Cichliformes > Pholidichthyidae > Pholidichthys > Pholidichthys leucotaenia. Next base: position 275,582,548 of record CM035844.1, read on the forward strand.
GAGTGCTATGCATCAGCCACTGTTGTTAGATAGATAACTTTATTGTCTGTCCCAGTCAGTGACAGAAATTCTTCTTAGACACGGCTACAACAATATAACACATTCAACACTCTCAAAAACATGTTCAAACTCACAGGATAAAAACAGTTTAAAAAAGTAAACGTGGTTAAAAAGGAAACAGCAAATAAAATCATGTGGCAGAAAATAATAGTGATTATGTGGAGGGATAAGATCAGGTGAGATGCGACGAGCTGGAAGGTTGCGGAGTTGTATTTCCTCCATCAAAATGAGACATTGTAGCTCTGAGCTACTGTGTTACTGTGTTGTTGAGGCATGTATAGTAAGCTCTTTTATACAGACAGAGAGAATGCATGGTACGTTAGCATATTGGAATACATGTCAGTCAATACACATGATTAGCATGACCAACTGGCGCCCGGACATCCTCTCCTTAATCCGGGGATGTCCAAACAATAGTCCATTGTTCTGGTTGTCTCCCAGGGTCTTGGTCAGTATGCAAATTGTCCTCTGCTTCCTGTAAACATGCAGAGTGTGAGGAATGTTCCTGTAG